>CM066031.1:821071777-821664402 GCA_033557465.1 Ichthyophis bannanicus | reverse complement strand
TGCTGCTCCTGCCCTCCCTTCCAGAAAGTTGCATTGTGGCATGGGGGGAAACAGGCGATGGACAGGGGCTTTGAGCGTATGTGTGCACGACGCACGCGTTAAGTAAGAGCCCAAATTCATGTGCTAGACAGCGGGCAGTTCAAGCCACTGCCAGTTTACAAGCACAAGGTGGGGTTGGCATTGGTGGATATGAGACGGTCACAAGTAGTGCGCAAGTCTTGGGGGGGGGGGTTACTGGTGGGGGCACGATGGGTCTGCCTAGGAGACAGCAGAAGAGAAACAATCGTGCTGCCCACCTAATACGTGTTCCCATACAGAAAGTTGGCTCATGACAGTGGCCCATTGTACCACATCCTTTCCAAAAAATACAGTATGAGAATGTGGGCTCGAGACACCCCCTCACTCTTAAAACTTTTTTCCAGTCAGTAGAAAGATTGACTTTGTATTTAGAGTTTCAGCAGGCTCCCAAGTGTCCGAGAAAGGTCCAACTTCCTCGCCTCTCCTTAGTGCTCACATCTACCCTTAAGAGATCTAAAAGTTCCAGAGACCTCACTTCTCGACTCCCCCAAGGGCAGGGAAGATTGGAAACTAGGACTCTTTTGAGAGAAGGGATTTCCAGGGTACCCACGTCAATCCATCAATGCTTGCAGCCTGCATGGCCTCTTCACTAAGCGTCTACATGGGCTTGTTTTTGCCAAGGACATCATGAGCTTTCTGTGATGATCCTTATCCCAATATCGTCCCTTCAGAGAGATTAGAAACAGTGAGTCTCCATTCTGCCAGTGAGCGATTGCTGCGCAATTCATAGTCCGCGCTGCAACATATGACATATTCAAATTGATAGTTGAGAGTTTGCTTTCTGCAATGGGAATTGGTGCTCACGAGACTCGCCTAGGTTCAGGCCTCAGAACCTTGAACAATCATGTGCAGGTATAAGCAGGCCTGTGATTACCATGCTATGAAGGAAACTCTTTGGGGAGAAAAAAAAAGATCAAAGAAAAAGGCTGGCTTCATTGAAACAGCCGCATGTCACCCATTGTAATCTCTCAAGACCATATCTGAGTTCTACCTCCTACTGTAGGAAGTTTGCAAGGTGGCAACCAGAAAAAGACATTATTTTCGCGGTGGTAGGTACTTTTCTGTTTCTCACTATCCCCAATCAAAACAGTTTCCTAGAGCTCAGGTAAAGTGAGAGAAGTCTCGGAATGCCCAGTAGGCTCCTTAATCAAAAACCAGGGGTGGATTTTCATTGGTTCTAGAAGAGCATATCCACTCTACCTGTAACTGCAGTGGGAGTTTCACTCTTGTTGTCCAGAGGGGGTCCTTTGTGACCTCAGATACTTGCATCTTGTAAATTGTCCAAAGTGGTTACAAACTGCCTTTATTCTATCTGCTTCCAAATTGCCCACTGAGGGCTCAGTCTTTAGACCCTCAATATTAGGAACTACTTAAGAGAGAAGTCACTGTCCCCCTAAAGGATCTTGTGATCAAGCTTGTGCCACCAGAGCAGAGAGGGAAAGGATTTTATTCCAGGTATTTCCTGATCACCAAGAAGATGGGAGGATTCCATCCCATCCTAGATGTAAAAAATCTGAACACACATCTGGTCAAAGAAAAGTTCAGAATGATTTCTCTGGGCATCCTGCTCTCTTATTTTCAAAAAAGAGATTGGCTATGATCTTTGAATCTAAAGGGTGCTTATACCTTATAGAGATACATCCCATTCACAGAAAGTATCTCAGATTCATAGCAGGATGGCAGCACTTCCAGTACCATGTTCTGCCAATTGGCCTAGCATCAGCGCTTCGGGTTTTCATCAAATGCCTCGCCGTGATAGCAGCTTTCCTATGCAAAATGGAAGTGTTTGTCTTCCCCTACCTGGATTGATCGTGTTCCACTCAAAAAGAAGTGTGCAAATCAGCACGGCTGACCATTTGGGTATTGGAACTACTAGGCTTTGTAATAAATTATCCATAGACTAACCTTCGGCCCACCCAACAATTGGAATTCATAGGATCCCTGCTTGATACAACTCAGGCGAGAGCCTTCCTGCGCAAACGATTATCCAGGCTAACAGCAATAGTGTAGGAGATTCAATTGAGTCAGCAGGTAACAGTTTGCAAGGTTATAATGGTACTGGGCCACATGGCTTCTACATAGAGTACATGTAAAATCCTTGGCATGTCTGCATATGAGACTGCCCAATGGAAGCTGAAAATTCAGTGGTCACAAGCCTCAGGCCATCTCAGCAGGGCGGCCCAAGGGGGGTGCGGGGCCTCATTTGCATAAAAAGTCTCATTTGCATAAACATTAGCATAATGTTAACATACCTCTTAATGAGTGTCTGGATAAAGAAAGACTACCAGATTTCTACATTACTGTATTCCAGTGCCCAACCGCCAGGCACATTAGGAAGTACTATAACACTGACCATTTAGAACCCATAGCAAACCAGCTGTACCATAACAGCGCTAACAGGACTCACAAAGCACCAAATCCTACCTATTAAAAAGGTAACACTGCAAATATTAAATCAATACATCTCCTTCTAGGGAAAGAGAACAAGTGGCACTGTCACACAGAAACTACAAGAATAGAATACCTCAGCTCAGTTACACATGCAGAACATAGACCATCACCAAACAAAGAACAAGGAATCACAATTTAGAAATCAGAAGGCAATAATTAAATTGAGAACCCCTAAAGCCAAACTTGGAATGTACAACAACACTATAAATTAATTTCCTTTTGTACTAAACAAAAATGCAAAGACGTTAGTGATACACATTTCCCAGAGCTGACATATTCCAGTTAATAAATTCAAAATAAAAAAGTATTTTTCTATCTTTTGTTCTTTGGGCATTTTATTTTTCAATTGCAATTGCTCCAATCACTTTCTTCTGGTCTCTTCTGTCTTCTACTAATTTTCCATTGTCTGCTGTCCATTTGTCCTTTCTTCTCTCTTCTAAATGTTTTCCATTCTAACTTCTACATCTGCTTTAACATACTGATCTTTCCCCTTTTGTTCTTTCCCCAATTTCTTTTTTATTCTTTTATCATCCACTCAAATTTCACCCTTCCATTCTCAATCCCCACTTACTCTGCCAATACCCAACAATTTGTAGATTTTTCTTCCCTCCCACACAAAATATCTTTTCCCCCTCCATCCTCATTCCCCCAGCTTCATCCCCTTCTAGTCCTCCCCCAAAATCAGCTCCCTTCTAGTTCCAGCCCCACTCAGCATCTGCTCCCTACTAATTGCATTCTCCCCCCCCCCGCATCAACCCATTTCCAGTCTTAGCCCCCCCCAATCAGCTCATTTCCAGTTCTATTCCACCCCCCATCAGCCCATTTCCAGTCCAAGCTCCCCCCATCAGCTCATTTACAATCCTAGGGCCCCCCCATCGGCCATTTCCAATACTAGTCCCCCCATAAACCAATTCCAATCCTATTCCAGTGAGCTGATGGGGGGGCTTGGACTGAAAATTGTGCCGAGTGTGGAAGTTGCTTCAGCCCATTTCCAGTCCAATCGCCCCCACACTCAGTCCATTACCAGTCCGAGTTCCCCCCCCCATCACCTCATTTCCAGTCCAAGCTGCCCCTATCAGCCATTTCTAAAAGTAGCCCCCCCCCATTGGACATTTCCAATCCTATTCCAGAACTACTCAGTCCATTTCCACTCTTACCCCCCCAAAAGCCCATTTGCTGTCCTAGTCCTCCCCATCAGCTCATTTGTACCCCCTCCCACTCAGCTCATTTCCATTCCTAGCCCCCCACTCAGCCCATTTCCATTCCTAGGTCCCCCTCAGCCCATTTCACAATCCTAGCCTTCCCCCATTCAGCCCATTTCAATTATAGCCCCCCCAGCCCATTTCAATCCTAGCCTCCCCCCATTCACGCCCATTTCCAATTTATAGCCCCCAGCCCAAGTCCAATCTAGCCTCCCCCCATTCAGCCCATTTTCCAATTATAGCTCCCCACTCAGCCCAATTCCAATCTTAGACTCCCCCCATTCAACCGCTTTCCAATTTTAGACCCCTCCACAGCCCATTTCAAGCCCAAGCCTCTTCACCGAAGAGCCCCGCGGCAGGCTTCAGCGGCTCCCAGTAGGCTCAGCACTGCTGGTTACAGCTGCCGAAGAGCGTTGTTCCCTTCACTTTGGCAGCTGTATTGTAATGAAGATTGCAGGCACGCTGAGAGCCGGGACACAGGAAGTGTCCTTTGACCTCCGGCACGCCTGCGATCTTCATTACAATACAGCTGCCGAAGTGAAGGGAACAACGCTCTTCACTTTGGCGGCTGTAACGAGCTGTGCTGAGCCTGCCGGGTGCCGTTAAAGAAGGTGAGCAGTGTGCAGAATGTTGTTGGCGCGGGGCCTCCTGAAGCACGGGGCCTTGTGCCAACAATATTCTTGCTCAATGGACGGGCCGGCCCTGCATCTCAGAGATCGCCTGTTCATCACCGATTCCCTCATTCAGTCTCTGAACTGGTGGACTGTCCCATTCAATCTGGTGGAAGGTCTTCCCTTCCAAATTGCTCCATTACCAAAATTGTTGAGGACTAATGCATCCAAGCTGAGTTGGAGAGCTCATCTCAATGGGTTAAACATCCAAGGTATTTGGTCACGTCGGGAAAGTCTCCATCAGATTAACTTCTTGGAACTAAGAGCCATAGGGAAGGCTCTAAAAGCTTTCAAAGATCAGTTGTCCAACCATATTTTCCTCATTCAAACAGACAATCAGGTAGCTATGTATGTTATATATCATCATGCCTTCCTTCAAAAGGTTCTACCACAGCTAACACACAATCCGATGACACACAGCTTGACGACACCATCAATACTTGGAATTCAGCCATTACTGCTGCCGCGACGGCACTACTGTATCCTAACAAAATCAATCGTCACCACATTGCCCCAGGTATTCAGCGTCCTTAAGAGAACAAAAATGTGCTTTATGCTGTCTTGAGCGGAAATGGATAAGATTGAAGAACCCACAACTTCTAAATAAATACCTGGATGAACAAAGAAAATACTGAGAATCTACAATCACAGCCAAATAAGAACACCACACGAACCTAATCATGAAGTCAATCAATAAACCTAGGGACTTATTCGATATAGCAAAATCATTGACAAGTAACCCCATCAATCACCCCTTGAAAATACCCTGAATCCTGAAAACATATCAGACTTCCGACAAGCTAAACAGAACTTAATCAAGAGCACAAAACAATTCATCCCAAAACACAACCTTCAAAAGCACCAGAATCCAACCACTCTCCAATGGGCTGCCTTTTACTTCATCTATCCAGAACAGCTTGACAATATAATCTCGAACCTATACGCTACCATATCTGCTTTGGGCCCATGTCCAGTGTCATGGTTAAAAATAATAAGAGCTCATCTCATACCTTTCATCTCAATAATACTCAACAGATACCTGTCTCAAGGTTATTTTCTCCCCTCCCTAAAACTCTCATCAATTCGACCAATATTAAAACAAAACAAAACCACCCCCCTAACTCGGACCCAATTTACCAACCTCATACAGACCTATCACTAGTCTCTCTTTCATAGCAAAAATCATAGAAAAAGCCATTCAAATACAACTACAGGATCATCTTACCCAACCATGCACCACTTGATCAACATCGGCATGGTTTCCGACCAAACCACAGTGTAGAAATGCTTCTAACATCCTTATTTGACACCCTCATAGCTGGTACTGAAAACATCACCCATGGATTCATACTACTATTTCTGGATATATCTGCTGCTTTCAACTCTGTATCCCACCAACAGCTCAACAGACTTCATGACACTGGTCTAACTGATACGACCCTCAAATTGTTCCCTCAGACATTGGCACCAGAGCTCCCCTTGGTGGGATTCCGATCCTGAGGGCCGACAGCACCCAGCTAAACAGCCCTGGTGGGAGGAATCCCCCTCCAAAGCATAAGAGAGGCTTCAGAGTGTTACCCAGGCTTCGACCTTGGGAGAGCCTCCAGTTCCGTTGTCTGAGATGGTGGTCCAGAGTCCTGCACTAGAGTCCACCCTGACTTCCTCCATCTCCCTCGACCAGCACATGCTGACCATCGAGAGGAGTTTGGCTGTACTCCTGGCATCATCTGTGCCAGTGACTTCAAGGCACTCGAGAGCCTAGGTCTCGATACTGGACTTAGAATTGGGCATTTCAAAGCCCTCGGTGACCCAGCTCTCTATGCCGAGCCTGGAACCGCTGCCATCAGGGGACTCGGGGTCGATGCTGAGCCTGGAACCGGCCAATCCCATCGGCTGCAGGCATTGAGCTACTATGGTTCCGATGTCTCTGGATATCGCCATTAAGATTGTCCAACAACATCAGATCAGCAGTGGAGACACAATGGTGACCATTGCTATTTCAACTTTCTTTTTGATTCTGATGCCTGGGAATCGGAGGCCAAGTTCCCTGTTTCACAGAGGCACCATGATGTGCCATCAGACCGTTCACTGTCTCATGAGTGCTGTCTGTCTCCGCCAGAAGACATGTCCTTCCAGGGTTTTATCTGGGACATGCCCAAGGCTCTTTTGGTCTTCATGGGTACTGAGACGGAACCGAGAGCTGGGAAACTTGAGATACTCCAGTATCCCTCGACTCCTAAGGAGGCTGCAACTCTTCCAGTCTATCATATTTTATAGGACCTCATGTTTCAGATATGGGAGACCACTCTTTAGTTCCCTCAGTTAGTAAGAGACTGGACACCATGTGCAGGGTTCCCAGTTCCCCGGATTTCCTGAAACCTCAACTCCCTCACCATTCTATGGTGGTCGAGTCAGCCATGCACCTGCTCAAGAGTACTGTAGGGCTGGTACCTGAAACTAATGTCTGAACCAATAGCATGGCTTCCTGTTACAAGATGCTCTGAACCAAAGAGTGAATTAAACAAGATGTATTCCTGTTTTGTTATAACTCAGCATTAAAACTTGCAGATCAAGCAATTCTGCAAGTTTATGTACTTCACAGCAGAAGTATTATTTCAGCTGACTATGTGCAGAAGAACATTGCTGAGACTTTCACTGTGCTACTGGTACTAGCATTCACAACAATGGACTTGCACACCAGCAGCTTTCGTACCATGGCCCTTTGTTTTCAAAAGGGCCACCTATTATCTGTTACTGGATTTGCTGAAGATGACATACAGGATTTGAGACCAGCCAATCAAAGAATTATATGCTGGACACGGAGAGTCAGGGCAGACGCAGCCCAGAAAAACACCTGCAGCACTCTGGAACATGCACAGAGGCTGGCAGAACATCTGGGAACTTTAACTTCTGACACAGACTGTTTCACTTGCCTGTCTCTCTGGCTGGAAACCTCGGGATGGAGTGAATCTCTTCTGCAGCTTGATGTGACCATGAAGTTCATTTCAGCTGATGGACCTCTGCCATACTTTGACTTTGTGCCGTGCTTGAGACAATTTCTCAGACCCAGCCACAAGTGTTCTGAAAAGAGCTAAGGTACTGGTCTTTAATTTCCCCCTGAGGTTGGGGCTAGCTTAGGCGGACAGATAAGTACTGTACATCTGAGTGCAGAGCGAATCAGTAACGCTGGTTCCTGAAAAAGAGATGAGGTCTCTTGGTAATTGTAACATTGGGCTGCATAACATATTACCTCAGAAAACTAATTTATGCTAATATTTGCATTATTTTAGCTATCAGAAATAAAGCCTAATTTATATACAAACACAGGGTTGGTTCTTGTTTTATCAAATGGTTTGTTTGCCAGGTAGTCCTATGGAATCCTAGGAAAAAGGAGGGCAACAGTTTTCACTAGACATACCGAGTATGTATACAAATGTATTTATCTGCTACTGACAATATATCCTACAGTACTAAGAACCACTCTTCGGTTCCTCCTGGGAGAGACTCCTGTACCCTTGATGCTTTTGGCCGTCGATGCTTCCAAGTATCGATGTTGGCTTCCCAGATTAATTCCTATTTGCTTTATATGGGCATGTTCCTCAGTGACATTGTAAAGGATCTTGATGAGTTCTCTGCTTGGATCCCTTCAGAGAAGCAAAAGGCCTACAGGTCCTTAGTTAAGCATGGTCAGGACTGCTCTGAATTCATCACTAGAGCAGCTTTTGACTCCTTTGAGTCTACCAGCAGAACTGCAGTGGTGGGCATTGGAGCCAGAAAGCTGGCTTGGTTGCAGTCTTCCATCCTGGAACAGTGAGTCCAAGACAAGCTGGCAGACATTCCTTGTAGAGGTGAAAACCTCTTTGGTAAAGACTGGAGGGAGAAAGCTAGTGAGATTGAGACAAATGACCTTACCATGAAGCGTGTCTCTTGTAAAACAGCAGTTCCTTCTAAGAAGAAGGCCTCTGTAAAGAAACCCTTCTATCCTAAGAAGAAGTAGTATTACCCCTTTTACCCAGCTTACACGCCCTACCATGCTCATCAAGGTCAGCAGAAGCCTCAGGCTCCTCGCCAACCCAAGAGGCCTAAATCTCCTAAGCCAAAACTAGCTCCACAGCCCCAGCCTAGAACTAGCTTTTGAATACTTCCTAGAAAACATTGCTGCTCAGCCTTCTTACATTGTGGGCAAGCTGGGTCATTTTTTTCACAGATGGCCCCTCACAACATCAGAACTCTGGGCTGGTCGTCTTCAAGGGCTACCTGCTCCACTTCACCTAGTTACCACCTTCCTTTTTTCAAGGGGAGTATCATCTAGAACTTCTCTATCAGGATCTGTTGTGGCAGGATGTCACCACCCTTCTAAAAGAGGGTGCAATAGATCTTGTTCCCTGCACACAAGTTAGGGTTTTACTCCCGGTATTTCCTTATTCCCAGAAAGTCAGGAGGGTTCCATCCCATCCTAGATCTCCAAAACCTCAACAAGTTCCTACTACGAGAGAAGTTCAAGATGGTTTCTCTAGGAACCCTACTACCCTACCTTCATAGCAAAAATTGCATCTGTTCTCTAGATCTAAAGGATGCATACACGCACATCCTCATTCATCCCTCTCACAGGCAGTACCTTTGCTTCATGTTCAATGGCGGTCATGATCAACATGAAATATTCGGCACACCCTCAACTCCTTCAGTTGTCTGGTGGAGTTTCTTCTACTGTATCTCCTCCACTTCTCTTCTACAGGTCTCAAAACTAAGTCCATTCATATCCACCTCAGTGCCATTTCGGTTTCTCATTAGGGGATTGATGGAAGAGGCGTTTCCACACATCCATTGGTAACCCGCATCATGCGCCATCTTCTTTTGACTAAGCCACTGATTTGGCCCGCAACTGTCTCCTGGGACCTCAATGTGTTTCTTGCCCAATTGTTCAAACCTCCATTTGATCCTCTAGGCACTAACTCCCTCAAGTTTCTTACTTGGAAGGTTTCCTTCCTAGTTGCACTCACCTTGGCTCATTGGGTCAGCGAACTGCAGGCTTTGGTTGCACATTTTCATCATGACAGGGTGGTCCTGTGAATGCAACCATGTTTAGAAACATAGAAACATAGAAAAATGATGACAGAAAAAGACCACATGGCCTATATAGTCTGTCCTTCCATATCAATAACTACAGCAGTCCTCTTTTTTTCTTTAGAGATCCTTGTGTTTGTACCATGCTTTTTTGAAATCAGATACTGTCCTCATCTCTACCACCTCCATTGGGAGACTATTCCATGGATCCACCACTCTTTCCATAAAGAAATATTTCTGCATATCACTCCTGAATCTATCCCCCTTCACCCGCATCCCATGTCCCCTCGTAGCAGAACTTGCTTTCAATCGAAAGAGACTCTACCCTTGTGTATTTATGCCATGGAGGTATTTAAATGTCTCAATCATATCACCTCTATCCCGCCTTTCCTCTAAGGTGTACATATTAAGATCCTTAAGTCTATCCTCATATGCTTTATAATGAAGACCACTAACCAGACCAGCTGTATTCCACGCTTTAAGAAAAGTGGAAGGAAGTCCAAAAAATTGCCAGCATGGTTTAAAGCTGAGGTCAGAGAGGCTGTTGTTGCCAAAAAAGCATCTTTCAAGAAATGGAAAAAAGAGCCAAATGATGAAACCTGGAAACAGCACAAGCACTGGCAAGTCAAATGCAAGGCATTGATAAGGCAGGCAAAGAGAGAATTTGAGAAGAAGCTTGCTGCGGAAGCAAAAACGCGAAATAAAGACCTTTTCAAGTACATTCGTAGCAAAAAAACCCGTGAGAGAGTCAGTTGGTCCATTAGATGATAAAGGGGTTAAAGGAGCACTAAGAGGCGACAAGGCGATAGCGGAGAGACTGAATGAATTCTTTGCTTCGTACTTTACTGAGGAAGATGTAGGGATGTTACCCACGACTGAAGATGTATTTAAAGGTGTGGAAGAATTGAAGGAAATATCGATACATCGGGAAGATGTCTTACAACTATTAGATAAACTGAAGAGTAGCAAATCACCTGGGCCGGATGGTATACATCCAAGGGTGTTGAAAGAACTGAAATTTGAGATTGCAGACCTGCTATCAGTAATCTGTGAACTATCATTAAAATCATCTCTAATACCTGAGGATTGGAGGATCGCCAATGTAACACCAATTTTTAAAAAGGGTTCGAGGGGTGATCCGGGAAACTACAGACCGGTGAGCCTGACATCAGTACCCGGGGAAAAATGGTAGAAACCATCATAAAGAATAAAATTACTCAGCATATAGATAGTCATGGCCTAATGGGAGACAGCCAACATGGCTTTAGACAAGGAAGATCTTGTCTTACTAATCTGTTATGTTTTTTTGAAGGAGTGAATAAACAGGTGGACAAAGGTGAGTCGGTTGATATTGTGTATCTGGACTTTCAGAAAGCCTTTGACAAGGTCCCTCATGAGAGACTTTTGGCAAAACTAAAGAGTCATGGGATAGGAGGCAGTGTACTACTGTGGATCAGGAACTGGTTAAAAGATAGAAAGCAGAGGGTAGGGCTAAATGGCCAATTTTTCCCAATGGAGAAAGGTGAATAGTGGTGTACCCCAGGGATCTGTGCTGGGTCCGCTGCTTTTTGACATATTCATAAATGACCTGGAAAGTGTAATAACGAGTGAGTTTATCTAATTTGCTGATGACAAAAAAATATTTAAAGTTGATAAAAACCCAGGAGGATTGTGGAAAATTGCAAGAGGATCTTGATAAATTGGAAGACTGGGCATCAAAATGGCAGATGAAATTTAATGTGGAGAAGTGCAAGGTTATGCACCTAGGGAAGAACAACCCAAACTATGGTTACACGATGCAAGGTTCCACATTAGGAACCACCACCCAAGAAAAAGATTTAGGCGTCCTTGTGGATACCATGTTAAAACCCTCGGCCCAGTGTGCAGCGGCGGCCAAGAGAGCAAATAGAATGCTAGGTATGATAAGGAAAGGAATGGAAAATAAAACAAAAGATATTATAATGCCTCTATATCGTTCCATGGTGAGACCGCACCTTGAATATTGTGTGCAATTCTGGTCGCCATATCTTAAAAAGGATATAGCAATTTTAGAAAAGGTTCAGAGAAGAGCCACCAAAATGGTAAAGGGGATGGAAGGCTACTCCTATGAAGAAAGGCTAAAAAGGTTGGGGCTCTTTAACCTGGAAAAGAGACGGCTGAGGGAGATATGATAGAAGTCTATAAATTAATGAACGGAGTGGAACGGGTAAACGTAGATCGATTGTTTACCTTATCAGAATATAGAAAGACTAGGGGACATGCAATGAAGCTACAGGGTAAACTATTGAAGACTAATAAAAGAAAATATTTTTTCACTCAACGTGTAATCAAACTCTGGAATTTGTTACCGGAGGATGTAGTAAAGGCTGTTAGTGTAGCTGGGTTTAAAAAAGGTTTGGACAAGTTCATGGTGGAAAGGTCCATAAACCATTATTAAGAAGGGACCCAGGATATCAATGCTTGAACCAATACAAGTATTGTGGAACCTGTGTCCCTTGGGGAAACTGCTAGGTACGTATGACCTAGATTGGCCACTGTTGGAAACAGAATACTGGGCTTGATGGACCTTGGTCTGACCCAGTATGGCATATCTTATGTTCTTATGTTCTTATGTAACCATTTTGGTAGCCACCCTCTGTACTGACTCCATCCTGTTTATATCCTTTTGAAGGTGTGGTCTCCAGAATTGCACACAATACTCCAATGAGGTCGCACCAAAGATTTATACAGAGGCACTGTCACCTCCTTTTTTCTGCTAGCCATTCCTCTCCGTATGCACCCAAGCATCCTTCTAGCTTTTGCTGTCGCCTTTTCTACCTGTTTAGCTACTTTAAGATCATCTGACATGACCACGCCTAGGTCCTGCTCTTCTTTAGAGGACAAAAGTACTTCACCCCCTATACTATATTGCTCTCTTGGATTGCTGCAGCCCAAATGCATGACCTGGCAGTTTTAACATTAAATCCCAGCTGCCAAATTCTAGACCATTCTTCAAGCTGAGCTAGACCCCTCCTCGTGTTATCTACACCTTCCTGGGTGTCTATTGCAGATTTTGGTATCATCCGCAAAGAGGCAAACCTTACCCAACAGCCCTTCCGCTATATCACTAACAAAGATGTTAAACAGAATCTGACCAAGGACAAATCCCTGGTAACTTTCATCTCCTCAGAGTGAGCTCCATTTACCTGTACCCTTTGTCAACTCCCACTCAACCAATTTCTAACCCAAGAAGTAATTTTAGGGTACATCCCTAGGGTGCTCAGTTTGTTTATAAGTCATCTGTGAGGAACGGTGTCAAAGGCTTTACTGAAATCTAAATATACCATATCAAGGGCTCTCCCTCGGTCCAACTCCCTGGTCACCCAGTCAAAGAAATCAATCAGATTTGTCTGACAAGACCTGCCTCTGGTGAATCCATGCTGCCTCGAATCCTGTAATCTGCTGGACTCCAGAAACCTCACTATTTTCTCTTTCAGCAGCGTTTCCAATAATTTACTCACCACCATAATTAAACTAACTGGCCTGTAGTTTTCAACCACATCCTTACTTCCGCTTTTGTGTAAAGGCACCACATGAGCCTCTCTCCAGTCCTTTGGCACCACTCCCGACTCCGCGGCATTGAAAAGGTCAGTCAGTGGAGCTGCTAGAACGTTCCCAAGTTCCCTTAGCATTCTAGGGTGTATCCCATCCGGTCCCATCACTTTGTCTACTTTAAGTTTAGCTAGTTTCTCACAAACACAGTCCTCTGAAAATTCTTCAAGATGCCCCTCGCTTCTATTCCTGTTTCTGGGTGTTTTCTGAGGTCCTGCTCCTGGTTCTTCAACTGTGAACACAGAACAGAAATATTTGTTAAGCAATTCCGCTTTATCCTCATCAGCTTCTACATATTCCCCCCTTCACCCTTGAGTCTGACAATACCACTTTTGTCCTTCCTTTTCTCACTAACATATCTGAAAAATGTCTTATCCCCCCATTGTCTTGCATTGGATATTTCTTCCTCTTTTTGAATCTTTGCTTTCCTGACTACTTTGCTAGCTTCTTTGAGTTTTTCCAAATATAGATGCCTGTCTTCCTCTCTCTGTGATCTTTTGTATTTCATGAAGGCCTCCCTCGTTTTCTTCACCTTTTCAGCTACTTCTTTCGAAAGCCATAGCGGTCTCCTTTTCCTTTTACCTTTATTTACCATTTTAACAAAAAGGTTGCTTGCCCTTAAAATATCCCCTTTCAGTTTTGCCCACTGTTTTTCTACATTCCCCAGCTATTCCCATCCCGCTAACGACTCCCTGAAGTATTGGCCCATCTTGGCAAAGTCAGTTTTCCTAAAGTCTAAGACCCTTGCTTTTGAATAGATTCTAACAGCCCTAGTCCTCATACTGAACCACACCATCTGGCGATCACTGGAAGCAAAATGATCTCCTACTATAACATCAGAAACACTTTCACCATTGGTAAGCACCAAGTCCAGTATTTCCCCTTCACATGTGGGGTCTGTTACCAATTGCCTGAATAGTTCTCCCTGTAGAGAATCCAGGATCTCCTTAGTTCTAGATGATACTACAGCAGGAATGTGCCATTCAACAACTGGCATATTGAAATCCCCTATTAGTATCACTTCCCCTTTCCTAGCAATACTGCATATGTCTTCAATTAACTCTCTGTCCACCTCTTCCTCTTGTGAAGGAGGTCTATATATCACGCCAATGCAAACAGATTTCTCTTTCCCTGTTTCTAGTTTAAGCCACAGTGCCTCCTCTCTCCCTTTTAAGCTCTGTAATTCCAAGGCTTTAATATTATGTTTTGCATATAATGCCACTCCTCCTCCCCTTCTTCCTACCCTGTCCTTTCTGAATAAAGTATAGCCTGTTATAGTTACATCCCAGTCGTGGTTTTCTGTGAACCATGTTTCTGTAACTGCCACTAAATCCAAGTCAGCCACTCCCACCAAAGCTTCAACATCAGGGATCTTATTTCCCATGCTACGGGCATTTATACACACTGCTTTCCATATGTTCCCCTGTTTACCCATTTCCATAGAGGTATTTAATGTTTCACTTACCTGGAGGCTGTCTTCACCCATCCCCAACAAATCTAGTTTAAAGCCCTCTTCAGTAGATTAGCCAGTCTACTATTGAAGATGCATCGACCTTTCTTGGACAGATGGATGCCATCTCTGCTCTGCAACCCTTGAAATAGCATCCCGTGGTCCAGGAAACCAAAACGCTCTCGATGACACCATCCACGCAGCTATGCATTCATCTCCAGGATGCGAGCCTCTCTGCCTTGGCCTTTACCCTCAACAGGGAGAATTGAAGAGAACACCAACTGTGCACCTGTCTGCTTAACCCTCTGTCCCAGAGCAATGAGGTCCCTCTTGATATGCTCATTGGGATACCTAGGAGTATCATTTGTTCCGACATGGATTAGCAACATTGGGTAATAGTCAGTGGTCTTGATGAGTCTCGGCAAACTCTCTGTAACGTCTTGGATTTTGGCACCTGGCAGACAGCATACCTCTCTGGACATCAAGTCTGGTCGGCAGATGGACGCCTCAGTACCCCTCAGAGAGTCACCAACCACCACTACCCTTCGCTTCCTTGTGGTCACTGATTCTGCAACGTTGGGGTACTTGAGCTCTGGTTCTTCCCTTTCCAGGGATGCTTTCATCTCCTCCACTTCCAGGGTTGCATAATGGTTCTTCAGTTCAAGGGCTGGAGAAGTTGGATTAGTGATTCTGCAGGCCCTGGTGACATGTCCAATCTTCATCATTCTTTAGGCACCCATCTTCTCTTCTGCTGGAGAGCTTGGTTGCTGCAAGAAGCATCTCATCAATGTACTTCTCACTGTCTTGAATGCTCCTCAGCCTTGCCATCTCCTCTCTGAGTTCCTCCACTTGTTTCCTTAGAGCTTCAGCATGCAGGCACCCTGCACATGGAACCAGTCCTTCAACTGGCATTGGGACCTCTGTCTGGACAGAGGCAGAAGCTGTAATGGGGGCAACAGCTTTATCGATACAATTTTCCCAGCCATTGTTCTGTTCAAGGAGCTTAGGTATTTGTTAAAGCAAAAGAGAGAGATTAACCAAAGTAGCAGCTGGTTTCCCAGCTGTCCTTTCAGAGAAAAGCAGTTAACTGTCTTTAATTATATTGAGAATGTGCTGTTCCAAGTCCCTGTGTTGTGTTAATTGGGGAAGTGCCCTATAAAGCAAGACCACTCACTAGGGGTGGGTGGGTGTTGGGAGTAGGGGGTAGGGAGGGAACTAACACCTGATTAGGTGTCAGTGGTTTCAAAGAGCTGAGAAAGTTACTAAAGCAGAGTTTTAAACCTACCCTACTAAAGAAAATGTATTCCTCCCTTTAAACTAAAACACCACAAAGAATGTAATTTTGGTTTAAAAATGTACCAAACCCCTTTTAAGAGCTCCCAGTCAGAGAGCTGGCAATTAAAAAAAATTAAAAAACACAAATGCTTACCTTTGTTTGAAATGTGTAGCCCCTGTTAGGAATGCCTCAACAGTGCAGGGCTCTGAAGGCTTTTATGCAGGCCTCAGCTGCTCTCAGTTCTTTCACAGGCTAATCAGACCCACTAACCCCTGATTAGGTGTCAGTGGCTTCAAAGAGCTGAGAAAGTTACTAAAGCAAAGTTTTAAACCTACCCCAGTAAAGAAAAAATATTCCTCCCTTTAAATTAAAACACCACAAAGAATGTAACTTTGTTTTTAAAATATGCCAAACCCCTTTTAAGAGCTCCCAGTCAGAGAGCTAGCAATTTAAAAAAAAATAAAAAAGCACAAATGCTTACCTTTGTTTGAAATGTGTAGCCCCTGTTCCAAAGGTTTTATATCCCTTCCATCTCAATCAGTCGGTAAGTCTTCCAACTTTTTTCCCAAGCAATATTCATCTTGGGCCGAGTCGATGCTTCATACCCTAGATTGCAAATGAGTGTTGGCATATTACCTTGAACGAACCAAGGTACACCGAAAATCCTCGCAATTATCCATTTCTTTCGACCGTAATCATCTTGGTCTCCCTGTGATGAAACAGACTCTTTCTCTTTGGATAGCAGACTGCATATCCTTTACATATGCTCGAGTGGGTCTGACATTAGAGGGTCATGGTACTGCTCACAATGGCCGAGCCATGGCAACATCCGTAGCCCACTTACGCTCTATCTCCATAGCAGAGATCTGTCATGCGGCCAAATGGTTCTTGATTCATACTTTTGTAGCCCATTATTGTCTGGACAAGGATTCTCATAAGGACGGTGGCTTTTGCCAAACCATACTCTGGCACCTCTTTGGGACTTAGTTACACTTCCTTCCCTCCGGCCCTCTGTCCATCTAGGCTCCCGTCACTCCATCTTGATGGGGGTATACAGGGGATGCTGAATCCACTAGATCCCCTGGACTCCCCATATTGTTCTTCAATGGTTTTTCCTGTTATAACGGGCTCTACTCCTCACCATTTTCTGGTAGCCTGGGGCTAGGGAGTCTCAAATGTGAAGACTGCATTCCTGCTTTTTCCTGGAGATAGCGTAGCTACTCAGCTATAACAGATGATCTCCGTGAAGAGCAGGAATGAGTCTTCACAACCTGCCCTCTTCCCCAATGAGTTATTGTTTTTCCCTTTTTCTTAGCTATAAACCTCACTGAGCAGAATTACTGGGAAGACAAGCATGCACACTTAGGGAGATGCTCCCATACGCTTTCTATTGGATGCTGAGGGGTGTTCCCATGCGGGCTCCATCGGTGGATGTCACCCATATATGAAGACTGCTACCTGCTATTCCTGGGGATCACCTGTTGCAGGTGATTATCTATGCTTTTTCATCCTTGATTTCCCAGTCCTGTTCCAGTATCAATCTATTGTTGCATTGGAGCCAAACTTTCTGCTTCAAAAAGAGAAGAAATAGTGGTGGGAGCCCCATCCACTTCACTGGCTGGCGAGCTGCATCACTGCCGTGAGTGCTTCCGGGTCTCAGTGGGGCTGTTCTCTTATCAGGGCTAAGCGATGCCCCATTGATGCTATAGTCCAGCAGGGCACCTGCAGACTGTCATAGCAATGGCTAGTTCCCAGGGCTGGATGCTGAAAGGCTCCAAAGGCAGATAAGCCATCATCTGGGTTGCTCAGAAAGCAGAGGATAACACTCACGACTTCACCTTCCTCTTCCCTCTTGATATTGGTAATGGTAAGAAGCTGGTGTAATGGCAGGGAACTTTACAAGGTTTCCTAACACACATCCTTTCCAGATGTCATCTTGACCCCTAGTGCCCATTCATAATATATTCTTATAATCACAGCAATAAAAATTCAGTTTTGCCTGTGCTACCACCAAATACTTATACTTACCTATTCCTATCAAATATATATCTTCCTCCCCTCTCTCACTATGGTCAAGAATGAGATCTTATTTGCATCACCTCTTGGCTGGGGCACATCATTCTGCTTTCTCTACTGAAGGATGAAGATTAGTTGCCTCCTTGCTGGAAAATTTGTCAATTTGTTCAGTATTTCTTCTTAGACTTAATTCAGAGGCTTCAACTCAGCATCCCCTGTCCTAACTTTCCTATTTTATACTAACCTGTCACCTATTGTCCACCAAAACTCTGTCATAACATAAGGTTAATTAAAGACTGCAGCAGGTGGGATGTGGTAAATATGCACTGTGTGGCTTCTCAAAAGCTTCAGGAATTTAATTCAGCTGGAGAAGCTTTTCCCATACTGTGCTCTGTTGGTGGAATTGCTTATCTGCGAGCAGGACTGTACTAAGCTAGAAATGTGCCCTGCACTACTCGTGAATTTGGCACTCCTCTGCCTCCCCAGCCATATGCAGGAACTTGCTCTTATCGGACCTCCTGAAAGCCCAGTAGTGCTATCAGCATTCCTTCCATACTTACACCGATGCGGCTGCATCGCTTGCACAGCCCTTTCTGGGAGGACTTGCATTTTCTGTCCACATAGAACATCTGCTACAGGTTGTTGAGGTTGTTGTTAAGTGCCGTCGAGTTGGTGTAGACTCATGGCAATCCTCTGGACAATTGACCTAAACTGTGATCGGTCTTCAGTCAGGCAGCTCATTGTTGATAGAGTGGCACCCATAGCTGCTGTTATTGTACCAATCCATCTCATTGCTGACCTTCCACTTTTATGTTGACCTTCTACCTTGCCAAGCATTATATCTTTCTTATTTTGCATGTGGAATAAGCAGCTGGGACTGCAGCGATCAGGGCCAGAGCTCTGCCGCCTGATCCGGACCCTGGCTGCCTAGCCTAAGATTGGGTGGCGGGGTAACAGTGGGTCGGTGCCGCAGGAGTCAGAAAGGCATGCAGTGTATGCAGGGGCACACCGGGCCCGATCCTGCACCTGCGGGAATGTCTGACTCTTGTACAGAATCAGGTCCTAATGGGCCCATCTTGCTCTGAGGCGTCCAGACAGTCTGGACGTGCCACTAATGGAATCAGGCTCATAGAGGGATGAGCACTGCTGCTATATGGACGTGGCAGTATTCAATCCACTGCCCTTATAGCTAAGCAGAAAAAATTTAAGACTGTCGTTTTGCTGCTCATGTAACGTTACCAGATGTCCCCGATTTTCAGGGATTGTCCCTGATTTTAGAGCTATGTCCCCAACTCCTACCTGTTTGGCAGTCTCCTGTTCTCAATTATAGCAATGGGGACAGAGGTGGTGGAAAAAAATTATTTTCAATTTAGTGATTTGAATATGCCAGTTTTCGGAATTTACATATATTATCTTTATTTTGTACAGTATGGGAAAAATGCATCACTGTTTCTATTTCTTTGCTTGGAAGTGATATTGTTGCTGTCCTGGGATGGATGAGAGGCAGTGTAATGACTCCTCTTCCCTCCTCCATGCTTTGTTGATCAGACTTGGAACTAAAGTGCAGGGCTTGTGCAAGGAGATGAGGCACCGTAAGCAAACCTTATCCCTTGCACCCTCCTCTCCCTCTTGGGTCCCCATTGCTGCCGCTGTTGCTCCTCTTCGGGAACTGCAGTGATGGCCATGGCATCAAACGGCCCCCCAACATTTATCTTAAAACTTGGGCTTTGTGGGGCTTTTTGGCTTCCAACCACCTCTGACGCCCAATGTCGACTTCCTTTTGTGTGGGGGTGGAAGCCACTTTGAGCCCCCATGCAAACAGAAAGTCAGCATCAGGCATCGGAGGGGACAGAAGCCAAACAGCCCTGCAGTGCTGAAGTTTTAAGGTAAGCGCTACAGGACTGTTTGAGACAGTTGCTGCAGGCCCTGAAGAGGGTTCGCAGCAGACCCGACCTCCCCACCCCCCCCGGACCATTGGCACTGCTGAAGTGTCCCTTTCTTCTCCCTCTCGCTACACACTTCAGATAAGTGTCCCAGATTTCCCTGCAAAAATCTGGCAATCTTATGTTTATGCATTTTCTCCGCAACCCCTGGCAGCTCCTTCTTAGGAGTTTAGAGATTTATTTATTTATTTAATGAGTTTTCTATAATCTCCAGGAACAAGCAGGAATGAGTCTTCACATATGGGTACGTCGGTACTGACGGAGCCTGCGCGGGAACGCTCCCCAGCGTCCAATCAGAAAGCTTTTGGGAGCATCCCTCAGCCCCTGTGTGCTGCCTTCCCGCCTTTCCAACTGTCTCTCCTCAGTTTTCGTTTTTCCGCGGAGCCGGCAGGACATCTTCCTGTCACCGCAGAAAATTTTTTCTTTAAATCTTTTACTTTTTGTTTTCTTGTGGTCACGGCTGTTCCCCCGACTCCACCGATACCGCCGGTGGTTTTTTCTTTTTCCTAAAACTCAGGGAGGTTTTTTTTTTTTCCCTCAGTTTCTGTCTTGAATTTTTGGGCCTGTAAGGCCTCTCCATTATGGAGCCTTCTTCTCCTAAGAAGTGCCTTAACTGTGGAAATACAGTTTTCTTTTTAGACTCCAATAACTGGTGTCTAACCTGTTTGGGTCCTGACCCCTTTCCTCCAGAGCCATCAGGCTACAATTTTATGAGAAGAGATTCTCCATTTCGAGTTTCCCTCGATACAGTTTTCCCTTCCAGTATAAGGGCACCGACCATTTCTTCTCGACAGGATCAGGTAACCCACAAACAGTCTGTTAAGACTAGCCAATCCTTGGGTGGTAGGTCTCATGCCAAGCATGATGACGGCTCCGGCCTTGCCCTCAAGACCTCATTGGCTTCAAAACCCCGGCGGGAGTCTTCGGTCTCCAAAGCCTCTCAGGGGTTTCAGGTTGTTCCTGGGGCTCACCCCTCACAGAACATACCTGAGCCATGCTCGGTGGTGGCATCCGCTTCGAGCGGTACCGATACCCCGGCATCGGCACTGGTGTTGAGCGATCCACTCCTCACCAGGGATCGTCATTGGGCATACTCGGTACCTTCGGGTCCGATCGATACGTCCCAGATTGACTTTCCAGTATCGGCAGCTCCGCCGATACGACTACTGACGTCGGTACCCTCTAGACATGCATTGATAGATTCGCTTCCTTCGATGCCGAGTCTAGAATCGATATCTAGTCTGGAAGACTGGGTACCGACGCGTCTCGGTACCGACACTCACCGATTCCGGATGCGCGGTACCGAGGATACTCACCGAGACTTTCGAGTTACCTCGGTACCGTTTGAGCAGCCTCCGATGACTGTATCGATGTCGGTATCGCCTTCGATTCCAGCTCAGCTACCGATATCGGTGTCGATGCTGGTTCCTGCACTAACATCGGGACCAGCTCCATCCATGCTTTTTTCACCAGCATCGCTCCTTTCTATACCTAGTTTGGAGTCGATACCTAGCATGGACGATACTGTACTGACTGTCTCAGGTCATAACCGCCAGTCCCAGTATCCATCCATTAGAGATCCTGTTTTGCACCGGACAAGTACATCCTCCGGTGCCCAGGCTAGTTCTTCGAGTTTAGCCTGTCCAGGGATTGTTCCCATTGGAGATCCTTCTTTTCAGAAATTTCTCCTTGACATGGCAACATTCCTGGCTATTCCTATCCCTGGCTATGATCCTACACAAGGCTCTTCTGGGGAAAAGGAAAATATAATGCTTCCTTTACATCATTCTTTACAGGATCTTCTTCTGAAAATTTGGGAAACACCTTTAAGGGCTTCCTCACCTTCTACAGCAACTGATCTTCTGTATCAGGTGCCCCCCTCTCCAGGGTTTCAGAAGACTCAACTTCCCCATCATTCCATTGTAGTGGAATCAGCAATGAGGAAGGTAAAAAGCAAGAAGAAGCATTCTTCTTTCCCGCCAGGTCATGCATCTAGAACACTGGATGCCTTTGGACGTCAAACCTTCCAAACATCTATGCTGGCAACAAGGATTCTCTCATATATTTTTTATATGAATCTATCCCTTCAGGAGGTCACAGAGAAATTATCTCTTTTGACTCCTTTTCTTTCAGAGCCCAAGGCTGCAGACTATTCCTTGCTTCTTAGTCATAGCCAGAATATCTCTAGGTTTCTTTCTCGTGCTTCCCTAGACTCCTTTGAGTCTGTTAGCAGAACCTCTGCTATAGCCATAGGAGCACGACGTAGGGCCTGGCTCCAAGCTTCATACTTGAGCAGATGGGCACAACAAAGACTGGGTAATACTCCTTGTACTGGAGAAAATCTCTATAAATAAGGAGTCTTTACGTCAGGTTGCTCATTGCTCCACTGACTTCCCTGTTTCTGAGGGCTATCCTAAGCCTTCTCCTTCCCCAGTAGGTAGGAAATGCCCTACCAAACCTTCTTTCCCTAAAAGAAGAAGGTTTTATTCTTCTCCTGCCCATCACACAGATCTTCCCAAGCAAGGGAAACCTCGCCCTGGTCTGAAGAATCCAAACTCAAGCCAGGAAAATTAACGCTGCAATAGGGTTCTAATTAATCTCTTTATAACCTACAGTTCACTTCTTCTCAACAGAAGTTTTTTCACTGTTTTTTCATTTCAACCTCTACACTTGGATTCCTGTTTCCAGGACATCCACTTGCTCTTAGGTATGCTGAGCTGTCAGGATATTCATGTCTATGGGTCACAGGGTTTTCCTCCTCTTCTTACAATGAAGAGAGGTTTGCCAATTATCTCATGATAGTTTTTCTGTACCACCATGAATTTTTCCTTCTACAGACTTACCATATGGCAAGTCTCCCCTCAGCTCCTATTTTTTCTTTTCCAGGGTTCCCCTGTAAGAGTGGTACCATACCAATGGAAGGCTTTCTTAGCCTTTCCAGTCTTCCTTTCCATTCCAGTGTAGAGTTTTTTTCTCTTGAGTAAACCCCCTTTTTCTTCATCTGGGCCGCTCGTCAGACAGGGACAGGATATTCTCCTCTTGTTCTGTCTGTTCTCTCTGTTAAAAACAGAAAGATCTCTCTGCTGTGCCATTCAGCAGCTGCCCCTGCAGGAGCTTCAGTGATTGGACTACTGGTACTTTTCTATAAGTTCCAGTATTGTCTTCCACTACTTTTTGTCTAACCTTAGTAGTGCTTCCAAGATAGTGCTCATCTATCTTGGATAATCCTTATAACTTCTTTTCTGCCATCTCCAAATCCTTGGAGTTGGCAGCATAGTTGAGATGGCAGCTGGTTGTCTCCAACAGCCAGTTTTATTTCCCAACTCTCCTGCATAATGCTCTCTGCAATCCTACAGAGAAGCTTTCCACTATGGGCCTTTGCTAGAGAGCATGAGGGTTTTTTCTCTAATGACAAGCATATATGGTTTGAAAAAGGCTTCCTCAGTCACCTCCCATGACTGTGAGGGTTCTTTACACCCTTCTATTTCCTTTTAATAAAGGACATAAGCCTTTCCTACGTGACAGTGTAAAGAGTTACCAAATTCCTACAGGAAATATGTTCTTTTTCCTTGCAGCTTGTCCTCATGGTATCCTAATCCTTCATGGACAGCACATATTTAACTAAATAACGAATGATACCCCACCCCTTGTCCCTCAGTGGGTCTTCTGTCCCTTCACCATGTTAGAGTTCTACCGGACTCAGGACTTGCTGTTTACAGACTAATATTATCCTCTGTTTTCTCGCAGCCATCCTGGTTATTTTACTGGATAGCATTTCTACTCCATCTTAACCAGAGGGAATAGATTGTCTATATCTTCTCAAGTAGGTTCTACCTTCTTGTTATGAGATGAATCATTCCTCTTCACATCTCCCATGTGAAGATTCCTGTAGACATATCTCTTTCTGCTTAATTGCAGACATTTTTCTTTAGACATATATATATATTCATATATGTACATATGTCTATATGCTTTCTTTAGATGCATATGTCTGTCAGCCATGTGTGCATATGCTATGCCCTCTGGATCTCGCCATAAACATATATATCTTTCGAGATACTTCCTTTAGGTAGATATGTATTCACATACTTATCTCTCTAACATCTGTGCTCATTAAGGTGTTTTTTCCTTCCTATCTGTTCCAGACAGTGGGCTTTCACATGTTCATACTATTTCACAGTATGTTTCGGCTATTATGCACACAACCACTACTGTGGTACTGACAGCTCTTACCATAACTTTAGGTTCAGGTATCCCTGAAGTTCCCTATTCCTTTATCTTCCTACCTCTCGTCAGTTAGGAGAGACATGGGGGATCTTCAGTAGTTCTGAGGTTTCCAACTCCTCAGACATCTGTCCTTCCTTGGGATTACGGGGTTTTCTCCATACCCCTTCTTCCCTCAAGGACTAAGCCAGTTTTGTCCAAATTGGTCAGTCTTCCTCTTTTGCTCCTAACTATAATTACCTCTGTAGCCAAAAGAGTTTTCAGCTTTTTCCATAAAGCTTTCTACTAAAGACCTACCGTTTTTGTACTTCCCCAGTTGAATCCCGGGGTCACCTGTCAGTTCCAGATTTTGACCTTCAACTCACTTCAGTGCGGTCACCTTGAAGATTCCTCTACTGGATCCCCAGTAGATTCCATCAGCCTCTCTACTTCCTGCAATCCAGTAGGTGAGGTCCATATTGTGATTGTTCATTTCAACATATTTCATGATGCTTATCATATATACAGGGACTCCTTGTCTGTAGTCCTATGTTAGGTCAGCTGTCTCCTACAGCTCCTCTCTTCTTCAACTCCTACCCTCCATCCTCGGGATGCCTGGGCATATGAGGTGTAGCATGTTTCAATCACCGACATGCTAGGGCTCCAGGCATCTTAGCTTGGGAGTCCCCATATGTGAAGACTCATTCCTGCTTGTTCCTGGAGATAGCACAGTTACTTACCTGTAACAGGTGATCTCTGGGAATAGCAGGAATAAGTCTTCACAACCCACCCACCTCCCCTAGGAGTTGTATCTCTCTATCTCTCTTTCCTTTCCTCTTTCTCTCTCTCTTTGTCTCAGCTTAAAACTCAGCTGAGGAGAGACAGTTGGAAAGGCGGGAAGGCAGCACGCAGGCGCTGAGGGTTGCTCCCAAAAGCTTTCTGATTGGACGCTGGGGAGTGTTCCCGCGCAGGCTCCGTCGGTACCGACGTACCCATATGTGAAGACTTATTCCTGCTGTTCCCAGAGATCACCTGTTACAGGTAAGTAACTGTGCTCTGCCTTCTCATGAAATTCAAAGCAGTTTACAATATAACAAACTTGCAGTATACATTAAACAAGGATCATGCAACTTGGAGAGATATATGTTGGTGCACTTGGGCAATATATTTACGGGTTTTAAGGTTGTTGGCAGTTTGGAGTTGGGATAGGGGAAATGGGGATAGTAGAGGTAGCATGTTAGTGGGGGAGGTGTTTCTCATGGGGAGTAAAGGAGGTAGGACTGAGAGGTAATTATGTGTCAAGTCCATAGTGTTCCTTAAAGCAAAGTGTCTTCAGCATTTTCCTGAAGTTCCAGATGTCTTTGGTTGCCCTTATATTTTCGGGTAGGGTGTTCCATATAGTTGGAGCATACAGGAATATGGCTCTGTTACACGTTGTTTGTTTAGCTCTTGTCTTGCCCTTCAGTACGAACAGTAAGCTTTTATTTAGGATTCGTCTTAGTCTATTTTCAGGTTCCTTGATGAACAGTGGTTGGAGAATGTTTGGTGATAGGTACTGGATTATTTTGTAGATGATCAACAGAGTTTTTAGCATGAATTGGTAGCCAGTGGAGTTAGTGTAGGGTGGGCGTGATAGGGCTATGTTTTGTTGTTCCAGTGATTATCTGTGCCGCGGTGTTTTGGACCAGTTGTAGTGGGAGGGTTGTTTTCTTTGGTAGTCCTTGATAGATGATGTTGCAATAAGTCTATTACAGGTGTTATCATAGTTTGACATATTGTTCAGAAGTCACTTTCATTGAGTAAAGGTTTGAGTTTCTGTATGGTTCTTAGTTTGTGGTAAGCTGATTTTGTAGTCTTCTTGATGTGCAGTTGGAAGCTACGGTTTTGGCCCAGGGTAATACCTAGGTACTTCACCTCACGTTTGACTGATAAATCATGTGTTAGGATTCTTAGGGTTTTGTGCAGTGAGAGTGTAGTATTTCTTGTGATGTGTAGAGCTTCTGATTTTCTGAAATTTATGGTGAGATTTTGTTTACTGTGCCATGCTATCGTTGCTTTAAGGCAGGTGGTGATTGGTGTGTAGTCTGCATGGTCTGTATTGAATGATGCATAGATCATTATATCATCTATGTATATCTTGTAGTGGATGTTATGTTTCTTTATTATATTGCAGAGGGGTTGGAGGTAAATGTTAAAAAGTATTGCTGAGAGGGCTGATCCTTGTGGGATATTTTGGGTTTGTGTGAATGGTTTTGAGTGATGCTTTCCAGCTCTGACCTGTTGTGTCCTATGTGTTAGGTATGAGGTGAACCATTTTAGTACTGTGCCGAATATCCCTATTTCTTGTGGTCTTCTTAGTAGGGTAAGGTTGTTGATTGTGTCAAAAGCTGTTGCAATATCAATGAAGATTAGGATAAAACTTGTTTTTAATTGTGTATGCCGGTTATTAAATTGTCGAGGAGTGCTGTGAAAAATGTTTCTACGCTATGATTAGGTTTGAAGCCATGTTGATGGGAATCCAGTGGGGCATGGATGTCTCTGTGGTCTTGTGACTGTTGTAGAACTGTTTTTTTCAATTAGAAATGTGTTAATATAATTAGAATGGATCAGTAACTACTTTCTCTCCTTGTCTGTTTGGTTAGTCTGTTTTATTTTTTTCATTTTTGAGTTGGGACTTGGTTTCTTCCCCTTCTTTTTTGTGGACTGGTATGCTATGAGTAGATTGTTATTTCTTGTTCAGAATACTGTAAGTGTATACCAGGCTTGTCCAAGTTAAGTCCTCAAGGACCATAAATTGGCCAGATTCAGTATATTTTTAATGAATATGCATGAAACAGAGCTGTGTGCATACTACTTTCCATGAATACAACTCTATCTCATGCATATTTATTAGGGATATCCTGAAAATCTGGCATGTTTGTGGTCTTTGAGGACTGAACTAGGGCAAGCCTGGTGTATACAATCAAAGGATGTGTATAATGAAAAGACATATGTTTATCAACATCTGGGGATCTGAAGGTAAAGTGGCTGGCCAGCACTGCTTTAAATTAGACTCAGATATTAAGTGCCAAGGTCATATCCAGCCATCAGCATTGAATATCCGGGGTGGCTTGATAGAGAATTAGCTATTTGGTCAGCAGCGATATTCAGCTGCTGCCCAGATAGCTAAACCGGCTAAAGTTAGGCCAGCTTGTTTTAGGCTAATTTTAGTTTCTTTAGGTTAACCAGCTAGCAGCTGAATATTGCTGCTACCCAGTTAACCTACAGTGCGGCCCCTAGATTGCCCCAATGCTAAGTAGCTAGTGTTTGAGGATATAGCGACATTAAAAGGGCACATTCAGTGGTACAGACCAACTATGTGCCGCTGAATATCCCGCTTAGTTGGAGCAACACTGTTAGCAGTGCTGCTAACTGTGTTAGTGTGTGCAGTCAAGTCAGTGTTTGTTTGTTTATTTCATTTGCTTGACCGCCCTTCAGTGGTAGTCAGAGAGGTTTACAATACATAAATCAATAAAGTAGGGCACAAGGCCAGAAAATTGAAAAGAAGTTTACAATTCTTGATAGGAAAGAGAAAGAAGGGCTAGTAAAGAGCAATAAAACATAGGGGAGGAGGTTACGGAAAGGGGATGGGAAGGTTGAAGGCTAGGAAGAAGAGGTAGGTCTTTAGATCATGTCTAAAAGTGCAGTGATGGGGTTCTAGACGGAGGGAAGTGGGAAGAGAGTTCCAAAGGGCAGGGCCTATGTAAAAGAAAGCGGAGGAGCGAGTGGACTGGAGGTGGGCAAGGGAGGGAGGGGGAAGGGTAAGGCGGTTGAGGTGAAAGGACCGAGGGGTGTGTCGAGGGGTATGGAAGTGGATGAGGTCTGCCAGGTATTGTGGGGTGGTAGTGTGAAGTGCTTTGTGGACGAGAATAAGTAGTTTAAACTGGATGCGATAAGAAACGGGAAGCCAGTGAAGATGAAGGAGAAGGGGGGTTATGTGGTCTCTAGGGGAGGAGTGAGTGACGACTCTGGCGGCAGTGTTTTGAATTCTCTGAAGTTGGGTTAATTGAGAATTGGGTAGACCAGTGAAAACAGAGTTAGAAAAGTTGATGCGGGACATGACAACTGATAATAGTAAGGTTGTGAGAGCGGAAGGAGAAAGGAAAGGGTGGATCGCACGAATTTGACGAAGGAAAAAGGAGGTCTTGGTGATATGAGAAACATGAGCGTGGAAGGAAAGGTCAGAGTCAAAGAGCACACCAAGGTAGCGGAAGGTGGAAACCAGAGATATGGGAGTGCCCGAGAAAGATGGGGCTAATGAGGGGGATGGGCGACCGTGAGGAAACCAAATCGCAGTAGTTTTCATGAGGTTGAGGTGAAGACAGTTCAGGGTTAACCAGTCAGTGACGGCGTTTAGGCAGGAGTTAAGTGGAGTGAGATCAGGCAGGAGGGGGAGGTGTGATGGAGAAGAACAATATCGTCTGCGTAATAGAAAGCCGAAATCCCGGATTGTTGTATCAACAGGGTGAGGGGGGGCTAAGAAGAGATTAAAAAGGAGGGGCCAGGACAGAACCTTGGGGAACCCCGCAGGAGAGAGTGCTGCTGACTCCTGGCGACCCAGCCCCTGGGTTTTCTTGGTAAGATGCAGCTGAAATAGATTGCCAGGCCTTTTTTCTGCTCAGTAAATCTACAACACCTGGTATTCCAAGGTGGTCTCCCATCCAAGTACTAGCCAGGCCTGGCCCTTCTTAGTTTCTGAGATTAACTGAGATTGGGCTCCCGTTGAAAATGCCTCCTCATTGTTTTTATTGACCCATTGGGGTTTTATGAGTGTCCTTAGAATTTACTAACATTCTGTTTATCACCTAATTTATTTTTATAACATGTTTAATAACATAAAACCAATTTTTTTATTTTTATTTTTAAGAGTTTTTCTCATATAGATAAATGAGAAAAAAATACATTGATGAATTGGATTCTTACCAATCAGACTGAAGAAACATTTATCTATCCTTTTAAGCTCTCTTAAATGTTCTATGCATTTTTTTTTTTTTGCTATTTAGCTTACAAATCCCTGTAAACCCTTAAGACAGGATAAAACAAATACTACTTTCATTTGGACATTTTGTTAATGATAAAAAGTTGAGATACAGGTGACAGGGTAGTCATTTTTATTGCTTGAATATCAGAGCATGTTTCTTCAAACCTGCTAAAACCTAAACTGGTTATGTTGAAAGTTTGACTATCAATGTAATTTATGCATTGAAGTTTGGGGAGAATCGGAATGTTTTTTTTTAAATGTAGGTATGCCTTCTGTTTATAAATATATTAAGTGCCTCTGTAGATATGAGCAGTCTCTAAGTCCGGATTTCATTATGGCTATGGTATGTTTCATTTTGAACTGCTTTTTTTCCTTGAGTTATGTTTATTTATTTATTTATTTTATTTATTTATTTATTTACATCTCTTATATACCGCACTATTTGCGATCAGCGCGGTTTACATAGAACAAACAATATCCGACAATAAACAAAATAAAAGGAGAGGATGATGTAACATAAAACAAAATTCAATTTAATAAACAGTTATAATTTACAAGACATTAACTGTGATTTAACAGATATCAAGTACTTGCTGTTGCAACAGATACAGATATGAGACGAGAGATGGAGCAGCATAAACTTGTTTCTGGCAAAAGACTTGTGGTAAGGACTTTTCATTATTAGATGCTAGAGTTACTTGAATAGCTGGTTCATTAAAATGTTGCCCAGGTATCTCATTCAATTCACTTTTCTTGTCTTAAGTACCAAATGAAAATTAAAGTTGTGAAGGCCCTGTTTCAGGGCAGGATTTAAGATTTTGGCATTCATAGGCAAGATCACACAGCACAGTAGATCGCAGAGAGCAAGAGGTGTAGGGGGTTTGGTATCAGAGGTCTTAAAGATTGGAGAGCCAGAAAAGGAGCAGAGGAAGATAATAGTGCCACAGTGGTATCCTTTCGAAATGGACAAAATTATAATCACCAAATCGCTATAAGATAAATCTATACCATAACACAAAAATGTAGCCCCAAACCTTTCCAGCAGGTCACCAAACAATTTTCAAACTCATTTCTACAAATTTATAATTTGCACAACAAAAACTACACAATAAATATTATTCATAAAACACTAAGGCACTCTATCCATAAAGGAACAATCATTGGACAGGACAAAAAAACAGGGCTCAATAGTAGCAATATTTCAACTCTACTCAAACAAAAGGAGGGAGAGTATGGCATTTACTAGATCATCACTGCTCTAGAAAACATCCATCATAGAACCAACAATGGCATAAAAACAATACAAATAAACTTCACAGATAGTGCATATATGAATATGAAAATAAAATATTTAAAATGTCATATATAAATATTCATTAAAGACGACACTAGAATCATTCAAATCATCTCACAAGACAAATTCGCACTTACAGTATCTGAAAGAAGTAGTATCAAAATCAGTGTCAATGTCAGCGTTCAAGGCCACAGGTCCCAAAAAGTGCTCCAAAAATAGTCATGAAAATTTTACTCGATGTAGACTTTCCAACACCATAATGGGAATCCTTCAACAAGGCACTGTCAAAGCCGCGAACATTGCCATAGACAATGTATCCAAATGTAACAGTACATAAACCGTCCCCAATGTGTCCATTGTATGCTTCACAGAATCCAACTCCGGCCGAACGTTTCGGCTTCATCAAGGATTTCTGCAATTCAAAACACCAGTTGATGCTTTGGGCACAGTTTATGTATTGTTACTTTTGAATACATTTGACATTGACACTGATTTCGATGCTATCTCTTTCAGATGCTGTAAGTGCAAATTTGTCTTGTGAGATGATTTGAATGATTCTAGTGTCATCTTTAATGACAATTTATATATAACATTTTAAATATGTTATTTTCATATTCATATATGCACTATCTGTGAGGTTTATTTATATTGTTTTTATGCCATTGTTTGTTATAAGAAGGACATTTTCTGGAGCAGTGATGATATAGTAAATGCAGTACTTTCATTCCTTTTGTTTGAGTAGGGTTTGAGCTCCGTTTTTTTGTCCTATCCAATGATTGTTTATGGATAGTGTTTATGAATAATATTTATTTTGTGGTTTTTGTTATGTGAAGTATACCTTTGCAGAAATGACTATGAAAATTGTTTGGTGACCTGGTGGAAAGGTTTGGGGCTACATTTTTTTTGTTATGGTATCCTTTTGAAGCAGCACATCCAAATGGCATTAAAGTAAGTGAGATCAGGCTCCTGATCTCAGTATTTAGCACCTTCACAATTTGGCACACTAGGCAGTCACCTATGTTGCTTATGTCTAAATATAGGCAGGCCGGTTTAGATTCTTACCTCTCCCCTTCATTTAAAGACTTGGTGTTAGTAAAGTCAGAATTTGTCAATTATTTTTTTATCCTGTTTTTTTTTTCTCCCAGTTCCACCCTTTAAAAATTCTTACCCCCAAAATGAGATGCAAAAGAACATATACAATTAAAGTAAAAAAAAATCAGACAGAAAAAATAACAAATTGGAATACAGTCAGAACAACCACCATGAGCAGTGAAACCTGCATCAAAGCATGTCAGTCAACAAAGCATAAAATCACAAGTACTCACCATCGTCATCTGAGCAACCAGCTGTCTAACCTCCTTTCCAGATTATAGCAGTGTCTGCTCTACTTTTCTTTGTAAATCCCCTTGATCAGGAATAAGGAAGAAAACATTCTAATTGAGCTCCTTAGTGTAAAAACTATTAAGGATTTTAATTTGCTTAATTTTATAGAGAGATATTTTTTTATCTATAGATTAAAAACGGGTCAAGGTATTCCATTTCATGCTCATTGAGAAAGCTTCAAAATAGCTCATTCAGTAGTTGTAAAAGAGGTTACATCAGCATAGTTTAAGTGTATATGTCAGAAATATACGGACTTATATTTAAACTCCACGGTTAGTGCTATTTTAAACAGGCGCTGTGGCATTTAAATATCATACATATAGAGGGGAATTTCAGAAGATCTCTTCAAGCAAGTGCAATCTGGGATGTCTAAGCCAGAACGTCTGAAAAAAATGCAGGCACGTCCAGGTGCGGACATGATTTTAGAAATATGGTCATGTCCGATATGGACGTCTGTGGGGACGTCTACCTAGATGTCCCCAGAATGGTATTACAGAACCCATATGTTTAGGATAGCCTAATGGTTAGAGTAGTTAGCTAGGAACAGGGTTGTCAGGATTCAAATCTCCCTACTGCTTTCGTTGACATTGTGCTGAGTACTGGGGATGAGCAAGTACTTTCTTCTCTTTGTTGTCTGGATGTTTTTCAGCTAAAACAAGCACTTTTCAGATGCTTATTCATTGCTGTTTGTGCCTCGGAGCAGATCTAAGGTTAGACGTGACACCAGATGTCCATGATGTTTCTGTGATCAGGCAGGGATGTCCTGGTTCCTGGCAATGCCTTGACCACGCTTCCTCCACCCCCACTCCCACCATTAAGATTTGGATGTTCTCACACTGAGGATGTCCCCAGAGCTGGCTTCTAAAATGGCTTTGGAGACGTCTCTGTGCTTTGGACATCTGTATGCTCGTTTTCAGACATCCAAACCATGAATAAGGCTTTTAAAATGACCCCCATAGTCAATACTGCTATCTGGCTAATGAATGGCACTGAAAATACATGGAAAGTGGTCAGCGCCAGAGTTATGTAGATAGAGGACTGAATATCGCCACTCTCTGAGTAACTTTGCATTACAGCTACGCTTCACCCACACATCACCCTGGCACTATCCATATAGTAAATCTCACCAATAACTAGCCAAGCATAGGTGGATAAAAATTATAAATGAAAACCAAAAAAAAACACAGCTAAAAAAATTCTCCTCTCTCTCCTTTTTTCAAGATAGAATTAATGGAACCAACTTCCATACATAGACACTTTCTCAAAGAGGGGAAAAGATCTCAGTTGCAAAAATCAAGGATCATGTAATGCAAACAGCATTATACTTGGCTTAAAACTCCTCAGTAATCTTTTTATATATTTTAATATTTTAAAAGAATGTCGCAATTGTCAATAATTGATCCATCAAATACTCCAACAGCTTCCAGTTATTGACATTTCTTCGGTTCCATTAATTTAAAACAGCAAGCAGTTCACACCACAAAGTCTGCATTACTTCATAGAACTGGATTCAAATCCACTCACAGTCTCTTCAAAATCACACAGATTCGGGTTCTTCAAAGAGCACACATCAGCACCACTCACAACAGGAAAACAAACTGTGCAGTCAGCAGTCTTCAAATATACAGGAAAATGCTCATGTCAAGGAGAAAAGCATACACTTAGCTTAACAAATTTATGTAGGCAGAAATCCTTCACATAAACGAGCAACTCCAATTGCTCCTGCACACAAGCCGATGCTACTGGCGCCAGGTATTTTGCTGGCTGGTGTGTCAGGGTAGTCACTATTCCTTTTACATGCTTAGCTGGGGGGGGCGTTTACCAGTGCAGCCGAAGGGAGTGGAGGAAGCAGGCTGCTCTAAAGGCGGCCCTGACAACACCAGGAGTTTGCTCAAAATTAGCTGTTTGAGAGGCGAAGCCGTAGATGCTCGTAGTGGGCGCGATCTAAGGGGCAAGATACAAGGGGTGTTTGATGCCCCTGGGGGGAGCACTGCAGGAGGAGCAACGTCGCTGAGCTTCAGGGACACATCCATGGGTAAGCGGAAGAAGGAATCCGTGCCTGCTGAACCTGTTACTGGGCCGATGGATAAACATGTGAAGGTAGATGTGGTGGATAACTTTCCAGCAGACTCTGACTTTCTGATTCTACAATCCCCTGGAGCGTCATTGAGCTCTTTGGATTGATCTCCACCTCCTCCCCCATCTAATAAGTCTCAGCCTATCCTAGGCACTGTGGGAGTTTCATTTCAGCAAAGCACCCTGATATAGGTGGGTGAAATACTGAAACCTGTTACCTGGTCTCCTACCCTGTGTGAAGCTAAGGAGGTGTCTGGGACACAGATATCCCTTGTAGACATTTGGAAGGTAGTGATACGAACAGAACAAACTTGTATTCACAATTTCTCAACTGTGCTTTTTCTCATGAATTTGGTTGAGGAGAAGCTTTAGGCATTGTTTAATCAAGTTTCTAAGTGTGAAAATCAGTCTCTCTTTTTGTAAGCTATTAGTGCGTCCATTATTAAGGACAGTTTAGCTATTCATTGTAAATTAGAATCATATAAAAATATGCATAGATCTAGTAGTATTCATTTTTTTTTAAATTTTCCTGCTTGCCATTTGTTGTCCCCAGAGATTTTGCTGCGGAAATACTTCAGAGAGGTTCTGGTCTTTGCTGTCGCCGACTCTATTGGTATTTCTAAACTTTATTATCTACCTGGAGTGAAGGTCTCAGGTGAAAACTCAGATGGTTTTGATTTGCTTCAGGGCCAGCAGGATATGGTTTTTCCAAATTTTCTTGAGGATTCACAAGATACCATAACATCCAGAGCTGCTACTCTTGTTACTTTTGTTTCTGTACAAGATAAAATATCTGTATTTAAAAATTATTTTAAGAATAAGGCAGCAATGTTCTGTGGGGCTAAGGTACAATGATTTCCTGATGTCTCCAGGACCACACAACTTAGGCAAAGGACATTTTTGGCCCTGAAGTCGAGGGTGTTGGCCCCTGGGGCTTCGTTTTCTGTCTGTTGACCATGTAAGTGTTTAATTACGCTACTGGGATCTAAATATGTTTTTATGGATTTCTTACATTTGGAGGCTTTTTTGGCTGATAGAAACATGAGGTTGTTAGATGAGGTTGGTGGGTATAGGTTAGTGGCTGTTTATTTAAAGCTTAGGCTTTATTTTTCCTTTATTATTTGGTTTCTTTTTTTTTCTTTCTATTTCTCTCCGATATGTGGGCTTGGAGTTAGTGGTTGAATTTTTGAGCTAAATAATGCCATGGTTTATTTCTTGATTATTGAATTATATTAAGTTTCTTGTAATCTCCAGGAACAAGCAGGAATGAGTCTTCACATATGGGTACGTCGGTACCGACGAAGCCTGCGCGGGAATGCTCCCCAGCTTCCCAAAAAGGAAAGCTTTTGGGAGCATCCCACAGCGCCTGTGCGCTGCCTTCCCGCCTTTCCTAACCAACTCTCCTCAGTTCTTCTTTTCCGCGGAGCCAGCAGGTCGAGCCCTGTCACCGCTGAAGAAGTTCTTTATTTTATTTTATTTCTTTGGTCGCGTGTCTGCCTTCCCCGACTCCGGACCGGTACTGCCGGTCTTTTCTTTCTTTCTTTAAAAAAAAAAAAATCTCGATATTTTTTCCTCACTTGGTGTATTTTTCTTCTTAAGGCCTCAGGGCCCACAAGAAAATTTCCCTGATGGAAAAACCAACCTCCGGGTTCAAAAAATGCACTAAGTGTAGCGGTACTATTTCTGTTACAGATACCCATGAATGGTGTCTTAAATGTTTGGGTCCTGAACACTCCATTCCGGATTGTCCGTCCTGCTCCCTAATGTCTAAACGGGGGTTACAGAACCGTGCTGTTTCCCGCTGAGGCACCGGCAGTAGCATCGACATCTTCCAGGTCTTCTTCTCTTGAAGGATCTCAGGTAACCAAACATAAACCTAGCAGGTCCTCGAAGGGTAGATCTCCCTCTAAGCATCGAGATGCCTCTGGGCTTGCCCTCGAGGGTCCTGCACCAGCCAAACAACCCCGGCGGGCAGCTCCGGCTTCCAAAGCTCCTCCTATGGGGTTACAGGTTGACATCGATGGCACGGCCTCGACCGATCACCTGTTAGAATGCTCTGGGGTACCGGCACAATCTACCGATACTGACCTCCAGGCGTTCATGGCGTCGATGGATCAGAATGTTCTGTCCATGCAGCAGGCTACTTCAGCCTTCATTCAAGCTGCAACGCCGGCGGTACCGCAACAAGCTCCTTTGTCGGTATCGGCTCCGGTACCGGCACCAGCGCCAATGCCGGTACCGTCTGCTTCGACATCGACCAGGATACCGGCTGCTGCGGTTCCTTGTCCAGGGCTATTTCTCGGTACCGATCCGGTACCGGGGACGCCCGATGTCGATACCGCTTGATACGCGTATCGAGCGTTAGAAGAGCACCCTGACAGGCGATACTTCGATTCCTCTGATGATTCTGATACATCAGATGAGTCTCCTGAAGTATCCTTAGCCCTTCCTGAGGAGCCGCCTTCTCCAAAAAGAAGAATGTCTCCTCCAGAGGACTTGTCCTTTCAAGACTTCATAAGAGAAGTAGCTAAAGGACTCTCTCTTTCAGTAACCTCTGAATCAGAGCCTAGAGCAAAAAAATTAGATATTTTAGGATACTCTAGGGCTCCTAAAGAGTCAGTCACCTTACCAATTCATGAGATTCCTCATGAACACATGATTGATTTATGGGAGACTCCTCTCACTCTCTCTCCTCATTCTCGCAGGTTGGACGCTATGTATCGTGTCCCTCCTTGTCCTGGGTTCCAAAAAACTCAGCTTCCTCACCATTCCATTGTGGTGCAGTCAGCTATGAAGAGGATAAAGAGTACAAAGAGACACTCTTCTGCTCCTCCAGGAAGAGAATGCAGAACCTTGGATGCTTTTGGTAGGAAAATCTTCCAGGCCAGTATGCTTATTGCCAGAATCAACTCATATAGCCTTTATATGGGTATGTTTCTGAAAGAAGTGGCAGAAAAGCTGCACACTTTCCTCCCTTTTATTCCAGAAGATAAAAGGGAAGAATTCCGCATGTGGCTTAAGCATACTCAAGACATCTCCAAGTTTTCAAACAGGGCAGCCTTTGACTTCTTTGAAGGTGCCACTAGAGCCTCAGGCATTGCCATAGCTGCTCGCAGAATTGCTTGGCTCCAGGCTTCTGATTTAGAGCCCTGGGTTCAAGATGGCTTAGGAAATCTGCCCTGTACAGGTGAAAATCTGTTTGGCAGAGAGTGGCAAATTAAAGCCACTCAAATGGATGCAGAGAATTCTGCTCTGGATAGACTTTCAAGGTCTACCTCCATTCCTGCCAAGAAAAAGACTTTTTAAAAGTCTTTTTTCAAGAAGGGCAGTTTTCCTTCCACTTCTGGCCAACAATCTTCTACAGGTCGCTTTGCCACTAAGCATCAGCAACCTAAGCAGGCCAGGCCTAAGTCTACAGGGGCTGCTGTAACCCAGCAGTCCCAACCCCCTCAGGGATTTTGACTTGATGCTAGAGAACTTAGCCTTTCTGGCTTTAACACAGCCAGAACCTCTCACCATTCCAGGAAGGATAGCTCTTTTTGCTCCCAGATGGGAGCAAATCACATCAGAGCAGTGGACCCTCTCCATCATAAGAGAGGGCTACAAACTTCATTTCTCAGACCTTCCTCCCCACACCATGGTGAGACACTTCAATTCTCCCACATCTCTTCTCGACCTTTTAGGTCAGGAGATAACTACCCTTTTTGCCCAAGGGGCAATAGAAGAAGTTCCTCTTCTTCAACAAGGGTCAGGGTTCTATTCCCCCTATTTTCTCATTCCAAAGAAGACAGGGGGATACAGACCCATTCTAGATATCACAGAATTGAACAAATTTATATGCAAGGAGAAGTTCAAGATGCTTTCTCTGGGCACTCTCCTTCCATACCTTCAAAGTCAGGATTGGCTTTGTTCTCTAGATCTCAAGGATGCGTACACACATGTTCTCATCCATCCATCTCACAGAAAATTCCTACGTTTTCTTTTCCAGGGAAAACATTACCAATACAGAGTCCTTCCTTTTGGTCTGGCCTCTGCTCCGAGAGTGTTCACCAAATGCATGGCAATAGTTGCTGCATTTCTACGCACTCTGGGAATATTTGTCTTCCCATACCTGGACGACTGGCTCATCTGAGCTCCATCTCAGTCAGAAGCCCAGATTTCCTTGTACCGCACAAGGCGCATTCTGCAGTATCTGGGACTGGTAGTAAACCTCCCAAAGTCCCAGCTCATCCCTACTCAGTCCCTGGAATTCATAGGGGCCTGGTTGGATACCACCACTGCAAGGGCCTACCTTCCTCAGGCCCGTTGCCAACGTCTAGTGCAGCTAGCCTCCCAGATTCAGTCAAAGAGCCATTTAACTACCAGGGAAATGCTACAACTGCTAGGCCACATGGCTTCCACAGTACATGTGGTACCCTATGCTCGCCTACACATGAGAGCAGCTCAATAGACTTTGTCCACCCAGTGGACTCAAGCTTCAGGAGCTCTCTCAGACCAAATAGCAACCTCCAAACGTCTCTTTTGGTCTCTCCAATGGTGGATGTCCACTCAAAATCTGTTGCTGGGGTCCCCCTTCCAACAGTTGTTGCCCCAAGCAACCCTCACAACAGATGCCTCCCAAATAGGTTGGGGAGCTCATCTACAAGACCTCTCCACCCAAGGCACTTGGTCCCCACAGGAGACCTCTCTTCATATCAACCACTTGGAACTTCGAGCAGTGTTTCTAGCTCTCAAGGTCTTTCATACCCTCCTCAGCTACAAGACAGTCCTTATTCATACGGACAATCAAGTAGCCATGTTTTACATAAACAAGCAAGGAGGAACTGGCTCTCTGTCGCTTTGCAACGAAGCTCTAAGATTATGGGCCTTCGCCAGAGAGCATCAAATCCATCTCCTGGCAGTATATCTCCCAGGAATCCAAAACTCTTGGGCAGACAGACTCAGTCGAGTTCTGCTTCCACCCGAATGGTCCCTGCACATGGATCAGGTACTCAGAATCTTTCAAGAATGGGGAACCCCGGACATAGACCTCTTTGCAAGTCCGTGGAATGCCAAACTTCCCCGGTTCTGTTCCAGAATTCCGTGTCAGGGGGTTCAGGCCAAGGATGCCTTCCTCCTTCATTGGGGTCAGGGCTTCCTATATGCCTTTCCACCCATTCCCTTGATTCCCAAGACTCTGTTCAAACTCCAGAGGGATCAAGGATCTATGATCCTCATAGCTCCACGCTGGCCACGCCAAGTGTGGTACCCTCTACTTCTGCATCTCTCCCAAGCCCCCTCTCTGGACTTGGGAGCTGCTCCAGACCTTCTGTCTCAGGAGGACGGGACTTTGTGGCACCCAAACCCCAAGTCCCTTCACCTCAGAGCTTGGTTACTGAAGGCCTAGACCTTCAAGACTTGAATCTTTCTCAGCAGGTGAAGGATATCCTCCATGCTTCCAGGAAACCTTCCACCAGGCGTTCCTATGCTTTTAAGTGGAAAAGATTTTCCATTTGGTGTGCTGAAAAGGGTCTTAACCCTCTGGCACTACCTTTAACTTCTTTGTTAGACTATCTCCTGCATCTCTCCAATGCAGGACTTAAGACAAATTCAGTAAGAGTCCATTTGAGTGCTATTGCAGCATCCCTTAAGCCCATCAATGGACAACCTATCTCCTCTCATCCTCTTATTTCAAGATTCATGAGAGGCCTAACTTTAGCTAAACCTCCCATTAGGCCTCCTCCGGTGGCATGGGACTTAAATTTGGTTCTTGGTCAGCTTATGAAGCCACCTTTTGAACCCTTAGCCACTGCCTCCTTGAAATTTCTTTCCTGGAAGGTTATTTTCCTCATTGCGGTCACTTCTGCTCGCCGCATCAGTGAACTGCAGGCCTTAGTGGCTAATCCACCTTATACAAGCTTCCATCATGACAAGGTAGTCCTTAGGACAAATCCACACTTTATGCCTAAAGTGGTCTCACCTTTTCATCTTAATCAAGAGATATATTTACCTGTCTTTTTTCCAGCTCCTCATGCATCCAGTGCAGAGAGGAATCTTCATACTCTGGATTGTAAAAGAGCTCTTGCTTTTTACTTACATAGGACACAGCAACATAGAAAGTCTTCCCAGCTTTTTGTTGCTTTTGATCCTTCTCATTTGGGACTTCCAGTCTCTAAGAGAACACTGTCCAATTGGATTGCTCAGTGTATTTCTTTCGCCTACCAGAGTAAGAACCTTTCTCTGGAGAGCCATGTCACAGCTCATAATGTGAGGGCCATGGCCACCTCTATGGCTCATCTAAATTCTGTGTCCATCGACCAGATCTGTCGAGCAGCCACCTGGGCCTCTGTTCATACCTTCACAGCCCATTACTGCTTGGACAAGGATTCCCGCCCGGATGCCATGTTTGGTCAGGCTGTCCTCAGACACCTGTTCCATTCTTAAACAACTCCTGCCCTCCTTCCCTGGATGGATGCCTGAGATCCATAGGAGGACGCAGACCCCTTTCAGGGTCTCATATCCTTGGGGATCTCCCAGGCATCTCAGCTAGGGAGTCCCCATATTTGAAGACTCATTCCTGCTTGTTCCTGGAGATAGCACAGTTACTTACCTGTAACAGGTGATCTCTGGGAACAGCAGGAATAAGTCTTCACAACCAACCCACCCACCTCCCCTAGGAGTTGTATCTCTTTTCTATCTTTCCTTTCCTCTCTCTCTCTATTGTCTCAGCTTTAAACTCGAACTGAGGAGAGTTGGTTAGGAAAGGCGGGAAGGCAGCGCGCAGGCGCTGTGGGATGCTCCCAAAAGCTTTCCTTTTTGGGAAGCTGGGGAGCGTTCCCGCGCAGGCTCCGTCAGTACCGACGTACCCATATGTGAAGACTTATTCCTGCTGTTCCCAGAGATCACCTGTTACAGGTAAGTAACTGTGCTTTCTTGCTTTGTATGTTTTTGTTTGAAAATGAAAAAAAAAAGGGCTTAGCCGGAATGGCTTTCAGCACTGCATAGTAAGCTTTCTTCAGGAATTATTTTTGAAGGATTTCAGTCTCATGAGAGAATGTAATAGCATGGTTGAAGCGATGCCGGGCCTGCCACCAGAACATGTTAACAAGAGCCAACATTCTGGCAAATACACGTGTATTCAAAAAACACCCGCACCAATCACAGTACACACAAAAAAACTCCTGGACTATGTTCCACATTGTAAACGGGGGCGCTGGTCGTGAATGTCCACAGTCTTAGCAAAGGCACAATATTATTATGTCTTGCAAAGGATTGTGGGGAATGTAGTTCATTCGTACCAGAATCAGCCGTTCACAAAATAATGAGTTGTGATGCTCGAGTGTAAGCAAAGAAAAATAGATTTTATTCATGGGGTTAATTCTCCCACACAGATTTACTTGGTAACACAAAAGGACACTTGCTTCAAGTATTGTACTCAGGAAAAACAAAACATGATATAAGGTAACTGAACTTCTTAAGCAATAAATCAATAAAGACCTTGATGGGAAACAGAAAAGATCTTTTTGATGGCTCCTGCTAATGACCTTCTTAGCAGTGCTCCAAAAGGCAAAAACAAAACCCAAAAGTAACAAAAACTCTGTTCTTTATCAAGGATAACATTCTTCACACACACAAAAAAAAGAAGTTTCCTTCCAGAGCTCACGTGCACTTGTGCCTGGCTCAATTACCAATAATTAGCCAGCTGCAAACCCCTTTGCTGGTTCACTCTCTCTACGTGGCTCAATCCTACCCTAAATCTTTCTTGCAGAGACTTTTCTGGGTAGATAAAAGAACAAGTTACAGTTCCTTTTGGTGGTGGTTGTATTAGTGAGAAAGTACTTTAAAACAGCAGCCTAGACAGAGAGCAATCCATGTATTCATTCTGATCATTTGGTATATCTCCTTCTTCCTCAAATATCATAGAATCAGTATCATGGTCTGGCTCAGAGGAATTCCTTAATTGATCACTCTCAGGATAATATTTGTTTCCCTGTTGTCTTCCTGGAGAAGAGCTAGGGCATAGATCAAAGTTCATACCTGAGCTTCCCTTGCTGGTAGGTTTCCTCTCCTGGTATCCTGGCCAGTAAGTAGTCCAGCTTTTATGTCCAGCCTTCCAATCAAGATCCCTGGACACTGGGTCTCTCTTCACATACCTTCTTGCACCAGTCTTAGGGCCCCTTCCAAATGCAGCCGTCTCCTTCAAAGGTGCCGTTTGGGAGTTCCTGGCTCTATAACCCCAATCCTCTGGCTTCCTCCAGTCCAAAGGAGTATGCTTGCCTCTGGAATCACTCATAACACATGTACTGCTGTGGGCTCCTTCTTTAGACCTCCAAGATGTCTTTCTCTTCTTCCTTCCACGTTGCTTCTGCTGTTGTAGTCCTCTCTCTTCTTTCTCCAATGGCTTCTGCTTCTGTCTCTCCTTGTTCTCCTGGTTCTGTCTGCTCTGTCTCTGTGTAGAATATCTTTTAGTTTTAAAGTGCTTATAGGGACACTCCACCCTAGCACAGCCCAGGTGTGCTGAATCAAGCCCTGCCCTTGGAGATGAGTGATTGGGGATTACCTCATAGCTCTCCTGATTGAACACACGTTTCCCCACTTCAGCCCTTCTAGAGGCTGTTTGAAACCTGGTGCATTCTGGGACTGGTAGTCTTTTATGAAAACATTCTGTTTTAGTATTTCTACCAGCAAAGACAGGTTGCTTGTTCAGCCAATTCACCTCTTGTATAGCTCTCTCCTGAACTATGATAAGCTTCCTTATCACAACATACACCTAAACACTTAACACATTAGCATTCTTTAAAACTCCAAAAAGCACTACGCCCGATATATAGTCTTAAACTCAAATAATGCTACCACACACACTTCGGGGAGCTGAAACATCAAAACTTAAAGCTACACCACAATACTAGCTAAAATATGAGAAGAAGCTCCTCCTGGTAGAGCATTTCCAAAGCTTGAGTCATGACTTTGACAATTTGCGTTGTATGGCAATTGATACTGTTCCATTAATAATGAGAGGAGGGATTCACGGTAAGATTTTGTTACAGAAGGAACAAAGGTGGATTTTTCTCCTGAACTCAATGGAACCAAATGGTTTGAACAACAAGATTGAATGGGGAGTGTTTTTTTAATAGCCAGTAGCTCCTCCCCTTGCTCTCTTGTGATTGGCTGTCAGTATGTAATTAAAAGGATCCACGCTGATGTCACATGCCACTGAACTTTCTTTAAGATTAAAATCAAGTTTGCTCTTAATGAAGCCTTTGCTAGTGAAACAAAGATCTTTGTCGGATTGCTCTGTCTTCATGGGATGCTGATCCCACTCTAAAGATAAGTTGGATGTGTGTCTTTTGATATGTTTGGCAGTTTTACACCCTGAATGTATTCATTCTTTGCTTTAGATATTCCGATGCCTTGACTGGTGGTGACCTATGGACTGTGGGAATCGATGCTAAAATCAGGTTAAGGCTCCTGTGTGATGCTGTTGAATGGAGGAATACTATATTGAAGGGCAGTTTTTGTCTTACTGAGTTTTATTGATTAGTTAAAAGAAAATTAAAATATTACATTTGATTTAGTGTTTATGTGCCATGCTAAACGTAGCAGGTCTTTTTTAGAATTAGATAATTAGTGTGATAAATAAAAATTGGAATAATTTTTAAAGGAGTTTTTCTGAGAAGGCTATTCTTCTTGGGCTAGAAATCGCCTTGTAGAGGAATATTAGTACTTTACAATGAGGTCTTTTCTCTCTTAGCTAGTGTTTCCTTAAATTTCCTTGTAAATGTTTGGTGACATAGGAGAAGGATGGCTGTTTTCTTTGCTTTGCAATTGGAGGATTTCCTTAAGACATGCGCAGCGCTTAAAGATCAGGCTGTTACTTGAAATGTTTTCCTAGATGCAGGGCCGGATTTAGCTATACGCCATGTACGCCATGGCGTAGGGCCCACAGCTGCAAAGGGCCCACAAAAATTGAACTAGTTAGGCTTTTTTTTTTTAATAAAATAAAAAAAAACCTGCTGGCTGCCGCCGCGGGGCCCCCTCTGCGGCCGCGGCCGCATGGACTGCCCCGCGGGGGCCCCCTCTGTAAGCTCGGTCCCTCCCTCCGTGCCTCCGTGTCTCCCTCCGTGCAGGCTGTGAGAGACGCGAAGGCAGACTGTCTCCTTCTGCCTTCGCGTCTCTGTTAAGCCCGCAGGGGCTGATGGGAAATTTCCCATCAGCCCCTGCGGGCTTAACAGAGACGCGAAGGAGACAGTCTGCCTTCGCGTCCTCTCACAGCCTGCACGGAGGGAGACACGGAGGCACGGAGGGAGGGACCGAGCTTACAGAGGGGCCCCCGCGGTCAGTCCATGCTGCTGCGGCAGCAGAGGGGCCCCGCGGCGGCAGCCAGCAGGTTTTTTTTTTTTAAATTAAATTTTACTTTAGGCGGGGGTAGGACTGGTAATGGGCTATTGGGGGGGGCTGGGACTGGGACTGGAAATGGGTTGGGGGGGATTAAGGCTGGAGGTGGGCTGATGAGGTTAGGACTGGTAATGGGCTGTGGCTGTTGGGGGGGGGTTAGAACTGGGTAATGGGCTTTGGGGGGGGGTTAAGACTGGTAATGGGGCTGTGGGCTGATGGGGGGCTGTCTGGTAATGGGCTAGGGGGGGGGCCTAGGACTGGAAATGGGCTTGGGGGGGTTAAGACTGGAGGTGGGGCTGATGGGGTTAGGACTGGTAATAGTCTGTTGGGGGGGGTTTAGAACTGGTAATGGGTTTTGGGGGTTTAGACTGGTAATGGGCTGTGGGCTGATGGGGGCTGTCTGGTAATGGGCTATGGGGGGGCTAGGACTGGAAATGGGCGGTGGGGGGTTAGAAGACTGGAGGTGGGCTGATGGGGTTAGGACTGATAATGGGCTGTTGGGGGGGTTTAGAAACTGGTAATGGGCTTTGGGGGGTTAAGACTGGTAATGGGCTGTGGGCTGATGGGGGCTGTCTGGTAATGGGCTATGGGGGGGCTAGGACTGGAAATGGGCTGGGGGGGGTTAAGACTGGAGGTGGGTTGATGGTGATAGGACTGATAATGGCTGTTGGGGGGGTTTAGAACTGGTAATGGGCTTTTTGGGGGGGTGTTAAGACTGGTAATGGGCTGTGGGCTGATGGGGGCTGTCTGGTGTAATGGGCTATGGGGGGGGGTTAGGACTGGAAATGGGCTGGGGGGGGGTTAAGACTGGAGGTGGGCTGTTGGGGTTTGGCCTGGTAATGGGCTGTGGGCTGATGGGCTGATGGGGGGGGTTAGGACTGGCAATGGGCTATGGGGGGCTGACTGGAAATGGGTTGATGGGGTTAGGACTGGAAGTGGGCTGATGGGGGGGTTAAGACTGGTAATGGGTTATAGGGGGGGCTTAAACTGAAAATGGGGTGATGGGGGGTTAGGACTGGTATTGGGTTGGGGGGTTGCTAGGACTGGAATGGGCTGATGGGTGGCTAGGACTGGAAATGGGCTGATGCAGGGACTAGAAGGGAATGGATGTGGGTGAGGCTGGAAACTAGAAGGGAGCTGATGTTGGGGGAGGATTAGAATGGGATTGGGGCTGGAAGAGTAAAATGGAGAAGGGAAAAATATTTTGTGTGGGAGGGATAAAAAAATCTACAATTGGCCGGGTATTGGGAGAGTAAGTGGGGATTGAGGATGGAGGGGTAAAAATTTGAGTGGATGAAATAGGAATGAGGAAAGAGCAAAAGGAGAAAGATTAGTATGTTAAAGCAGATGTAGAGAGAGAATGGAAAAAAAACTAGAAGAGAGAGAGAAGAAAGGACAAATGGACAGCAGACGATGGAGAGTTAGCAGAAGACATGAAGAAACCAGAAGAAAGTGGCTGGAGCAATTGCAGCTGAAAAAAAATGCACAAAAAGGTAGAAAAAATATCTCTTTATTTTGAATTTATTAATTGGAATATGTCAGCTCTGGTAAATGTGCATCATTAACTCTGCGCTTTGTTTAGTACAAGAGCAAATTAATGTATAGTTTTATTTCTACAGTGTTGTACATTCCAAGTTTGGCTTTGGGATTCCCAGTTTAATTATTGTCTTCCTGTTTCTAAATGTGATTACTTGTTTGGTGATGGTCTATGTTCTGCATGTGTAACTGAGCTGAGGTGTTCTGTTTATATAATTCCTATTTGACATTGCCACTTGTTCTCTTTCCCCAGTAGGTCATGTATTGTTGTTCTCTGAAATGTATTGGTTTAATATTTGCAGTGTTGCCTTTTGATTGGTAGAGTATGGTGCTTTGTGAGTCCTGGTAGTGCTGTTAGGATACGGCGGGTTTGCTATGGGTTCTAAATGGGCAGTGTTTGTAGTAGTTCCTAATGTGTCTGGCAGTTGGCACTGGATTATAGTAATGTAGAAATCTTTTAGTCTTTCTTTATCCATACACTCATTAAGAGGCACGTTTACTAAAAGTTAGTATATGGTAACATTATGCAAATATTTATGCAAATGAGGCCCCTTATGCAAATGAGGCCCACACCCCCCTTGGGCCGCCCCTGCTGGGGGCCCACAATTTTTGTTGGCATAGGGCCTCACTCAAGGTAAATCCGGCCCTGCCTAGATGGACTAGTATAATTTTGGGTTTATAAATAATTGTGGAGGCTAGTGAATGGGATGTTAATTCTCAACATTTATTTCCTTATTTAGAGCATTGATCTTCCCTGAATGTGGATTAGTGAATATATGACGTTAAAATACTATGTTTCTTGATATGTATATCCTTCTTTTCTGAGTTGTTTTCTTTGTAAACAATTGTAAAATTACCAGTAAAACAAACAAACAAACAAAAAGAAAGAACAAAGGAAAAGCTTAATTGAACACTGAGGACTTCTGCAAGGGCTCTGACTACATATCGAGGCCTGTACTGTTCCGACCTAGCTCTCCTGGATGTTGCCTTGCAGTGCCTCTGCTTTGTGCATGCGGTTTCAGATGGCTGTAGGGCTTGGCATCAGAGCTTGGGCCTGTCCCCTCCTTCCTGTGTATCAGGCACTCTGTAGGGGAGCCTGAGGGGAATATGTGTCAAATATTGAGGCCCTTTCTGGCTTTTGCTGCACAGTTTGCCTTTTCCTTTCAGGGAGTTTGAAACCGCAATCTCTTATCTGCACCATGGTCTGAGCTGGCCTAACATGCAGCTCGGTCATGTGGCCATGAGAGTGCATGCCAGGATGTAAGTGCCTCAGTCTTATCTGTGGGAAATGTTGGGCTATCTGAATGGATCAGTTTATTTATTTATTTAATGGTATTTATATACCGCCTTATCATTCAATCAAAGCGGTTTCCACGGCAAACAATCATGGGCGCAAATGTTTTCATGCAGTGTACAGTGTAGTGTGTATGTGTTGGCAGGGAAGTGATTAGAGTTGGTTATATACATAGTGCGCTATTATACATCATGAGCTATTATACAGTCTTATATACAGTCTCGGGGTGGTGGTGATCTGACTTGTATGCTGGTTCAGGGGGTCCATAGTATTCGATGAACAGGGTTGTCTTCAGCTGTTTTCGGAAGTCCTTGATTTCTGTGGTTAGTCTCAGATCATCTGGGAGGGAGTTCCATATGGATGGAGCAGCAAGGGAGATTGCTCATTGTGCGGTGTCTTTGCGGGTCTTGGTGAAGTGTTTTGGGGTGTTAACCCGATTGGAGGTGCCTCTTCTTCTTGGCCGTGTGCTTGTGTCAGGTTGTATGAGTGTGTGTAGGCTTATGGCAGAGGAGTGCTGTTTGATCTTGAATATGTTTGATAGTCTTGTTTTTGATGCGTGAGATAATTGGGAGCCAGTGCAGTTCTTTCAGTATGGGTGTGATGTGATCGTGTCTTGTAGTACCGGCTATAATGCGGGCAGCTATGTTTTGGGCCAGTTGTAGTGGTCTGAGGGTCTGCTTTGGTAGCCCGGTGTATATTGGATTGCAGAAGTCTAGTAGAGGGGTTATTAGCGCCTGGCAAACAGTGCGAAAGTGCTCTGGGTCGAGGAGGGGCTTGAGTCTTCTGATGAGTCGCATTCTTTGGTATGCGCTTTTGGTTGTTCTGCCTATGTGTGCTTGGAGGTTAAGTTCTTTGTCCAGGATGACTCCGAGGTACTTTACTTCTGATTTTATGGGTATGAGTGCATCTTTTATCTTGATGTCGGTTGAGGGGATAAAGGCCGGGTTTCGCGTGATGATCAGTGCCTCCGTCTTGCTGTAGTTGATTGATAGGTTGTTTTCCTGAAGCCAGTTTGCCATTTCTGTGAGGCAATGTTGTGCAATGTTTTTGGCATGCAAAGAGGCAGTTGTGCAATGTTTGTGACGTGACCCTGGCAGCTCCTTGGAGGAGCATTTTGTGGTTCTTCCTGAATCTCAGCAGCCTGGGGCTATTTCAGAGTTGGGAAATGGCCACCATTTTGCCAGCCCATCATGCTTCCAGTGCCCATCTGACCCCCTTGTGCCTTCTCCCTGAAGTAGTATTTGTTAGGGGGTCTGATGGCTAGTGGAGGAAGCTGTCCAGGGGTCACACCTCCCGTTATGCACCAGTTTCCACTGAGGTTTTGCCCCAGGCCTCTTGTACTAGTCAAAAGCTCTTAAAGGACCCCTGGCAGCTGATGATCTTGTGGCTGGTGTATCCTTAGTCCACTGAGACCCCTTGGGGGTCCTGCTGCTGTAGTGCTCAGGGGAGGCTGCTGGGGCCCCTGTGGGCTTTGGGGGTTCACAATTGGCTCATGGGGAGGCCTCAGATTTCCAGAAATGTCCCTACCTACTGACCAGGAAAAGGACTGTGGTCACAAATGCTCTGGGAGTGATTTAAGCCTAGAGAAGAGCAAGTTGTCTCCCCCAAATGAGGAAACAGAATGATTCCCTCATTGTGCACTTTTTTAAGCAGGGTGAGCTGACAGCTTTGATAACACAGATCTCATCTTTGCTTTAGATAAAAGAGGGGACGAAAAGTCAGAAGGAAATCCAATCCTGGAGGATCTCTGTAAGCTTTGCAGAGTTTTTCTATCTCCGCTGACCCTACAACGTATAGTCCTGGTGGAGTGGGATTCTCCTGATGCCCCCCTAAGGGGGGTCAAAGTCATGAGCAAGCTCTATGCTTTTCCGCAAGCAGAGTTAAACAGCTGACTTTGTTTCCCTAGGATGGATTTGTTGGTGGCAGTGGTTAATAAGAGCACTACTATCCTGGTGGAGGGCAGCACATCCCTCAGGTATCAACAGAACAATAAGATGATGGCTGTTTTGAAAATGGTTTTCTTGGCCTCCTCGCATAGTCTCCAGACAGCTATTTGTGATGGTCTTGTGGCACACACGCTTCCTAGCTGGGTTTAATTTTTGCAGGATAACTCCTCTTCCATCCGATTAGAATTGGTTGCGGTGTTTTTGGCCGACACCTTGTATGTTCTCATCTAGCTTTCTGCAGAAGGAATCTCAGTAGCTGCAGTGGCTTGATGTTGACTTTGGTTCTGTCACTGGGTTGCAGACATGGCCTCTATAGCCCAGTTGTCCAAACTTCCCTTTAAGGGGAAGTTGTTCTTTGGAGAGGACTTGAAGAAGCTGGTAAAGGGCTTGGGCGAGACCAAGCTGCAATGGTTACTAGAGGATTAACCGAAGAGGAGTTCTAGCTTACCCGTTGTCCCTCAGTGGATAGTCCCATCTCTCCACTTTGATGAAGGGCATGTCTCTGGAGAGTCTGCATTGGTTACTGATGACATTCAATGCCAGCCTGTTAGGTAGGGATGTTCACTGCTTAGGTCAGATGACTCAGGGTTGGTGGACCCGGTGCAAAGCAACTTGGCCAGTCAGTCACCTTGAGGTGTGGGCCATTCACTTAGCCCAGCTGCAGTTTTGCCACTTGGATCAGGGCTGGGCTGTCCAGATCTTCTTGAACAAGGCCACTGTCGTGCCATATGTCAACAGGCAAGGAGGGATCAAAAGTGTGGAGGAAGCCCTATTCTTCCCCTTGGCAGAGCGCTACCTGGTGGCACTCTTGGTGCAACACATTGCTGTGTCAGTAATATTGAAGCAGATTATCTCAATCAGCACACTCTTAATCCCGGGAACTCTCACCGTCTGACATTCCAGTACATTATGGACAAGTGGGGGCATCTATAACTGGATCTGATGGCAACTGGGACAATGCCAGGGTGGAATATGTTTTTCAGCCATCAAAAAGAAGTCTGAACGAGGAGCATTGATACTCTGGTTCAGTATGTGTTTCCACCCCTTTGGCATGTGTTTCTGCCCTGATCAGGCATGTGGTCCACAGGATAGAGAACCATCTGGGATGGTAGTTCTGGTGGCTCAGGACAGGCCATGAAGACCTTGATATTCTCAGCTAATGAGGTGTTGGGTGGGTCAGCCCTTCTTCCCTCTGGCACGGGTCCATTTTGATGGATGACCTGGCTCCTTTCTTGCTTATAGCTTGGCCTTTGAGAGGTGCCCCCTCAGACAGAAGGGTTAATCTTCCACTCTTAAAAGCAATATGTGGTCTCGCCTACATTTGGGTCTGGTGTCTCTTTAAGGCATAATGTTGGTGGCAGGAGCTTGTTGCCTTGGAGAACAGGAGAACATAAGAAATGCCTTACTGGGTCAGCCCAAGGTCTATCAAGCTGAATATCCTGCTTCCAACAGTGGCCAATCCAGATCAAAAGTACCTGGCAGGCTCCCAAAGAGGTACACAGCAGTGAATGTTTTATGGATCTTTCCTCCAGGAACTTGTCTAGACCTTTTTTAAATCCAGCTACACTAACAGCTTTTACTACATCCTCCATTAATGAATTCTAGAGTTTGATTACTCAAAAAAAAAAAATGGGTTGCATTGTAGCTTCATTGTGTGTCCTCTAGTCTTTCTACTTTTTGATGGCATAAACAACCAATCTACATTTACCCGTTCCATTCTATTCCATTCATTAATTTATGGACCTCTATCATATCTCCCTTCAGCCGTCTCTTTTTCAAGTTGAAACGACCCAACCTTTTAAACCTCTCCGCGTAGGGATATCCTTCCATTCTCTTTACCATTTTTGTTGCTCTTCTTTGTACCTTTTCTAATTCAACTATATCCTTTTTAAGATATGGCGACCAGAATTGCACATAATATTCAAGGTGTGGTCGCACCATGGAATGATACAGAGGAATTATAATATCTTTGGTTTTATTCTCCATTCCTTTCCTTATCATTCCTAGCATTCTGTTTGCTTTTTTTGGAATCTACTGCACACTGAACAGAAGGTTTCAACATATTCTCCAGGAACAAGCAGGAATTCAGTCCTCACTTATGGGTGACGTCGGCACCGACGGAGCCCGCACAGAGCAATTCCCCAGCTTTCAAAGAAAGCCTTTGGGATTGCTGCCACGCATGTGTGGTCCTCTTCCCGCCCAAGGGTGCCATCTTGCTCATTCTCGTTCCTCATAAAAGGTTTTCATTTTCCTCGTCTTAACAGGCTATACCTCTTTTTTTTTTTCCAGTTGCACTGGTCTTCTACCCATCCTCCCCTTGCTCTCTTTTGGAGCTTCGGGGGAAACCCTTTCTAAATTTTTTCTTCCTGGACTTCGCACCCTTTTTTCTCTCCAACCGCTGGCCGCGTGGGTCTTCGACCTCGCAGGGGCCGTTTTTGCCCCCATGGCCACCGGGTTTAAAAAATGCGATAGATGCTCTAGGAACATGTCACTTATGGACACTCACGACTGCTGTCTAAGGTGTCTGGGAGTCGACCATGACCCAGACCTCTGTTTGCTCTGCAAGAAAATGTCCTCTAAGGCCCTGCTCAGCCATAAGCAGAAGTACAAAAACATTTTTCAAAAGGCTGCCTGGGAGTCCCCTGTGGCACCCTCGGTCGTCTCCCCTCCGGTGGGTTCTCCCCCTGTGGCATCACGTTTGTCAGACGGCTGCCTAGGGTGAGAACTTACACAATCTTGACGATGCATATATTCATATGATTCTTGCAAGGTATTGTGGGTAATGTAGTTCTTTCACTCCCAAACACAGCTGAAGACAATAATTGAGTTGTGAAACCAGTGGTAAGGCCAATAAAATACTTCTTTTATTGATGGGGGTTTAATTCACCCAGCACAAATTTGCTTTGTAGCAATATAAATGAGGAAACTTGCTTGAAGTGTTTAAATGGATAACATATAGTCACAAAGCAAATCAGAAAACATCCTTCTGCTTGTCAGGCACTTATCTAATGTTTTCTTTGCAAATAATTACCAAATCAAAAGGCACAAAGAAATGAATGAACTTTGCTGTTAGGTTAACTTCTGCTTATTTTCCACGCAGATCCCAGCAGTGATTCTCCCTTGCTCACACACACAATCAGGTGCAGCTTTAATTACTATCAATTGACCAGCTGAAAGCCTTTAGCTGGCTGGCTGCTACTGTGTGAACCCAAATCCTGCTTTAAGAGCTGTTTGCAGTGGAAATAAAGAACAAAAGTTAGGTTTCTTTGTGATGGCTGATGTGTTTGCTCACAGAAAGCTAGCAATAGCATTTAGATAGAGAACAGTCCATGTAATTAATAGTTTTCAATCTGCTGTATCTCCCCCTTCATCAATCAGCTTAGGGTCACTATAATACATTGGCACAGTCGAGTATTTCATTTAGGCACTATCATGAGAATGCTTTTTCCCTTGCTGCCATTCTCTATTATAGATAGGGTCTGGATCAGTGTTCATACCTGAGCCTCTCCTGCTATCATAATTCCTCTCTGTATAGCCTGGCCAGTATGTAATCCAATTCTGATGTCCAGCCTTCCAATCTTGATCCCTGGACACTGGATCTCCTCTCACATACCTTCTGGCCTTGGTCTGAAAGTCCCTTCCACGTGCAGTCCTTCTCTCTTCCAGGTAGCCACTGGTGATTCCTATCTCTGCCATTCCATTCCTCTGGCTGACTCCAGTCCAATGGACTCTGCTGGCATTTGGAATACCACCCCGACCTTCCAATGGCCTTTCTTCTCTTCCTTCCAGAGAGTTTCCTTCTTTCTCTATCCGCTTGGCTTGGCTTCTGTTTCTCCAGGTGATGCTTAAACCTGTAGCTGGGCTGGAGCTTGTAGCCGTTGCTGAAGCTCTCCTGAAGCTGTCTCTGAAGATATTATCTGTAGAATAAGCTCTATTCTTATTCTGTTCTAAGGTGTGCTCCTCCCTAACACAGCGCAGCTGTGTTGAATCAGGCCCTGCCCTTTGAGATGAGTGCTTAGGGATTACCTCATAGCTCTCTTGATTGCACACACATTTTTCTCACTTCAGCCCCTCTCATGGCTGCTGGAAACCTGGTGCATTCTGGGACTGGTAGTCTTTTATGTGAAAACTCTGTTTTCTTACTTCTACCAGAACTGACAGGTTGCTTGTTCAGAGTCACATCATCTTTTCTATAGCTCCTACCTGAGCTATGATAAGCTTCCTTATCACACGTTCCAGACGGCATTCGGACCAGGGGGTCCCCCGAGGTGGAACAGCGCAAGAAGAAGAAGGCCTCGAAATCGCTGTCTGGGGCCCCTGACAAGTGCGAGTGCTCCCGAGTCCTGTCGCTTAGCCCCATTTGGCGTTCCCGAGAGTCGGGCAAGGAGCGGCCCCGCAAGGTACCTCGCAGAGAAATGAAGGCCTCCGGCGAAAGCGCGCAGTCTCCTGAGGGCCGTCCCAGTGAGGACCCCCTCTCCTCCTCGATGCCCGATTCGGTAACCCCGGTATCGGTGTCCCAGGGCCCCACACCCACGTGGGAGTCCCGTATGCTGGCACTAGAACGCAGCATTTCTGCATTCATTGCTTCCCAGCAGGCGCTCACAGCCAGCTTCGCTGACTTGCACACGGAGACCGTGGGTCTCTCGATTGGGACACCCAAATCTGTCCAGGAAACCCCCGAGATCCATGGGCCTCGTGAGGGTCCTCGATGTCGGTCTCACTCGCTCTCCCGTTCTTCGGGGGCGAGATCATCCAGGGCTTCTAGCTCCAGCTGCCAGCCATCAGACAGGGCGAACTGCCCGGCTGGGATCCCTCGACCGATTTCTCAGACTGGGAATCCGATGGGGACACATCCCTGGAGACCTGCACCCACCAGGATCTTCTGTCGGACCCCTTGCCGCCTGATCTCCAGTGGCATTCACCACCCAAGGATACCTCCTTTTTTGTATTTATTCGGGACATGACTCTGGCCCTCAACCTGGTCACCCAGACCGAGGAAGACCCTCGTGCTGAAGAACTCGATATTCTTCAGTATGAGGCCACGCCCAGGGAAAGCCCTCACCGTGCCGGTGCCACCGATCCTCTCCCGGCTGTTGCTCTGTATGTGGGAGGCCCAGGCCTCGGTTCCCATTGTGAGCAAGCGCCTTTACACAATGTACAAGGTGCAGCGAGGGCCAGGCTTCTGTAAGACTCAACTTCCACACACCTCAATGGTAGTGGAATCTGCCATGAGGAAGCAGAAAAGCCCGAAGTCCCACTCCTCGGTTCCGCTGGGCCGGGAGTCCAGAGCACTTGATGCCCTGTGCCGCAAGGCCTATCAAGGTTCCATGCTCTCCTGTCTCATCCAGGCATACCATGTTGCTCCGCAACTTGGCAAAAGAACTTGGAGGCTTCTCCACGGGTCTCAAGGGTGAGCCCCTCAACAGGTTCCGCATCCTGTTGAAATCAGTGGCGGATTGCTCCAAGTATATTTCTCGAGCCTCCTATGATGGCTTTGAGACATCGGCTCAGGTGGCGGCCGCGGGCATCGGACCCTGCCGCCAGGCTTGGTTCCAATCTTCGTATTTGGAGCAGTGGGTGCAGGAGAAGCTCCTGGACGTACCCTGCCTCGGCGAACAACTTTTTGGGAAGCCAATGGAGAAGAAGGCTGTGGAGATTGAGTCGGAGTATGTTACTAGGACCCATCTCTCCCGCAAGACCTTGACGCTGCCTTGGAAGAAGCAGCTTGCCAAGAAGCCCTTCTTTCCTAGGAAAGGCCTCCAGTACCGCAGCTACCTGCTGTTCCCGGCTACCCCCACGCCGACCACCCCAGCGCAGGGGAGGTCTGGCCAGGGTCACTGTAAACCAAAGGGCCTGAAGGCCCAGACACCATATCCCCCACAACCCCCTCAGGGGTTTTGATGCCAGTGTAATGGCCCCTTGCCCTCTGGTGGCACAGCAGCCAGTGGGGGGATGCCTGTCCCGCTTCGCCCCGGCGTGGGCGCTTATCACCTCGGACACCTGGGTCATTCGGGAAGGGTATCGTCTTCACTTAGACAGGTTCCCACCCCCTTTCTCCCCAGCGGAGCCTCCTCGACTTCCCGCACACCAGCTCTTGATGCAGTGGGAATTACACTCCCTCCTCACCCAACGGGCAGTCGAGAAGGTTCCTTCCCACCTTCGAGGTCGGGGCTTTTATTCCCGGTACTTCCTCGTTCCGAAAAAGACGCGGGGGGAGGGGGGGGCTCTGCGGCCCATCCTCGACCTCCGCAAGTTGAACAAGTTTCTGGTGCGGGAGAAATGCAAGATGTTATCTCTTGGCATGCTGCTGCCCTTCCTCCGGCAGCGCGACTGGCTATGCTCCATGGATCTAAAGGACGCTTACACCCATATCCTGATCCATCCCCAACACAGACAGTACCTGCGTTTCAGGGTGCAGGGAGAGCACTTCCAGTACAGGATGCTCCCCTTCAGCCTTGCATCCGCCCCATGGGTCTTCACGAAGTGCCTCGTTGTGGCCGCCGCTCACCTTCGGCACCGGGGCATGTTGGTGTTTTCCTACCTCAACGACTGGTCTTCTTCGAATACCTTTGCCGTCCACTACTGCCTGGAGATGGAGTTCTGCCGGGACAGTGCCTTCAGCCAGGCTGTACTCTGTAACCTGTTCGGAGTATAAGCAACTGCTGCCCTCCGACCCTTCTTCACGGCTACCGAGGGCTTCGCCCTGAGGACTCGGGCTCCTTCGAGCTTCGGCTACTGCTTATGGCCTCGCGGAGGTGTTTTTTCGTTACAGGTTCGGTAGCCTGTAGCTAGGGAGTCCCATAAGTGAGGACTGACTTCCTGCTTGTTCCTGGAGAAAGCATAGTTACTCACCTGTAACAGGTGTTCTCCAGGGACAGCAGTAATCAGTCCTCACTACCCTCCCATCTCTCCTGATGAGTTGCTGAGGTTTTGTCCTTCCCTTGCCATCTGCTTGGTAGGGCTCGAGCTAAGGGACATGACTGAGCAAGATGGCACCCATGGGTGGGAAGGGGACCACACATGCGTGGTAGCAATCCCAAAGGCTTTCTTTGAAACCTAGGGAATTGCTCTGTGTGGGCTCCGTCGGTGCTGACGTCACCCATAAGTGAGGATTTATTCCTGCTGTCCTTGGAGAACACCTGTTACAGGTGAGTAATTATGCTTTATGTGAAGTATGATCTCAGCCTCTCAAATGTACTGTCAATGCTCGGTGTAATATTTGCAGTGTGCTAATGAAGAGCCTCCTTCTGGAGTTCATAACATGTAACATGTAAGTGTAATTTATCAAGGTTTGCTTAGAAATTCTTCTTAGTCAAATCTGTGGAACCGAGCACAGTGTGTTTCTGCTGCCAGGTAAATGGCTTTGAAAATTGCCCTGATAGATGGTGTGCCAAAGAGCTGGTGTAAATGTAACACATGCATTGCCTTGAGCGATAGTCAAACTGCAAGTAGGCACATACTGTACTTACATTTTGAAAACTTGCTGTACCTGTAGAAGAGAAAGTATATGCATATTACTTAACGTTTCTGCATAATTATGAAAATACAACCATAGTGCATAGCACACTATCTTTTAGCATGCACTAAACTGACCTGGTGTACAACTTAAGTATTTTTATGATTACTTTCCATAGAACTAAAACATTGCACTTAGGAAGCAGAAATCCAAGGGAATTGTATGTGATAGGGGGCGAGAGGTTGGTGTGCACGGACCAGGAGAAGGACCTCGGAGTGATTGTTTCTGAGGATCTCAAGGTGACAAAACAGTGTGACAAGGCGGTGGCAAAAGCCAGAAGGATGCTGGGTTGCATACAGAGAGGAATTACCAGCAGAAAGGAAGAGGTACTAATGCCACTGTACAGGTCGCTGGTGAGGCCTCACTTGGAATATTGTGTTCAGTTTTGGAGACCATATCTCGCAAAGTGTATAAAAAGCTGGAAGCTGTTCAGAGGAAGGTGACCAACATGATTTGGATCCTGCGTCATGAGAAGAGACTTGAAGACCTAAATATGTACACTCTGGAGGAGAAGAGGGACAGGGGAGATATGATTCAGACCTTTAAATATTTAGAGTATTAATAAAGAAACAAACCTCTTCCAAAGACGGGGCAGCTGTAAAACTAGAAGGCATAATATGAAGCTGCAAGGGGGTAAACCGAAAGGCAACGTCAGGAAATACTTTTTCACTGAAAGGGTGGTGGATGCTTGGAATGCCCTCCCAATGGAAGTGGTGGGGGCAAATATAGTGACAGAATTCAAAATGACATGGGACAAACACAGTGGATCCCTTTGTAGCAACAGGATAAACTCTAAATAAACATAACTATCTCTGTTATCTGAACAAATAGGGGTGACCTACATGGAGCAGTGGGTACACCCCTAAACAAAGGCATGGGGAGGGGTGACCTGTACGGAGCAGCAGGTGCACCTACTCATGCCGCCTTGCTGGGCAGACTAGATGGACCATACTGGTCTTTATCTGCCATCATATACTATGTTACTATATTTTACATATGCCTTTTTTTCTCACTGTTCAAAATAGCAATATTATGTACCATTGATCACTGTGAAAGTTAGCATTTTGATGACTTAACTGGTTAATGCAAATAGATTAAGCATGTTTCTGAAGGCTTGCTTTTTTTTTCATGTAGCTCCTGAAATTGACCAGCATGATGTGTTCTGTTTTTTTCTCTGAAGGCGGACTGGATCTTAAACATTGGAGAGCAAGCACTAGATATAGGCATTGTTGCCTTCAATCAGACTGCCTACTCTGTTTTGGTACTTGGTGAGAGAAATTTCTTTTGCCTTAAGGAGAATGGGCAAATTCGATTCATGAAAAAACTTAATTACTCTCCAAGCTGCTTTCTTCCATATTGTTCAGGTATGTAGAACCACATTGAGACTGTGACTGAAGAATATCATCTGGCTGACACTTGTGTACGTGCTTAAGTAACACCTTCAGTAAAATCTAATAGATTCATAAGCCAAGAATTCACTTTGTTAAATTCCTGTTGGTTGCTAAATCCATGTTGGAAGGATCTTCTGAGCATGTGTGGGGCTTCCTGCAGAGTTCCTAGCTCATGAGATCCTTCGGTTTTATTTTTACCCATATGATAACCCAGACATGGTTTAGGCGGTTTCTGAGAATAATTTTCCTCATAAACCCACAATCCCCTTCCCCCTCATGAGTATTTTCCCATGCTATTTTCTTTTCATTAAAAAAGAACTCTCCTTTGAATTTTGAGTTTGACTTAGCAAGCAACCTTTTCATGCCAACCAAGTTTCAAACTGTGCCTCTGTGTGTGAAAAATGGCAACCTTAGTCTGAACCACAATATTCTGGAATACCCTCACTGCACTTGAATGTTACTGAAGGTGAGGAAATATAGAGCTTTTACAATGAAGGAATGGCAGTCATCTCATTTAGAAACACAGAAATATAACGACAGAAAAAGACCACATGGCCTATCTAGTCTGTCCTTCCATATCAACAACTACAACAGTCCCCTTTTTTCCTTTAGAGATCCTCTGTGTTTGTCCCATGCTTTTTTGAATTCAGATACTGTCCTCATCTCTACCACCTACACTAGGAGACTATTCCACGGATCCACCACTCTTTCCGTAAAGAAATATTTCCGCATATCACTCCTGAATCTATCCCCCTTCACCCTCATCCCATGTCCCCTCATAGCAGAACTTGCTTTCAATTGAAAGAGGCTCTCCCCCTGAACATTTATGCCACAGAGGTATTTAAACATCTCAATCATATCACCTCTTTCCCGCCTTTCCTCTAAGGTGTACATATTAAGATACTTAAGTCTGTCCTCATATGCTTTATAATGAAGACCACTAACCATTTTAGTAGACACTCTCTGTACTGACTCCATCCTGTTTATATCCTTTTGAAGGTGCGGTCTCCAGAATTGCACACTATAATCCAAATGAGGTCGCACCAAAGACTTATACAGAGGCACTATCACCTCCTTTTTTCTGCTAGCCATTCCTCTCCATATGCACCCAAGCATCCTTCTAGCTTTTGCCATTTCCTTTTCTACCTGTTTAGCTACTTTAAGATCATCAGACACAACCACGCCTAGGTCCCGCTCTTCTTTAGTGGACAAAAGTACTTCACCCCCTATACTATATTGCTCCCTTGGATTGCTGCAACCCAAATGCATGACCTTACATTTTTTAACATTAAATCCCAGCTGCCAAACTCTAGACCATTCTTCAAGCTTAGCTAGATCCCTCCTCATGTTATCTACACCTTCCCGGGTGTCTACTCTATTGCAGATTTTCATATCATCCACAAAGAGGGAAACCTTACCCGACAGCCCTTCCACTATATCACTAACAACGATGTTAAAAAGAATCGGACCAAGGACAGATCCCTGGGGCACACCACTGGTAACATCCTTCTCCTCAGAGTGAGCTCCATTTACCTATACTCTTTGTCGCCTCCCACGCAACCAATTTCTAACCCAAGCAGTAACTTTAGGGTCCATCCCTAGGGTGCTCAGTTTGTTTATAAGTCGCCTGTGAGGAACAGTGTCAAAGGCTTTACGGAAATCTAAATACACCACATCTAGAGCTCTCCCTCGGTCCAACTCCCTGGTCACCCAGTCAAAGAAATCAATCAGATTTGTCTGACAAGACCTGCCTCTGGTGAATCCATGCTGCCTCGGATTCTGTAATCCGCTGGACTCCAGAAACCTCACTATTTTCTCTTTCAGCAGAGTTTCCAATAATTTACTCACCACCAAAGTTAAACTAACTGGCCTGTAGTTTTCAACTACATCCTTACTTCCGCTTTTGTGTAACGGCGCCACATGAGCCTCTCTCCAGTCCTTTGGCACCACTCTTGACTCCAACGAGGCATTGAAAAGGTCAGACAGTGGAGCTGCTAGAACGTCCCCAAGTTCTCTCAGTATTTTAGGGTGTATCCCATCCGGTCCCATCGCTTTGTCTACTTTAAGATGAGCTAGTTTTTCATGAACACCGTCTTCTGAAAATTGTTCAAGATGTCCCTCGCTTCTCTTCCTGTTTGTGGGTGTTTTCTGAGGTCCTGCTCCTGGTTCTTCATCTGTGAACACAGAACAGAAATATTTGTTAAGCAATTCCGCTTTATCCTCATCAGCTTCTACATATTCCCCCCTTCACCCTTGAGTCTGACAATACCACTTTTGTCCTTCCTTTTCTCACTAACATATCTGAAAAATGTCTTATCCCCCCATTGTATTGCATTGGATATTTCTTCCCCTTTTTGAATCTTTGCTTTCCTGACTACTTAGCTTCTCTCTCTGTGATCTCTTGTATTTCATGAAGCCCTCTCTCTTTTTCTTCACCTTTTCAGCTACTTCTTTCGAAAGCCATAGCGGTCTCCTTTTCCTTTTACCTTTTTTTACCAGTTTAACAAAATATCCCCTTTCAGTTTTGCCTACTGATTTTCTACATCCCCCAGCTGTTCCCATCCCGCTAACAACTCCCTGAGGTATTGGCCCATCTTGGCAAAGTTAGTCTTTCTAAAATCTAAGACCCTCACTTTTGAATGGATTCTAACAGCCCTAGTCCTAATACTGAACCACACCATCTGGTGATCACTGGATGCAAAATGATCTCCTACTATAACATGAGAAACTCCTCTGTGTTATCAAGGAAGCACAAAAAATATGAGAGATCAGAGGTTTCATAATCTTAGGTCTTAAGGCAGTGCTTGACAAAGCCCAGGCACCAGGTCGCCATGGAAACCAGAAATTTATACCTGGCACCTTGGATTTATCCCTCCCCCCAATCACAGGCAGAAAACTTGCGGGTAATCTGCTGCATCTAGCCCCCGATCGCGGCAAAGATCCCTCCTGTTCTGCCTGTGGGAAATCAGATCCCTGCAGGTAGAACAGGAGGAGAATCCCAGGACAGTAGAGAGCTGTGGGGATCAGAGCTTTCAGAAAAAAAAGGTGGGGAGTGAGGCAGAAAAAAATTAAAGGGCAGTACCTTAAAAAAAAAAAACAAACCCAAAAAAAAGGTACAGAGGATGGGGAAATGGAAAGCATGGTGGGGTGTGCTGGAGAGAGTCTGGAAGGGGAACAGAGTGGGGAGGGAAGGATGCAAGGAGGAGGTTAAAGAGGTGAATGCATAGGGACAAAAATGACAATCTGGATATGCCAAAAGGTGCATGTTCCCCCCCTCCAGAACATACATGCAAGCACCTCACCCCCCACACTAAACAGACACATGCACCCCACCCCCATACTACCCACACACACATGCAATCACCTCAACCCCCACACCACACACATGTACCCCCCCACACACTCCCCCCCCCCCACACACACTTCATCTCTGCATGACAGTGACACAACAGGCACACATTCGCAGACCCAGGCAACCCATCTCTGCGCCACACACAGTGACTCCCCAGATCTGCAGCGCACACACCGCAGCCCTACACCTACCGCCACATCCCACATAGAGATAAGCACACCACTCTAGCAGCACACACCCACAGTGACACTTACTATCTGAAACTATAGTTATTGTTATCTAAAGATGACTCATGGTGTAGGAGCTCTGGCGCTAGTCTAATGAGAACACGAGACCAGCATGAGAGAACTGGGTTGGGGTGGGGGGACAAGGAGGTCACAAGCACTGGCTCCTAAGATTTTGGTCTGACTTCTAACTCTTCACAAAATTTGTAAATACCCGTCTTAAGGAGTGTATTCTCTTCAAAGAAATGGAGAAGACTAGCAGGAGGGAATATCAGTTAAAGAATGATAACACTTCCAAAAAGAGGAAACTAGATCCTGAAATGAGTCTTAGCACAGTGATCTTTAGCACAGACAGCAACTGCAGTGCAGAGGCCTAACCAGCACACCATGCTGGGGCAGCTGTCCTAGTTGCACACAGGCAGCACAAACACACCGCTATCAACAGCACAATCAACACCTGCCGCTAACATTGGTGCCCCCATCTCTTCCCATGGCTTTCAGTTCTCTCTCTGTACCCAGTCTCTTAATGCCCTCATCCCTTCCAATGGCTTTCAGTATCATTTTTATGTTGATGACTCTCTATCTATCTACACCTGATATCTCTCCTTTGATCCAAACTTTTATCTCTACTTGCTTATCTAACATCGCCACCTGGATGTCTCACCGCCACCTAAAATTGAATATGGCTAAATCTGTAATGTAGGAGTGGAGGAGTAGCCTAGTGGTTAGAGCAACTGCCTAGTACCCAGAAGATCAAGGGTTTGATTCCCACGGGCACTCCTTGTGACTTTGGGCAAATCACTTTACCCTCCATTGCCTCGGAAGAAAAGGCTGGCAATCTACTTCCGGTGATACATTGCCAAGAAATCCCAGAGGTAGCTGGGTCACTATGAATCAACACTGACTTGATGGCACAAAAAAAAATAAATCTGAATGTGTTGTTTTCCCCCTTCCTCCCTCCTTTCTCTATCACTGTTGACAACACTCTTCTTCTTCCTGTTTCCCTGGCCCGCAATCTTGGGGTCATCTTTGACTCCTCCCTTTCCTTCTCCACACACATTCAACATATAGCTAAAACCTGTTGTCTCTTTCTCTACAACATTAACATAATTCATCCCTTCCTCTCTGAACACACTACTAAGGCTCTTGTCCACTCTTTGGTCACCTCCTTTCTTGTCTATTGCAGCCTTCTCCTTGCTGATCTCCCTCAGCGTCATCTCTCTCCTCTTCCATCTATCCAGAACTCTGCTGCATGGCTAATCTTCCGCCAACCCTGATACACTCATATAACCCTTCTTCTAAAATCACTTCACTGGCTCCCCTTCCATTTCCATATCCAATTCAAACTTTCTCTTCTAACATATAAATACATTCACTCTACTGCCCCTCATTACCTTTCATCTCTTCTTTCTCCCTACACCCCTCCTTGTGAACCTTTCCTCCTCTGGCTTTCTTCTCTCTATGCCCTTTTCTTTTTCTGCAAACTCCAGACTTAGATCTTTTCACCTTGCTGCTCCTTGTGCATGAAATAAACTGCCTCTATCTTTACCTCAAGTCTTTTCTCTCCCCCTCTTCAAATCCATGCTAAAGGGTACCTCTTTGAGTCCGCATTTGGATCCTAATCCCTCGTTCTCCTTGTATTGCCTTCCCTATTTGAACCCCCCCCCCTTGTTTCTCTTGTATTGTTCTATCTGTTTAATTAGATTGTAAGCTCTACGAAGAGGGAGTCTCTTCTTCATATGTTTATACAGTGCTGCGTATGCCTTGTAGCGCTATATAAATGATTAGTAGTAACAAGGTGGTAGTTGCACCTTCCTTGCTAGTGTGATCCAAATGCGCAGTTTGGACATGAGCATTAGGAAATATGAAGGGCAGAAGTAGGGCAAACATATAAGGAATAATAGGGCAAATAGGTGATATTAGCGGAATACCTAGGCACTTGCCTGGGCCACCTTTTTGAAGGGACGGTATGGTGCAGTTGCTATGCAGTGCACCACAGTAGCTTGACAGCCACAAAACCAGGGTCTGCATGTCAGGAGTGACCCTGCTGCTTCAGTGGGCAAACATCCATAGATACATCAACAACTGTCCCGATGGACTGCTGTTCACATCTGCATATGCAATGGATAGATGTCAGAGGGCTGTTGGTGTTACATGCTGTGGAGAGCAGAGAACGGGGGAGGGGGACATGCAAATTAGGTGTCATATATTGGCAGCATAATGGTGTGGCATCAAAAGGTGCCATCTGACCACTTCCCCTGCATTGGGGGGGGGGCATGTAACAGTGTGCACATGTACCTGGGGGGCCCTGTTACTGCAATGGGCAATGTTCCTGTGGGCAGATGACCCTAACCAAGGGGGAGGATATGGCTGAGGCCTACTAGCTCAGAGCAGCTATGCAATACTTCTAGCACTGCACATGGGCTTGCTTTGTTGGAGCTCACTGATCAGTGCCCTCTTCCTGGCCCCCATGCCCAGGGGATGAGGTTTTCCATGGATTTAGGGGATTTTTGTGGGCTTCCAAAGTTCTGTGAACCATTGGTTCCCCGAGAGCTGGGTACTCAGCCTAGGGGCTGTTTGGATTTGACCACCTTCATGTAGTATCCCCCCCCCATGCGCTTTCCAGAAGGAGGGAGCATGGGTGCCCTGTGTGGGTAGACTGCTTTGCACGCCCCATTATAAATGTCAGGCCACAGGGGTGTAGGTGCTTCTGGACCCTATGTGCTGGCTGGCAGGCTGCCCAGAGCATGTGTGCTGATTGTGATGGGCCTCCAGACCCTCTGGCTCTAGCGCCCTCCTTCTGCGCCCTCCCCCCTCCATATGGGGGACACACTCCAGAATGGAATTTTTGAAACTGAAGTCTGTAGTAGCTCCAGAAGTGGATGACTCCTCGCCACATTCTCCTTTACTTGTTGCCACAGGATTAAGGATTGATAGTGAAAGCATAAAGAAATACTTTGAACTCTTAGAATATACTCGATCTTCAGGAGTTCCACAGGGATTAGTATTGTCCCCTAAGTGCTGTTTATTATTTGCTTGTAACCTATTGGAAAGATTTTGGCAACTGGAGAACTTGGAGAGGACATTATCAGTATCATTAAAAGCAAATAGTTTATTTCTTAACACACCTATGACTGAAATATTGTACTTAGCATCTATTTTAAACCTTGTTTAGAGATATTTGTTTCCTGGCAGAATGTTAACTAACTTCCTTTTCTCAAAAAGGAAGTGAGAAGTTTGGGGATCATCTTTGATACACATTTAACTTGAAAATTCATGTGAAGTCAGTGGCTTGTTCAGCCGTGTTTTAGGCTTCAGTTGATCAATAAATTGAAGTATTTGCTCTTTTTGGTCCAGGCAATGATTTTGCATGTCCTTGTTTATTGTAACTTAGCCTTGCATGGCCTTCCTAGATCCTAGGTAAGGATTTTGCAGTTTGTTTGGCTTCTAGAATCCTAACAGGCTGAAAATATCATGAACACATTACTCCTTCAGGGCAGTTTTTCCAAATGGATAAGTTTTGCGCATACCATGACAGTTATGAACCTCACTTCTATGCCACGATACGTGGAGTATGATCTCAGTCTCTCAAATTTACTGATAATGCTCAGCGTCGTACTTGCATCATGCCAAAGAGAGCCTCCCTCTGGAATTCATTAGATGTTACGTGTGTGGGTAATTTATCAAGGTGTTTTTGGAAGTTCATCTTAATTAAGCCTGTGGTGCCCACACTATAGGAATTAACTGTATGTTTCTGCCACATTTCCTTGGTCTCCAACTACATTTCTTGGTACTTGAAAATTTTCTCTCTCTCAATGCGATTCACAGAGTAGTTGCTTGGAACTGACACCTCTATAATCAATGCCAATCTGGTGTTTTTCTCCTTTGCCGCTATATCCAGCTTCCTCGCATCCAGTTTTTTATCGGTCAGAATGGGAATATCCCAGGTGATTATAACCTTTTCATTCTCTGCAATTCTTTTAGGGTCATGAATCCAGTGCTTATCAGGCACAGTGAAGTTGTAGTACTTACAGAGTTTATTGTGCCTTTCCGTATAGAAATTTTCTGCTATCAGAACTTCGCAGCCAGCTATGAAGTGAGTCACTGTTTCCAGGTCTTTCCCACAGAATCGACATATATCTATTTTGCCAGTTTTTCAATCCTCACTGTAAATCATCTCATCCGTAAGCTGCTGTCCTGGGCTGCAACTATCAACCTCTCATCCTTCAGTTTCAGTGCACTTCTTAATGATTCATGTGTCCGTTCTTGATTGACAAAGGGTTCCTGGAGTAACTCTGTATTTCCCATTGTATTTGTGCATTTGACACTTGTTTTTCCTTGTCTGTTGATCTAATTCCTTGAAAAGTTTTTTTTCTCTTGTTTTGCAAATTCTATTACTTCCTTCCCTGTGTATGCTTGTGGATGCTCACTTATTCCTTCCAGTTGTTGGAATGCTTGTCCAAGTTTGATGATAGAGACAGATTCTGGATGTTTACTTTCATATTTCAGCACTTTTTGCGCATTTGGATCCGATGATGCAGTTACGTAGGCCTGCAAGCCCATGATAAGTAGTTCAGTCTCTATGAGGCCTAACTCTCCTTCAGCTCTAGGTATTTATCGTCTTGACATACACTGGTTCTTCACTGAGGAGTATTCACTGGTTACCTGTATCATGGGGCATCAGATTTAAAGTTCTTATGTTAGTTTTTTGGTGCCTGCATGGAAAAGCTTCACAGTATTTACAAGAACTAGTCAGTGGAGCATTCATTCTCCAGGACCAAGCAGGAAGTCAGTCCTCACATATGGGTGTCATCGGCGCCGATGAAGACCCAGCGGAGCATTTCCCCAGTTTTTTATGAAAGCCTTTGGGAATGCAGGCACGCATGCGCGGTTCCCTTCCCGCCTAAAGGTGCCATCTTACCTCAGTCTCTTTTTTTCCGTGAAGCCCACTGGACGTGTGTCCAGTTTTCCCGGTTAAAATTAGATTTTTCAGCGATTTTTTTTGCTCTTTTGCTACCGGTTCGACGCTGGTTCCCCTCCCGCCGGGTTCGGTACACCGGTATCGAGCCCGATTCCTCTTTTTTGGATTTTGCCCTTCGTGGCTGGCGTTCACGCCCTTTTTTCTCTTTTTCCCTGGAAGGCCGGTCTTTTGACCTCGCGGGGACTCTTTTTTCCCCGATGGCTTCCAGTGGTTTTAAGAAGTGTGATCGGTGTAAGAAACTCATGTCTCTCACCGACACACACGACTGCTGCCTTCGGTGCCTGGGCCCCGACCACGATCCTAAGTCATGCGGGGCCTGTGGAAAAATGTCTTCCAAGGCACTACGAAGTCGCCAGCAGCAAAAGGAAAGGCTTTTCTCGGACTCAGCCTCCGGCCGGGCCCGGACCTCGTCTGAGGCCTCGACATCTCGGGATTCCGATCCCGAGCACCGTGAAAGCTCCTCGGACAGGGGGTCCCCCGACTGGGAACGCAAGAGGAAGGAACGGTTCACGAGGGCATCGTCAGAAGAGGTCCCTGGCTCCTCCATGACCGTCGCCCCGGGCCTGTGGAACCGGAGAAGCCTGCCAAAGTTCCTCGTGTGGAGCCGGAGTCTGCTGGACACGTAAGCCCCGTAGTCCTCGTGGACTCTCCTCCCAGGGAGCCGATGTCGGGCCTGGCACCGCTGGGGCCTGAGTCGGTGGCTGCTGCGTCTCCTGAGCTGAGTCTCAGGATGGCAGCCTGGGAGAGCAGAATGTCTGCCTTCATGGAGCAGCAGCGGACACTGATGGCCAGCCTGTCTGGCGCATCTGCCCCGACCACCGGGACATCGACGTCGAAGTCGACCCCAGAGACCGAGCCGATACTCAAGTCCATCGTGGCTCGGAGTCGACCTCGGTCGCGGTCCCCCTCGACCTCCCGTTCAGGACTGAGGGCGTCGATGCCGGTGCTTCCGGCGTTGGGGCGGGTGCTCCAGGGCCCCGCGGGGTCGGACCCAGACTCTTCCTCAGACAAGTCAGCTTGGGAGACGGAGGACGAGGAGTCTCCTGACACCTTTAAGACTCGGTGCATCCCTTCAGACTCACTGCAGTCTGAGCCCCGGAGTAGGTCCCCCCCGGAGGACACCCGGTTCTCGGAGTTCGTCCGGGATATGGCCACTGCCTTGGCTATTCCGGCGGATCCTGAGGAAGAGCCTCGAGCTGAAGAGCTCAAGGCACTGCAGTATGACTCTCCTCCGAAGGAGGCCTTTACTGTCCCGGTTCCTCCGATGCTGGAACGGCTCCTCTTCCGTATGTGGGAGGCACCGGCCTCGGCGCCGGTTCTTAGCAAGCGAGTCGATTCGATCTATCGGCTCCGTAAGAGCCCTGGTTTTCAGAAGGCACAGCTACCACACCATTCCATGGTTGTGGAATCGGTCATGCATCGTCTGAAGAGTCAGAAGATGCACTCCGCGGTGCCTCCTGGCAGGGAGGCCCAAAATCTAGATGGCGTCGGTAGAAAGTGTTTTCAGGGTTCGATGCTTGCTTGCCGTGTCCAGTCTTACCAGCTGTACATGGGCATGTACTTGCGGGATCTGGCCAAGGAGTTGGCCGGATTCTCTGCTGGTCTCTCCGGGGAACCCTTGCAGAGATTTAAGTCCTTGTCCTCGGGGATTCGGAACGACTCGAAGTTCATGTCCCGCACCGCCTACGATGGCTTTGAGACTTCGGCCCGAGTTGTGGCAGCCGGCATCGTGGCTCGACGCCAGGCATGGCTGCAGTCATCGGACCTCGAGCCATGGGTTCAGGACAAGTTGGTCGATGTCCCTTGCCGAGGTGAAAACCTTTTTGGCAAGCCCATGACCGAGAAGGCCGCTCAGCTCGAGACCGAGCACCTCACCCGGACAAGGCTGTCGAGGAAGACCTCTGCCCCTTCTCATAAGAATAAGGGCTCGGGTAAAAAGCCCTTTTACCCGAGGAAGGGCACTGCCTACAAACAGTACCCGCAATATCAGACTGCCCAAGCTGCCCCCCAGGATCAGCAAGCCAAGGGCCAGGGTAATGGGCCCCGTAGGCAGAGGACCCCCAAGCCTCAGGCCCCTGCTACCACTCAGCAGGGTGGGGTTTTTTGACTCCTTGAGCATAGCTTCTCCTCCACTGCTCTCCCAACCCTGCACAGGAGGTCGCCTAGCCCTCTTTGCCCACCAGTGGCCCCTTATCACCGGGGACAGTTGGGTGCTGGAGATAATCCACAAAGGATATGCCCTCCATTTCCACCATCTGCCACCCCCCATACTTTCCAGGGGAACCTCCAAGGCCTCCTCTGCACACAGACCTTCTCCATCAGGAGCTTCAGAGTCTGTTGGTGGACAGGGCGGTGGAGCCTGTGCCTCCCCACTTGCAAGGTCACGGATTCTACTCTAGGTATTTCCTGGTGCCCAAAAGGACCGGTGGCCTTCGTCCCATTCTGGACCTCAGGAACCTCAACAAGTTCCTAGTGAAAGAAAAGTTCAAGATGCTTACTCTTGGAACCCTTCTGCCCTACCTCCAGCAGGGAGATTGGCTATGCTCCTTAGATCTAAAGGATGCATACACTCACATCCTCATTCATCCAGACCACAGGAAGTACCTGAGGTTCATCGTGGGAGGAAACCATTATCAGTACAGAATGCTGCCTTTTGGCCTCACCTCCGCCCCCAGAGTCTTCACAAAGTGCCTAGCAGTGGTGGCGGCCTACCTGAGAAATCAGGGCATCTTTGTCTTCCCCTATCTGGACGACTGGCTCATCAGGGGTCAGACAGGTCAGGAGGCCAATCAAGGCACCCTCAGGACCATTGCTCTTCTACAACGCCTGGGGTTTGTCATAAACTTCGCAAAGTCCACTTTGCTCCCTTCCCAGAACTTGGAGTTCATAGGGGCAAGGTTAGACTCTCTCCTGGCAAAGGCATTCTTGCCAGAAAACAGAGCCCACAGGTTGATGGCCTTGGCAAGTCAGTTTCTCAGCAGCTCCCTGGTTTCCGCCAGACTCTGCCTGAGGCTGCTTGGCCACATGGCTTTGACAGTACATGTCACCCCCAATGTCAGGCTCCATGTGAGGCCTGCACAGTGGTGCCTTCGGACTCAGTGGTCACAGGCCACAGTCAGCCTCAGAGACAGGATAAGAGTGTCCAGACCATTTCTGCACTCCCTCAACTGGTGGCTACACCCACCCAATCTACTGAAAGGGGTGCCTTTTCAGATTCCAGGGTACACAGTAGTGGTGACAACAGATGCCTCCCTGCAAGGCTGGGGAGCTCATTGTCTGGGCAAGTGCACCCAGGGCCTCTGGCTCCCTGGGAAGCTGCACAGCAGATCAATCTCCTCGAACTCAGAGCTATTCGATTAGCACTCAAAGCTTTCACTCCTACCCTGGCTCAACAGTCTGTCCTGATTCAGACAGATAACCAAGTTGCCATGTTTTATGTGAACAAACAGGGCGGAACTTGGTCCAGGATCCTTTGTCGGGAGGGTCAGGACCTTTGTTCTTTTGCCCTCAAGCACAACATGCTCCTCAGGGCTGTGTACCTTCCAGGCCAGGACAACTACCTGGCAGACAGATTGAGCAGGATTCTGCAACCGCACGAGTGGCAGCTCCACCCACTTCCTGTTTGGCTGCAGCATTGAGAGGCTCAGTTGAGCAGCGCTCCTGCTAGGGAGAGGTTCCTGTTTCTTTGCTCGTGCCTGGATGTCGGGACCTGGGCCGCCTCCGGAGGGGGAGGCCCAGGCCCAGAGGCCTGCCAAGCCGGGTGGGCCTCCTATTTTGGAAGTGGCTGGCGGAACCCGTAACCTGGAACAGCTGGAACCCCGGGAGGGGGCTTCCCCCAGTAGGACTGCACTTGGCCAGGACCGAGGGACCCACAGGTATGGAGGTATGGGCCCGCCACCCCAGGGAGGAGGCTCCTGTCTTCTCCCCAGGCATGGTGTGGAGGCTGGGTGGCAGCAGGGAGAGGCCCTGGGGAGACCCTGGAGGACCGTGGAATGTAGTACTGAGGGAGGTGGGTTCCCCCCTCCACCTCGGGTCCTGGAGGAGGCCTCTACCTCCTCCAGTGAGGATGAGGGGGAGGGGTCGGTCCTGCCTTCTTACCAGCAGCCCGCTAGGGCCCCTGAGGCAATTGTAGCAGCGGTTGCGACGGCTTCGGGGTCTCCAGGAGGAGGCGGCCCAGCTGCGAGCCCAGCTCTCCCACCTGGAGAGCCTGCAGGCCACCATTTCCGGGGAGGAATGGGTGGCCTATGTCACCTATTGGAAAGGGGTGAAGCGGGCCTTGAAGGGCAAAAACCGAGAAATAATATACCTCAAGCAGCAGGGTTGTGGGTCCCTCACAGAAATATATCAGGCCTATGATAGATGGGCAGTACAGGGAGCAGTTCAGGGGGGGCCCCCGGGGGTAGGTTGGATGGCTGGGACTCCCCATTCTCATAGTCTGCCCTTTTCCTATTATGCCCCGGCAAGGGGAGAAGAAGAGGATAGATGGTCCAAGGACCCTTACCTGAATACGTCTCATCGGACTGGAAGGAGAGTTGCCCACTTTGTGAGCCCTGGTCCGGTCGCTGTCCCACCTCCAAGGGCTGGTATAGTGGCTCCCTGTCCAGAAAGCTCTGTTTGCAGCACTGTCAGGGAGGGGCCTGGTGATATCCTTCCCCTCCAAAAATCGCGGATTTCTGAGACCCATTTTCCAGCGTCATACACAAATCCAGAGGCAGAAGATTCCTGGCAGCATGATCACCGAGGGATGCAGGTAGAGAGAGCCACTGGTCTAGAGCAGGGAGCCCCGATGCGGGATGTCGTTCAGGGGTGTTTTCCCAGTACTTCGGACTACAAAGATGGCCGCCGTGAAGATCATGAGGTCACTTCCGGGTTTGCCAGGAAGTGTGTCACTGCTACTTCCCCTTCTCCTCTCCTGTCACTGAAGCACCGGCAAGGTTCCAGGAATGCAGACCGGATCCCCATCGGAAGGCCTGTTGTTGGAGGGGAATCGGTGCTGCCTAGTAGGGGTTTGTCTGCTGTTTCCTCCTGTCGGGGCTTGGATTCAGCAACAGCAGCTTCAGGGATGCCTTCTACGATCCCGCGGAGCAGCATTTCATCTGCTTTGGCTGAGCCCTCTCTCAGTGTGGCCAGGAGCCTGAAGACTGGCTGCCCCCCGTCCTTTGAGCCTGCTGAGTCTGTGGAAATCCGGAGGGTGGCTGATTTGTCCATTCCCTGTCTGGATCTGCAGCGTCCAGGAACTGTACAATCTACCATGGTTTTGGGTGGGGGGGGAGGGTGAAAGTTCGGCCCCCCCTAATGTGGATGTTTTTCCGGTGCTCAAACAGTTACGGGATGGCCGCTCGGCTTTCCCTGAGGCGGCTGTTTGGCGCCGGAAAGGCATGAGTAAAGGGATAGGGAAAGATAGGGGGCCACTATCTTTGAGTTCTGGATCAGCGGAGCGGGATGCACCGGTGTCTATCCTGTCTGGTGGCATGGCTGAGGTGAGCCTGGCTCGCAGGGGGGTGTCCGCCCTCCCTGCTGGAGCCTTGGCTACCGGCCGGACTTCTCTGGATCCCTGTGCCACGGCTGGCGCCGACGACCAGGTAGGACCTGAGAGGGCAGAGGGGCAGGGGGGTGGCTGTTTAGGGGGTTTTGCTATGCAGGGATCTGCCCCGCTGTCCCGAGATGGTCCTGCCTTGTTGGCGGTGGCCATGCAGGGAGTGGAGGACGGTGGGTTGGTGGAGAGTATGGCGGAGGGAAAGGGGGAGCGGACGACAGGTGTCGTTGTGGGGCAGGAGGGGGAGGTTGCTCAGGATGGAAGGAAGGGGATGTCAGAAGGGGGAGTGAGGGAGAGGATGGTTCCCCTGGCTTCCGGGATTGAAGGGGAGCGGGGTTTGTCCCCGGTAGTGGTGGCCGAGACCCAGGAGCCTTCTGCTGGGTTGGAGAAGCAGGAGGGAAGTTTGGGGGGGTTTTCCGGTTCCCTGGGTATTAACGAGAACCAGGTTTGTGCCGCTTTAAAATTGGCTTTGGAGACCCCGACGGGCCCTCCTGGGGCCTTTGCTGCATTTCAACATCAGCGGTGGCGACGGGGATGATCCAGGGGTTCTGGGTGGTACCCAGGGATCCGGAAGGGAGAGCATCCCGGACTCTGTATTTGCGGAGCTGACCCTACCCAGTCCTCAGGTTGCTCCAAGTGAGGAGATCACGGATCCTGTGGTCCGGCAACAGGTTCCCCCGCAGGTGGAAGGAGGAGGAGAACGTCCAGAAGGGCGGGGGATGGAGGCTGGGGGGTCGGCTCCCCCCTCCGTACCTTTGCGGAGGCTCTAAAGGGGTCGGGCACCACTCCGGGGACGTCGGGGGAGGGTGGGGGGAGGGGAGGTATGCAGGGGAATGGTCCCGTAGGAGGGGAAGGAGGAGGGGGAGGGGGAGGGTTTCAAAGGGGAGTAGGGGGTGAGGTCCGACGGCGCAACGTGGCACAGATCCGATGGGCTGGGGAGGGGTCCCCTCCAGCCAGGGAACAGGTCTTGAGGATGGTCCTTGGGCTGGGGTTTCTCCCAGGAGATCTCTACGCCTTTATCCACATGAACAACACCATTGAATATGATGTTAGTTTCATGCTGAGACGGGGGCTGGAGATTTTCTGGGACCGATACCAGCAGCAGAGGGGGCAGGGAGGGTGGGCTGACTTTCGTGTTGTGCCTATCTCTCGCCAGGGGACGGTACCTGTGACCATCCTATCCAGGAATGAGTCGCTCCCAGGGCAGGACATCCAGTTTTGGTTATCGCGCCATGCGGTGCTCCTCGCACCCCTGGTTAAGGGCGCTGGGCCCCTAGGGGTGTGGGACGGGTCATGGAAGGGCAGGATCCGTTTGCGTGAGGTGGGAAACGTGGTGCAGCACGTGCCCTCTCGGCCGGTTTCCTCGGTCGGGATCGCATCTTGTGCTATTACCCCGGGCAACCCCGTGAGTGTCACCGCTGTGGCTCATTTCGCCATTTGAGCATGAACTGTCCCGAGCAGGTCTGCACCCGTTGTGGTGGACGGGGTCACGCTTCGGCCGGGTGTTTGCTAATTCGGTGTAACCTTTGCGGGGAGTTGGGCCACCCCTTTGCCCGCTGCCCCTCCGCGTCACACAATGGACCGGGGGGTTGCCGTCACTCCACCTCGGGCTCCTGTGCGGGAGGAGGCTTTGGAGGCCCCTCTCCCTCAGGAGGAGTCCGAGGGCCCTAGGGTGGAGGAGTCCATCGAGCCGAGGGAGCCACCAGGGGGAGGGGATTCGGGTAGGAAGGAGGAGAGAGGGATGATGTGGTGGAGGTTAATGTCTCACGACAGGATAGTAGGTTGCGGGTGGTGCCACCTGAGGAATGGACTACGGTCCCTTCCAAGGGTGGCAAGTCCAAAAGGAAGAAACGGGAGACATCCCCGTTGCTGGATGCAGAGCCCGTGTTGGACATCAACCGTTTCGTCTTTTTGGCTGCTGATGCGGCTGAGGCGGATGAGGGCTTGCCTGTGGAGGCAGGGCTTCCTGTGCGGCGCTCGGAGCGGTTAGCGGCGGGGGGCGGCTCCTCTTCCTCAGCGGCGACCTTCAAAGATGCCGAAGGCGCGCCGCAGTCAGGGTCCTCCAACCAAGGGGGATACTGGCGCCCGACGGGTGAGGGAGGATGGGTTTGTACCCCCGCAGTTGGGTTCGGGGCCTTCGCAGGAGCCCCCTGCTGACCCGGCCGCCCTGGCCTCCCTCGCGGGGGTGGGCACTGTAGTATTGTCTCAGTCTTTGTCCGGGGAGGAGGGGCTGCACAGGTGGTGGACCCCACGGAGGAGGTCATTCCTCCGACCCCTGACCCGTTTGTGCCTCTTCATCCCGTGGGGGCTGGGTCTGCCCTCGCGACAGCTTTGCCTGGTGGTCCCGGGGGCGCCAGCACCTCCTGGGGTGATAGGGTTGAGCGGGAGGAGGAGGAGATCCTCGAGGTGGTCGACGTGGACCAGGAGGAGTCGCTCCAGCTCGCGGGCTTGTCCTGCAAGCGGGATTCTGGGGATCCCGGGGTTGGGGAGAAGAGGAGGAAAGGGTCACTGCACTCGAAATAGGCATGGCGTGCACTCCTGCGTTCTCGTGCGCCACCATCAACGTGGCAAGCATTTCTCAGACCAGGCGCGGGCTACGGCCTATGATTTTCTTTCTACGAGTGGGCTGGATGTCATCTTCTTGCAGGAGACCAGGCTCACCTCGCTCGCCAGCCTTCATCGGGCGAAGCGGGAGTGGAGGTGGGGCCCTTCGTACTGGTCCCTTGCGGCACAGCCCTACGCAGGAGTGGCGGTTTTGTTCACGTCTAACCGATTTCAGGTGCAGTACGTGTGGGAACTGGAGCAGGGCCGGTGTCTGCTTTTAGATGGCTACTGCGGGCCCCATCGGTTTCGTTTCATGGTGGTCTACGGGCCCCAGTCTAAGTTGGGGCGAAAGACCCTGTTTGGGGTCATCCGCCCCTACTTACACACCTCCCGTTTGGTGGTCCTTGCCGGGGATTTCAACACCACCACCTTTTTGCAGGACCGAGGGGGGGAGCGTTGCCCACCCAGTACGAGGGCCTCTTTTTGGCCGAGATGACCCGGACGGCTGACCTCGTGGATGTTTTCCACCGGGCTTTTCCTAGGTCGCCGGGGTTCACCTACTACCATGGGACCTGCAGGAGTCGTATCGATCGGATATATGTGAGTGCCCGGGTGGAGTGTTCCCCTCCGCAGTTGCAGGCGGTTGACTTTTCGGACCACCGCGTCCTCTCTGTGTCCTTCCTGGCCAACCACGAGGAGCTTAGCAGGGGTCCTGGCCTGTGGCGACTGAATGTGCAGTTGTTGGCAACATCAGAGGTGGTCCAGGAGTTCTTGGCCTTTCTCGCAGACCAGGAGACCCTGCTGAGTGTTTTTCCTTCCCGTGGTGCCTGGTGGGATGAGGTGAAGACGCGTGCCCGACAACTCTTTCGTTCCCGGGGTACCTCCATGGCTCGATCCCGCTACCTCACCTACACTGTCCTCCGGAGGTCGCTGGATCGTTTGGTATCCCGAGGGGCAGCGCGGGAGGAGGTTGAAGAGGTGCGCGTCCAGCTCCGTGGCCTGCTTTACGATCGCCATGCCTCCCTATGCTTCGAGGGGGCGGCCGGTGGGGGCGCCACTCCAGACCCTTTCCGGACTTGCAGGGAGAGGGTTCAGCGTCGGGAGGTCATGGCCCTGCGGGGCGAGGACGGTACCATTCATACCTCCCAGGAGGACCTTTTGCGGATGGTGGGGGAATACTTCTCGGACCTGTTTGGGGATCGCCCCGTGGACCTCACCCATATCCGAACGTACCTGGGCCTTCCCCCGGTGTATTCGGCTGTGGTCCAGGCACAGGTCGATGCACTCGCTGCACCGATTCAGCAGGTGGAGGTGGAGAGGGCGATTCGTGCCATGCCGTTGGGGAAGGTGCCTGGGCGCGATGGGCTCCCTGTGGAGTTCTATCGCACTTTCATTGCCCAGCTGGCCCCCTTCCTGACCTCCCTGTTTCAGGAGATCATGGACACGGGGTATCTCCCGCGGTCATTTCGCGAGTCTGTCCTGCTGCTGCTCTCCAAGGGGAAGGACGATAGCTCCTTGGACTTCTGGCGGCCGCTCTCTCTTCTGAACGCGGACCGGAAGATCCTGGCCAAGTGTTTGGCCAACCGACTGGTGGAGGTGTCGGGCGATTTGCTGTCCCCTTCCCAGTATTGTTCCGTTCGGGGGAGAGGGGTTCTGGACGCTGTCGCCACAGTCCGGGAGATGGTGGATAGAGGCCGGTCGCTCCAACGGGACCACTGGTTGGTCTCCTTGGATCAGTCCAAAGCCTTTGATCGAGTCAGTCACCGGTACCTGTGGGTGGTGCTCCAGCACTTCGGCCTCCCCGCAGGTTTCCTCTTCGTCGTGCAGGCGTTGTACCGAGGGGGGGTGAGCTTCCGTTTATTAACGGGTGGCTCGGACGGCCATTTGGTGTCGCCTCGGGGGTGCGGCAGGGGTGCCCTTTGAGCCCCCTGCTGTATGTTTTCTCCCTCGACCCCTTCCTCCGGAGATTGTCCTCAGGTGGGTTGCGGGGCCTGGAGGCGCCCGGTGCGCCCCCGGTGTCCGTCGTTGCTTACGCTGACGACATCTCAGTTTACGTGGACGGCACTGATGGGGTAGAGGCCCTGCGAGAGGCCGTGGAGGAGTACTCGGAGGTAGCCCATTCTGTTGTAAACCACAGCAAGTGCCAGACGCTGTGGTTGGGCTCCTCGGAGGCCTCCCCGCCTTCCTGCGCCCCCTTTCCTCCTCCCGTGGGGGAGGTCCGCGTTTTGGGCCTCGTCTTCGGGTCGGAGGACTGTGCGGAGTCCAATTGGGACCGTTGTCTCGAGACTGCACGGTGTCGGGTGCTGCGGTGGAGGGGGTGGAGTTGTACGTACGAGGAGAAGATCAAACTCCTCGGGACGTTTCTGCTTCCTCTCTTTCTGCACGTAGCCACGATCTTCGTCCTTCCGTTGTCCCGTCAGGCGTCTGTCTGTGCCGTCTTTTTCTGTTTTCTGTGGGGTAACCGCTTGAACCCTGTCCAGCGCAACATCGTCTGCCTGGATCGGGCAGAGGGTGGTTTGGGTATGTTGCACCCCCTTGTTTTCCTGTCAGTCTTGTCTATGGCGTTTCACTTAGGTAGGATGAGGGAAGGGGGTGGGGTTTGGTGGGTGGCCTCCTATCGGGAATGGTTCTCCCGCTTCTGGGAGCAGTGGGAGGGGGCGTCCTCGGTCCCACGTGTGCGCCGGAGAGGGGAACAGGCCCCATCGTACGTATTCGTGATGGTGGGGCTCATTCGGCGGTGGGGGGTGACCGACCCGCTCGCCCAGTCCTTGGGGCGGAAAGGATTATATCGGATGGTACTCACCTCTCACTATCAACCAAGGTGGGCCCTGCGGGACTGTCCGGCGGATGTGATGCAGCGGGGCCTTCGGCTGTTGAACTCCCCTCGGCTACCGAAGAAGGTTCGGGATGTAGCCTGGTTGTCTTTCCACGGGCGTTTGTACGTGAGGGACAACCTCAAGTACAGGTCACAGGCCGAGCGGGTCTGTCCGAGGGCCGGGTGTGAGGGGCAGGCGGAGACCATGGACCATTTCCTCCGGCAGTGCCCCTTTAACGTGGAGGCCTGCCGGTTGGTGTCCGCTGCTCTTCACCTGCGCGACCTTTCCCTCCTCACGTATGCGGAGTGGGTGTACGGGGCCTGGTCCTTTCCTCTAAGGCAGGACTCCGGGACCCTCTACCTCGTCACGGCCGTGGTACGCTACCACCTGTGGCAAGCGCGCTGTCATGTCTCGACCCGGGGGTTGGTCCTGCCCCTCGACGAGGTGGTGCGGGACATTCTGGAGGAAGTGTCCGGCATGGCGCAACGTGAAAGACGGGTGGTGGAGGCTCATCGTTGGGAGCGTCTGTGGCGTCACCTCACCCTTCGCCCCCCGTGAGGGGGAGGGGTTCCCTGGGGTTCCTATCCCTGTAGGACTGTGAGGTTTGTTTTGTTTTGTTGTTTCCTGGGGGGAGGGGTGTGATCGGAGGGGTTAGTTTTCCCTTCCCTGGGGTTTCCTTCTCTTTATGATTTTGGGATGTTTTCCTCCCGGGAGGGGAGGGGGGGGGGTGAGCTGGGGCTCCATAAGGGGGTTTTGACCGGTTGTCCGCTTTCCCTTTCTTCTTAGAGGGTGGCCGTCCCAATATTTTTGTTTTCCGTGTTTGTCTGTTCTTTTTGTTTTCTGGGCATCCCGCTCCGTTGTCTGGAGGGCAAGGCAGTACAAGGGTTCTGTATTTCTTTTGTATTTCGCTATTTGATTTGATTTGTATGATTACTTATGATTTGTTTTGATGGGATTGTGTTGGGGATGGGCTAAGGGGGCCCTTATGTTTTCTTTGGTTTGGGGGGGTGGGGTGGGGGAGGTTTGTTTTTGAGGTGTTTGTTTGGTTGGGATGGGTTTGGAAGGGGGAGGGAGGGGGATAGGGGGCTTTGTTTATGGATGGGTGGGGAGAGGAGTCTGAGAGTCAGACAGACTGGACATTTGGACTGGTGGGGGTGTTGTGGGGGGCTGGGTTTCTGGGATTGCATGTTGCATTGTTGGGCCTTGGCTGGGGTGTTCTTGCTGGGGGTGGTTGGGTCGGGCATGGACATTGGACTGTGGGGGGGGAGGGGACACGGACATTGACAAGGACTTTTTGGGGGTTGTTGTTGGGAGGAGGGCACGTGTGTTGATTGCTGGGTTTGGTGGTGGGTTTGGGGAGGTGGGTCACGGGGGGGTTGTGATATTTGTTTTGTGCTATGTCGGGGGGTGGGGGTTTTGGGGGGGTGTGGGACTTGGTTGGGGTGATTGTGTTTGCTTTTTGTTTGTTCTTCTGTTGCATGTGTTAATAAACAAAATTTCCATCCTTTAGTAGTTCAGAAGATCTTCCTGAAATGGGGTCTCCCTTTGATAGATCTCTTTGCCAGCCCCATGAACAAGCAGCTGCCAAAGTTCTGCTCCAGGCAACCACATCCTCTGCGGATAGCAGCGGATGCTTTTCTGATATCTTGGTCTCAGGGCCTCCTCTATGTGTTTCCTCCCACGCCCTTGGTGGCCCAAACCCTATTCAAGATTCTCCAGGACAAGGCCTCGGTCCTGCTGGTAGCTCCCAGGTGGCCGAGACAGCCTTGGTTTCCTCTTCTGCTTCAACTGGCGGTGGATCCTCCACTGCCTCTGGGGTTGCAACCCGACCTTCTCACACAGGACCAGGGTTCCCTTCTGCACCCCAATCTCAGGTCTCTCAATTTGATGGCCTGGAGGCTGAAAGGGTAGTTTTGGCTCCCTGGGGCCTACCTCAGGAAGTTGAGGAGGTTGTCCTAGCCTCTAGGAAACAGTCCACGAGGAAAACCTATGCTCTCAAGTGGAAGAGGTTTTCTGTGTGGTGTCACCTACATACAGAGGATCCTTTCTAATGTACTGTGGCAGTGGTGCTTCAGTATTTGCTGCACTTATCCAATCAGGGACTTAAGTCCAATTCTGTTCGGGTCCACCTCTCAGCTCTAGCAGCTCACCACTCATTGGTAGAGGGGCAGTCTCTATCTGGTCACCCCTTGGTTTCCTGCTTTCTGAAGGGCTTGCTTTTGCTCAAGCCTCCCATCCGTCCTCCTGCCCCTGAGTGGGAGCTGAATGTGGTCTTGCAGCAGCTGACTCGCCCTCCTTTTGAGCTGATGGCTACATGTCCACTTCGCTTCCTCTCTTGGAAGACACTCTTCCTTATAGCCCTTACCTCGGCTAGGCGAGTAAATGAGCTGCAAGCCCTGGTCTGTGACAGGCCTTACACCAGGATTTACAGGAATAGGGTAGTCCTCAGGACTCATCCAAAGTTCCTCCCTAAGGTTGTCTCCTCTTTCCACCTCAATCAGGAGGTGGTTCTTCCAACATTCTTCCCTAGGCCTCATGCTAGCCAGGCTGAAGCAGTCCTGCATACCCTGGACTGTAGGAGGGCCTTATCCTTCTACCTTGACCGTACTCAAGGACATAGAAGGGCTACTCAGCTCTTCGTTTCCTTTGACCCCAATAAGTTGGGGTTGGCTGTGTCCAAGCGTACCTTGTCCATCTGGGTGGCTGACTGTATCACCTGGGCTTACAAGGCGGCTGACCTTCCTTTGCAGGGTAGGGTCACGGCCCATCGTGTCAGGGCAATGGCTGCCTCAGTGGCTCATCTCCGCTCTGTGCCCTTGGTAGACATCTGCAGGGCTGCAACTTGGTCTTCCAGCCAGACTTTTGCAGCCCATTACTGCCTGGAGAGGGAGTCCCGTAGGGACAGTGCTTTTGGCCAGGCAGTACTCCGGAATCTCTTTGAGGTTTAGGCAACTCCTGCCCTCTGTTGGGCTACCGGTGGAGGTTGTGTCCTTGAAAAGCCTTTCTTTGCTGCTGAGACTAGAGGGAGTTCTCTTGTTCAGCCTGGGTTCCTCGGTAGCCCAGAGCTAGGGAGTCACCCATATGTGAGGACTGACTTCCTGCTTGGTCCTGGAGAAAGAGTAGTTACTCACCTGTAACAGGTGTTCTCCAGGAGCAGCAGGAATCAGTCCTCACAACCCTCCCTCCTCCCCTTGGAGTTGCAGTTGTACATAGTTAATTTTTTCATTTTTGTGTGCTGTTCTTAGCTATGTCATTTGACTGAGGTAAGATGGCACCTTTAGGCGGGAAGGGAACCGCGCATGCGTGCCTGCATTCCCAAAGGCTTTCATAAAAAGCTGGGGAAATACTCCGCTGGGGCTTCATCGGCGCCGATGACACCCATATGTGAGGACTGATTCCTGCTGCTCCTGGAGAACACCTGTTACAGGTGAGTAACTACTCTTTACTTTGTCTTACCTCTCCTAAAGTGGCACATTTGGCAGAAATTTGGGCCAGGTCTTTTCTGTGGAAGCCTTAAATGGTACAATGATTTGCCCCTGGAATTAAGGAAAGCAAACAATTACATTACCTTTTGGGAAAAGTTAACTGCTTTCTTTTTTCAGGAAGCATTCTGGATTTGTTATAGAGAGATTACTCATTTTTTGTTTTAGTTGTTTACTGCTGTTTTTTCTTTTTCCGTGTTTTTTGCTTTAATGATTTTATGCTGAATTTTGTTATACACTAAGAGAGTCTCTCTAATCTGCTAAATACAAATGTTTAAATACCACAAAACTACACCCATGGAAATCAACCCTTATGAACCAAAAAAACTCTTGATTTCCCACACTTATCTTACTATAGGAACTGACCTAATATCCCAAACCTACCCTGTTACGGGTGTAAATTCGAAACACAATATTATATATATTTTTTTTTTGTCGGATCGCTCATCATGAGAAGAAACTTTTCCTCCCTCAGAGTGAGCCCTCCTTTTTAATAGTAGGAGATTGGAAGTATTGATCTAACTTCTCTTTGGCGTTGGACAAGCTAAGTACATTTTCCTTGCATATTTGTTTATTGCTGGGAATTGAAGTTTAAGTACTTAAAGTGGACAATGGTATGGACAGCAACAGGTGGTGTTTTGTCCGGTTAAGGCCAGTTTATGGTCAATTTAAAATTGATTAAAAAGGAGGGCTCACTCTGAGGGAGGAAAAGTTTCTTCTCATGGTGAGCGATCCGACAAAAAAATAAAAAATATAATATTGTGTTTTGAATTTACACCCGTAACAGGGTAGGTTTGGGATATTAAATACAAATGTTTGGCAAATAAATAAATCAGTTTTAATTGAGGTTTTATGTATCACTAGTTTTTTTCCATGGACAAGTAGAATAAGTGTTCGCATATGGGTTACGTCACTGATAGAGCCCTGCGTGGGAAACTTCTTCCAGTTTCTTCTAGAAGCTTTTGAAGTGGATCCACTGTGCATGTAAGTCTGCTCCCACTTGTCATCACCGTGCCTGATCTCTTCAATCTTAGTTTTTCTGCAGAGCCCCATGGATAACTTTCTTGGTGTTCATACACTTCTTTGTCTTTTCTGGTGCTTCTGTGAGTTATTTGTGCTTAATCAGTATGCTGCTGCCACCACCGTTGCTGCTTTTATTCCTTCTAATTTTCTGTAGTTAGGTTTTTTGGTTGTTTGTAAGTTTCGTTATTTTTGCCGCAGGACTGCTATAGGCCTCATATAAGACTCTGATGTTTTGGCCATGTCTTTCTTCTTGTCTTTTCTTATCTTTCAAAATCGAGTCATTTGATGTTTGCAGTGGCTATTTTTTGAACATATCCCAGAAACTGTTCAGAGACTTGAAAAAGTGCTTCTGGTGTGGCAGAACCATGTTTTCCACAGACACTCATAATTGGTGCCTTTAGTCTTTGAATCCTGACCATGACCCTTCTTTTTGTCATTTGTTTGCAGATGACAGAAATAGGGCTCGAGGGTCGAGAAGTGACTAAAGATTTATAGTGCAGATAAGGCCTAGTCTTCTGCATTGGCATTGGAGGGATTGGTTTCGATGGCCTCAGGAGCTGCACCAGACTCTGCAGAAACATTGATATTGAGGGGTTCTTAAGTCCACTTGGGCTCAGAATTGATCATCCAGCAATTCTGCCCTGAAGAAGAGGAAGGATTTGTCCTCATCTTCAGAGGCTTCGAAAATCAAAACTGCAGAGCATTGGGCAGAGGCTGAGATGCATCAGCATAGAAGTTCATCAGAGCATGATGCCAACAGCATTGAGGTCCTGGACGAGCCCAGGCCCTCAAAGAAGCACCGATATGAAGGCTGCTCATCCTTCATGATACCAGAAGGGCTGCACTAGATTCCAGGAATCCAAGACCAGCTTGCTAATATCCTGGGCCAGATTGCGTAGACATCAGCTAAATCTTTTAAATCCCCTAACACCTTTGTTAGTGGCAGCTGTCAAGGAGCATTTGTTGAGAGGCCTTGGAGAATGAATGGCAATGTTCTTTGCACTGCGAGAGGCTGCTGCTTCAATGGCATCTCAGCTATGGCATCAAAGCATCAAGCTAATTCTCAAAATTCATTGACTGCCTGCAGGAGAAGCATCAGCATCAATGCCTTGAAGAGCCTCAACACTGGTGCTTGCCATCTGGTATCAATCTCGAGTGCCTTAGGGGAGATTGATCCCCTCAGCATTGACACTCCTGGAAGAGAGCAGTTTCCTGTGCTGAACAGAAGTTGGCCCAGGTGGGAGCCCAAATGTCCTTTGATTACCTCTTTGACTCTGCATTGTAGTGCTTCAGTGAGTTTGAGTTAGATTTAGAGGATTTCTCGGAGACGAGGTCTCCTGAACTGCATTAATATCTCACACCTCCTCACAAGTGACAAAAGTCCCTGCCTGAGGAATTTTCATTCCAGTTTTGTCAGAGTTATGTCAAAATACATACTATTTCATTTGGAAACTGAGGAATAACCCCAGCAATGAAGACTTGGAAATCCTTCAGTGTCCAGATCCCCCTAAAGAGATAGTGACATTGTCCATGAACCGCATCCTTCAGAGGCTACAGGCGAGACTATGTGAGATCTCTCTCTCTGTACCTCCAGTTTGTAGGAAGGTTGACGCCATGTATAGTAGGATGTGTCAATTTTGGAGATGTCATAATTTTAAAAAGCACTAGTGAAAAAACGGTACAATTTCATGTGGCAAATTAACAACTAGCTTTAAATTTTGTGTAATATCTTATTTACCTACCTGTATGCAAATTACACAAAAATACACAAATTACTGTTGGAAATAGGATCTGTGTCACTTAGCAGATAGCTTACAACAGTTCTAAGGTTCATGAGAATATGGATTTCCAAGCATAATCTGAAAGGAAAGAATCTGAAAATTTAAGAATGATTGTAGAATTCTGTGTTGGGGTTTACATGGTGAACTGGTTCGATATAAAAATAAATAGCAATTGGACACAAGGTCCCAGGCATCCCCTTTTCCAGCTGCAGCTGTTGAAAGAACAGTGTGAAGTGGCAAGGAAGACAGTCATGCCTACAGTGTGAAGGTCAGCTTGGTATGGTTACAGCGAGTCTGTTCTGCAAGCTATGTTGTGCAATGAAGAGGAACAGGAGAGAGGAGATGCAGTGGAGAAGATATTGAAGATCATTAGTGAAAGAGATGAGAAGACCCACCTGATATCACTAATATTACCCCCCACTCACCCCTCACTTCCCCTCCCTCAGGTCGCTCCTGGAGAGCACACATACCCAGACATATCCACCCGCACCCTGCTCCCTCCAAATCTCTGCACTACTCTAGAAATAGACCCTCACGTTACTCTGACAAGAAATCCTCACGTAACTTATCCAATCTTATTCATATCCCTCTCCTTCCCCCCTCCATTCTCTCGTTTTCATGTGCCCTATGGAACGCATGCTCTGTCACAAAAAAAACGTCCTTTTATTCACGACCTCTTTATCTCTAATGCCCTACACCTTCTTGTCCTGACTGAGACCTGACTCTCCCCTGACGACACCACATCCATTGCTTCCCTCTGTTATGGGGGTTACCAATTCTCCCATACACCTCGTGCTACTGGTCGCAGTGGTGGTGTTGGCCTCCTACTCTCTCCCTCCTGCCAATTCCAACCCCTCCTGCTACCTCAGTCACACTCCCCCCTCTCCTTTGAAGTCCACTCCATTCGCCTCCTCACACCACTTCCCCTCCAAATTGCTGTTATTTATCGCCCACCCGACAAATCCATTTCGACCTTCCTCACCAACTTTGACTCCTGGCTTTCCGCCTTTCTGGATCCCTCTTCCCCCACTCTTATTCTTGGCGACTTTAACACTCATGTCGACAACCCCTCTGACCCCCTCACCTCAAAGTTCCTTGCCCTCACTTCCTCGTTCGACCTCCAACTTTACTCCACCGCCCCCACCCACCTACATGGTCACTGCCTTGTCCAACTCCTCTCCCTCTAATCTCCGCAACTCAGTCCTTCCCTCATCTGACCATCACCTTTTAACCTTTACTCTTCAGCTTCCGCCGTCTCAACCCCATCCTGTCTCCTCCGACCTATTTAGAAACCTCCATAATATTGATCCCCTGACTCTCTCCTCCACCATTTCTCAATCTCTCTCCTCCATTATATCCTCCAAGTCCATTGATGAGGCATTATCTTCTTACAATGCTACACTATCCTCAGCTCTTGACACCCTTGCCCCACCCACCCCACGTCCTGTCAAACAATCTACTCCCCAGCCCTGGCTCTCGCCCACAACCCGCTATCTACGCATTTGTGCCCGTTCTGCCGAACGTGCTTGGTCCAAATCCCGCTCCCCAGAGGACCTTCTACACTTCAAGTTCATGCTTAGTTCCTTCCAGTCAGCCATAGCACTTGCCAAGCAAGACTACTACATCCATCTGAGCAACTCCCTTGCCTCTGATCCTCGCTGTCTCTTTAACACCCTCAGTTCTCTCCTTAAGGTCCCCCCGCACCCGCCCCCGGTCCCACCCTCCCTCTCTGCCCAAACCCTAGCCGACTATTTCCATGACAAAATCCACAAGATTACCCTCCAATTCCCCATCCCCTCATCTACCTCCCCCCTCCCCAATTCTCCCCACCCATCCATACTCCCTCTGCTACCCTCTCCTCCTTCCCTCCAATCTCTGAAGAAGAAACCGCACTCCTCCTTACCTCCTCCAAACCCACCACGTGTTCATCTGACACTATCCCCACCCATCTCCTACACCCCATCTCCCCCACCATTGTCCCCCCATCTCTCATATCCTCAACCTTTCGCTCTCCACTACAACTGTCCCCATTGACTTCAAGCATGCTGTTGTCACACCCCTCCTCAAGAAACCCTCGCTCGATCCCACATGTCCTTCTAACTATCGACCCATCTCCCTCCTTCCCTTCATATCTAAACGAACATGCAGTCCACTGTCGCTGCCTTGACTTCCTCACCTCCCAGGCCCTCCTGGACCCACTACAATCCGGATTCCGTCCCCTACACTCCACTGAAACGGCTCTCACAAAAGTCTCCAATGACCTGTTTTTGGCTAAATCCAATGGCCTCTACTCTATCCTCATCCTCATCCTTCTTGACCTCTCCGCTGCCTTTGACACCGTCGACCACAATCTTCTCCTCACCACCCTCTCCTCGCTTGGTTTCAAGGACTCCGTACTCTCCTGGTTCTCCTCCTACCTCTCCCATCGCTCATTCAGTGTCTCCTCTGGTGGCTCTTCCTCCTCCCCTACCCCGCTCCATGTAGGTGTACCCCAGGGCTCCGTCCTGGGCCCTCTCCTTTTCTCTCTCTATACCCCAGGGTCTTGGAGCTCTTATCGCCTCCCATGGCTTCCAGTACCATCTCTATGCTGATGACTCCCAGATCTACCTTTCTACACCTGATATCTCTCCGGCAACCCAGTCCAAGATCTCTGCCTGCCTTTCCGACATCGCCGCCTGGATGTCTCATCGCCAACTGAAACTGAATATGGCAAAGACTGAACTCCTTGTCTTTCCCCCAAATTCCTCCCCTCCTCTTCCCCCATTCTCAGTCTATGTGGACGGTTCCACCAACCTTCCTGTTCCCTCGTCCCGCAACCTAGGGGTTATCTTTGATACCTCTCTCTCCTTCTCCGCACATATCCAGCTTGTAGCTAAGACCTGCCGCTTCTTTCTCTACAACATTAGCAAAATCCGCCCCTTCTTCTCTGAACACACTACCAAAACCCTTATCCACTCCTTAATCTCCTCTCGCCTCGACTACTGCAACCTACTCCTTGTGGGTCTCCCTGTGAGCCAACTCCTTCCCCTTCAATCTATACAAAATCACACTGCTCGACTAATCTTCTGCCAGCCTCGCCATGCCCACATTACTCCACTTCTCAAGTCGCTTCACTGGCTTCCTGTCCAATTCTGCATCCAATTTAAGCTTCTCCTACTGACCTATAAATGCATTCACTCTACAGCCCCTCAATACCTCTCATCTCTTGTCTCTCCCTACGTCCCCCCTCGGAACCTGCGCTCCACTAGCAAATTGTTTTTATCTATGCCGTTCACCAGCACCGCCAACTCACGACTTTGCTCCTTCCACCTTGCTGCACCACACGCCTACCCGTATCTGTACGCCAGGCACCCTTCCTGGCCCTCTTCAAATCCAGATTGAAGACCCACCTCTTCACCATTGCTTTCAGATCCTGACTTCTATCCCTATCTTATGCCTTGCATTGAACTGACTTATGTATTATTGTACTACTGAACTGACTTATGTATTATTATATTACTCTGACTAGATTTACTTATGCTCTGTACTACTCTGACTAGATTGTAAGCTCCGATGAGCATAACTCTGACGGGCAGGGACTCTCTCTTTTTTATGTGGGCTGCCTCTTGTAGGTCAGCTGTACAGCGCTACGTGCGTGGCGCTCTATAAGTGCTAAATAGTAGTAGTAGTAGCTCGGAGACAGCAGTGTGAGACCCAGGAAAACACCATCCATCAATACTGAGGCAACTACACTCACCCAATTACTTTAGTGGAGCTCAGGAGTCTGAGCCTCCTCTTACCTGTACCATGACAAGAGCAGAGATCAAGCATTTCTGAGCAAGCCCATGGTGGTTCCAGACTGGCCATCACACATCCAGTCCATAGAAAGGAGTGTAAAAATGATAACTGAGGCTGCTGGTCATGTGTACAACTGGGAGAGGAGGGAACATTATATTAGGAGTCAGATGGTCATCAGAGAGCTCATGAGCCGAAACAGAAATGAATAAGATATGGCTTCTTTGCTGGATTTTGTTAAATAACATTAAATTAACTGCATAAATGATATTTTAAAGACAATTATGTGGCTACAGGTGTTCAGACTGTTTGTACAGTCAGATAAATATTAATTAATTTCCACATATTTCAACTGTGATTTGATGTAGGTAAGACTCACTATAAGCAGTTTCTGGATATCTTTAGATTCAGCATGCAAAACTGCATAATTTGGTCACTGGTAGTTTGGAAAGTTTGGAAAAATAAAAATCTACCTCTAAAATTGACACACCCTAATGTATAGAGTCCAGAAGGCTCCTGGATTTGAGAAGCTCCAGCTTCCAGACCACTCTCTAATCCTCAAATCTGCTTTCAAAAGGGCCAAGCACTCCAAGTCTCGGTCTTCGGTGTTCCCTAGGCAGAGAGACCAGGAATTTGAATTATTTTGGGAGAATATTTTTTCAGACTGTTATGCATACATTACACATAGCATCCTACCAGCTCTTCATTGACATGCATTTGCTGACTTTCTCTCTCCAGAGAAGGTTGAGCAATACTGGTCCTTAGTGAGCCAAGGGAAAGAGTGTGGAAAATATACTGTCCAAGTGACATATTATATTTTCATTATGGCATTGAGAGCCTTTTCATGAATGTTAGAGTCCGGAGATTGTCATGGTTCAGACCTCAAACTTAAAGCCTAGAGTACAGGAACAGCTTGCTGACATGCCATGCTGTGGAGAGAATCCCTTCTGAGATAAGGTGGAAGAGGCGCTACTACAATGATCAAGCAGCTCAGAGATTATCTGAGGGTGCCTCTGGTGCCAACCTCATTTGGAATATTGTGTGCAATTCTGGAGACACCACACCTTCAAAAGGATATAAACAGGTTGGAGTCAGTACAGAGGGTGGCTACTAAAATGGTTAGTGATCTTCGTTATGTAGCATAATAAAGTTCTTAATATGTATACTTTAGAGGAAAGGCGGGAGGGGGCGATATGATAGAGGCATTTAAATACCTCTGTGGCATAAATGTACAGGAGGGTCTCTTTCAATTGAAAGCAAGCTCTGCTACGAGGGGACTTAGGATGTGAGTGATAGGGGATAGACTCAGGAGTAATATGTGTAAATATTTTTTTACGAAAGGAGTGGTAGATGCATGAGAGTGTCTCTCAGTGGAGGTGGTGGACACGAGGACAGTATCTGGATTTCAAAAAAGCATGGGACAAACACAGATGATCTCTAAAGGTAAAAAGGGGACTATTGTAGTTGATATGGAAGGGAGAGTAGATAGGCCATGTGGTCTTTTTCTGCCGTCATGTTTCTATGTTTCTATTCTTAGGACTCTCTAGGTCTGCTTCCGCCCTGACCCTGACCCTCTCATCAACTTGGAGATATCAGAGTGGAAGGCAAAGGAGATCCTAGTTTCACAGGTGTAGGTATTCTACTCCCTCCTGTCCCAAGCCAAGCAAAGTTCTCACTTCCGTCTATGGCAACAGAGGGCAAAGAAGTCCCAGCCAGCATCCCAGCCAAAACTGGGATGGGACTTTTAACTGTCTCATAGAGAACATGACCTATTGGTAGGAGATTTCAATTTGCTAGATGTTGATAGGGATATCCATGCTGTGGTATCATCTAGAAGTAGGGCGATCCTAAATTCTCTACAGGGAGAACAGTTCTGGCAACTGTTAATGGAACCCATATGGGAGGGGGCAGTACTGGACTTGGGGCTTACAATTGAGTATTTCTAATGCTGTAGTGGGTGATCATCTGGCATGCAATGATCCCCAGATGGTGAGCTTCAGTATTAGGACCTGTGTGGAGATAGTTCATTCAAAAGCAAGGTTAGACTTCGGGAAAACTAACTTTGCAAAGATGAGGAAATTCCTCAAAGAGTTGTTAGTTGAATAGGAAAATATGGGGGAAGTATAACAATAGTGGATAACACTGGAAAGAGATATTTTAAAGGCAACAAACCTTTTTGTTACGAAAGTAAATAAAAGTAAGAGGAAAAATAGGCCACTATAGTTTTCAAAAGAAGCTGCTGAAAAGGTAGTGAAAAAGAAGCTAGCCCTCTGTGGTAAACAAACTAGCTGAAACACTGCTAAAACAGAGGATAGTGAGGTTTCTGGAATAGAATAGATTACAGGATCCAAGGCAGCATACTTTTACTAGACACAGGTCTTGTCAGACAAATCACATTGATATCTTTGAATGGGTGACCCAAGAGTTAGACCGAGGGAGAACTCTAGATGTGCTGTACTTAGATTTCTGTAAAGCCTTTGACACTGTTCCACATAGGCAACTTATAAATAAATGTAGTGCCCTAGGGATAGACCCTAAACCCTGACTAGGTTAGAAATTGGTTGAGACATAGTTGGCTATAATTAATTTAGAAGAGATAAAGAAGGCAGAAAAGGAGGAGTAGCCCAACATGTCAAAAGCAGTATTAACCCTTTCCAGGCCGAGCCCAAAACTCTTGGGATCCAAAATTTTGACTAAATATTCCTATCAAATGGTATATAATACATGACCATAGCAGAAGGAAAATCACTATTAGAACATATTGAATAAGACGGGTGCAATTTTCCTGAAATATGCAAAAATTAACCCGGCTGCAGAATGTGGACGAAAAATTTAAAGTAGGCCTTGAAAGGGTTAAAGCCGCTGAAATGCAGGGGACATGGGGAAAAGAAGAAGCACTGTGGATTGTGTTGGAAAGAAGAGATGGCGCTATCATCCTCACTGGTATAGTTTACAGGCTTCCAACTCAAACTATGAAAGGAAAAGTGATCATATTGGCTGATTTTAATCTATCAGATGTGGATTGGAGAATTCCTTTTGCAAATCTGGAAAGAAGTAAAAAGATTGTGGATGCCTTCAAAGAAGCATTGCTCAGACATCTAGTAATGGATCCAACTGGGGAAAGTTCAGTACTGGATTTAGTACTCACTAATGGAGATAGTGTGTCAAATATTCGGGTGGGTGCCCATTTCAGCAACAGTGATCATTACACAATGTGGTTTGAGGTAAAAACCAAGGCAGAGTTCGGTCCTAGCAAGCTCAAAATCCTGGACTTCAAAAACATGGGAAGGTACCTGAAGGAGAAGTTGTCAGGATGGGAGGAGATAGGAGAAGTGGAATTGCAGTGAGCTAACTAAAAGAGGCAATAAAAGGTTCAATGGATATATACAGTATGTAAAGAAAGTAAATAAAAACAAGAGGAAAACAAAACTGATATGGTTCACCAAAGAAGTGGCTGCACAAATAAAGTCAAAATACCCACAGCTTTCTAAAAATTCAGATCATCACAAAAAGAGGAACAAAGAAAAGAATACAGGATAAAGCTAAATGAGACAAAGAGAGAAATAAGATAGCAAAAGCAAAGGGGAAGAAAAGATGGCTAATGATGTGAAGTGTGGAGACTAAATTTTTTTCAGGTACAGCATATTCGGGAGAAGAGGAAGATCAGAGGTGGAATTGCAAGCCTCAAAAATGCCATGGACAGATTTGTGGAAAGTGATATTGAAAAAGTGAAAATTCTAAACAAATACATCTGTTCTGTATTCACAAAAGAAAATCCTGGAGAAGGACCACATACAGTATGATTGCTAAATATACAAATGGGAATGGAGTAGATGCCACACTATTCACAGAAGATGATGTTTTTGAACAGCTTGCAAAACTACAACATAACCCACCTCCCTGGACTCTTATGTACATAGTACTGTATAATAGCACACGATGTAAATAGCCCACTAAGAATCAATGACACCCGACACATACACGCATTCACAGTCTCACTGCATGCACACACAAGTCAGTATTTGTTTGATTGTTTGCTCTGTAGACCGCCTTGATTAAAGGATAAGGTGGTATAGAAATCCATTTAAATAAATAAACTAAAAGTGGACAGGGCCATGGGACTGGGTGGTATACATCAAAGGATCTGAAAGAGCTCAGAGAGGTTCTGGCAGAGCCTTTAAAGAATGTTTTTAATAGACTGTCGGAGACAGGAGAGGTTCCGCAGGACTGGAGAGCGGCTGATATGCTACCTCTTCACAAAAGTGGTAATAATGAAGAGGTGACAATACCTCTGTGGTGGGAAAAGTAAAGGAGATGCTCTTGAAAAAAAAGAATAGTGTACTTTTCTGGAAACCAGTGGATTGCATGATCCAAGGCAACATGGTTTATCAGGAAAAGATCATGCCAAACAAATTTGAGTTCTTTGACTGAGTGACCAGAGAACTAGATCAAGAGCTTGTGATGGATGTGATATACCTAGATTTCAGCAAAGCAAAAGCCTTTGATACTGTTCCTCAGAGGAGGCTTATCAATAAGAAGAAAGGAAGGTGCGTAGTAATGTGCCTCAGGGATTGGTCCTGGGACCGATACTGTTCAATGAATTTGTGAGTGACAGTGCGGAAGGAGTGAATGGCAAAGTCTTTCCTTTTGCAGGTGACACGAACATTTGCAACAGAGGGGACACTTCTGAGGGAGTGGACAAAATGAAGAAAGATCTAAAAACAATGGAAGAATGGTCTAATGCTCGACAGTTAAGATTTAATGTGAAGAAGTGCAGAGTCATGCACTTGGGATACAGAAATCCAAAGGAATTATATGTGATTGTGGGCGAGAGTTTGGTGAGTATGGACCAGGAGAGGAACCTCAGAGTCCTAGTGTCTGAGGATCTCAAGGTGGTGAAACAATGCAACAAGGCGGTAGCCAAAGTCACAAGGATGCTGGAATAACCAGCAGAAAGGAGGAGGTATTACTGTCCCTGTACAAGTTGTTAATGAGGCCTCACTTGGAGTATTGTGTTCAGGTTTGGAGACCATAGCTCACAAAGGATATAAAAAGACTTGAAATGATTCAGAGGAAGATGACCAAAATGATGGAGCATGTGTCAGAAGACGTATGAGAAGAGATATGTATACCCTGGAGGAGAGGAGGAAGAGGAGAGATATGATACAGACCTTTAAATACTTAAAGGGTATTAGTGAACAAACAAACCTTTTCAAAGAAGGGGAAGCTAGAAAGCTAGAGGGCATACGATGAAGCTGCAAAGTGGTAAACTTAAAAGCAACATCAGGATATACTTTTTCACTGAAAGGGTGGTAGATGCTTGTAATGCCCTCCCGATGGAGGTGGTGGAGGCAAAAACAGTGACAGAATTTAAAATGGCATGGGACAGACACAGTGGATTGCTTTATAGCAAGAAGATGAAATCAAAGAAAACTTAAATATCTTTTATACTTCAATAAATAGAGGGAGATGACCTACATGAAGTGGCAGTTTGTAAAAGGGGGTGCTTGTTATGAAGGTACCACCACCTTGGCAAGTATGTAAATTAACTGTCTTGCAAAGGATTGTGGTTATTGAAGTCCTTTCACACAAAGCTTGCCTTTTAAATAAATGAAAAAACTTGTAGTTGGTCGAGTGTAAGGCAAAATTAGAGTTTATTTATGGGGTGAATATTCCACACACAGATATACTTGGTAACACCATTCAGATAACTTCTCCAGGGTTTATTCAACATAAACAAAGGCAACTGAAAAGCTTATGTAAATTAGTATCAAAGTCCTTTATGGAACAGAAAGGCTTTCTTACAGCCACTGCTAAACTCCTTAGCAGTGCTGAGGTGGAAACATACCAAAAAGGAAAACTTCTTTTTACAAAAACATAGCTCTCTTTCTCAACACAGAAAAGAACTTTTAAATCCCACGTGTGCATGGCTTGTGCTCTGCTCTGCTCTACCAACAGGTGACAATTAGCTGCAATCAGTAGCTTGTTTTCAGCACACGTGCAAACTTCCCCAAAAGCTTTTTCTTTCCAACAAAACTTTATGGGAGGCCAGTATTTAGAATGTTTCCTTTTGATGTTTACTCTTATTTGGAGGATTTTTCTAAACTAACAATCTACTTAAAGAACAGTCCCTCTCATCAGTTTTCCGTTTTCCGCGGAGCCGGTAGGACGTATTCCTGTCACCACAGAAAATTCTTCTTTTTATTCTTAGTTTTTTGTGGTCGCGTCTGCCTTCCCTCGACGCCACCGGTACCGCCGGTACCTTTCTTTCTTTTTACTAAAAAGATTTCTTTTTTTCTCTAGGAATTGTTTCCTGTTTAGTGCCTGACGGTTTCTAGGCCACTAGGCCTCTTCCTTCCATTATGGAAAAGCCAGCCACTATCCTTAAGAAATGCTCAAAGTGTGGTGATACAGATATATTTTTAGACACTTATACTTGGTGTCTAAAATGTTTAGGTCCTGACCATTGCCCACTGGAGTGTCTCTCCTGCTGGAGCTCAAACAGAAGAAGTCTTCATGATCGAGCACAACTCGATACCCGGTTCACATCGGACTCAATGTCACCAGCCAGAATATCTTCTTTTTCACAGGATCAGGTAACCAAACAAAAGTCTGTAAAGACTAGCCAGTCCTCGAGTGGTAGATCTCCTTCTAAGCATCAAGATGCCTCTGGCTTGCCCTCGAAGACATTTTGGCAATAAAGCCCCGGCGGGAGTCTTCGGGCTCCAAAGCATTAACGAGGCTTCAGGTTGTTCCTGGGGTTCTTACCTCGATGAACATACCTGGGCCATTCTCGGTGGTTGTGGCTGTGTCGAGCAGTACCGACACACCGGCATCGGCTATGGTGATGGATGAAACACTCCTCACCGATGAACGTAGTCTAGCGCTCTCAGCTACTTCGGTACTGCTAGAGTTGCTGCAGATTGTTCCTCGAGTATCGGTATCGGTATCGGCTTCGGTACCGGTACCGGTATCGACATCGACATCGTCATTGGTGTCGGTACCGTCGATGTTTTCTTCGACAGACTTGCTCCCTTCGATGCCGAGCCTGGAATCGCTCTCTAGCATGGAGGATTCGGTACCGACTCATCTTGGTACCAATCTTGGGTGGTACCGAAGACATCTCTTTAAAGAGAATCCGATGCTTCATCCTTTCAAGTCTTCCGATCCCGATGACTGGGATGAATCCAAGGCTGAATGTTCAACAATTTCAGCCTTTACTCCTCATTTCAGAGGATCCTCCTCAGGAGAGATTTATTTTCAAGCTTTTTTGCTTAATATGGCAAAGTTACTGGCCATTTCTATACCTGGTAAAGAATCTATACCAGGGGATTCAGAAACTCTGCAATTCCCCTAGATTCCAAAGGATGTGATCATGCTTCCTGTGCATCAGATCTTACAGGATCTACTATTAAAAACATGGGAAACTCCTTTAACGTTATCCCCAACTTCTAAAACACTTGACACTGTGTATAAGGTGCCACCTTCTCCAGGTTTTCAAAAGACTCAACTCCCTCATCATTCTATTGTTGTAGAATCAGCAATGAGGCGTATTAAGAGTGCAAAGAAGCACTCCTCTTATCCGCCAGGTCGTGAGTCTAGGATTTTAGATGCCTTTGGACGTCGATGCTTCCAGGCATCTATGCTTTCAGCAAGAATTATCTCATATATTTTCTATATGGGATTATCTCTTGAAGAGGTCACAAAGAATTTAAAACTTTTCAACCCTTTGTTTCAAGAACATAATAGAGCAGACTATTTATTATTAGTCAGTCATGCTCAAAATGTCTCTAAGTTCCTTAATTGTGCTTCCCTGGACTGTTTTGAGTCTATTAGCAGAACTTCTGCTATAGCCATAGGGGCACGACGCATGGCCTGGCTCCAAGCTTCAGGCTTGGACAAATGGGTGCAAGAAAGGCTGGCAAATACTCCTTGTACTGGTGAAAATCTCTTTAACAAGGATGCTTTATTCCAAGCTAATCAGTTAAACACTGATATTGTTGCTTTCAGAGGATTGTCAAAACTTTCCTCTATCCCAGCTAGTAAAAAATCTAAAAAACTTTATCCCCCAAGGGGAAAAAAGTTTTATCCATCTTCTACCCATTATGCAGATGTTTCCAAAGAAGGGCAACATCAGTCCAGGCTAAGAAAGTCAAAACCTCAACAGGCTCAGCAAACCCAGCAATCGCAGGGTTTCTGATATTTCATTCATTAAATCTTTTTTTCCTGTATGAGGTTTAGAACCACTAACTCACTCCTTATCAACAGAAGCAGCTACAGTTCATCTCATCCTTACTGAGAGATCAGTGATATACTGACTCAATCCAAACTCTAGGCATGAATCTCTTGCCACAAGAGAAATCCATATTTGTGTACAACAAACAAAAAATGGTCTTGTCTTATAGAGTAATAGTGCCGTTAAGTCAATAAATATAAAGATTACTCCAGTGATGCGAGAATTATTTTTAAATAGTTTCCAACTTTTAAAAGAGACTTGTTAACACAGCCATATAGATGTTAATTTATCATTGGGTCTCAGACTTCAAAGAGCTATGGTAATTGTATTTTTCTACCAACTTGCTCCAAATTGCATCAATGACCCCTTATTTTTCAATTCATTATCAATTGTTATATTGTTTTTGAAATTTTTGTTTATATTAAAACGTTATAAGATAGTCAGGCTTATCTTTCTTGAAGCAGGAAAATCCCAACGTCAGCCATAGCGCTACTACGTTTCACAAAAACGTTTCTTCAGGGGTAAGACACTGACTTTTTCTTTGATCAGAACTAGGAAACAAGAATAACATTCTCTAGTTAATATTGTATGCTTCTTATCAAAATACACTGAAGACCATATACATATACTTCATATCGGAGCGAATATGTCTCAAGGTCCAACTGACTCACCACATAGAATTACCCGCAATGAATGATCAAGCTTCATATAAGAGCGTCGCGCATGTGTTTCAAACTTATCACAGGGAGCCATATTATTGGTTAATAAAGACGGCCACCCCTGCGGTATCAACCAATCAGGAGCAAAGATTCCAATCGATCTGGGAGTTTAAACCATCCGGTTGAACCGATTGAAGCTTAAAAATCCAACGTTGCTCTTTATATATTAGAGTCTTATCCAGTGATTTTCCACCATTTGCTTTTGAAACTTGTTCTAGGCAAAAACATCGGAGGTCGGTAAACATATGGTTATGCATCAAGCAGTGCTCTACAATTGGTGCCGTCACAGTTTTGCAGCGAAGCCTACTGCGATGTTCAGCCAGACGTGTTTTAAAAGCTCTTAATGTCTTTCCAACGTATATAAGTGGACAGGGGCATTGAATAATGTATACTACTTGAGTAGTAGAGCAATTCGTGGAGTGCTGTAGTGTGTAAGTTTTTCCCCGCCAATTAAAAGTAGTTATTTCACAATTCACTTCACAAAAAGGGCATTCACCACAACGTGTGTGTCCCTTACAGGTATCCGTCACATTGGATTGCATAGAAGGCACAATAGCAGGGCAAAGAAGATCTTTAAAATTGCATTGGCGAGTCCAAACACATCGTACTTTTCTATCCTTTAAAGAAGAAAATGCTTTGCAACACATTAGTGTGTCGTTTAATTATAGCCGTAATATTTTTGCTATAAGGTGAATAAGGAGTTACAAAATTTATGTTGGTATCACTTTTAATGGTTGTTTTAGGAACCAATAGCATCTCACGATGATTATATAGAGCTCTTTTATAGGCTGATTCTATAACCCGTGAAGGATAGCCCCTGTCAGATAGTTTCATTTTTAATACTTGAGCTTGAATTTTAAATTCACGGACATCCGTACAATTCCTCCGATATCTGAGGAATTGAGAAAGAGGTAATCCATCTTTCAATTTTTTAGGATGTAAACTCTTGTAGTGTAGCAGTGCATTACGGTCGGTAGGCTTCCGGAAAACTTTCGTGATCCACCCGGCTGTACCCTTCATAATCTCTACATCCAGAAAGGTCATTTTTTCTTTGTCATATGCAGTGGTAAATTGAATAGTAGGTTCTCTAGTATTAAGCCAATCAAAAAATTCCAACAGTATTGATGATGTCCCGGACCAAAGAACAAAAATGTCATCTATGTATCGGCACCATAGATGTACAAATTGAAAAAAGGTAGACTGAGGGAGCCATCGTGCTTCAAAAGCTCCCATATATATGTTGGCGACTGACGGGGCGCATGTCGCTCCCATCGCGACCCCGATCTTTTGATGGTATATATTATCATTAAACTGAAATAATTTTGAAACAAAACCAATTGTGTAACATTCTCCAGGAAAGCCATATGTGATGATGACATATCAGAACGGGCTTGTAGGACCGACATCACTTGTGTGTAGGCTTCTCTCTGAGGAATATTAGTGTAAAGTGCATTCACCGTCAAGGGACACTACCAGACATTAGGATCTGAACTCAAAGATGCCTGTGATTCTAATAGCTGCAAAAAGTGCATTGTGTCCCGCACGTAAGAGGGTATACGAGAGACTGAGGGTCGCACAAAAGAGTCCAAATAAATGGACAACGGTTCTAAGAGTGAGCCTCGTGTAGAGACAATAGGTCTTCCCGGAGGGTTAAATAGATCTTTATGAACTTTTGGGACCAGATAGAAACGGGCTAATACTGGATCCATCGTGTTTAAAAATTGCCATTCTTTTTTGCTCAGCAGTTTATCCTTTAATGCCGCCGTAGTAAAAACACTAACGAAGCTGCAGTGGGTGCTATTGACGACGGCTGGAGGATCGTTTCAATTCGGGTTTGTTCTGTTCTTTCTTTTTGACGCGTGTATCGCGTGCCTCTGAAAAATCCCGTTTTTTAAATTCATGATCGGATCCAGAAGTAGATTCGCCCTCTGAGCTCTCATCAAAGGTGACCTTTTTTTTATCTTTTCTTTTAGGGTTCAACCAGGGATATATATATCCCGTGGTATAATCTCCGTAATCTCAACCACCTGGGACAATTTAGTAAAAATACAAAAAAAGATCACTAGATTAGAGTTACACCGGTTTTCTCTCATTGAGTATCTCCGTAGGCAACATATACCTCGGGGATTACGTCTCTATAAAGAGCCCAAAATGTTTACAATGGATGTTTCTTTTATGGATAAGTGGCATAGTATTTTGAATAAGTGTTCGAGAGACCTAATGATGTTAATAGTTGACACAGCAAAGTCCAGTTTAGTGGAGCTGAAAAAAGAGGAGGAGAGTATTTTACAAGGGCTGAAGGAATCCTCCACGGCGGAGAATTATCAAAAAAATCTATCGGAGACTAAAGAAAAGATAGCCACGGTATATGAAGAAGTGAAGACGCTTAAAACGAAAAAATTGAAAAGAGATTACGGAGATTATACCACGGGATATATATATCCCTGGTTGAACCCTAAAAGAAAAGATAAAAAAAAGGTCACCTTTGATGAGAGCTCAGAGGGCGAATCTACTTCTGGATCCGATCATGAATTTAAAAAACGGGATTTTTCAGAGGCACGCGATACACGCGTCAAAAAGAAAGAACAGAACAAACCCGAATTGAAACGATCCTCCAGCCGTCGTCAATAGCACCCACTGCAGCTTCGTTAGTGTTAAATATTACAGGTCAAACTTTGCCCAATACCTATATTCAACTTTTGGAACGAGGGCTATTATTTGTGCCACGAGTCAATTTTGACATGTTTACCTTTCGGGTCAACTTGGAACAACTGATTCGGAAATTACACCTTAAAACATTTTTTGATACAATTGAAAAATCGCAATCTGATTCTGACCCTGGTTCAGTAGATCGGATTAAACTGCCTTTGCATTCATCTTGGTCTCCACCAGGCCCCCTACCAGCAGCGTTAACAGTATTTCGCAATCTGATACTTCAAGACGTGTCACTGTTGATGGACACAGGATCCAGAAAATCCTATTGGAATGCTCTCTCTTTTACTGAAAAAAATATTTTAAGAGAATTACAAACCCGAGATGATTTGGTAATACGACGGGCCGATAAAAGCGGTGCAATTGTGATCATGGCTAAATTTCAATATTTTCAAGAAGCTTATCGGCAGCTGAATGATACTACCACTTATGAGATCCTTTCTGAAGATCCCACAAAACAACTTCAAAACCAAATAAAACTTTTTACTACGGCGGCATTAAAGGATAAACTGCTGAGCAAAAAAGAATGGCAATTTTTAAACACGATGGATCCAGTATTAGCCCGTTTCTATCTGGTCCCAAAAGTTCATAAAGATCTATTTAACCCTCCGGGAAGACCTATTGTCTCTACACGAGGCTCACTCTTAGAACCGTTGTCCATTTATTTGGACTCTTTTGTGCGACCCTCAGTCTCTCGTATACCCTCTTACGTGTGGGACACAATGCACTTTTTGCAGCTATTAGAATCACAGGCATCTTTGAGTTCAGATCCTAATGTCTGGTTAGTGTCCCTTGACGTGAATGCACTTTACACTAATATTCCTCAGAGAGAAGCCTACACACAAGTGATGTCGGTCCTACAAGCCCATTCTGATATGTCATCATCACATATGGCTTTCCTGGAGAATGTTACACAATTGGTTTTGTTTCAAAATTATTTTCAGTTTAATGATAATATATACCATCAAAAGATCGGGGTCGCGATGGGAGCGACATGCGCCCCGTCAGTCGCCAACATATATATGGGAGCTTTTGAAGCACGATGGCTCCCTCAGTCTACCTTTTTTCAATTTGTACATCTATGGTGCCGATACATAGATGACATTTTTGTTCTTTGGTCCGGGACATCATCAATACTGTTGGAATTTTTTGATTGGCTTAATACTAGAGAACCTACTATTCAATTTACCACTGCATATGACAAAGAAAAAATGACCTTTCTGGATGTAGAGATTATGAAGGGTACAGCCGGGTGGATCACGAAATTTTCCGGAAGCCTACCGACCGTAATGCACTGCTACACTACAAGAGTTTACATCCTAAAAAATTGAAAGATGGATTACCTCTTTCTCAATTCCTCAGATATCGGAGGAATTGTACGGATGTCCGTGAATTTAAAATTCAAGCTCAAGTATTAAAAATGAAACTATCTGACAGAGGCTATCCTTCACGGGTTATAGAATCAGCCTATAAAAGAGCTCTATATAATCATCGTGAGATGCTATTGGTTCCTAAAACAACCATTAAAAGTGATACCAACATAAATTTTGTAACTCCTTATTCACCTTATAGCAAAAATATTACGGCTATAATTAAACGACACACTAATGTGTTGCAAAGCATTCCTTCTTTAAAGGATAGAAAAGTACGATGTGTTTGGACTCGCCAATGCAATTTTAAAGATCTTCTTTGCCCTGCTATTGTGCCTTCTATGCAATCCAATGTGACGGATACCTGTAAGGGACACACACGTTGTGGTGAATGCCCTTTTTGTGAAGTGAATTGTGAAATAACTACTTTTAATTGGCGGGGAAAAACTTACACACTACAGCACTCCACGAATTGCTCTACTACTCAAGTAGTATACATTATTCAATGCCCCTGTCCACTTATATACGTTGGAAAGACATTAGGAGCTTTTAAAACACGTCTGGCTGAACATCGCAGTAGGCTTCGCTGCAAAACTGTGACGGCACCAATTGTAGAGCACTGCTTGATGCATAACCATATGTTTACCGACCTCCGATGTTTTTGCCTAGAACGAGTTTCAAAAGCAAATGGTGGAAAATCACTGGATAAGACTCTAATATATAAAGAGCAACGTTGGATTTTTAAGCTTCAATCGTTCAACCGGATGGTTTAAACTCCCAGATCGATTGGAATCTTTGCTCCTGATTGGTTGATACCGCAGGGGTGGCCGTCTTTATTAACCAATAAATATGGCTCCCTGTGATAAGTTTGAAACACATGCGCGACGCTCTTATATGAAGCTTGATCATTCATTGCGGGTAATTCTATGTGGTGAGTCAGTTGGACCTTGAGACATATTCGCTCCGATATGAAGTATATGCATATGGTCTTCAGTGTATTTTGATAAGGAGCATACAATATTAACTAGAGAATGTTATTCTTGTTTCCTAGTTCTGATCAAAGAAAAAGTCAGTGTCTTACCCCTGAAGAAACGTTTTTGTGAAACGTAGTAGCGCTATGGCTGACGTTGGGATTTTCCTGCTTCAAGAAAGATAAGCCTGACTATCTTATAACGTTTTAATATAAACAAAAATTTCAAAAACAATATAACAATTGATATGAATTGAAAAATAAGGGGTCATTGATGCAATTTGGAGCAAGTTGGTAGAAAAATACAATTACCATAGCTCTTTGAAGTCTGAGACCCAATGATAAATTAACATCTATATGGCTGTGTTAACAAGTCTCTTTTAAAAGTTGGAAACTATTTAAAAATAATTCTCACATCACTGGAGTAATCTTTATATTTATTGACAAGAGAAATCCATTATTTTAGCTCCTAGAGCTATTGAGGATAATCATGCCCTACAGGTCACAGGTTTCTACTCTCCTTTTTGAAGGAAAAAGAGGAGTAGCAACTAATAACAAGGTAGGCTATGCCCTTCACCTTGGCAGTTTTCCTGTACAAGGATATCTCATACTTTTGACTGCAGGGGGGCTTTACCTGTTTCAGAGGCTTACCAAATTGTAAGTCTTCACAACTCTGTATTACTTTCTATCCCTCTTAGTCGAGACATTCTGTCTAAGAGTGATACAGTTCAACTGGAGGGCTTACTTTTTAAGCCCATAGGATTTTCTTCAATACCTACTCCAGTAAGTAGTTTCCATACAGAGTTTTCTTCCCCTTTGCAATCTTCTCAAATATTTTCTTTAAGACAGCTATCGGACCATAATTGAGTTTTACCACTCCTAATTATGTCTGTCGGTCCTTTTCCAATCTATAGGACCTAACTTTTCTGCTGCCTTAATAACAAATAATTCCAAGATTGGTTCCAAAACCTACTTGGGCAATTTATCTTTGCAGGCAACCAGCCTGTCTACTATTCTTAGCCATCTTCAATTTTTTTCTGGCACCAACAGAATAGATTAGGTTGCACACTGGCAATTAAACAGCCAGATCTCACCTAAGCAACCTACAACATGCTCTCTGCAATTATACAAAAAAGCTCTGCAACTATGGGCCTTTGCCAGACAGCGTCAGAGCCATTCCTGGTGGGTAACTTCCAGATGGTTAAAAAGGCTTTGCCCAGTCATGCTCCCACATGACTGTTTTTTTCCTATTCTTACCATATTTCTTAAAATTTCCTTTTAAGGAAAACGAACCAGGGCTTAGACCACATGAAAGCATAAAGAATTGCTTAATTCCCTGGGTTGTTCCACATCTCCAGTGGAACTCTTGCAACAGGGATGCATTCCTTTTCACTGCAGTCGGTCCTTGTCTAGTGCATTCCTTCTAATTCCCAATACTTCATTGAAGCTTATGCTGAACAAAGAACGCATGATACTCATATTGCCCTCATAGAGGGGCAAACATGGTATCCCCTTATATTGCGGCTTTTTCTCCACACTGAAGTTATAGAAGGATCCAGACTTGTTGTCTTAAGACTAAGGATCTCCTCTGCACCCCTTCACGTACGTCTCCATTTCTGTTTATTCAAAGTCTAGAATTTTTAAAGAAATCTAGACCTCTCCTTCTGACTAGGAACATTCCACTGGTTTCCATGTAACTTTCTCCATGGTTCTTCCACGTGTAACCAGAAAGGGGTTCTCTATCTATATTCTCAAGCAGGTCTTACCCCTTCTTGTTATTAAGTGAATCTATCTTTATATATATATATATTGCGATGCTCCTGCCCCCGCCCTAGGGCTAAAGGACAGAAGTGGCCTATTGTCCCGTGAGGAATGGATTAAAACTATTCCCTTGGAATGATGGGAGATGTAGTTTTGTTCTCCTTTCTCTCACTGATAAATGTAGTTGCGCCAGAGACGGTAAGGCTTTGCAAGAATATTTTATTAGTGTTGGGGAGATTCCTCCAGCGCATCAAAATTCAGATACATGAACATAAATGGTGCTTTAAATGGTAACAGAAGAAACTCAGGAATATAAGACAACGTAAAGTGAGATCAGCTTTTCTTCTATGGAGCTTAACTCAGCTCTGCCTCAAGAGGTGACTTACATATATTGCAGCCTCATGCAATCACTGTTCCATTCACAGTGTGAACTCAAACTCAGGTGCAAACAATTAGGTTTTCAGAGCATGGCAGCAGAAACTTCCACGTTGTATTCTTTTCATACAAGGTACAGGCAAGCTTTGTTATACTGCTATTTCCTTACAGCATATTGAACAGTCCATGCTATTATCGTCAGAGTTTATCAAAGGTAAGGCATTTTCCACTTGCATAAAATCTTCTGACTGCACAGAACTATTGTCCTCATTCAGCTTTGACTGTCTGCCTGCTTTCAATTCTAAGAACTCTTTAAAGTCCTGAAGGAGCAATTCAGCCTGTTCAGTTCCTGACAAACCATTGTCAGCCAACACTGAGTTTTTCTCCCAGTCAATAATGTTACCCCCTTCAGCTCTTGGCTTGAATGACTCAGGGTAACAATTGGGATCTTTTAAAACAGCCTTAAATATAGGAGATGGGACTTTACCTTCTCTATCCAGGTTCCTATAGAAACTGCTGTCTTTCTGCCAGGCTCCTCTCCTTTTAGATAGCTCAAAAGCTTTGTAGCTGTGAGGGCTTCTGGGTCTCTCCAGTCCAAACTGTATCCACGAGGGCTCTGCCTTTTCCCAAGACTCTAAACCAGGGCTTCGTCCACTTCTCGCAGGACTTCCTTTCCAAGCACCTGTTAAGATCCTTGCAGGTCCTCTGTTGCTACCAGGCTCAGACGTGCAGCCAAACTGCTTCCTGGTCCTCTGCTCATGGCTTTCCTGTTTCTCACAGCTCTTCTGCTTCTGCTTCCCCTTGGTCTGCTTGGTCATCTGCTTGATCTCAATCCGGGTCTTTCCCCTCCAGTTCTGTGTAGCAACGTCATTCACCACTTCATAAAGGGATTCTTTTTCAGCCACACCCTGTCCAACCCCTGGGTGTGCCCAATCAGCACTGCTCAACTCCTCCCCTGGGCTGGTCTTCATTCTCAGCTCACCAGAAGAGGGCTTTTTTTTCCTTTTAGGATTGTAAATCCTGTGTAAATCCTGCTGCATTTCAGGATTTCCTTCAGTCTCCATTTCCTCAGGAGGGCGCTCTTCACCACAATATATATATATATATATGTTTATATAAACACATATATCTGACTCTGAAAGATTTGTTACTGTCCATATTAATGCTGTTCTAGAATACCATGGCGTTTTAATGGACAACCAATTTCTATAGAAATTAGAAACTACCTTATTTTACCGTAACCTTCCGGTTATGGTACATCTGAAGCTCTCCATGTAAAGTCATTATCCTAAGTGACATCACTTAGGGAAGACATTACTGATCTTCAAGAAATTGGAGGCTACACCGCCTACTACAAATGTTTCTTTCTTTCACTTCCATAGAGGGGTCTTAAAGACCCATCCTTTTTCTGCAAACCAGTCGGATTTACCTCCTCTCTTTCCTAGAGCCTTAGTCCGCTCCAAGGACAAAGAGCTTCAAACTTTGGCCTACAGAAGCTTTTGCTTCTCCTCCAAAGTCCAACCTCATTAAACTCCCCCAGTTTTTTCTTCTGGGATTAGTTCTAGTCATTAAGGCTTCTGACCTCTCCCTGTATTGCAAAATGTATTTTCCTCTACTTCACAGTGAGGTAATTTCTTTGGGGATAATGTACTGGCTGTTAGCACCAGACCCATATTACCCTCAACAAATACTTTCACAATACTTTTGAGTGAGGTCCACATTAGAAAATTGTAATTCAATTTTTACTAACATTTATTATCTACACAAGGACTCCCCTCTAGACGCCTTGTTTAGTCAAGCTGTTCCACAGCACACCCCTTTTAATTCAACTCCTACCCTCCATCCCCTGGATGCCTGAGGTTCTGGGAAATAGCATGGCCCATCTATTAGATTTGCAACATGCTGGGACCTCCTCTAGGCATCTCTAGCTTGGGAGTCCCCATATGTGAAGACTCATTCCTGCTTGTTCCTGGAGATAGCACAGTTACTTACCTGTAACAGGTGATCTCTGGGAACAGCAGGAATAAGTCTTCACAACCCACCCACCTCCCCTAGGAGTTGTTCTCTCTCTCTCTCTCTCTCTAATTTGTCTACTTCCCTCCTTCGGTCTCAGCTACAAACCTAACTGATGAGAGGGAAGTGAATGGGTGGGAAGGCAGCACAAATGTGTGTGTGATGCTCCCAAAGGCTTTCTTTTTGGACGCCGGGGAGCGTTCACGCGCAGGCTCCGTCGGTACCGACGTTCCCATATGTGAAGGCTTATTCCTGCTGTTCCCAGAGATCACCTGTTACAGGTAAGTAACTGTGCTTTATGGACCTTTACTCCAGGAACTTGTCCAAACCTTTTTTAAACCCAGCTACACTAACAGCCTTTACTACATCCTCCGGTAATGATTCCAGAGTTTGATTACACGTTGAGTGAAAAGTATTTTCTCTTATTTGTCTTAAATAGTTTACCCTGTAGCTTCATTACATGTCCCCTAGTCTTTCTATATTCTGATAGCGTCAACAATCGATCTACGTTTACCCGTTGCACTCCATTAATTAATTTATAGACCTCTATCATATCTCCCCTCAGCCGTCTCTTTTCCAGGTTGAAGAGCCTTAACCTTTGTAGCCTCTCTTCATAGGAGTAGCCTTCCATCCCCGTTACCATTTTGGTGGCTCTTCTCTGTACCTTTTCTAATAACACTATATCCTTTTTAAGATACGGCGACCAGAAATGCACACAGTATTCAAGGTGCAGTCGTACCATGGAACGATACAGAGGCATTATAATATCCTTTGTTTTATTTTCCATTCCTTTCCTTATGATACCTAGCATTCTATTTACTTTCTTGGCCACCGCTGCACACTGGGCAGAGGGTTTTAACATGTTATGTACGATGAAGTCTAAATCTTTTTCCTGGGTGGTGGTTCCCAATGTAGAACCTTGCATTGTGTAACCGTAGTTTGGGTTGTTCTTTCCTAGGTGCATAACTTTGCACTTGTCCACATTAAATTTCATCTGCCATTTGGATACCCAGTCTTCCAATTTATCCAGATCATCGTGCAGTTTTCCACAATCCTCTTGGGTTTTAACAACTTTAAACAGTTTTGTGTTGTCTGCAAATTTGATAACCTCACTAGTTATTCCCTTTTCCAGGTCATTTATGAATATGTCAAAAAGTAGCGGACCCAGTACAGATCCCTGGGGTACTCCACTATTCAACTTTTTCCATTGGGAAAATTGGCCATTTAGCCCTACCCTCTGCTTTCTATCTTTTAACCAGTTCCCGATCCACAATAGTACACTACCTCCTATCCCATGACTTTTTAGTTTTGCCAAAAGTCTCTGATAAGGGACCTTGTCAGAGGCTTTCTGAAAGTCCAGATACATTATATCAACCGACTCACCTTTGTCTACCTATTTATTCACACCTTCAAAAAACATATCAGATTAGTAAGACAAGATCTTCCTTGTCTAAAGCCATGTTGGCTGTCTCCCATTAGGCCATGACTATCTACATGCTGTGTAATTTTGTTCTTTATGATGGTTTCTACCATTTTCCCTGGTACTGACGTCAGGCTCACCGGTCTGTAGTTTCCCGGATCACCCCTGGAACCCTTTTTAAAAATTGGCGTTACACTGGCGATCCTCCAATCTTCAGGTATTACAAATGATTTTAATGAAAGTTCACAGATTACTAATAGCAGGTCTGCAATCTCATATTTCAGTTCTTTCAACACTCTTGGATGTATACCATCCGGTCCATGTGATTTGCTACTATTCAGTTTATCAAATAGTTGTGATACATCTTCCCGGTGTAGCGATATTTCTCTAAATTCCTCTGCAGTATCACCTTTAAATACCACTTCAGTCTTGAGTAACATCCCTACATCTTCCTCAGTAAATACCGAAGCAAAGAATTCATTCAGTCTCTCCGCTATAGCCTTGTCTCCTCTTACTGCAACTTTTACCCCTCTATCATCTAACGGTTCAATTGACTCTCTCACAGGCCTTTTGCTATGAATGTACTTGAAAAAGTCTTTATTTTGTGTTTTTGCTTCTGTAGCAAGTTCCTTCTCAAATTCTTGCTTTGCCTGCCTTATCAATGCTTTGCATTTAACTTGCCAGTGCTTGTGCTGTTTCCAGTTTTCGTCGTTTGGCTCTTTTTTCCATTTCCTGAAAGATGCTGTTTTGGCAGCAACAGCCTCTCTGACCTCACCTTTAAACCATGCTGGCAGTTTTTTGGACTTTCTTCCACTTTTCTTAATGCGTGGAATTCAGCTGGTCTTGGCTTCCAGGATAGTATTTTTAAACACCTCCCAAGCTTGATGTAAGTCTTTAACCTTTGCAACCGCTCCTTTTAGTTTATTCTTAACTATATTCCTCATTTTATCATAGTCTCCCTTTCGAAAGTTAAAAGGTAGTACTGTGGATTTCTTTACTATCCCTCCTCCACTAATTAAATCGAACACAATCATGCTTTGATCACTATTGCCAAGTGGCCCGAACACCCTTATTTCTTGCACCAGATCTGGTGTTCCACTAAGGACTAGGTCCAGTATGGCTCCCCCTCTGGTCGGTTCATGAACCAGCTGCTCCAAGAAGCAGTCATTTCATCTAGAAACTTTATCTCACTAGCATGTCCTGCCATGACACTGACCCAGTCGATACCGGGGTAATTGAAATCACCCATTATTATTACTGTGCTGTGACTTTTGTTAGCTTCTTTGATTTCTTTGAGCATTTCATCATCCATTTGTTCATTCTGGCCAGGCGGTTGATAGTACACCTCCACTGCTATCACCTTCCCCTTCATACATGGAATTTCAGTCCATAAAGATTCTACAGCAAATTTTGTTTCCTACAAAACTTTAATCCTTTCTGACTCAATGCCCTCTCTAACATAGAGCGCAACCCCTCCACCAATTTGATCAGTTCTATCATTACGATATAGTCTGTATCCAGGTATCACAGTGTCCCACTGGTTATCCTCCTTCCACCATGTCTCTGAGATTGCAATCATATCTAACCTCTCATTTAGTGCTATATATTCTAACTCTCCCATCTTATTGTTTAGACTTCTAGCATTTGCATACAAGCATTTTAGAGACTGTATTTTATTAATATTAATCTGGCTATTGGTAGGCATGGGTAATTTGAAATCTTTACGCTCTGTCTGCACCATACTCAAGGGCATTTGGGCTACTTTACTATTTTTTGGAACCTCACTGCTTTTGCTAATATCCTTCAAGGACACCTTCTTCCGAATCATGCGCTCTTGGGTGACTGTCGGCTTTCCCCTATTTTCTAGTTTAAAAGCTTCTCTACCTCCTTTTTAAAGGTTCATGCCAGCAGTCTGGATCCATCCTGGTTAAGGTGAAGCCCATCCCTTCGGAAGAGCCCCTCCTTTCCCCAGAATGTTCCCCAGTTCCTAACAAATCCAAAACCCTCATCCTTGCACCATCGTCTCATCCACGCATTGAGACTCCGGAGCTCTGTCTGCCTTTTGGGTCCTGCACATGGAACGGGAAGCATTTCGGAGAACAGTACCCTGGAAGTTCTGGATTTCAACTTCCTACCTAAAAGCTTAAATTTAGCCTCCAGAACCTCCCTACCACATTTTCTTATGTCATTGGTACCGACATGTAAAAAGACAGCAGACTCCTCCCCAGCACTATCTAAGATCTTATCTAGGCAGTGCGTAAGGTCCGCTACCTTCGCACCAGGCAGGCATGTTACCAGGTGATCCTCACATCCATCAGCCACCCAGTTATCTACATACCTAATGATTGAATCACCAACTATAACAGCTGTCCTAACCCTTCCCTCATGGGTACATGGCCCTGGAGAAATGTCCTCAGTGTGAGAGGGTTTTACATCACTTGGAGGACAGGTCCTAGTTACAGGATCATGTCCTGCCACACCAGGGTAATGCTCTTCTGTCACGTGACCTCTCTCCTCCATGGCAACAGGGATGCTGCCAGACTGGAGGTGGGACTTCAGGACTATATCCCTGTAGGTCTCGTCCATGTACTTCTCTGTCTTTCTTATATCTTCCTGGTCTGCTACTCTAGCCTCTAGAGAATGGACTTGTTCCCTGAGAGCAAAGAGCTCCTTGCACTTAGTGCATACGTAAGACCTCTCACCAACTGGGAGAAAATCATACATGTGACATTCAATGCAAAAGACTGGAAAGCCCCCATCTCGCTGCTTGACTGTTGTCTCCATCTTAGTTTAAAGCTTGTGTTTAGGTCTTTAAATTCTGTACTTACTAAGGGTTGGTGTAGATGCTTATACTAATAAAAGTGTATCTAATACTTCTAATATACCTTGTTCACCTGAAGCTTAATTAATCTCAGGTCCTCAATGTATGACTGATTTGGATAAAGAGCTTCACCTGAGAGCAGCCCCTTTCCTATATGACGTGTACCTATAAAGCTACAATTACCCCAGGGGCAAGTGGGTGTCGGGGAGGGAGGGAAATAAGACCTATTAAAAGAGGGCTGTTACAAGGTACCCTGTCCTGTACCCTCAGCAGGGGGGGAGGGGGTTAGTCCCTCAGGTAGGCTAGAGCAGGAACAAAGTTTAAAACACAGCACGTTCTGGGGACAGAGCAGGGAGCGATATTTAATTTAAAGTAACAGTTAACCAGGCTACCACACAAAGGCCAGTTAGTTGGGAGAGGCAGGGTAAGTTATAGAGCTGAGAAAGCTGAAGTGCAAAACTAAAAGGAACAGGGAGGTGAAGTAGCACACCAATAAAGACAATAAATAAATAAATAGACAGCTAGAACTCACAGCAAAGTCATCACAGGAGTTAAATATCCACCTCTCTAGCAGAGCACTGCGAGGGCACTGTTCCTCCCAGAGCAGAGAGAGGCAAACAGAACAGACTATGTACACGTGGGAGGAGGAGACAGGAGGAAGGGCTACACACTACCTCAGCAGGGGTAGGAGGGGGGTAGTCCCTCAGGTAGGCTTGAGTAGGAAAAAAGTTTAAAACACAGCACGTTCTGAGGACAGAGCAGAACGTCATGCTCATGTCACCCCTCTTCTCAAGTCACTTCATTGGCTCCCTATCCATTTCCGCATCCAGTTCAAACTTCTACTACTGAACTATAATGCCTTCATTTGGCTGATCTCCAGGAACAAGCAGGAATGTAGTCATCACATATGGGTATCGTCGGTACCGACGGAGCCCGCTCGGGAACGCTTCCCAGCGTCCAATCAGAACGCTTTTGGGAGCATCCCACAGCGCCTGCGTGCTGCCTTCCCACCTTTCCCAACTGCCTCTCTCCAGTTCTTCTTTTTCCGCGGAGCCAACAGGTCGTGTTCCTGTCACCACAGAAGAATTTCTTTTTTCTTTCTTTCTTTTTGTGGTCGCGTCTGCCTTCTTCGACGCTCTACCGGTACTGCCGGTCTTTCTTTTCTTATTTCTGTAAAAACAAAAAATAATAATTTTCTTTTTTACTTTTCTTCAGGTGCACGCTCCTTTTTTGGGCCTTAGGCCCAAAAACATTTTCCTTAACATGGAAAAACCTTCCTCAGGTTTTAAAAAGTGCACCAAGTGTGGCGGTACCATTTCCGTCACCGACACTCATGAATGGTGTTTAAAATGTTTAGGTCCTGACCACTCCATCACGGATTGTGTGTCCTGTGCCATGATGTCTAAAAGAGGTCGGCAGAACCGAGCTGCCAAGCTCAGTACCCTGTTTCCCTCTGATGCGGCTTCGGTGGCATCGACGTCTTCCAGGGCTGCTTCTTCCTCCCGTGGATCTCAGGTAACTAAATATAAATCTAGCCGGTCCTCGAAGGGTAGATCTCCTTCTAAGCATCGAGATGCCTCTGGCGTTGCCCTTGAGGATTCTGCACCGGCAAAATAACCCCGGCGGGAGGCTTCGGCTTCCAAAGCATTATTGGGGTTCCAGGATGTTCTCTATGGCTTGGCCTCGACAGATCTCCTGGTGCCATGCTCTGGGGTACCGGTGGTCTCCACCGGTACCGACATCTAGGCATTGGCGGTGTCCATGGACCAGAGAATTCTGACTATGGAACGCAGTCTGGCGGCTTTCCTTGCGGCATCGACGCCCTTGGTACCGCGACAGACAACTCCACCGGTACTGGCACCGGTATCAGCATCGGTGTCTGCTTTGCAGGTACCCTGTCCTCCGATGCCCTCCGGTACTGATTCTCCGGTACCGATCTTGGTCGGTACGGGTATCAGACTCTACAGGAGCATCCGGACAGACGATACTTCGCGTCCTCAGAAGAATCTGAGGATTCTGAAAGTTCTGTCGATGCAGCGATGCTTCTTCCAGAGGAGTCGTCCTCCCCTAAACGCAGGATGTCTCCTCCAGAGGACATGTCCTTCCAAGACTTCATCAGAGAGGTGGCTCGGGGCCTGTCCATTACTGTGGCCCCTGAAACAGAGCCAAGGGCCAAGGAGTTGGAAATTTTACAATATCCCAAAACTCCTAAGGAGGCAGCTACCTTACCCATTCATGAGATTCTATATGATCTCATGTTGAGGATGTGGGAAACACCTCTTACCACCTCTCCTCATTCTCGTAGTTTGGATACTATGTATCGTGTCCCTCCTTGTCCTGGGTTCCATAAGACTCAGCTTCCTCACCACTCTATTGTGGGTGGAGTCAGCTATGAGAAGGATCAGAAGTGCAAAAAGACATGCCTCTAATCCTCCAGGATGTGAGTGCAGAACCCTGGATGCTTTTGGATGCAGAGTCTTCCAAGCTTCCATGCTTGCTGCAAGAATCAGTTCCTTTAGTCTCTACATGGGAATATTCCTAAAGGAGGTCACAGATAATTTACAGACTTTGTCCTTTCATTTCTGAGGATAAAAGACAGGATTTTCTCACTTGGGTCAAACATGCCCTAGATGTTTCTAAATTCTCCAACCGTGCAGCCTTTGACTGCTTTGAGTGTATAAGCAGAACTTCGGCTATCGCCATAGGTGCACGTAGAATTGCTTGGCTCCAGGCATCTGATTTAGAGCTCTGGGTACAAGATAAATTGGGAAATATCCCTTGTACTGGTGAGAACCTGTTTGGTAAAGATTGGCAGGAAAAAGCCAATGAAATGGATGCTGAAAATTCCACCTTGGATAGACTATCCAAGTCCACTGCTGATCCTGTTAGAAAAAAGTTGTTCAAGAAAACATCTTTTTCTAAAAAGAAAAGATTTAATCCTGCTTATGGTCAGCAGGCATCTTCTGCAGGTCAGTTTTCAAGCCAAACGTCAGCAAACAGAAGAAAGCAAAGGCTGCTAGGCCTCCACCGGCCCAGCAGCCTCAGCCCCCTCAAGGCCTTTGACTTTCAGCTAGAGAACTTAGCCTTTCTGGTTCTGGAGGGACCAGAACCGTCCACCATTCCAGGAAGGTTAGGTCATTTTGCCCCCAGATGCGGGGCAAATAACAGCAGAGCATTGGACACTCTCCATCATAAAGGAGGGGTACAGACTTCATTTTTCAAGCATGCCCCCTCACACAATAGTGAAGCAGTTCAATTCTCTGACCTCTCTCATCGACCTGTTAGGTCAGGAGGTTGCCATCCTTCTTGCCCAAGGGGCAATAGAAGAAGTACCTCTTCATCAACAGGGCACAGGATTTTATTCCCCTTATTTTCTTATTCCAAAGAAAACAGGGGGTTACAGACCTATCTTAGATCTCAGAGAATTGAACAAATTCCTTGTCAAGGAGAAATTCAAGATGATTTCTCTCGGAGCTCTGCTACCATACCTTCAGAGTCAGGATTGGCTTTGTTCTCTAGATCTCAAGGATGCGTACACCCATGTCCTCATCCATCCAACACACAGAAGGTTCCTTCGGTTCCTTTTTTAAGGAAAGCACTACCAATACAGGGTACTTCCTTTTGGTCTGGCCTCGGCACCAAGGGTGTTCACGAAATGCATGGCTGTGGTAGCAGCATTTCTCCGCACTCTAGGAGTATTCGTCTTCCCTTACTTAGACGACTGGCTCATTCGAGCTCCAATACCGTCAGAGGCCAAGACTTCTCTATCCTGCACAATGCGTATCCTTCAGTATTTAGGGCTGGTAATAAACATCCCAAAATCCAGTCTAACTCCCACTCAGTCTTTAGAGTTCATAGGAGCTTTCCTGGATACCACAAGGGCAAGGGCCTATCTTCCCCAGGCCCGTTGCCTTCGCTTGGTGCAGTTGGCTTCTCAAGCAGTGCTAAAGCCCCATCTAACTGCTCAATAAATGTTGCAATTACTAGGCCACATGGCATCCACTGTGCATATGGTTCCATATGGTTCCTAAGTTGAATCCTGTTAGATCTCCTGTTACATGTAAACTCACGACAGCCTGTTGCTATCTGTGAGCACTTTATGTTTACTGTAAACCGCGCTGATGAGAAAGAGTGCGGTATATAAGAACGTTAAATAAATAAATAAATATGCTCGCCTCCACATGAGGGCAGCTCAGTGGACTTTATCCACCCAATGGACCCAGGCATCAGGGTGCCTGTCAGACAAAATAGCAAACACAAGTCGCCTCATTTTGTCCCTCCAATGGTGGAGGTCCACTCAAAACCTGTTGCTGTGGTGCCCCTTTCAACAACCCTTACCCCAAGCAACTCTCACAACAGTTGCTTCTCCAAAGGGTTGGGGAGCTCATCTGCAAGATTTCTCCACCCAGGGCACTTGGTCTCCGCAAGAGAGTTGTCTACATATCAATCTCTTGGAACTCAGAGCAATTTTCCTGGCTCTGCGAGTGTTCCACTCCCTGCTCAGCTACAAGACAGTCCCCATTCATACGGACAATCAAGTAGCCATGTTCTTTGTGAACAAGCAGGGGGGAACGGGCTCTCTGTCGCTTTGCAACGAAGCTTTGCGACTATGGGCCCTCGCCAGAGAACATCAGATTCATCTGCTGGCAGTATATCTTCCAGACATTCAAAACTCTTGGGCGGACAGACTCAGTCAAGTTCTGCTTCCACACGAGTGGTCTCTGCATGCAGACCCAGGTGACCAGGATATTTCAACTTTGGGGAACCCCGTACATAGACCTCTTTGCAAGTCCGTGGAGTGCCAAACTTCCCCGGTTCTGTTCCAGAATTCCGGCTTAGGGGGCTTAGGCCAGGGATGCTTTCCTCCTTTACTGGGGTCAAGACTTCCTGTATGCCTTTCCACCCATTCCTCTAATTCCCAAAACCCTCTTCAAGCTTCAGAGAGACAGAGGCCACATGATTCTCATAGCACCACATTGGCCACGGCAAGTGTGGTACCCTCTGCTTCTACATTTCTCTCAAGCTTCCTCCCTGGAGTTAGGGTCTGCTCCAGATCTCCTATCTCAGGAGAACGGAATGTTATGGCATCCCAATCCCCAGCCTCTGCATCTCAGGGCTTGGTTGCTGAAGGCCTAGATCTCCAAGATCTTAATCTTTCTCAGCAAGTGAAAGATATTCTTTATGCTTCCAGAAAACCTTCCACTAGATGCTCTTATGCTTTCAAGTGGAAAAGGTTTACTATTTGGTGTTCGGAAAAGGGTCTTAACCCCCTTGCGATACATCAGCAATCTTTGCTGGAGTATCTCCTCCATTTATCTAATGCAGGCCTTAAAACAAATTCAGTAAGAGTCCATTTGAGTGCTATTGCAGCTTCTCTTAAACCTCTAAATGGACAGCTTATTTCCTCTCATCCTCTTATAGCAAGATTTATGAGAGGCCTCCTTCTAACTAAGCCTCCCATTAGACTACCTCCGGTGGCATGGGACTAAAACCTGGTTCTTGGGCAGCTCATAAAGCCACCTTTCGAACCTTTAGCTACCACCTCCTTAAAATTCCTTTCTTGGAAGGTTATCTTTCTCATTGCAATCACATCAGCACGCCGCATTAGTGAGTTGCAAACGCTAGTAGCTAATCCACCTTATACAAGGTTCCATCATGACAAGGTAGTACTTAGGACTCATCCACACTTTATGCCTAAGGTGGTCTCGCCTTTTCATCTGAACCAAGAGGTCTTGTCTTTTTTCCAGGACCTCATGCATCAAATGCAGAAAGGAATCTTCATACCTTGGACTGTAAAAGAGCTCTAGCTTTTTACTTACAAAGAACACAGCAACATAGAAAGTCCTCTCAACTCTTTGTTGCTTTTGATCCTTCTCATTTGGGACTCCAGTCTCCAAGAGAACACTATCTAACTGGATTGCTCAGTGTATTTCCTTTGCCTATCAGAGTAAGAACCTTTCTCTGGAGGGCCATGTTACAGCTCACAATGTGAGAGCCATGGCAGCCTCAATGTCTCATCTGCACTCTGTGTCTATTGACGACATCTGTCGAGCAGCCACTTGGGCCTCGGTTCATACCTTTACAGCCCATTACTGCTTGGACAAGGACTTCCGCCGGGATGCCTTGTTTGGTCAGGCTGTTCTTAAACACCTCTTCCATACCTAATCAACTCCTCCCCACCATCCCTGGTTGGATGCCAGAGATCAATGGGGGGATGTGGAGCCCTTTCACAGGGACACACAACTTCTGGGGTCTCTCCCTGGCATCTAAAGCTAGGGAGTCCCCATATGTGATGACTACATTCCTGCTTGTTCCTGGAGATAGCATAGTTACTCACCTGTAACAGGTGATCTCCGAGAACAGCAGGAATTTAGTCCTCACCACCCCCCACCTCCCCTAGGAGTTGTATCTCTCTGTCTATCTCTTTCTCTTTCCCTCTCTCTCTCTCTTTGTCTCAGCTTTAAAACTCAACTGGAGAGAGGCAGTTGGGAAAGGTGGGAAGGCAGCAGGCAGGCGCTGTGGGATGCTCCGAAAAACGTTCTGATTGGACGCTGGGGAGCGTTCCCGCGCGGGTTCCGTTGGGACCGACGATACCCATATGTGAGGACTAAATTCCTGCTGTTCCCGGAGATCACCTGTTACAGGTGAGTAACTATGCTTTCCTTACTACTTTTCCTCTTTTACCTTATTCTGCTCCACTCTTCTTGCAGATCTCTTCTATCTGTGCCTTTCTCTTCCATTGTCAATTCCAGATTTTGTTCTTTCTACCTTGCTGCTCCTTATGCCTGTAACATGCTACCTTAGTCAAGTATGCCAGGCTCCATCTGTCTCTCTGTTCAAATCCAGGCTAAAAACTCACTCACTTTGAGACTGTTTTGGATCCTGATCCCCCTAATCTCCTGTTCACCTCCTATGTATTTCCTTACCATTCCCCTACATAATCCTAGTCCTCAGTTGTATTGTCTGTTTTAACTAGATTGTAAGCTGTACATGTCTCTGTACAGTACAAATGATAAATAGTAGTTTAAGGGTGAAGAGGGATGGACTCAGGAGGAATCTGAGGAAATATTTCTTTATGGAAAGGGTGATGGATGTGTGGAATAGCCTCCCAGTGGAGACGATATCTATCTGAATATGAGAAGGCATGGGAGAAATACAGAGGAACTCTGAAGGAGAGGAAAGGATTGTATAACTTATGGATGGGCAGCCTGGTTAGGCCATATGATCTTTATCTGCTGTCTTTTTCTAAATCTCTTTAAGAAACCCCATGTTGTGTATATTGCTAATTATAAATTAATTATAGCTGCTAAAAGTTGTTCTTAATGGATACAATCACCAGATTAGGGTGGACAGAACTAATCTGTCTCAAGGACATTTACTGTACAGCTTGCAACATTCTTATCTGACAAGATGACCATTATTATATAAATAGATATAAAACAGAGACTAGTGCTGGGGATGAAGTGTAAAAATAAAAAGTAGTGAATGCTCTCTATCCTATGGGCCTTTGAAAGTCTCATATTACCTTTCGAGTCTCATACCCATATTTCAAAACATCTTTCACTCTTTTTTTCTTTATTTCATTGAGTCTCTCCTCTGTACTTCTATTTTCCATCATTTGTTCAGTTCACTCTTTTCAATTTGACCACTTCTCCCCCCTGCCATGTTCTTATTTCTCTCCATTTTTTCCTGTCCCTTTTTTTTAAAACATTCTTTATTTATAGAAGGCAGGGATATCAAGACAAACATTAAACATATATACATGGTTCATATATCTACATTCTTTATCCAGAAGTCAGTCTTCTTATATTTATATAAACAACTCTCCTGGGGAGAGGAGGGCAACCAGGTGTTATACTACAAACACTGATTTAACATTGATTCCAGGGCTTGCAACGGGCAGGAGGTGGATGAGAAGGGGAGGCGGCCCTCCCTCCCCACCCCCTTTTTACAGTATCTAGCAGTCGTATAGTGTGCAGGTAGTATCCTTTTTCTTATCCATCCACAATAGTACAGTGTGTCTCATGGCAACAGGGGCAGGCCAAGGGGGGTGCGGAGCCATTTGCGGAGACTCAGTGCGGGGCCTCTTTTGCATAAGGGGCCTCATTTGCATAAATATTTGCATAATGTTACCATACACTGACTTTTAGTAAACATGCCTCTTAATGAGTGTATGGATAACGAAAGACTAAAAGATTTCTACAATCTCCAGGAACAAGCAGGAATGAGTCTTCACATATGGGTACGTCGGTACCGACAGAGCCTGCGCAGGAACGCTCCCCAGCGTCCAATCAGAAAGCTTTTGGGAGCATCCCTCAGCGCCTGCGTGCTGCCTTCCCGCCTTTCCAACTGTCTCAACTCAGTTTTCGTTTTTCCGCGGAGCCGGCAGGATGTCTTCCTGTCACCGCAGAAATTATTTTCTTTGAATCTTTTACTTTTTGTTTTCTTGTGGTCGCGGCTGTTTCCCCGACTCCACCGGTACCGCCAGTGGTTTTTTCTTTTCTTTTTCCTAAAACTCAGGGAGTTTTTTTCCCTCAGTTTCTGTCTTGAATTTTTGGGCCTGTAAGGCCTCTCCATTATGGAGCCGCCTTCTCCTAAGAAGTGCCTTAACTGTGGAAATACAGTTTTCTTTTTAGACTCCAATAACTGGTGTCTAACCTATTTGGGTCCTGACCCCTTTCCTCCAGAGCCATCAGGCTACAATTTTATGAGAAGAGATTCTCCATTTCGAGTTTCCCTCGATACAGCTTTCCCTTCCAGTATAAGGGCACCGACCATTTCTTCTCTACAGGATCAGGTAACCCACAAACAGTCTGTTAAGACTAGCCAATCCTTGGGTGGTAGGTCTCATGCCAAGCATGATGACGGCTCCGGCCTTGCCCTCAAGACCTCATTGGCTTCAAAACCCCGGCGGGAGTCTTCGGTCTCCAAAGCCTCTCAGGGGTTTCAGGTTGTTCCTGGGGCTCACCCCTCACAGAACATACCTGAGCCATGCTCGGTGATGGCATCCGCTTCGAGCGGTACCGATACCCCGGCATCTGCACTGGTGTTGAGTGATCCACTCCTCACCAGGGATCGTCATCGGGCGTACTCGGTACGTCCCAGATTGACTTTCCAGTATCGGCAGCTCCGCCGATACGACCACTGACGTCGGTACCCTCTAGACATGCATCGATAGATTCGCTTCCTTCGATGCCGAGTCTAGAATCGATATCTAGTCTGGAAGACTGGGTACCGACGCGTCTCGGTACCGACACTCACCAATTCCGGATACGCGGTACCGAGGATAATCACCGAGACTTTCGAGTTACCTCGGTACCGTTTGAGCAGCCTCCGATGACTGTTTCGATGTCGGTATCGCCTTCGATTCCGGCTCAGCTACCGGTATCGGTGTCGATGCTGGTTCCTGCAGTAACATCGGGACCAGCTCCATCCATGCTTTTTTCACCAGCATCGCTCCTTTCTATACCTAGTTTGGAGTCGATACCTAGCATGGACGATACTGTACTGACTGTCTCAGGTCATAACCGCCAGTCCCAGTATCCATCCATTAGAGATCCTGTTTTGCACCGGACAAGTACATCCTCCAGTGCCCAGGCTAGTTCTTAGAGTTTAGCCTGTCCAGGGATTGTTCCCATTGGAGATCCTTCTTTTCAGAAATTTCTCCTTGACATGGCTACATTCCTGGCTATTCCTATCCCTGGCTATGATCCTACACAAGGCTCTTCTGGGGAAAAGGAAAATATAATGCTTCCTTTACATCATTCTTTACAGGATCTTCTTCTGAAAATATGGGAAACACCTTTAAGGGCTTCCTCACCTTCTACAGCAACTGCTCTTCTGTATCAGGTGCCCCCCTCTCCAGGGTTTCAAAAGACTCAACTTCCCCATCATTCCATTGTAGTGGAATCAGCAATGAGGAAGGTAAAAAGCAAGAAGAAGCATTCTTCTTTCCCGCCAGGTCGTGCATCTAGAACACTGGATGCCTTTGGACGTCAAACCTTCCAAACATCTATGCTGGCAACAAGGATTCTCTCATATATTTTTTATATGAGTCTGTCCCTTCAGGAGGTCACAGAGAAATTATCTCTTTTGACTTCTTTTCTTTCAGAGCCCAAGGCTGCAGACTATTCCTTGCTTCTTAGTCATAGCCATAATATCTCTAGGTTTCTTTCTCGTGCTTCCCTAGACTCCTTTGAGTCTGTTAGCAGAACCTCTGCTATAGCCATAGGAGCACGACGTAGAGCCTGGCTCCAAGCTTCAGACTTGAGCAGATGGGCACAACAAAGACTGGGTAATACTCCTTGTACTGGAGAAAATCTCTTCAATAAGGAGTCTTTGCGTCAGGTTGCTCAGTGCTCCACTGACTTCCCTGTTTCTGAGGGCTATCCTAAGCCTTCTCCTTCCCCAGTAGGTAGGAAATGCCCTACCAAACCTTCTTTCCCTAAAAGAAGAAGGTTTTATTCTTCTCCTGCCCATCATGCAGATGTTCCCAAACAAGGGAAACCTCGCCCTGGTCTGAAGAATCCAAACTCAAGCCAGGAAAATTAACCCTCAATAGGGTTCCAATTAATATGTTATAGCCTACAGTTCACTTCTTCTCAGATGTTTTTTCACTGTTTTTTCATTTAAACCTCTACACTTGGATTCCTGTTTCCAGGACATCCACTGCTCTTAGGTATGCTGAGCTGTCAGGATATTCATGTCTATGGGTCACAGGGTTTTCCTCCTCTTCCTACAATGAAGAGAGGTTTGCCAACTATCTCATGATAGTTTTTCTGTACCACCATGAATTTTTCCTTCTACAGACTTACCATATGGCAAGTCTCCCCTCAGCTCCTATTTTTCTTTACCTTCTTTTCCAGGGTTCCCCTGTAAGAGTGGTACCATACCAATGGAAGGCTTTCTTAGCCTTTCCAGTCTTCCTTTCCATTCCAGTGTAGAGTTGTTTCTCTTGAGTAAACCCCCTTTTCCTCATTTGGGCAGCTCGTCAGACAGGGACAGGATATTCTCCTCTTGTTCTGTCTGTTCTCTCTGTTAAAAACAGAAAGATCTCTCTGCTGTGCCATTCAGCAGCTGCCCATGCAGGAGCTTCAGTGATTGGACTACTGGTACTTTTCTATAAGTTCCAGTATTGTCTTCCACTACTTTTTGTCTAACCTTAGTAGTGCTTCCAAGATAGTGCTCATCTATCTTGGATAATCCTTATAACTTCTTTTCTGCCATCTCCAAATCCTTGGAGTTGGCAGCATAGTTGAGATGGCAGCTGGTTGTCTCCAACAGCCAATTTTATTTCCCAACTCTCCTGCATAATGCTCTCTGCAATCCTACAGAGAAGCTTTCCCTATGGGCCCTTGCTAGAGAGCATGAGGGTTTTTTCTCTAATGACTGTCCTATATGGTTGAAAAAGGCTTCCTCAGTCACCTCCCATGACTGTGAGGGTTCTTTACACCCTTCTATTTCCTTTTAATAAAGGACATAAGCCTTTCCTACGTGACAGTCTAAAGAGTTACCAAATTCCTACAGGAAATGTGCTCTTTTTCCTTGCAGCTTGTCCTCATGGTATCCTAATCCTTCATGGACAGCACATATTTAACTAAATAACGCATGATACCCCACCCCTTGTCCCTCAAGTGGCTCTACCAGGTGTCTCTTCTTATGCGTATTCTGTCCCTTCACCATGTTACCGTTCTACCGGACTCCGGACTTGCGGTTTACAGACTAATATTATCCTCTGTTTTCTCGCAACCATCCTGGTTATTTTACTGGATAGTATTTCTACTCCATCTTAACCAGAGGGAATAGATTCTCTATATCTTCTCAAGTAGGTTCCAACTTCTTGTTATGAGATGAATCATTCCTCTTCACATCTCCCATGTGAAGATTCCTGTAGACATATCTCTTTCTGCTTAATTGCAGACATTTATCTTTAGACCTATATATATATTCATATATATACATATGTCTATATGCTTTCTTTAGATGCATATGTCTGTCAGCCATGTGTGCATATGCTATGCCCCCTGGATCTCGCCATAAACATATCTATATATCTATATATACCCCTATATAAATATATATATATATATATATATATATATATATGTATATATCTACACATATATATATATATATATATATGTGTGTATCTGTCGAGATATTTCCTTTAGGTAGATATGTATTCACATACTTATCTCTCTAACAGTCTGTGCTCATAAGGGTGTTTTTTCCTTCCTATCTGTTCCAGACAGTGGGCTTTCACATGTTCATACTATTTCACAGTATGTTTCGGCTATTATGCACACAACCACTGCTGTGGTACTGACAGCTCTTACCATAACCTTAGGTTCAGGTAACCCTGAAGCTCCCTATTCCTTTATCTTCCTACCTCTCGTCATTTAGGAGTGACATGGGGGATCTTCAGTAGTTCTGAGGTTTCCAACTCCTCAGACATCTGTCCTTCCTTGGGATTACGGGTTTTTTTTCCATACCCCTTCTTCCCTCAAGGACTAAGCCAGTTTTGTCCAAATCGGTCAGTCTTCCTCTTTTGCTCCTAACTATAATTAACTCTGTAGCCAAAAGAGTTTTCAGCTTTTTCCATAAAGCTTTCTACTAAAGACCTACCGTTTTTGTACTTCCCCAGTTGAATCCTGGGTTCACCTGTCAGTTCCAGATTTTGACCTTCAACTCACTTCAGTGAGGTCACCTTGAAGATTCCTCTACTGGATCCCCAGTAGATTCCATCAGCCTCTCTACTTCCTGCAATCCAGTAGGTGAGGTCCATATTGTGATTGTTCATTTCAATATATTTCATGATGCTTATCATATATACAGGGACTCCTTGTCTGTAGTCCTATCTTAGGTCAGCTGTCTCCTACAGCTCCTCTCTTCTTCAACTCCTACCCTCCATCCTCGGGATGCCTGGGCATATGAGGTGTAGCATGTTTCAATCACCAACATGCTAGGGCTCCAGGCATCTTAGCTTTGGAGTCCCCATATGTGAAGACTCATTCCTGCTTGTCCCTGGAGATAGCACAGTTACTTACCTGTAACAGGTGATCTCTGGGAACAGCAGGAATAAGTCTTCACAACCCACCCACCTCCCCTAGGAGTTGTATCTCTCTATCTCTCTTTCCTTTCCTCTTTCTCTCTCTCTTTGTCTCAGCTTAAAACTCAACTGAGGAGAGACAGTTGGAAAGGCGGGAAGGCAGCTCGCAAGCACTGAGGATGCTCCCAAAAGCTTTCTGATTGGACGCTGGGGAGCGTTCCCGCACAGGCTCCGTCGGTACCGACGTACCCATATGTGAAGACTTATTCCTGCTGTTCCCAGAGATCACCTGTTACAGGTAAGGAACTGTGCTTTACTATAATCTAGTGCCAACTGCCAGGCACATTAGAAACTACTACAAACACTGCCCATTTAAACCCATAGCAAACCCGCCGTATTATAACAGCACTACCAGGACTCACAAAGCACCATACTCTACCTATTAAAAGGCAACACTGCAAATATTAAACCAAAACATTTCAGAGAATAACAATACATGACCTACTGGGGAAAGAGAACAAATGGCAATGTCAAATAGGAATTACATAAACAGAATACCTCAGCTCAGTTACACATGCAGAACATTGACCATCACCAAACAAGGAATCACAATTTAGAAACAGGAAGACAATAATTAAATTGGGAACCCCAAAAGCCAAACTTGGAATGTACAACAACACTGAAGAAAGAAAACTATAAATTAATTTCCTCTTGTACTAAACAAAGCGCAGACGTTAATGATGCACATTTCCCAGAGCTGACATATTCCAGTTAATAAATTCAAAATAAAAAGATATTTTTCTACCTTTTGTGCATTTCTTTTTCAGTTGCAATTGTTCCAGCCACTTTCTTCTGGTTTCTTCGTGTTTTCTGCTAACCCTCCATCATCTGCTGTCCATTTGTCCTTTCTTCTCTCTTCTAGTTTTTTTCCATTTTCTCTCTACATCTGCTTTTTCTCTCTCTACATCTGCTTTAACATACTAATCTTTCTCCTTTTGCTCTTTCCTCATTCCTATTTCATCCACTCAAATTTTACCCCTCCATCCTCAATCCCCACTTACTCTCCCAATACCCGGCCAATTGTAGATTTGTCTTCCCTCCCACACAAAATATTTTTTCCCTCTCCATTTCACTCTCCCAGCTCCATCCCATTCTAATCCTCCCCCAACATCGTCTCCCTTCTAGTTCCAGCCCCACCCAGCATCTGCTCCCTTCTAGTCCCCGCATCAGCCCATTTCCAGTCCTAGCCCCACATAAGCCCATTTTCCAGTCCTAGCCCCCATAAGCCAATTTCCAATCCTATCCTAGCCCCACCATCAGCCAATTTCCAGTCCTAGCTCCCCATCCATTTCCAGTCCTATCCGAGTCCCTCCATCAGCTCCTTTCCAATCCCAGCCCCCCACTAGCCCATTTCTAGTCCTTTCCTGGCCCCACCATCAGCCCATGTTAAATCCTAGCTCCCCTCCACTCAGCCCATTTCCAATCCAAGCCCCCCATGAGCCTACTTCCAGTTCTAGCCCCTCCATGATTCCATTTCAATCCAAGCCCCCACCACAGCTCATTTCCAATCTTAGCACCCCCCAACATCCCATTTCCAGTCCTATCCTAACCCCTCCATCAGCCCATTTCCTGTCCTAGCCCCCCCTACTCAGCCCATTTCCAGTCCTAGCTTCATCCCCTCACAGCCCATTTCCATTCCAAGCCCTCCTTCCACTCAGCCATTACCAGTCCTAGCCCCCCCATAGCCCATTACCAGTCCTAGCCCCCCCATAGCCCATTACCAGTCCTAAGCCCCCATCAACTCACTTTCAGTCCTAACCCCCCCAACAGCCCACTTCCAGTCCTAGCCCCCCCATAGCCCATTACTATCCCTAACCCCCCATCAGCCCATTTCCAGTCTTATCCCCCATCAGCCCATTACCAGTCCTAACCCCCATCAGCCCATTTTCAGTCCTAGCCCCCCCCATAACCCATTATTAGTCCTAACCCCCCCATCAGACCACTTCCAGTCTTAGCCCATTACCAGTCCTAACCCCCCTCCCCCCATCAGCCCAGGTAGATTTAAAAAAAAACAACAAACCGGCTGTGGCTACTGCTGCCACTGCCGCCGAGGCAGTGGCAGAATCAAGCATCCTGCGGGGGCCCCCCCTGTCCGGCAGAGCCTCCCTGCAGCATCAGCTCCCGAGTCCCAAAGTGTGGGCTTTCAGAGCCGTGAGAGTTTCCCTTTCTCGCGGCTCTGTTAATGCTGCTGGGGCTGATGGGATTTCCCTGGGCGGGATTAACAGAGCCGTGAGAAGTCAGAGAAGCTCTCTCGGCTCTGAAAGCCTGTGCTAATTGGGACTCCGGAGCTGATGCTACAGGGAGTCTCTGCCGGGCAGAGGGGGCCCCGCGGAACGCTTGATTTTGCCGCTGCCATGGCAGCAGCAGCCGTTTTTTTAAAAAAAATTTACTTGGGCAAATGCAGAATGTTTTTTTGCGCGGGGCCCTGTGCAAAAAACATTCTTGCTCAATGGACGGGCCGGCCCTGCATGGCAAGAAAGGAGTCTCAAGCAAGCACGACCATAGTTGTTGAATCTATCTTGTGAGAACGATGCAGGGCCAAGATGTACATAGGCGGTATCACAGGTTGGAGGACACTCAAATAAGGAAACATCCCACCCTTACCTACTACCGGGATGGGTCCCTCTGGAACTCCATCTAGGGTGATGTTGAAGCCTACTCGGGAGTGGATGAGGGGGTTAAGTCAACCCTGCATTAGCACTCACTTTAGTAGTAGACCCCTGAGAGGTGAGCCACACCTGATAAGGTTTCCACAGAGTGATGTGAGAATCTAACTGCTCTTTGACTAGGGAGGCCAGCTGAATCCATATTCATGAGGTCTTCTACTCAGGTTGCCCAGTCCCTGATAGTCGGATCCTTTGGACTTTTCCAATAGCGTGTCACCACCATATGCACCCCCAAAAGAAGCAGCTCTGATAAGCGTTGTGAGTGTCATGGGATGCACAATGCAGTATTAAGCAGCCCTAGCAGGCAGCAGACTGGGTTAGTTGTGAGATTCCTTTCTATAATTATGCTAACAAGATGGACCACTTCATCCCAAAAATCATGAATTGCCCACAGCCCCTTCAATAGGTGCTCTCCACCCATAGACCACAGTGCACCATCCCAATAGGGGTCATATAGGTCCGTTTTAGAAGCTGAAACTGTGTTTGATGGCAGCTAGTATTCCAAACACATCGATAGCCCTTTTTATGTATGATGCGCCACTCCACCGGGGTAAGGGTTTTACTCAAGAGCTGGTCCCATGAGTCTGTGTGAGACTGACCCAGAATTATAGTGGTCCATCAGGGCTCATTAGAGACATGAGAGCAAGCCCTTCCAGTGAGTAATTCGGTGAAACAGTATACCCTCTAAGTTGGTAGACGGTCGTCTGATCTGGGCGTTATGCTTTCTGCACATAATAAAGTACCGTAATTGGAAATATTGGTAGAATGGAACTCAGTTCCCTCCTTTATCACCTAGTTGTGTCCAGCAAGTCGGTGAAGCACCAAATGCCCTTATCCTGCCAGGCCTGTCGCAGGTTCACAAAGGATGGGCCACTAAAGGGGAGAAAGTCTGCCAACTGTGCCTTTGGGAACAACTGACTATGGTTCCCCTCTTTTCTGTGAATTTGGGCCGACAGCCGAAGTAAAGGGTTGAGGAACACATGCTCTCCTGCTCTCCTTTGATGATCTGCCATATCCTCAAAAACCAAATAGGGCACCAACCAGGCCCGCTCAGGTGCCACCCAATGGGCGTCAGAAGGCTGTACATAATGGAAGCGTGGTCCTCTCAAGACTGCTGCTTTGTAGTATAGAGAGAGGAGTGGTCAGCCTCTTCCCCCATCATCCACATGTGGTATTAAATTCTTCCAGGCAATCTTCATCTTACGTTTTCACCATATGAACCTACTAAATTGTTTCTCCAACTTGTGGAAGAAATCGGCAGGCACTGCGATCGGTAATTGTGAGTAGCTTGGTTACAATTGTCATTTTCAGTGCTGCCACCCTATTAACTCATCCCAGAGTGAGTCAATTCCATCAGGCCAGCTCCTTTGCAATCAGAGATGCTAAAACTGCATAGTTCAGACGGAACAGGTCCATCACATCTGCTTATATTCACACTCCCAAGTATTTAATGGAAGATGTCACGAGCCTGAATGGGCAGTCTGGTGGCAGTGTGCTACTTGCAACCCCCAGTGGCAATACCTCAGTCTTCTCGAGATTGGCTTTAAAGCCGGAAATTTGTGAAAAGGCCCGGAGTAGCCGCAACAGTCTGTGCATTGAGAGGGTGAGGTTTTCTAAGAAGATAAGTGTATCCTCCGCATATAAACAGACATGATGTGGAGTTCCTCTATAACTATGGATTGTATGTCTGAAGCTGATCTAATTTCAGCTGCTAAGGCTTCAATGGTCAGGGCAAACAGCAGGGGAGACAGAGGGCATCCCTGCCGTGTGCCCTGGTGAGGACAAAAAGACTCAGAGCAGGTGCCGTTCATTACAATTCAAGTGATGGCGGTGGCATAAAGAGCTTTTACCCAACCAACAAATCTAGGTCCCAACCCAAAGCGAGCCATCACTGCAAAGAGATAGCTCCTTTCCACTCTGTCAAAAGCTTTTTCAGCCTCGAGGGCGACACACCACGCTGTTTTCTTTTCCTGAGCAGTATGCATTACTACATTCAAGAGCCGATGAACATTGTCATAAATCTGCTTGCCCCTCATAAATTCAGTCTGGTCTGGATGTACTAGCAGTGCTATGACCCGATCTAGGCGATTAGCCAACACCTGAGCAAAAATTTTTGCATCGCTATTAAAGAGTGAAATGGGGCAGTAGCTACCGAAGTCTAGTGGGGGCCATCCTTCCTTGGGTATAAGAGAGATTTCAGCTTCATACAGACTCCACAGAAGTTCCTTTGAAGTAAGTGCCTCATTAAATACCCGATTTAAAATGGGTATTGAGCCATCCGTGATTCCCTTATACCATTCTATGGGCCTTATACCATTCTAAGGGGAGGCCATGTGGGCCCATGCCTTTCCAGGTGCCAGAGATTTAATTGTTAACTCTTATTTCTGCCCCAGCATATCTCGCGCTAGGTGGGCTTGCTTTTTCTTGGGCAAAGTAGGTAGGTGTATTCCTTCTAGGAAGGAGGATAATGCCTCTGAAGATGTAGTGCATTCTGAAAAATATAGGGGCGAATAATAATCCCGAAAGACCTGAGCTATCCCTTCTGAGTCACGGTGTAGCTGTTTCTTTTAATCTATTATGGCCCCCCACCAACCGGCTAGCGTGTTTTTTCCCATAATTGCTAGGCAAGACATTTTCTAGATCTATTACTGCATTCTAAAAAATTGCTATGGGTGAGTCTAAGCAGAAATTCAATATGTTCCATTTCAATGTAGTCTATTTGTCGCCATACCTCCAAAAGTTGCACATATCTATTTTTATCCCCAGTATGCTTATAGTTTGTCTCAATGCCTCCAACTGCATTTTTAACAGTGACAACTGGACATCTCTTTCCCATTTATGAAGTAATGCCAACTGTAACAATCGCCTGCGCATATACGCCTTACCTGTATCCCACAACAACGCTGCGGACACCTCTAAAGTATCATTAGCAATCAGGTACTCTGCTCACCACTCTCTCATACGTTTGTGTATCTTTTGGTCTTTAAGCAAACACATGTTAGCTCTCCATGGCCACAAACTGATTGGGTGTGCTCCCCACTCCATATCTAGAGTCAGATTTACCATGGCACGGTCGCTAACCAGGGGGGTCGCGATCTTGCACTCATCCACTCATGCAAGCTCAGTTTCTAGCCCACAAATATCTAACTGCGAGTATCCCTGGGTCTTTGCGGAGCAATGCATGTAGTCTCTTTCCTCTGGATGGACTGTTCTCCATACATCAACCCAGCCTATTTTCTCCAAGACTCTATGCAATGCTGTGCCCTCCAGTAGTGGGCGCACCGACCGAAGTGGACCTGACCTATCTAAAAAAGTAAGGGCACAGTTCATGTCTCCTCCCGTCTAGATGGAACCCCTAGCTTTTTGCCCGAAGGCGGAGAATGACTGCTGGAAGAATGATCCCTTTGGCCCATTTGGGGCATACATCGACAGGAAGGACACTTCTTTATTTTCAGTACTTCCAATTGCCCAAACAAGGCAGCCCTGTGTATCTCCTCCTGACTCTGTGAGAATAAAGGGAATTTGTTCATCAGAATTGCTACCCCTGCTTTTTGGAGTTGTATGTAGAGTAGTATATCTGCTCCCACACCCATTTTTGAGCTTTTCAATCTCAGAGGGGATCAGCTTGACCTACTGTAGGAGTGCTATGTCAACTCATTCTTTCTGGAGGTAACTCAGCACCCTTTTCCTTTTAATGGGATTAATGAGGCCTCCAACATTTAGTGTGGCAAGCTTAAGAGTCATGGAACATCTCTGCAGATTTTCTGTATATCACACAGCCATGAACTATGAAAGTAAAGTAGAAAAAGCCCTTCTCTGCACTTAGTCACAATCTTGCCCTGTGAACATCCCTCAACCCTCATCCATTTGCTGTTCTTCCACCTCACCCCAACACTCCCACACACCCCGCTGCATACATTTGCTCCACCCCATAATGTAGATGTTACCCAATACCCGTAAAACAGTAATCAAAAACATAATCATCTTTTCAAAATTTTCAAATACTGGGCTTCTGTTACCAGTATAAGCAGGGCCACCGGGCCTATATAGCCACCAGACACGGTCAGGGTCTGTATCTCTGTACAGGTTTACTTTCTTACTTCTCCCTTCATCATGACTTATTTATTGTCCAGCCCGACTCAATCATAGGTTTTAGGAGGCATCCGAGATACCATCGTTATTGTCTAGTGTCCCCGATTCACCAATTTACTTTATACATTCTGAGCATATTATCTTATGCTTCTCAAGCTACGAAGTTCTCCATGGTGCTCAAATTCACTCTTTCAGCAATCCTGAGCCAGTGGGGGAAGTGTCCTCTCCTGAGCCAAGAGTGTCTTTCCCTGGTGATGCATGCAGGCCATTGGGGGTACTTGCCCCAGACGCTGGAGAAGCCCGAGACTGCTTTGGTGCCCATTGTTGTTTTCTGGGTTGGACTTTCAGGTGACGGATCTCGCTGATGATTATTGGACTTGTTAGGCCCCTCTCGCATCAGTAGCTGCTCCACAGCCTCCGGTGAGCATAAGAAAAGTCTCTGCCCCTTAACTACTGCTGTGAGAAGTTCAGGGAACCATATTGCTGCTTTAATCCCTGCCTTAGTAAGTGATTCTCGCTATGGTAGCAGTGTTTTCCGTCTCTGGGCCATCTCAGCAGTGACATCTGGGAATATCAAAATTGTCCAGTTTTCATCGTCCTGGTCTCTAAAATAACATGTTCCTTCTCTTGGTAGCGAAGTAGCTGTACAATCATGGCTCGGGGTATTTGTTCCGCTGCCAGTTTTGGCCTAGTCTCCCGATGCGCACAGTTGATTTTATTGGATGACGTTGCCATTTTGGTGGGAAAACATGACCACAAGAGCTTTTGTATGAAGACGCATGTATCCGGCAGCACGGCCACCTCCGCTGTGCCGAAGATGCGCAGATTTTGTCGGTGGTCATGGTTTTCACGGTCTTCCACCTTATCCTCTAGTCAACAAACTGCCTTCCCTTATCTTTCCAGTTCATCTCTCAGCAATTCATAGTCTTCCACTTGCCCTCTTCTCTTTTCCATCGGTAACCAACAGATCAAAATGTTCATTGAATCGCGCTGATACTGTGCAATAATTTCCAGTTTAGATACCCTGGATCTTTTTCAGCATCTCAGACATGTTTCCTCTGTCCTCCTCAACACTCAGCACTGCAGTCGCCTTGCTGGCTGCCATTTTCACTCCAGGGCTTGGTCTGATAAGTGGGGAGGATTTGCTTTTCCCTGCCGCTGTTTCTGTGCCGGACTTGTTGGAGCACGCCCACAGGGGTTTGGGCATGATATTTCAGCAAACCATCAATTAGAATGCACTGTAGAGAAGGGAGTAAGTATCAGTGTTTAATAGATCTCCCGGCCTCGGTGTGGTGAAGGTAGAGCCACGTTAGGGCATATGTTCTGGGGATGTATACGGGTCAAGGCCTTCTGGGGGCAGGTGCAGGCCTATTTAGGATGGTGTGTGCGCAGCCCGTTATCCTTTACGGCGGTGAATGTGTTGCTCGATGTGTGGGAGGACGACTGGGAGGAGAAGGTGGGGCGAGTGGTATGGTCTTGGATGCGCTTGGTGTTGATGACTGCTCGAATGACTATTCTGCATCGATGGATGGATGCTAGGGGCCCTACATATGGGTTATGGTGGGGACGCGTGCATGAGGTGCTGTTAATTGAGAGGCTTAGAGCGAGTGGGAATCCTGGGCGGTGGCAGCGGTTTCTGTTGAAGTGGGGACCTCATCTGAACTCTTTGCCCCGGAATACCCGCAGCCGGATTCTGGGAGGGTACTGAAGAATCTTCACCTCTATGGCAGTGGGCTCATTCGCATCTGCACGCCGTTTTTTGTGGGGGATTGTACCAGTCCGGGGGGGATGGGGGGGAGGTTGGTAGGTAGGGGAGGTTGGTAGGTAGGGGAGGGGGGGTTAGTTTACGGTAGGGAAGGGGGGTGGGGGGGTAGTTGGGGGATGGGGGGGACGCCCATTGGTAAGCACACATGGATGGTGCGGGATGGGCACGGGAGAAGAGTTCACCCCGAGCCTGCCCGCCGCTAGCTTCGGTTGGGGGAGCTCAACGGGGGGGGGGGGGGGTAGGTAGGGCTCTCGTGTAGTTTAATTTTATGTAGGTCTGTTATGGACGTACCCCCAGAGCCTACCGGCTAACTTTGTCTTTACGGGGTCCTGGTGTGGGCAAGGGCTCTTTGAATATCTTTGAGTGTACTTGAAGGGTATTATGGTATTGTCGCTGGTCTGCAACCTGTTCGGGTGGATTTGAAGATTTCTGCTGTTTGATTTTGTATTATGCCTTGTTATGCATACCTGCTTGTATCGTTATGACCTGTTCTGGTGTTGGTTTGGAAATTTAAATAAACAAATTTGAACTAATAGATCTCCCGGAGCCTCCCTCAGCCACTATTTCTTACATCGAAACTGGAATCAGAACTGGAAGCTCCTGTCTTTTTCTTATCTCTTCTGTGTCCTTCCTGTGGTCCTCATTTCATCTACATCTCCCTTTAACATTCACATTTTTTCTTGTGTTTGTTAAGTTATGGCAATTAGTGACAGCAGGCTAATTGTTATGGTGAAAAGTAACATCTCCCAGTTCTTATGCAGCTTCTCCCCATTGCTCACATATTTCCTTGTTTTAAAGGAAATGCTTGCTTGTGGGGAGAAGCAGCAGTTGTGGAGATTGAGAAAGTGTACTCTAACATGTCCCTGCCTTGCCTGCATGCCATATGTAAGCGCAGATTGAGCCCAGGTGAGGAATGGGTTCACCTGCAACCATGGGTTTTCCTACTTGGGGGTCTCTGGAATGGAGGTTGCCAACTTCTAACTCTCATCTTCTCTTTGCCCCATTCTGACTCACTGAGACAGAGAAGTGCTAGCATGTACTCCACTACTTCAAGCTCAGGGGAAGGATTTTAGAAATGAAAAAAAGTTTAAAGCATGGTTCTCTTCACCTTTTGAGGAGAAAAGGGCCTATAGTCCATTTCAACAAAAGCAATCCCTTTAGGTTTAAAGTTATTTTTAAATTGTAAGGCCATTTTACTAATCTTTTAAGTGGGCACGTTTATTTCCTTGGTAGCCTCAAGCAGTGTTGGTTTTAATGTATTGTGTGTAGATTTTCGCAGTGGGTAGAAAGATTTTTTTGTTTTGTTTTTCAATAGTTTAGATCCCCAGAGGAACTTCTCATAATGCACTGACGCTATCTCTACCTCAGGCTACTGAGAGTGGAAAGTATATCTCACCACAGGGTGTGCAGTGGAGCCTAACGGTTTCAGTTGTTTGTCTTTCTTTCTCTCTGTAGCATTTGTGCCACATTCTACTTCAACAGATTTGTACCAGTTTTGGTAGGATCAGGTATTATGGAAGCAGGAAACAAAAATGAGACCACTCATGTTTAGAAAATGCTATCTAACATTCTTATTTACATATCTGCAATACAAAAATCACACGTACCATAAGGAGGGTAATTTTAAAACCTATTTCCTGTATGTAAAAAAGTACTTTATGCTTAAAAATGTACTTTATGCTTACAAAATTCCATGCAAGTATAGACTGTATGTGCATATTTTTGCCAGCAGTAATAGATGCCTTCCAGAAATGGAGATGGATAGGTTTTGCACTTAAACACGTTCAGAGAGATATTCAGTGGCAGTGGCAGCCCATCGGTGCTGAAAACTGAACCCAGATATTTAATGCTAGGGTCATATCTGGATACCAGCATTGAATATCTGAGTTGGCCGGATAACGAGTAAACTAACTGGTTGGCAGCGATATTCAGCCACTGGCCAGTTAGCTAAAGTTAGGCCAGCCATTTAAGTGTCTAACTTTAGTCACTTTGGTATAACCGACTAGTGACTGAATATATAGACGATGAAGATTTTACTTCCTGAACGATTTTGGGTGTATCTTATGGATTTTGTTAACGAAAATCACCTTGAAATTTTCCTATCGCACCATTTTTTTTGCAATCGCCTATTTTTGTGATTTCCTTGCATAATTTAAGTTTACTCATATGTTACCTTGAAAGTAAGCTGTTTTGTTTAGACAAGGCGTGCCTGGACATGCACTCAATGCAAGCTTACAAGTGCAATGAAATTGCTGCTGCTCAGTAATGCGTGGGCATTCTTAGGATGGATGCTGGCAATACAGGCTATAAAAGCAGCTTTCATACAGAGATGCTATGCATGACGTTGATATCAGTTTATGTACTTAACAATAGCATTTATATGTAAGCTTCTTGTCTAAACGTCGCTTTGTTACAACAGAAATGTCTCATCAGTGTCACAACAGCCATAATACATTGTTACATTTGTGTGTGTATACGCTTAAGTCAAAAAGACACAGCATGACTGCATTTTTTAAGAAATTGTATGAGTTCTACTTCAGTTGTAAAGTTGGTGATCAAGACAAATCCTGGGCTCCTCACATTTGATGTGCAACATGTGCTGTTGATCTCAGAGCTTGGCTCAGAGGTAAGAACATAAGAACATAAGAAATGCCATACTGGGTCAGACCGAGGTCCATCAAGCCCAGTATCCTGTTTCCAACAGTGGCCAATCTAGGTCATACGTACCTAGCAGTTTCCCCAAAAGACACAGGTTCTGCAGTGCTTGTACTAGGTCAAGCATTGATATCCGTGGTCCCTTTTTAATAGTGGTGTATGGACCTTTCCTCCAGGAACTTGTCCAAACCTTTTTTAAACCCAGCTATACTAACAAGCCCTTACTACTCCATCCTCCGGTAACAGATTCCAGAGTTTGATTACACGTTGAGTGAAGAATATTTTCTCTCTTATTTTGTCTTAAATAGTGTTACCCCGTAGCTTCATTACATGTCCCCTAGTCCTTCTGTATTCTGATAGCGTAAACAATTGATCCACTTTTATTCCGTTCCACTCCATTCATTAATTTATAGACCTCTATCATATCTCCCCTCAGCCGTCTCTTTTCCAGTTAAAGAGCCCTAACCTTTTTAGCCCTCTCTTCATAGGATTAGCCTTCCATCCCCTTCACCAATTTGGTGCTCTTCTCTGTACTTTTTCTAATAACTCTATGTCCTTTTTTAAGATACGGTGACCAGAATTGCACACAATATTCAAGGTGCGGTCGTACCATGGAGCGATACAGAGGCATTATAATATCCCCTTTGTTTTATTCTCCATCCCTTTCCTTATGATACCTAGCATTCTATTTGCTTTTCTTGGCCGCCGCTGCACACTGGGCGGAGGGTTTTAAACATGTTATCCACGATGACTCCTAAATCTTTTTCCAGGTGGTGGTTTTCTAATGTGTGGAGCCTTGCATCGTGTAACTATAGTATGTGGGTTGTTCTTTTTCCTAGGTGCATAACTTTGCACTTGTCCACATTAAATTTCATCTGCCATTTTGGATGCCCAGTCTTCCAATTTATCCAGATCCTCCCTGCAGTTTTCCACAATCCTCTTGGTTTTTAACAACTTTAAAACAGTTTTGTGTCATCTGCAAATTTGATAACCTCACTATTATTCCCTTTTCCAGGTCATTTATGAATATGTCAAAAAAGTAGCGGACCCAGTACAGATCCCTGGGGTACTCCCTATTCACCTTTTTACCATTGGGAATATTGGTCATTTAGCCCTACCCTCTGCTTTCTATCTTTTAACCAGTTTCCCGATCCACAATAGTACACTGCCTCCTATCCCATGACTTTTTTAGCTTTGCCAAAAGTCTCTGATGGGGGACCTTGTCAAAAGCTTTCTGAAAGTCCAGATACACTATATCAACCGACTCACCTTTGTCTACCTGTTTATGCACACCTTCAAAAAAACAGATCAGATTAGTAAGACAGATCTTCCTTGTCTAAAGCCATGTTGGCTGTCTCCCATTAGGCCATGACTATCTACATGCTGTGTAATTTTGTTCTTTATGATGGTTTCTACCATTTTCCCTGGTACTGACGTCAGGCTCACCGGTCTGTAATTTCCCTGGTCACCCCTGGAACCCCTTTTTAAAAATTGGTGTTACGTTGGCGACCCTCCAATCTTCAGGTATTACAGATGATTTTTAATGAAAAGTTCACAGATTACCAATAGCCAGGTCTGCAATCTCATATTTCAGTTCTTTCAACACTCTGGGATGTATACCATCCGGTCCAGGTGATTTGCTACTATTCAGTTTATCAAATAGTTGTAATATATCTTCCCGGTGTAGCGATATTTCTCTCAATTCCTCTGCAGTATCACCTTTAAATACCACTTCAGTCTTGGGTAACATCCCTACATCTTCCTCATTAAAGACCGAAGCAAAGAATTCATTCAGTCTCTCTGCTATAGCCCTTGTCTCCTCTTACTGCCCCTTTTACCCCTCTATCATCTAATGGTCCAATTGACTCCTCTCACAGGCCTTTTTGCTACGATGTACTTGAAAAAGTCTTTATTTCGTGTTTTTGCTTCCGTATCAAGTTTCTTCTCTTCAAATTTCCGCTTTGCCTGCCTTATCAATGCTTTGCATTTAACTTGCCAGTGCTTGTGCTGTTTCCAGTTTTCATCATCATTTGGCTCTTTTTTTCCATTTCCCTGAAGGTTGCTCTTTTGGAAGCAACAGCCTCTCTGACCTCACCTTTAAACCATGCTGGCAGTTTTTTGGACTTTCTTCTTTCTTCACTTTTCTTATGCGTGGAATACAGCTGGTCTGGGCTTCGAGGATAGTATTTTTAAATAACACCCAAGCTTGCTGTAAGTCTTTAACCTTTGGAACCGCTCCTTTTAGTTTTTTTTTCCGAACTATATTCCTCATTCTATCATAGTCTCCCTTTTTGAAAGTTAAAAGGTATTACTGTGCTTCCTTTACTATCTGTCCTCCACTGATTAATCAAACTGATCATACTATGATCACTATTGCCAAGTGGTCCCAACACCCTTATTTCTTGCAACCAGATCTGGCGTTCCACTAAGGACTAGGTCCAGTATGGCTTCCCCTCTGGTTGGTTTCATGATCAGCTGCTCCAAGAAGCAGTCATTTATTTCATCTAGAAACTTTATCTCTTTAGCTTGTCCTGCTGTGACACTGTCCCAGTCGATACCGGGTAATTGAAAATCACCCATTATTACTACTCTGTTTTGTGGCTTTTGTTAGCTTCCTTGATTTCTTTGAGCATTTCATCATCCATTTGTTCATTCTGGCCAGGCGGGTCGATAGTATCACTCCCACTGCCATCACCTTCCCCTTCATAATGGAATTTCAATCCATAGAGATTCTACAGCAAATTTTGTTCCCTGGCCAAACTTTAATCCTTTCTGACTCAATGCCCTCTCTAACATAGAGCGCAAACCCCTCCACCCAATTTGTTCAGCTCTATCATTACGATATATTTTGTATCCAGGTATCACAGTGTCCCACTGGTTATCCTCCTTCCACCATGTCTCTGAGAGTGCAATCATATCTAACCTCTCATTTAGTGCTATATATTCTAATTCTCCCATCTTATTGTTTAGACTTCTAGCATTGGCATACAAGCATTTTAGAGACTGTATTTTATTAATATTAATCTGGCTATTGGTAGGCATGGGTAATTGGGAATCTTTATGCTCTGTCTGCTCCTTACTCAAGGGCATTTGGGCTACTATACTCCCTTTTGGAACCTCACTGCTTTTGGTAGTATCCTTCAAGGATACCTTTGTCCGAACCATGCGCTCTTGGGTGACTGTCGGCTGTTGGGTGACTGTCGACTGTCGGCTTTTGGGTGACTGTCGACTGTCGGTACTCTGAAGTCCGTGCCGTTTGCAGTCACAATGATATGGCGAGAACAGAGGATCACATGACGAACTGCTACTTCTGTCTGATCAATGTATCCAGCTTTTCTGCTAAAAATAAGAAATCTGTTGAATACCCCAGTCTGTCTTCAGTCATGAGACCAGTGTCACATGACAACAATATGCCAGTACCAAAGGCACCAGAGACATGGAGCCTAGATGAGGCAGACGAAGATGCCACAGTGCATGGGCCGGACATGGAAAATGACATGGATCCAGATTTTGAACCATTTATGTCCAGTGTGCCTCATCTGATAACACAGTCAGAATTGAATTTATTTTTTTTTTTAGTGCCGTCAAGTCTGGGCTGACTCCTGGTGATCCAGCTGACTCTGGATTTTCTTGGCAATGTATCACAGGAAGTAGATTGCCAGGCCTTTTCTTCTGAGGCAATTGAGTGACTTTCCTAATGTCACAAGGATCTTCTGGATACTAGGCAGTTGCTCTAACCACTAGGCTACCCCTCCACTAAGAATTGAATTACCCGGTGTCAAAAACAAAAACTGAACTACTTGGTTCAAGACTGCAAGGATGGGATTTGCTGTCTCCAGATATGAAAATTTCTGTCTTTCATACCCACCAAGAAGATATGAAAAATTTCTTTGCACAGGTTGACAACCTCTGTTTTTGCACTGACATTGATAGGTTGTTCACAACTTGGGTTGGGAGCATGACCCACATCAGTGGTGTCTTTTTATAGGTTCATCACTGATAAGCCTGAAAGCTGTCTTGTTACACAATAATAATGTCTACCCTTCAATATCTATTGCTTGCGCAGTGCACATGAAAGAAACCTATGGAAACATGGAACTTTTGTTGAAACACATACAGTACAACAACTAAAACTGGAATATCTCTGGTGATCTAAACATGGTGGCACTGCTACTAGGAATGCAGCTCGGGTATACTAAGTACTGTTGTTTCATTTGCGAATGGGACTCCCGTGCTAGAGAGTCTCATTACATTAAAAAGAACTGGCCATTCCGTAAGTGTTTGGTTCCAGGATAGAAAAATGTGGCACATGAATCACTTGTCGACACAAGTAAGATACTTTGCCTTCTCTTCATATAAAACTCGGACTGATGAAAACTTCATGAACGGTGATGAACGTGGAAGGTGAAGGATTTCGATATTTGAGACAGACATTTTTAAGAATAACTGATGCGAAGATTAAGGAAGGCATTTTTATGGGTCCACAAGTCAGACACGTCAACAATGACAAGCGGTTCGAAGATCTGCAAGTGGGGCCTGAGAAAATCGCATGGAAGGAATTCAGGGATGTTGAGAATTTTCTTGGTAATTACAGGGCACCAAACTATATCTAGCTGGTTGACAACATGCTTCAAGCATACAAAACCATGAAGTGCAACATGTCGCTGAAGATTCATTTTCTGCATTCACACTTGGACATCTAACCTGCTAATCCTGGTGCAGTCAGCAATGAATATTGTAAAAGGTTTCACTGGGACACTGCGCCAATGGAAAAGCGGTATCAGGGCAAATGGAACCCATCAATGCTGGCCGACTATTGTTGGACACTGAAACGAGAAGCATCAAGATGCTGAGTACAAGCAAAAGACAGGAGCAAAGCATTTTTAGCTCAGGTGAACTAGTGCAATATGTCAGCATTGTTGTGCGATTAAACATACTAAATTCAGTCAAAATTTAATTTAATGTTTTTCCAAATTCCTACATGATATAGTCAATCTGAAATTATATTTGTGTTCAGCTTGAAGCTGTCTATCATAATCACCAAATTTCTTTCAGGAAGCAAAACATTTTAGCAAATTTGTTGTCCAATGTGGTATATATCTCCACTAGCCGATAATTTATTTTTATTCTTTTATTTAACAAGTTTTCTGTACTGCCTTTCTTGGAATCAATTTCCAGGTGCTGCAACCTCTCCACCTCTTGAATGGCCTATTGCTAGCTGACTATGTTGGGGCACTTAGGGCTGCACCCAGGGATATTCAGCAGCACTAACTGCATTAGTGCCACTGAATATTTGGCTGACTTACGAGCATTGTTGATGCCTAACTTTATGCGGTTTTTAGTCCAGTGTGACACAGCTGCCAAAAGAGCAAATATTACGAAGTATTCAAAAAAGAATGGAGAACTAAATTGAGAGTATCATTATTCTGTATAAGGCCATGTTGTGACTGCACCTTCAGTACTGTATGTAGTTCTGGTTGCCTGTCTGAAAAAGAATATAGTGCAACTGGAAAGGGTTCAGAGAAGGGCAAAAAAAGGACAAGTGGGGAAAGCTGTGTGTGTGTGTGTCTTTTGTCTCTGTATTTGTCACTAACCTGGTGGGGAAAGGGGAAGAATGGTTTGAATAGAATGGTAACCTAACATTCTGTTGATTTGGAAAGAATAATAAAATAAAACCAAGGTGTGATAACATATCAAAACCATTAGCTGTCAAGGTCAATAGATTTCTAATGATGGATCTTACAGTTTAATCACAGGATCCTCTGTTCCATGTCAGTAGAACTTGCCATTATTCTCACCATTAGTTGGCAATACAACTACTACATAGCAACAAGTACTTGAGCAAAGTCCTGGTTCAGTCACCGGTTATCATTGTACAGAGCAGCAATTTGAAAGCTATATGTTTCAGTCACTAGGTTTCACAGTAGAATTCACGACAAAGAAAATGAAATACACATCTGAATTGCTAAGAGCTAGCCCAGCAGCTTTCAGCGAGAGGAAAAGGCATGCCTCATGGAATTATTTCCAGTCCTTCTGTGTGTGTCTGTGTTTTCTTTTCATGTCTGTTTGTGTGTGCGCTGGCTCATTGTATGTCTGTGATCGGAAGATTAAAGAATAGGGGAGAGACAGCTGAAAAAGAAATTTGCCATCTGCTACATTTCAGTATGTCAGTGGTTTTTGATACTGCAGAATCTGGAACAGCTTCCCCTATAGAAATGCTTTGGGCCATTTTTAGGAAGATTTTATTTCTCTTGATCTGGCCCATTACTGAACTTGCCATGTCTTTTTTTTAACCAGTTGTCACCTACTCCAAATGGCCTTTGATTGTGTAAATCATGAAAAATTCTGAGCCACATTAAGTAGCATGGATATACCTGAACACCTGATAGTTCTCATATACAATCTTTACATTGATCAAGAAGCAACAGTTTGAACAGTACAAAGAGAAACAGAATGGTTTAAAATCGCAAAGGTGTCTGATAAGACTGTATACTTTCCCCATATATGTTTAATTTATATGCAGAACATATCATTAGAGAAGCAGGACTGTATGAAGTCAGCTGAGATGTGAAGATTGATGGTAGATTGATGGCTGAAAGTGAAGATGATCTGAAACATCTAATTATCAAGATCAAAGAGTATAGTCTTAAAATGGTCCTACACCTTAATGTGAAGAAGATACAGATCTGACAATTGGCAAAATCAATCATTTCATCTTTAATGAAGAAGTAATAGAAACAGCCTTACCTCGGTGGCTGGGAAAAGTAATGGAGGCACTCCCAAAAGAAAGAGTAGTGGTCTTTCTTGAAACCAATAGGTTGAATGATTCGAGGCAACATGGATTTACCAAAGGATGATCATGCCAAACAAATCTGATTGAGTTCTTTGACTGGGTGACCAGAGAACTGGATCAAGGGCATGCAATGGATGTGATCTACCTAGATTTCAGCAAAGCCTTTGATACTGTTCCTCATAGGAGGCTTATCAATAAACTGACCAGTCTGAGGATGGGTTCCAAGGTGGTGAACTGGATCAGAAATTGGTTGACTGACAGATGACAGAAGGTGATGGTAAATGGATCTCATGTGGATGAAAGGAAGGTGATTACTGGCATGCCCCATGTATCAGTCCTGGGGCTGGTACTGCTCAATGTATTTGTGAATGATATTGCTGAAGGACTGAAAGAAAAAGTCTGTCTTTTTGTAGATGGCACGGAAATTTGCAACAGCGTGGACTTTCCTGAGGGAGTGGATAACATGAGAAAAGATCTGCAAAAGCTGGAAGAATGCTCTAATGCTTGGCAATTACGATTTAATGTGAAAAAGTGTAGTGTCATACACTTGGGATGCAGAAATCCAAGGGGATTGTATGAGATAGGGAGCAATAGGTTGGTGTGCACGGACCAGGAGAAAGACCTCAGAGTGATTGTTTCTGAGGATTTCAAAGTGGCGAAACAGTTTGGCAAGGCAGTGGCCAAAGGTTGCTGGGTTGCATACAGAGAGGAAATACCAGCAGAAAGAGGAGGTACTAATGCGACATTGTACAAGTCGCTAGTGAGGCTTCACTTGGAATATTGTGCTCAGTTTTGGAGACCGTATCTCACTAAGGATATGAAAAGACTGGAAACTGTTCACAGTACGGCGACAAAACTGATTTGGATCCTGCGCCAGAAGACATATAAAAAGAGACTCAAAGACTGCAAGAGATGAGGGTTTTGGGGCCACTTGGCAATAGTGATCATAGCATGATCGCGTTTGATTTAATTAATGAAGAAGGGATGGTAAGGAAATCCACAGTACTACCTTTTAACTTTCAAAAGGGAGACTATGATAAAATGAGGAAAATAGTTAAGAAAAAACTAAAAGAAGCAGTTGCAAAGGTTAAAGACCTACATCAAGCTTGAGTGTTTAAAAATACTATCTTGGAAACCCAGACCAACTGTATTCCACGCTTTAAGAAAAGTGGAAGAAAGTCAAAAAACTGCCAGCATGGTTTAAAGGTGAGGTCAGAGAGGCTGTTGTTGCCAAAAAAGCATCTTTCAGGAAATGGAAAAAAGAGCCAAATGACAAAAACTGGAAACAGCATAAGCACTGGCAAGTTAAATGCAAGGCATGGATAAGGCAGGCAAAGAGAGAATTTGAGAAGAAGCTGGCTGTGGAAGCAGACACGCATAATAAAGACTTTTTTAAGTACATTCGTAGCGAAAAACCTGTGAGAGTCAGTTGGGCCATTAGATGATAGAGGGGTAAAAGGGGCACTAAGAGGGGACAAGGCCATAGAGGAGAAACTGAATTAATTCTTTGCTTTGGTATTTACTGAGGAAGATGTAGGGATGTTACCCATGTCTGAAGTCGTATTTAAAGGTGATACTGTGGAAGAATTGAAAGAAATATCGATACACCAGGAAGATGTATTACAACTATTTGATAAACTGAAGAGTAGAAAATCACCTGGACCGGATGGTATACATCCAAGGGTGTTGAAAGAACTGAAATATGAGATTGCAGACCTGCTATTAGTAATCTGTGAACTATCATTAAAATCATCTGTAATACCTGAAGTTTGGAGGATGGCCAATGTAAGGCCAATTTTTAAAAAGGGTTCCAGGGGTGAACCGGGAAACTACAGACCAGTGAGCCAGACGTTGGTACCGGGAAAAATGGTAGAAACCATAATAAAGAGCAAAATTAGTGAACATGAGATAGTCATGGCTTAATGGGAGACAGCCAACATGGCTTTAGACAAGGAAGATCTTGTCTTACTAATCTGTTACGTTTTTTTGAAGGTGTGAATAAACAGGTAGGCAAAGGTGAGTTGGTTGATTATAGTGTATCTGGCTTTCAGAAAGCCTTTGACAAGGTCATCCGAGACTTTTGGCAAAACTAAAAATTCATTGGATAGGAGGTAGAGTGTACTATTCTGGATCAGGAACTGGTTAAAAGATAGAAAGCAGACGGTAGGGCTAAATGGCCATTTTTCCTAATGGAGAAAGGTGAATAGTGGAGTACCCTAGGGATCTGTGCTGGGTCCGCTGCTTTTTAACATATTCATAAATGACCTGGAAATGGGAATAATGAGTGAGGTTATCAAATTTGCAGATGACACAAAACTATTTAGCTTTGTTAAAACCTTTGAGGATTGTGGAAAATTGCAAGAGAATCTTGATAAATTGGAAGACTGGATGCCCAAATGGCAGATGAAATTTAATGTGGACAAGTGCAAAGTTATGCACCTAGGAAAGAACAACCCAAACTATGGTTACACGATGCAAGGTTCCACACAGGAAAAAGATTTAGTCATCATCGTGGATAACATCTTAAAATCCTCTGCCCAGTGTGCAGTGGTGGCCAAGAGGGCAAATAAAATGCTAGGTATCATAAGGAAAGGAATGGAAAATAAAACAAAGGTGTGACCGCACCTTGAATATTGTGTGCAATTCTGGTCGCCGTATCTTAAGGATATAACATTATTAGAAAAGGTACAGAGAAGAGCCACCAAAAGGGATGGAAGGATACCCCTATGAAGAGAGGCTAAAAAGGTTAGGGCACTTCAACCTGGAAAAGAGACGGCTGTGGGGAGATATGATAGAGGTCTATAAATTAATGAATGGAGTGGAACGGTTAAATGTAGATCGATTGGTTACATCATCAGACTATAGAGAGACTAGGGGACATGCAATGAAGCTACAGGGTAACCTATTTAAGACAAATAAGAGAAAATATTTTTTTCACTCAGCGTGTAATCAAACTCTGGAATTTGTTACTTGAAGATGTAGTAAAAGCTGTTAGTGTAGCTGGGTTTAAAAATGTTTGGACATGTTCCTGGAGGAAAGGTCCATAAACTATTAAAAGGGACCCAGGATATCACTGCTTGACCCAATATAAGCATTGTGGAACCTGTCTCTTTTGGTGAAACTGCCCAGGTACTTGTGACCTGGATTGGCCATTGTTGGATACTAGATACTCGGTTTGATGGTCCTTGGTCTGACCCAGTATGGCATATCTTATGTTCTAAATTTATATACTCTAGAGGAGAGGAGGGACAGGGGAGATATCATTCTGACCTTTAAATACTTAAGGACTATTAATATACAAACAAAACTTTTTCAAAGACGAGGAAGCTGTAATAGTAGAGGGCATAACATGAATCTGCAAGGAGGTAAACTGAAAGGCAACGTCAGGAAATACTTTTTCACGGAAAGGGTGGTGAATGCTTGGAATGCCCTCTCGATGGAAGTGGTGGGGGCAAATACAGTGACAGAATTCAAAATGGCATGGGACAGACACAGTGGATCCCTTTATAGAAAGAGGATAAAATAAAAATAAACTTAACTGTCTCTGATATCTCAAGAAGTAGAGGTGACTTGAACAAATACACCCCTACATAAAGGAATGGGGAGGGGAGACCTGCACGGAGCGGCATGCACACCTACTCTTGCCACCATGCTTGGCAGATTAGATGGACCTTGCTGGTCTTTATTTGCCGTCATATTATATGTACTATATGTTACTATACGTTAACCTGCTTGGATCAATAATCAATAAAGAAACCACAATGACTCATTGCTTTTGTCAGAATGACTGTGAAGGACCTAGACAAGATATTCAAGTGCAGAGGCATATCTCTACATAGAAAGATTCAACTTGTCCAAGCCATGGTATTTTCAATAATGTTACATGGATGCGAAAGTTGGACAGCCACTGTACTGTAAAGCACTCCTATAGAGAAGATTGCTCAGTCTCTTCAACATCAAAAGGGATACAACAGACTGAAAGGGTAACCCAGGAAGATGTGACACTCCTACTGAGGCCCCATCATCATTGGCATTAGCAGTCGGTAATACTCATAGCTCATTTTTGGCTAAATAAAATCTTGTTTCACCTCCTTCAAGATCTGCCCATAAGGAGGCTAATCAGATTGGGGAGTTCTCTAGCATTAATGATGCAGGTATAAGTCATTAGTGGTTTGCTATAATAGAAAATCCCTAGATCCCTTTTTAATAAACTACAGAAAAAACTGCTTGAATAGCTTCTATATCTTTCGGAATCAGGCCTCAAGATCATTAGGGTTTGACTTAGTTTTGTCTTCAACATATTGGGGATAGGCACCAACTGCACTATCTCTCTACAGCATTTTGTTGTTTGATTTAAGTGGATCTTGCTTCTAATGACACCCGCCCCCCTCCCCCCCCCCCCATCAAGCTGCTTGCTGTGTCTTAAGACCTTAGTGTTGGTCAAACCCACCCAATGAAAGCTTCTTTTGAGCCACTCCAGTTCTGTGAACCAAAATACTTGTCTTGAAATGTTCTTTTTTTCATAGTTGTCACTTTGGCACGTGGAGTCTGTGAACTTCAGGCCCTAGATGGTATGGACTGACTCATTCTACACAAAATCTTTCAATAGGGTGGTTTTTCTTGGGACAATTTCTCCAAATGGGTTAGTTTGCACATATTATTACAATCATGAACCTCACTTATAAGCCAGGGTATATGGAGTACGACCTCAGTCTCTCATATTTACTGCTAATGATAGGGTGATTCTGTGTAAACATCCTATGTTCCTCTCAAAGGTGGTGCAAGCTTTAATCAGTCAATTGCCCTGCCAGCATTTTTCCTTAAACCACATGCCTACGGCAGTGAACATGCTTTGCACAGTTTGTGTAAGAATGGCCAATGTAATGCCTGTTTTTAAAAAGGGTTCCATGGGTGATCTGGGAAACGACAGACCAGTGAGCCTGACGTCAGTACCATGCAAAATGGTAGAAACCATTATAAAGAATAAAATTGCTGAATATGTAGAATAGTCTTGGTTTGATGAGTGAAAGCCAACATGGATTTAGCCAAGGAATGTCTTGTCTTACTAATCTGTTATATTTTTTGAAGGTATAAATAAACAGGTAGATCAAAGTGATCCAGTTGATATAGTGTATCTGGATTTTCAGAAAGCCTTTGACAGGTTCCTCATGAGAGAGACGCTTGGGGAAATTAAAAGTCATGAGATTGGAGGCAGCATACTATTATGGATCAGGAGCTGGTTAAGAGATTAGGGTTGAATGGGCAATTTTTTCAATGGAGAAAGGTGAATGGTGGAGTACTCCAGGGGTTCTGTGCAGGGCCCACTGCTTTTTAACAAATCCATAAATGACCTGGAAATGAGAATGAATGAGGTGAAAAAATTTGCAGATGACCAAAACAATTTTCAAAGTTGTTGAGGATTGTGAAACATTGCAAGAGGACCTTGAGAAATTGGAAGACTGGATGCCCAAATGGCAGATGAAATTTAATGTGGACAAGTGCAAAGTTATGCACCTAGGAACAAACAACCCAAACTATGGTTACATGATGGCAGATTCCACATTAGGAACCACCAACCAGGAAAATAATTTAGGCATTATCGTGGATAATACATTGAAATCCTCCACCCAGTATGCAGTGGCAGCCAAGAAAGCAAATAGAATGCTAGGAATCATAAGGAAAGGAATGGAGAATAAAACCAAGGATATTATAATGCCTCTGTAGTTTTTCATGGTGCGACTGCACTTTGAATATTGTGTGCAATTCTCGATATAGCAGAATTAGAAAAGGTAAAACGGATGGAAAGATACCCCTATGAGGAAAGCTTAAAAGGTTAAGGATTTTCAACTTGGAAAGGAGATGGCTGACAGGAGATATGATAGAGGTCTGTAGACTCATGAATGGAATGGAACGGGTAAACGTAGATTGGTTGTTTATGCCATCAAAAAGTAGACAGACTAGAGGACACGCAATTAAGCTGTAATGTAACCCATTTAAGACTAATAAGAGAAAATATTTTTTCACTCAATGTGTAATCAAACTCTGGAATCCATTACTGGAGGATGTAGTAAAAGCTATTAGTATGTTGTTAAGTGCTGTCGAGTCTGTGTCGACTCATGGCGACCCTCTGAATAGTTTGACCTAAACTGTGTTCAGTCATCATTCAGGCAGCTTATTGTTGATAGAGTGGCACCATAGCTTCTGTTATTGTATCAATCCATCTCATTGCTGGCCTTCCTCTTTTGCGTTGACCTTCTACCTTGCCAAGCATTATGTCTTTCTTTAGCGATCTCTCTCTTCGCATGATGTTTCCAAAGTATGAAAGTCAAAGTCTTGTCATCTGAGCTTCTAAGGAAAGCTTAGGTTTGATCTCCTCTAGTACTGACCGGTTTGTTCTTCGGGCAGTCCATGATATACATAGTATTTGTTGCCAGCACCGTAAATTCAAAGGCATCAATTTCCTTTCTGTCTATCTTTTCACTGTTCAACTTTTGCATCCATATGATAATATTGGAAATACTATGGTGTGGACAAGTCAAATCTTTGTGTGGAGATTGACATCTCTGCTCTTGCTGTTAGTATAGCTGGGTTTAAAAATGGTTTGGACACGTTCCTGGAGGAAAGGTCCATAAACCATTATTAAAGAGGACCCCGGAAATCCACTACTTTTCTCAGGACAAGCATTGTGAAATCTGGGTGCCTTCTTGGGAACCTGCCAGGTACTTGTAGCTTCGATTGACCACTGTTGCAAACAGGATACTGAGCTTGATCAACCTTGCTCTGACCCAGTATGACATTTCTTATATTGTTCTTTTCTTAGTCTTGCACACTTTGCATAAGATAGTTAGCCTTCTACCTGGAGAGGGCAAATGCCCTTAGAAAGTCCACCCAGTTTTGTTTTTTAAATTTCAATAATTGCCGATTGCATGGTATCTAATTGGCTAGCAAACTACATCTCTTTTGCTCATGTTTAGCAGGCTTGCACTAACAGGGTCATTTCAGAGCTCAATGTCAGAGCTATGGGAGCATTGGTAACCCACTTAAGATCAGCTTTGTGGAGGAATTTGCAGGGCTCTGACATCTTTTATTTTTAGAAAAGGGATTTTCAATAAGTCAATATGTTTGGTCAGTCTCGAGTGGAGGAATAGCCTTGTGTTTAGAGCAGTGGGCTAAGAACCAGGGAAGCCAGGGTTCAAGTCCCACTGACATTCCTTGTGGCCTCGTGAAAGTCATTCCAGTACTTTAGGAACAAAACTTAGATTTTAAGTCTTCCAGGGACAGGGAAATACCTTCTTCACCTGAATGTAACTCACCTTAAACTACTGCTGGAAAGGTTTGAGCTAACGCATAGTACATAAATAAAAATAAATATGTTCTGCAAAATTTCTTTGAGGATTATAATCCATTCCCATATCCTCTTGGGCCCATTCTTTTTTGATTTACAGATTGCCTTTGTAAAAAAACAAAAAGGAAAATACTGGGAAAGGCTTCTTGCCACCAAAACAATGTCATTTTCTGCCTGTTTGCAGCTACCTTTTTTCCATTTTTCTCTTTTTTTCTTAAAGACAATCTGTAGAGAAGGTGTTCCAGTTGTGAGGACCTTGCTTGTCCTTTTTCAAACCAAGTAACTTTCCTGTAGCAGGTTTTCTCCTTGGGATTTTATCCAAATTGAAGTTATATAAAAGGAGACTGCACAACAATGAAGTGCTAGAAAGGGATCCATCTGCATGGTTTACTCAAAGTTTACAAATCTGGGAGACGTTTTTCCCACAAGGATTCTGTCTAGATGGCATTGTCCCAATAATGAGGACTTGTATTCTGCTGTCTATGAAGAATACCTGCTACAGGTAAGTAACTTGGTTAGCATAAGATCACAAAGTGTACTTACTTTGTGTCATGATGGACATGTACACGTCAACTTCTTTAACTTCTTTGTGGTTCTTTATTTTCCCTTTTCTTCTGTAGGAAAGAAGGGTTTGTGAGTACTTGTTTTTGGTACCAATTACTAAATGGTATTTAAATGCATCTTGTCTAAAAATATGTTCTAAATGCACACTACATTGTGGTTTAGAAAAAATGAAGAAATAAAACAGATGATAATGTAGCAAAAACCTCAAAGGGGAAAGCATTTTCCTGTTAGACATTTCTGTCTTTTTAAATTCTGTTCTTATTTATATTTATATCAACAGTGTCTGAAGGAACAATAAACACACTGATGGGAAACCATAATAACATATTGCTTGTATATCAGGATGTGACACTTAAGTGGGCTGCTCAACTTCCTCATATTGCTGTTGCAGTAAAAGTGGGCAATTTCCAGTAAGTAATCTAAAGTAATCATTTGTTTTGTTGTTTTTCACCAGAACATATTTTTGTGTCTCCATTTATATTCCCTTTGCCCCATGTATGTTTGCTAGCCAGGAGGATTGGAGAGAAGAATCCTCAGAGACATATCCTTAGCAGTTCTTCTTTGCATGTGGTCCTCTTTAAGTCTGTATCCTTATTGCATCGTATCTACAGTGCTCTCAAACAAATCTGGCCCTGTCAGACAGTAACTTGAGTCTTCTGTGCCATGGTCCTGTAGCTTGAACCATATCAGCAGGCCATTGTAATTGTTTTTTTGACTTCAAATAATATGGTATGGATTCTGTGGTGCTTAAACATGAGGTGGATTATAAGGGCTTTTGCAAAGGGTTGAAGACTTGGTTCTTCTCAGGAGGGCTGGGCTAAGCTGAGGGTGTACTCATTAGATAGCTAATTGCTGTCAGAAATTATATTTATTGTATTTCAAAGGCTTGATGTACCGCTTAGTTACAGGAGTTGCCATATGTTTTATTAGGTTGTATTATTTGTACACTGCTTTGGACAGTTCATTTTTAAATAAATAAATGGATAATGTTGACTTTCAGATTAAGGCTATTCTCTGAAGTTAGTATTTTTGTAAAGAAAAACTGGATTAGGCATTTTTTATCATGACTTGAATGTTCACTGTTTATGTATTTGTTTATTTAAGAACGTTTATTTACCCACGCATCCATGAAAATCTTTCTTTCGATGGAATCCATGTTACATATGCAGCAACATAAAATCAGACTAAAAACATACATAAACTATGTAGGAAATTCATTTATATAATTAACCAAGGGTGGCGGAACGCTGTTTTCTTTGGGGGGGGGTTTACCAAGCTCCACCCCTAGGCCAGCTAAACTGCATGAGGCTGCAGTTACCATCCTCCCCTCCTGACTGCCCACAGGGATCCAATCTCCATAGGCAGACAGGCTTGGTCTTTGCTATGATAGCAACATTCTTCTGCCCATGGGGATCTCCGCAGGAAGCCTGCTGCCTGTTGGGTCACAATCACAGCCTTCCCCTACTTCTGCCCGCAAGTGGTCGGATCGCTGCATGCAGAAATAGGGGAAGGTCATCGATCTGAAATTTTGATGGGGCCAGGGCCCATCTGGACCACCCCTTTCCGATGCCTATGCAGTTAACAGATATTCAGTATAACTGCAATTCTTCTCTGAAACAGTTTCGTTTTTGTTCAGATTTTTTCTTTGTGTGTGTTTTTTATTTAACAAAGGCAAACTTCACTAGCTGGTTTGTCTGCATTTTAGTGGTTAGAAAAAATAACTTAATTATAACCTTACAGACTGACAGATGTATAACAGTAGCAACAGCAAAAAAATAGAGACCACAGTTACAAATTTGTGGATAATAATACATTGGTTATGTTCACTTAGTGGGAAACAGCATCATTAAGCGGTTTTAGTGATATTATTGACTGCAAGAGTGAAGTACTCCACCCTGGTAAAGATACAAATACTACTCGGTCAGGAAGAAGGCTCTCTCTACATAACCCTTCCCATATATTAAAGTTTTGTTTCACTGCTTGAACCACTAGGTTCTAATTACAATGTGTTTGAAACCAGATTTTCCTCAGAATAAAGTGAGCATGTAAAGCATCACTTTTAAGATAGCCTGCTATTTATAGCACCAAAGGTCCTAGCTGCAGTAAAATCTGAGCAGTAGACCATAAGACAGTTCACCCTGCAAATTCACTGTTAGAGATGAAACAACTCAATTAAGGTGTTGCCTGTTTTTGGATTACAACTTAAACTCAGAAATGAGCAGTGAATGAAAATCTTGTTTTCCATTGACAAGCTGTGGGCACACAAGTGGGTGATGTCATTGCACAGGATGGAACACCTATGCCAGAGCTATGAACTAGTGTAAAGTTTTGAGCATGCATAGTATCTTGCATGCGGCGATCTGCCGACTCCCCTTAGTTTTTTTTTCCACTGCTTTATGAAGAGACCCAAAAGGAATACTCTCTGCTAATTTTTTTGTAATATATATTGATTCTCCCTGGATATTGTTCTGATGAGATTCAGCTCTTATTTATATTGCTTTATTTATTTATTTTTATTTATTTATTTACATTCTCTTATATACCGCGCTATTTTGCATCAGTGTGGTTTACTTTGAACAAACTGAAATTACATTGAACAGGGCATTATAACTTGGAGATAACTATTTTACAGGGAACATGGGCTATGGAGGGTTAAGTGGCTTGCCCAAGACCACAAGGAGCACCTGTGGGACTAGAAACCCCAGTCCTTCCAGCCCAAGGTTGCTGTCCTCTAGTGGGATTTGAACCCCCGACCTTCCGGCCTGAAGTACCTTGCCTCAACCACTAGGCTACTCCTCCACTCCTCTACTCCTCCACTTTAGAAAAATATTTCCTTAGGAATTACTACGTTGATTTCTTTTCACTGGTTTGATTTGTGATTCAATGATTATACTGTAAAACCCTTACAAATCTAAAATAAAATGCAAAGAACTCCCATTTTTGAGGAGATATACTTTTCGTTTGACTTCTAGTGAAGTCGGGGTTCAGGCCATGCCTTAAGTGTAGGAGAAAGATCCAGAACTTTAGCACTCATGCCAAATGCTTGATCTGTGTGGTGTGAGAACATAATCAGAATGAATGCAAGCATTGTGGAAGGATGTCCCTACAACCCCCAAAAAAACTTTCAAAATCACCTTCACAGTTGTGATGAGACAGAGGAGTGTCCCCTGCTTGCACATAAGGAGAAAACAGCATCTAATGTATAGAGATCAGCTGAATCTGAGCACTCCAGTTCATCCTCCTTTGTAGCCTTTGCGTCTATCTCCATGTGCAATTGCTTTAAGGGGATAATTTTATAAACCTTATCAGCTTGTAAATACTGATTTACATGCTAAACGTCCTCTAAAAATAGGTGAGGAGCAAGATGATGTGCACTTGTAGACTAGCCATGCTCAGGAGAGGGATTAGGGCAAAATCATGATTTTTCAGAAAACATGCATATAAAAAGAGTCATTTTAGAAGCCCTGTTTGTGCTTTGGATGCCTGAAAATAGACATACAGACATCCAAAGCACAGAGATGTCCCTGGAGTCATTTTAGGAAGTAATTTTAAAGATGTCCCTGGCACAAGGACATCCATAGTAGAATGGAGGCATGGTGTAGGCATGTCCGGGACATTGTCCAATTTCAGAAATGTCCTGCACGTCCTAAGCCCTATCCAAGTTTATGCCTACTCCAGGAAGAAATAGTAATTGGACAAGTACGTGTTTTGCCATCCATACTTTGGGAGGATATGACGAAGGAGGTACACTTATACCCCCCCTCTATTTTCCATGTTGACAACAAACACTTACAGGGAACGCGTGAAAAATAGGAACATATAGATAGGATGTGATTGGCCTAATAATGTAGTCTAGAAATTACAATGCAATTAATCTCATCTGAAAGAGCAGTGAATATTCTACCCCTTTAGAGGACTAAAACATCTATAGTGGATTTTGATTATAGATAGTTTGTATATTGAACAAAGCAGGAAAGATGCTGGCCTCATTATTAATGGGAGACTGGGGCAAGTGCTAGGTTCAAAGGTTTGTAGAAGGTATGAACATAATTTAAAAAGACCCTTTTAGAAGCCAGATAAAATATATTTCATGCATTAAGAAAAGGTTTGAAAAAAGGCCAAATGATAGGCAACATGATTTAATGGTGAAGTGGAAGAGGCAGTGAAAACTTTTAACTGCTTGTTAACCATCTTGATTGGCTTGTCTAAGAAGAGAATTTATAAAGTTTTATAAATAAATAATAGAGCATCATTGTGAAAATGGAAAGCAGACTATAATAAAGAAAATAGGAATGAGCACAATCATTGGCATGTTAGATGTAAAAATAAATAAAGTAGACCTAGAGAGACTTTAAAAAAAAAGCTTACTATAGAGGTAAGAACTAATACCCAAAACTTTAAGTACATCTGAAGCAAGAAGCCCATAAGGAAGTCAATTAGATCACTGGATTGAAGGGACTAAATGAGTGCTTCAAGAGGATAAAGTAATAGAAAAACTAAACAATTTCTTTGCCTCAGTCTTTCCTGAGGAGAATGATGGTGTCGAACACACACCAGAAACCTTTTTTGATATTGATAATTTGCTGGTGGAGCACCGAACCTGTAGAAATTGATCAGAACTCCCATGTAACCGTGTGGCCTGGAGGGATGTGTTGGTGGCCTGTGTTTGTTTCCTGACCTATTTATTTTATTTATTTAGACAGATTTGTATACCACTTTATCCTTCAATCAAAGTGGTCACATCACATTGGAGGTATGCCTGACCTCTGTGTTGTCCAGTGATCTGGGTGAGAGTTAGAAGGCAGGCATCTTGCAGAAGAGCTATCACATCTCCACAGGCTTTTATTTCTTACCCTCAGAGGCTGGCCTCGAACCAGTGACCATTGGATTAGAAGACAAGCATCTCCATGGTCAACTGCTTGGAAGGTCGTTATTGCTTTCTGTCAATGGCTTTCCATCAACGATCTAGCTGTAAACCTAAAAAAAAAAGTACTTTTTGTAACTATAAAGACACCTTCTTCGGTCCATCCACGACTCTGACAGTTTAGAATGCCAAACCACAAGTTAAACCTGAAGTTTGCTATCTTGGCATAATACTACATCAGCGACTTACACTCCAGGCACACATTAATAATGTATAAAAGCTTTTTACAATAAAATGTGAATAATTTAGCGCCTAAACCCACTGCTGAATGAAAAGAGCTTTCATATTATATTCCAGGCCCTTATATTTCTTGATTTTGACTATTGTGATATAATCTGCCAGGGATTGCCCAAATACTTTGCTCATGGCCTGCAGCTTGTGCAAAACACTGCTGCATGCATACAGTGTAGTGCACCACAAAGATCTTGTATAGCCCTACTCTTTAAACAACTCCATTCTCTCCCTGTCATTAATTGAGTCAAGTACAAAGCCCTTGTAATATATTTAAAATAGCAATCTGCAGAGTGCCTCACACAAAAATTGCAAGATGTTCCATCTCACAGAACCAGAAGGTCATGTACACAAATACGAGGTGTGACAAAAAAGAAACGAGACTGTGGCAGCCATGTCCACGACTCAATGCCAATTGGCTAATCGCTTATGTCACTATATTGTGCAACATCTTGCCACTATTTTTGCTATAATATTTTTCATCTCTCTCACTCTGTTTCTTTTTCTGGATTTTTTGTAACACACTGCTACATCGTTTTGTTACGCAACTGGAGGTGGCAGAAATATGGAGCAAAGTATCAACTTGAAATTTCTGATTAAGTTGGAGAAGGGCCCAACTGAGTGTCTCCAACTTCTCCAAAAGGCTTATGGAGAAGATGCAATGTCAAGGCCGCGAGTCTTCGAGTGGCACAAACGCTTCAAGACTGGCCGCGAGGAGGTGGAGGATAACCCCAAGTCAGGACTGCCTTCCATGACAAAGACAGTGAGAACATTGACAGAGTGAACCAGCTGGTGCGGAGCGATTGCAGATTGATGATATGGATGATAGCTGAGGAGCTCAGCCTGAACAGGGGAGTCAGTGCGGACCATCTTGATGCAGGAGCTGGGGATGCGGAAGGTGTGGCCCAAGATGGTGCCCAAGCTTTTATCAGACATCCAGAAGGAGCACTGGGTCAATGTTTGTTGAGACTTGCTAGAGAAGATCGGAGAAGATCCAGAGTTCGTTGACCGAGTCATCACTGGAGATGAGACTTGGGTCTTCCAATATGACCCTGAAAGCAAGAGACAGAGCCTGCAGTGGAAGACTTGACTGTCACCCAGACCCAAGAAGGCACGCATGTCCAAATCAAGGATCAAGGTCATGCTGATTGCATTCTTTAACCAGAAGGGAATGGTTGAGTTTTTGCCTGAGGGTCAGACAGTCAACCAGCACTTTTAGCAGCAGGTCCTCAATCGTCTCCATGACTGGGTTCGGTGCAGCAGGCGGGCTCTGTTGATAGACAAGTCGTGGCTGCTCCACCACGACAATGCACCCGCATACACCGCGCTCAGTTTGAGGCAGTTCTTGGCCAACAAACAGATCACAGCTCTCGACCGCCCTCCTTATTCTTCAGATCTTGCACCGTGCGACGTCTGGCTCTTCCCCAGGCTGAAGACTGTGCTCAAGGGAACTCATTTCGCCTCTATAGAAGAGATCAAGGCCACTGTGACGAGGTAGCTTTTAAATGGAGCCGCGTGCCATGGCAGTATGACATGGCGCCACTGCTTCATTTAAAAACCCTGACTGAGTTAGCCGGGGACAGTCCTGCACGTGCAGACTGAACAGAATCGCAGTCCTGGCCTGCACATGCAGGACTGTTCACGATTCCGATCCCGCGGGGCTAGACGTGCCCCACGGGATCAGAATCACGATTCCCTCTGTACATCCAGTTCAGACTTGGATGTAAAGAGGGAATCTATGTCTGGGACAGAATCGGGCCCTTAGTGTAGTTGGTTTTGAAAAAGGTTTTGACAAGTTCTTGGAGGAAAAGTCCATAAACCATTATTAAAGTGGACTGGGGAAATCCACTGCGTATTTCTGGGATAAGCAGCATGGAATCTGTCTATCTTTTGGGATCCTACCAGGTACTTGTGATCTGGTTTGGCCACTGTTGGAATCAGGATACTGGGCTTGATGGACCATTGGTCTGAGTCAGTACGACATATGTCCTTAAAATGTTAACCCGTTACTAGTAATCTATAGCCATGATAACTGAGAATTTCAGGGTGGCCAATGTTTTTTTGTTATATTTAGTAGTGTATAATAATTTCAACTTGCCTGTAGTTTTTTCTTATTAGGAATGTAATAAATGGAACTATATAAGTAAATGATAAAATGCAAGACCAATTTTTAACAAGCTGAAAAGAGCATGCTTATATTTTGACACACAATGGTGTGTTTCCCAATCCCAACAGAGAGGTTCCATTAAAGATAAAAGTAACCCAGATGCCCTTAAGTATTTAAGAGCTGAAAGATTCAAAATTACCCCCATCAACTGATAACCAGATTAATATGAATAAAATATAATGTCTAAAATGCCTGTTGTAAATTATAGAAGTTTAAAAAATAAGATGGGAGAGCTAGAATATAGCACTCAATGAAAGGTTAGATATGATTGGCATCTCATAGATATCCTCATAGAGCAGACTGGATAACTGAGCCAGGTAGGGGCTCCAACCCCCTCGCATTCACGCGGCCTCAGGCTCTGCCCATTAACAGTGTCATTTCCCCAGTGCCTTTATCTACACAGTGCTTCAGGCACACCTCCTCTGATTGGGATCTCATCGAGGGCTGTCTGGGGCATATCGGGGATCTCCACACCAGGGCAAAGGACACAGTAAATGGCAAAGAGCAGACCGGATAACTGGGTCAGGTAGGGGCTCCCCCCTCACATCCACGCTGCCTCAGGCTCTGCCCATTAACAGCGTCATTTCCCCAGTGCCTTTATCTACACAGCACTTCAGGCACACCCGCTCCTGAGGGCCCTTTGGCGTGCCCTTAGGCATGGACCAACTACTCGGACTAACGACGAAAGAATACGTGGACTATCTACCCTTGTTGATCAACACACTCTAGGAAAGTATATCTTGCTTTCATCCTGATGCATTATACACAAATGATCTTTAATTTGACCTATATTTAAATGCTTTAGAGATTATATGTAATCTAAACTAATAGTAAATTTGCTGATACTCTTATCCAGTTGAATCTATAGGAACTGTTTTCTGTTAACCATGAAGACGAGAATGTTATCACTATGTATACTCAGTTTATTGCTTTTATCCTCCTACTTAAATCAGAACTATACATATGCAATGGCTCCCACCTTTCTTATAATATCCCCATCATCCATAGCCAAACTCAACACAGCTACTCTACATGAACATTCAATAACCAAGGCAGGTCGGACCCGGTGGTACCCTGTTCCTCCCCCCCCTCCCCTTTTCACTCCCAATAACCAGTCCAGACAATAACTTTTGGCTCGAAATGGTCGCAGCTTTATTAACCAAAATTATAACATTCCAAACATTGATTTAAACATCCAACCTTTACATAACAAACCCACGAGCGGAATGAGCCCTCACCCGCCATATCACTAGCAAGGTGACCTCATTCCACTCCCGCCGCGGCCGAGCCAGCGGCAAAGCCAACCCCTCCCCTTTCCCCGGCCTCGCCATATTACTAGCAAAGACCGGCCAGGGGTCATCCGGGTTGGGGGCGCCCGCCCCTGCCCCAATTCCAGCTTAAGGCTCCAGACCCCGGAAACCTCCGGGATCCCGCCCCCCCCACCAGCTGCGACAACCTTGCCCAATGCCTCTCCCGAGGAAGGGCGGGCGGGTGGGACAACGGACCTCTCACCCCGCTGCTGGTCTCACCGAGAGACCGTCGCCGCCGCGCGCCCTCCTTATGAACCCCCCTCTGTCCAGCACTGCTCATTGGCTCGCGCCCATTCCTTCACCGGGGCGAGCCAATGAATTTAAATGATGCCACCATGTGCCCGCCCCTCCCAACCCGTGGGCAGGGTCCCCACACCGGGCCACGCGCCTGGTTACCTTCGGCCACCGGGGACCCTGCCCCGCGGCCTCGCCATAACCAAGGCAGGTCGGACCCGGTGGTACCCTGTTCCTCCCCCCCTCCCCTTTTCACTCCCAATAACCAGTCCAGACAATAACTTTTGGCTCGAAATGGTCGCAGCTTTATTAACCAAAATTATAACATTCCAAACATTGATTTAAACATCCAACCTTTACATAACAAACCCACGAGCGGAATGAGCCCTCACCCGCCATATCACTAGCAAGGTGACCTCATTCCACTCCCGCCGCGGCTGAGCCAGCGGCAAAGCCAACCCCCCCCTTTCCCCGGCCTCGCCATATTACTAGCAAAGACCGGCCAGGGGTCATCCGGGTTGGGGGCGCCCGCCCCCGCCCCAATTCCAGCTTAAGGCTCCGGACCCCGGAAACCTCCGGGATCCCGCCACCCGGCGTAGAGCACGTCTACGTCTCTACGCCACCCCCCCCCCCAAGCTGCGACCATCGAGACTCCCGCTGAACCATGCATTCCAAGGCCTCTTGCCAGTCATTCAACAAGAGGTCTACTCCCACCGGTGATAAATGCACACCGTCCTGGCGATAGAGCCCAGGGATGCATAATCTGATACCCCTTGTGCTGACATACCCACCGCCCAATCTGTCGATTGACCTTTGCCAACCCCCTGGACCAACGTCGTTGCTGCCGGCAAACAGGCCTTGGAATGATGTCTGACCACATTAACATAACCTGTGGGAACAGTCGAGTCACCACCGCCAAGTCCCTCTTTGCTGCTCGAATGATCTGTTTACATGTCCATCCATTTAGATCATTCCCTCCCACATGTAGCAGGATCACAGCGGGCTCCTCTCGCACCCGGCTATGGTGTCGGAGCAGAGGTAACAGCTGCGGCCAACGCAGCCCGCGCTCACCAAGCCATAGTAGAGACACCAAAGCCGGGTCGAGTCCCAAATTAGGCCCCAACGGTCATTCAGCTGCCTGCAGTCCCGCCCAATGCACAAATGTATGCCCGATCATCCAGCATAATTGCGGGCACCGCACAGCATCTGAAAAAGAAAGCACAGGTTATTAACAGTACCCCCCGCTCCCCTCATAAACGCACATAACCTTTGAAGGCCTGCGACCGCCACCTGCCAATGCTCTGAATCGCGACCTCGGACAGTCCGGCCGCAGCTGCACTTGTCGCCGCTCCAATGCGGAAGGAATGCGGAGCGAAGCGCGTCGGATCCATGCCCAATTTCCGTATGGCCAACCGCAGCACCGCCGCAACTTGAAATCGGGTCACACAACTTGCATTCTCATGCAAGAAAAACAAGGGACCTGCAACCGGGCACATTGCTAAATAGGCCCTCGCAGCCTCCACAGGGCAAGTCGGCTGGGATACCACTTCCTGTAGCACCACCCACAATCCTTTGCCCAATTGATCAGTCTTTGACCTAGCCAGCCTGACCCGCAGCTGCCCCCCTCCAATCTGCACATGAGTAAACAATAATCCCCCAGCCCGCTCAGCCCTGCCAGAGCTGGACACCAACTCGCCTACCCGAAAAGCCCCAAAAAAGGCCAAGCAAAACGATGCCTTAAAAAGAACAGCCTCGTAGCGCGAAGACGCCACACTCGGCAGTGCCTGACAAAGCCTGTGATAAGGAAGCTTATCATAGCTCAGGTAGGAGCTATAGAAAAGATGATGTGACTCTGAACAAGCAACCTGTCAGTTCTGGTAGAAGCAAGAAAACAGAGTTTTCACATAAAAGACTACCAGTCCTAGAATGCACCAGGTTTCCAGAAGCCATGAGAGGGGCTGAAGTGAGAGAATGTGTGTGCAATCAAGAGAGCTATGAGGTAATCCCTAAGCACTCATCTCAAAGGGCAGGGCCTGATTCAACACAGCTGCGCTGTGTTAGGGAGCAGCACACATTAGGACAGAATAAGAATAGAGCTTATTCTTCAGATAACAGTTACTACAAGCTCCAGCCCAGCTTGAGGGAGAGCTGCAGCTACAGAGGGAGAAAAAGATACAGAGACAGCAACGGCTACAAGCACCAGTATCACCTGGAGAAACAGAAGCCAAGCCAAGCAGATAGAGAGAGAAGGAAACTCTTTGGAAGGAAGAGAAGAAAGGCCATTGGAAGGTCTGGGAGATTCCAAGGCAGTACTCATACTGGGAGGTATTCCAAAAGCCAGCAGAGTCCATTGGACTGGATTCAGCCAGAGGAATGGAGTGGCAGAGATAGGAATCACCAGTGGCTACCTGGAAGAGAGAAGACTGCATGTGGAAGGGACTTTCAGACCAAGGCCAGAAGGTATGTGAGAGGAGATCCAGTGTCCAGGGATCAAGATTGGAAGGCTGGACATCAGAATTGGGTTACATATTGGCCAGGCTTTACAGAGAGGAATTATGATGGCAGGAGAGGCTCAGGTATGAACACTGATCCAGACCCTATCTATAATAGAGAATGGCAGCAAGGGAATAAGCATTCTCATGATAGTGCCTTAATGAAAGACTCGTCTGTGCCAATGTATGATAGTGACCATATGCTGATTGATACAGCAGATGAAAATACAGTTTATATGGACTGTTCTCTATCTAAATGCTATTGCTAAGCCTTCTGTGAGCAAGCACATCAGCCATCACAAAGAAACCTAACTTTGTTCTTTATTTCCACTGCAAACAGCTCTTAAAGCAGGATTTGGGTTCACACAGTAGCAGCCAGCCAGCTAAAGGCTTACAGCTGGTCAGTTGATAGTAATTAAGCTGCACCTGATTGTGTGTGTGAGCAAGGGAGAATCACTGCTGAGATCTGCGTGGAAAATAAGCAGAAGTTAACCTAACCAGCAAAGTTTATTCTTTTCTTTGTGCCTTTGTATTTGGTAATTATTTGCTAAGAAAACATTAGCTAATTGCCTGACAAGCTGAAGGTTGTTTCTGGTTTACTTTGTGACTTTTTGTTATCCATTTTAAAACACTGCAAGCAAGTAACCTCATTTATAGTGCTATCAAGCATACATGTGCTGGGTGAATTAAACCCCATCAATAAAAGAAGTATTTTATGGGGGGCGGAGCCTGATGTCCAGCGGGTAAGACGCTTCGCGCTGAAGCTCCCGAGAGGCCTACTCAGAATCCTAACTTAATACCTACATAAACTTAATATTTTGCTCCGAACTTACCGGGGTACCTCGGGGGGGATGGCGGCCCATAAACCAGCGCGCTTGGACTTCGGGTCTCCTTCTTCTTCACACGGAAAACGCTCCAAAACAGAGGTGTCTTCCCCACAGAAGATGGTTCCACTTCGGGAAAACCCCGAAATGCACCAGGAGATCTTAGAGGAAATACGCGGCGTGAAGGAACTGGTGCAGTCCAACGGAGAAGCGCTTCGAGCCATGCGAGAAGACTTCGGTGTGCTCCAGGACCGACTTGAAAGTCTTTCATTACGGCAGGACAACATGGCGGGGGTCCTCGACTTGCACGCGGTGCGCTTGGTCAAACTGGACAAGGCTGAGCGCCAGATACAGAATCTTCAAAAAGAGTTAGAAGATAGCAATAATCGAGCCCGTCGCAACAATGTGAGGCTCATTGGAATACCGGAGGGGCGGAAGCAGGAGATATAAGAGAATTCCTGCTCAAAACTCTTCCCTCCTTGCTGAAGATCACTTTTCATAGAGATCTGGAAATTGATCGAGCACATCGTGTTCCTACCCATATGGCGCTCAATCGAACGACCCCCCGGCCTATTATCTTTCGATTACTACGATATCAACAAGTGGAACAAATTCTAAACGCTGCCCGGGTGAATCATCATCTGGAGTTTGAAAGTCATAGAGTCTCCTTCTTCCCTGATTTGGCAAAGCCCACAGTTGACCGTCGGAAGAGGCTCCTTGCTTTTCGCCCTCGACTTCAACAGCTACAGGCTCGCTTTGGCCTGTTGTATCCAGCGAAGCTCCGAGTGACTCTCCACAACCAAACTAGGACATTCGAAGATCCTGATCTACTATCAACATTTTTAGACTCCAAAGAAGCAGAGCAGATGCGCTAATCCAACAACTTGGACTTATTATCTGCCGGCTCTGACCGCCATTTTGAAGGGCCCGACGCGGTGGTCATAGCCAAGCACAGAGACTGCCTGGACTTTTCTTTCTTTCTCTATATGACTCTCTTGGTCTCCTATCCCTCCGTGATGTGTGCCTCGGTTGGATTCGGAGCACGCACAGTTATACAGGTTATATGTTTTCAATTTCGGCCTTCTCTGGGGTTTCTCCCCGCAGACACATGGTCGCCAGTAATTTCTGGGGTTTTGCTTCTTCTCTACCGCACCGCGGTTTTTCTTTTTAATGTGGGGCGCTTCATTGTATTACATTAGCTTATTTTCTATCATATTATGTGTACAGCCAGATACAGTTAATTTGAGGGACATTGTGAAATTATGTGCGTTATCATGCTCAGAATTTTTAACCTTTCTGAATGGCCTTATGTAAGATCTTATCACTTAACGTAAAAGGCATCAATAGCCCAATCAAAAGAAAGAAAATCCTTAGCTATCTTAACCATGAGCATGCTGATTTAGTGTTTCTTCAGGAAACGCATCTAAACTCCGCTGAAACACTGAAACTCAATGCTAAGCCTTACTTGGTGGCTGCCTATTCTCCCGCCGTTTCCAAACGGTGTGGGGTAGCCATTCTGGTTAAGAAGTCTTTGCAAGCTACTGTAATGGATACTAGCTCTGATAAGGAGGGTAGATGGGCCCGTGCACACCTTAAGGTTGGAGATAGTGAATTCACGTGTATTTGTATTTATGCCCCGAATGTGGATAACCCTGCTTACTATGCAAGTATTGCGCAGTTGGCACAGGCCTCTGCCAATACTCCATTAATACTTGGTGGCGATTTCAATCAAGTACTAGACCCTTTGATAGATAGACAACCGCCTAGAACGAGTAGTCCACCCAAGAGTCTTGCTACCCTTACAGCTCTGATGCAAGATCTTGCGCTAGTAGATATATGGAGGCTGCTTCACCCCTCCGACTTAGAGTTCACCTTTTTCTCTGCCCCCCATCACTCACAATCTAGAATAGATTTCTTTCTCATTTCCAAAGCACTGATTTCTCAAGTGGACACGGCTAGGACTCATCCTCTCCATATTTCAGATCATGCTGCCATATCTTTTTCATTACATGTCACTACGCGAGATGATCCTCCCCGAGCTTGGTTTTTTGATAGATCCCTACTAGATCAAAAAGATTTTCAGGTTGACATAAAGGCCGCTATCCAAGATTATTTTCATTTTAACTCACCCCATGACACAGCGAGCTGGGCTTGGTGGGAGGGTTTTAAGGCATCTATCCGTGCAACTATAACCAGCTATCAAATTCGACAGGGGAAACAAAGAAAGCAACACTTACTGATTCTAGAGCAACAGATACAAGCTGGGGAGCGTCTCCTCACGTCCCGTACTGACCCATGTATTTTACTCCGTTTACAACGCCTTCGTTTTCAATACAATCAGCTTTTGTATACTGCTGCTGCTAAAAATATTGAATCACAACAAGGGATGTATTACCGGGAAAATAACCGTGCTGGCAAATTGTTAGCAAATGCCCTGAAAGGTCAAAAAGAAGCCAAGCGTGTTACTGCTCTCCGTAATCCGTCGGGGGGGGGGGGGCTTGGTCACTAAAGATACAGAAATCTTAGGACTCTTTCGTGACTTTTATACTCGGCTTTATCAATCTGAATGTGATTTTGAGCCAGAAGTATTTGAACGATTACTCTCAGGGGTACAACGACCGACCCTATCTGACGAAGATAGAGAGGCCATGGACAAACCATTCACTTTATCAGAAATTCATTCTGCTATCAAGAGATGTGCCACAGGTCGAGCTGCAGGCCCGGACGGTCTCCCTGCTGAATTCTACAAAACCTTTAACGCTGACTTAGCTCCAATTTTGAAACTTTATTTTTCTGCTCTGGCCGAGGAGGGATCTCCTTCTGGGTCCTTTTCAATGGCAAATGTAGTAGTTTTTGAGAAAGAGGGGAGAGATCCGCAACTAACAGCTAATTATCGTCCAATTTCCCTCCTAAACGCGGACTATAAAATATTTGCCACCATTCTCTCCACCCGGCTCTCTGATAGGATGTCTATTTTAATACACCCAGATCAATGCGGTTTCATTCCCGGTAGATCAACTGCTGACAATGCTCGGACTCTATGTCATGTACTGACTACCGCAGTTAATCTTGATCGACCATTGGTTGGCCTCTCACTTGATGCTGAGAAGGCCTTTGATCGCTTAGAATGGCCCTTCCTGTTTGCAACTCTCCGCTGGTACGGATTCGGAGAAGGTTTTCTCCGTTGTCTCCGCACCATGTATGCACAGCCTACAGCCAGTATCTGTGCTAATGCTTTAAAGTCTCAGCCATTTCCCCTTCAACGCGGTACTCGCCAGGGATGCCCACTGTCTCCACTTCTTTTCGATCTTGCACTCGAACCCTTAGCTTTACTAATCCGGCAATCGGAGGAAATTCATGGAGTCCCCTTCTCTCATAGGGAAATCAAAATTTCAGCATATGCTGATGACCTTATGCTCTTTGTCTCTCTAGACTCAGTGCCGGCCGTCCTAGAGCAAATTGGTAAATATTCACAACTTTCGGGTTATAAGATAAATTGGACCAAGTCGGTAGCCTTTCCACTAAATCCTCTGATTCATCAGGCAGATATGCAATCCTTTCCCTTTTTATGGCAACCTCGCATGGTCAAATACCTTGGGGTTCACTACTGCTCTCCTTTGGAAGACGCTATCTCCTTTAATGCCAAAGACTTAACCTCTAAAGTCCGGGCGCTTACTCACCGTTGGACTCCTTTAACACTTACCTGGTGGGGTCGCCTAGAAACCATAAAAATGATGATTGTTCCTAAAGTGAATTACATTTTAGAAATGTTGCCCTGTCTCCTACCTCGACGTACATATAAAGATTTAGAGGGCCTTCTGACTAGATACTTATGGCAAAATAAGACACCTCGGATAGCGAAGCATAAATTGCAAGCAGATAAGGAAAATGGGGGTGTCAGATTCCCTGATTTTCTGAAATATCACCACTCTTTTCTTCTCAAACAAGTCGCTCGTTGGCTGGAAGATCTAGCACCGAGTAGACCTGTGTGGCTAGACATAGAGGAGGACCTTTGCAAACCGATTCCTCTTACTTATCTCCCTGGTATGACTCTCCCATCAGACTCCCACTATCCACCAATGCTTTTAGACACTTTAGGTGCCTTTAATACTCTTATGCAATCTCTAGACTCCCGATTCTGTCCGTTAGACAGACTCCCGCTTTGGTACAATACTCGATTTCAAATACAAAATAAACCGATGGCGTGGAGCCCCTGGTACACTAGGGGCATTTGGATCCCTAACCAGTTGTTCCATGATGGTCGCTGGAAAACTTTTAGCGAATTGCAAATTGAATTTGGTCTCCCAGCGAAACACTACTTTCAGTTGGTGCAACTACAGCATTGTCTTCGGAGTGCTAAGGTGCTCCCGCCATCGGAATCCCATGCCCAGGGATTGTCGGAGACTATCCGATCTATCGGGAGTTCACCGGGTGTAGCATCTAACTTTTACAAAACCTTATGTAATGCTGTAAATAGAGGTACCCCTATAGCACAGAAAGCATGGGAGCGGGAACTGCATGTAACTTTGACCCCGGAGCAATGGAGCCTCGTCTGGAGTAGAGTGACACGGGTCTCCCGATCCTCCTCACTCACTCAGACACTCTTCTTTCTAGCCCACCGGTGTTTCTATACTCCTGACAGATTAGCCAAATGGAACACCTCCCAGGGCAATAGATGCTGGACATGCCATGCGGCCATTGGTTCACTAACTCATGTTATGTATGAATGTCCCGCACTACAGCATTACTGGCGTCGGGTCTGGGGTCGTATCCAATCTATTTTGCACTTTCAAGAGCCCCTTTCTTGGAGGATAGTGGGACTCCGCTCAGCTGCGGGGATCCCCTCTCTTCCAAAATCGGCTTACTTCCTTTTAGACTTTATGCTGGGCATCGCTATCTCCCTAATTACGAAATACTGGAAAAATAGCTCCCATCTGAGCCCCAATGAATGGTGGAATCATGTCTGTCTCTATAGTAAATATGAACAAATACCTCGTATGTTTGCTTCTTCCGTTCAGACCCCCCATCATCTGTCTAAATGGAAGATGCTCAATGACTATGTTCACAATGCTAAATGCTCTCATCTGACTGTTTAAATTTGTATAAATCTCTGTCATGTGATCATTCTGTATCGCAGATACTATTTATGTTCGTTTTGATGTAAGATCACTGTTGTTTGGCAGCGCTCACATGCTGATACTATCGGTTTAGAGAAGAAGCATGGGGGTGGGGGGTAATAGGGTTTGCTTTTCCTTATTGTATACTTGTTTTGTCTCCTTTGGTGTGTTGTTTCTTTTGTTTGTTGCAAAATGAAAATAAAAGTTTAAAAAAAAAAAAAAAAGAAGTATTTTATTGATCTTACCACTTGGTTTCACAACTCAAATTATTGTCATCAGCTGTGTTTGGGAGTGAATGCACTACAATACCCACAATACCTTGCAAGAATCATATGAATATATGCATCGTCAAGATTGTGTAAGTTCTCACCCTAGGCAGCCGTCTGACAAGCCGCACTAGAAGGTCATGTGTCACAGGCAACCGGGCGTCCCTGGGTGACGGACTCCCCCTATCCCAGCCTCGCAATAGCTTTTGGACCAAAAACCCAGGCCTCCCGGACACCCAGCCCGCTGCTCTGGCAAAGAATGTAAAGCCCGCCAAACGCCTCCGCAGGGATGCCCGAGACACGCCAGTGCACTTCGCCTCCACTATATAGTGACCCAGTAAACTGTCAACCCCAGCTCCGGGGCGCCAGCCGTGCGACTCCAGATAGTCCAATACAGTGTCAAATCCTTTCTGGTATGCCACCAAAGTCGACGGAGAAAGCGAACTCTTCAACAGCCGTACCATCTCTGCTGGCCAATCTTCCATAAATGGTATGGAACCTCCATGCCTTCCTCGCTCGCCTCCGGCGCCAGCGTCCGAAACAGTTCCCACTTGAAATGAGAAAGAGCATCGGCAATTCTATTAGTGCAACCCAGAATGTGCCGAGCTTTCACCGCGACATTTAAACGCAAACACGCGAAAACTATGTCCCGCATTAAACCCGCTACCAGCGGGCAGCGTGGCGTGTACCGATTGACTACCGCCACCACAGCTTCATTGTCACACCACCATATCACTCTGCGGTTCCTCAAGCGTTCCGGCCACAAGTGCAAGACGACCAACCACGGAAACAGCTCCAAGAACGTAATGTTGCTAGTAAGGCCCGCTGGGTGCCAGGATTGGGGCCACTTCGCTGCACACCAGTCACCCCCAAAGTAAATCCCCAATCCCCTACTGCCTGCCGCGTCCGTATAAAGCTGCAGATCCACGCTGGAGACTTCCGCCTCCATCAAAACAGACACCCCATTAAAGTCCTCCAGAAAAACATCCCACACCTCAAATCGGCCTTCATGACCTGAGACATTCGAATACGATGATGCGGCTTGCGAACCCCCGCCGTGGCCGCCGCCAAGCAACGCATAAATACACGGCCCATCGGAATGACCCTGCACGCGAAATTCAACGAGCCAATCAATATTTGGAATTCCCTCAAAGATAACTTAACAGATGCTAACCCATTAGCCACCAAGACCCGTAACTTCAACACTTTGTCCATCGGGAGGCGCGCCACCATTCCGACCGAGTCAATCTCCACCCCCAAGAACGTAATACATGTGGCTGGGCCCTCTGTCTTATCCACTGCCAGCGGGAGCCCACACGCCCTAGCCATGCATAGAAAACCGTCCATCAACTGTTGACACTCCTCCGAACCCGCCGCCCCCACAAACAGAAAGTCATCAAGATAGTGTACAACATTCCTCCAACCCACCCGCCGCACTAGATTCCAGTGCAAAAAGGAACTAAGCATCTTGAAGTAGGCACACGACACTGAGCAGCCCATAGGCATACACTTATCCACATAAAATTCATTCTCAAACGAAAAACCCAACAAATAAAACGAAGACGGATGGACCGGCAGCAAACGAAAAGCCGATTCGATGTCTACCTTCGCCAACAGAGCCCCTGGGCCACAGCTTCTTACCAGACCCCACCGCCTCATCGAAGGACGCGTAACGGACCGCGCACAGCTCCTTCGGAATATGATCATTCACAGAGTCCCCCAACGGAAAGGAGAGGTTATGTATCAAACGAAACTTCCCCGCCTCCTTCTTAGGGATCACTCCCAATGGGGAAACCACCAGATTCCCAAATGGCGGTTCCGCGAAAGGACCTGCTATTCTGCCCAAAAGCAACTCGCCCGCTAATTTCTCATGCACCACCGTCGCCAAGCGCCTCACTGAGGGCGAGTTGCGCGCCGCCCTACCCGCTATAGTACCTTGCACCGGAATAATGAACCCTTCAGAAAACCCCCGCGCCAACACTTCCCTCTCCCGCCTCCGCGGATAGGAGCACAACCATTCGCCAATCACTTCCCTGGAAAGTGGAGAGGGAGCCAACCCCGTTAAATCGGAATTACTTGCTGGCCGGAGCCGGAGGGGGGACCCCGCCCTTTTTGAAACATTTAAGCGCGGAATGCCCGCCCCGCAGGCCGAGCATGCGTGCCTGAACTTGCAGTCGGGGAAGGGGCACGAGGACCTGTTGAAACGCCAACAGATGTCCCCTTGACCCCCTCCCCCTGCTTTCTGCTGCAATGAACCACTGTTCGCACGAAAGGGCTGCCCCGTTCCCCCCAGGCCGCCCCCCACCCCCCGAACCCCTGCCCCCCCACCCCCACCCGTCCCCCCCGCCATCTGGGTTAACCACAAGTTGATATCCTGTGTACCCCAGGACAACCCCTTACTCTCCTCCATCTTGTCCCGGAATTTCTCATCATAATTCAGCCACGCAAAACCGCCATGCGTCTGCGCAGCTTCCACAATAGAGTCCGCGTATGCCAAAAGCATTCCATAATCCTCCAGAGCCCGCCGCCCCCAAACGCTCGCCAACCTTAAAAAGGATCTAACCCAATTGAGAACATTCCGGGACACTTTCTTGACTCGACCAGCCTTTTCGTCTTCCTTCCGCTTTTTCCTACTCTCTCCTGAGCGCCTCCGGCCCTCCAGCAATCTGAATATATCTATGTACCTCCTCTTCCATATCTTGCGCCGCAGATGCCGCGGAATCCCTTCCCATAACTCCGTGAATGCCACCATCGTAGGAACACCCTTTCCGCCCGAGGGTCCCAATGGCACAGGATCCACTCCCTGCCCGGTACGGGAAGGCGCAATCGAAGATGACGATGTGGACGCAGTGGACGTCGACGAAGACTCCGAACTGTGCTGACGACGTCTTACATGCCGGTGCTTACGCTTAGCCTTCCGCCCTCTTTTGTCCTGCCCTTCCAATTGCTCCACCCCGCCCCCCCCCTCCATTGCCCCCGGACAACTCACCCCCAGCACCTCCGACGCTCGCCGGCGTATCCTGCGGCAGCCCTTCGTGTTCGCGCATCCTCATACCAGATGACTGTGCCCCCGCTATGCTCGCCGGGCAGGCCTCGTGCCGTTGGGGATCCCCTGAGAAAGCTTGTGATAAGGAAGCTTATCATAGCTCAGGTAGGAGCTATAGAAAAGATGATGTGACTCTGAACAAGCAACCTGTCAGTTCTGGTAGAAGTGAGAAAACAGAGTTTTCACATAAAAGACTACCAGTCCCAGAATGCACCAGGTTTCCAGCAGCCATGAGAGGGGCTGAAGGGAGAAAATGTGTGTGCAATCAAGAGAGCTATGAGGTAATCCCTAAGCACTCATCTCAAAGGGCAGGGCCTGATTCAAGACAGCTGCGCTGTGTTAGGGAGCAGCACACATTAGAACAGGATAAGAATAGAGCTTATTCTTCAGATAACAGCTTCAAGGAGAGCTTCAGCAACTGCTACAGAGGGAGGAAGAGATACAGAGACAGCAACGGCTACAAGCTCAAGCACCAGTATCACCTGGAGAAACAGAAGCCAAGCCAAGCAGATAGAGAGAGAAGGAAACTCTCTGGAAGGAAGAGAAGAAAGGCCATTGGAAGGTCTGGGAGATTCCAAGGCAGTACTCATACTGGGAGGTATTCCAAAAGCCAGCAGAGTCCATTGGACTGGATTCAGCCAGAGGAATGGAGTGGCAGAGATAGGAATCACCAGTGGCTACCTGGAAGAGAGAAGACTGCATGTGGAAGGGACTTTCAGACCAAGGCCAGAAGGTATGTGAGAGGAGATCCAGTGTCCAGGGATCAAGATTGGAAGGCTGGACATCAGAATTGGATTACATATTGGCCAGGCTTTACAGAGAGGAATTATGATGGCAGGAGAGGCTCAGGTATGAACACTGATCCAGACCCTATCTATAATAGAGAATGGCAGCAAGGGAATAAGCATTCTCATGATAGTGCCTTAATGAAAGACTCATCTGTGCCAATGTATGATATTGACCCTATGATTGTTGATGAAGAGGGAAATACAGCAGATGAAACTATTTATATGGACTGTTCTCTATCTAAATGCTATTGCTAGCTTTCTCTGAGCAAACACATCAGCCATCACAAAGAAACCTAACTTTGTTCTTTATTTCCACTGCAAACAGCTCTTAAAGCAGGATTTGGGCTCACACAGTAGCAGCCAGCCAGCTAAAGGCTTTCAGCTGGTCCATTGATAGTAATTAGGGCTGCACCTGATTGTGTGTGTGAGCAAGGGAGAATCACTGCTGAGATCTGCGTGGAAAATAAGCAGAAGTTAACCTAACCAGCAAAGTTTATTCTTTTCTTTGTGCCTTTGTATTTGGTAATTATTTGCTAAGAAAACATTAGCTAATTGCCTGACAAGCTGAAGGTTGTTTCTGGTTTACTTTGTGACTTTTTGTTATCCATTTTAAACACTGCAAGCAAGTAACCTCATTTATAGTGCTATCAAGCATACATGTGCTGGGTGAATTAAACCCCATCAATAAAAGAAGTATTTTATTGATCTTACCACTTGGTTTCACAACTCAAATTATTGTCATCAGCTGTGTTTGGGAGTGAATGAACTACAATACCCACAATACCTTGCAAGAATCATATGAATATATGCATCGTCAAGATTGTGTAAGTTCTCACCCTAGGCAGCCGTCTGACAAGCTCCAGCGCCCTCCTCCATCGCCGCTCGCTGCCCACCGGACCTCTGCACTGCCGCTGTAACCGCTACGTCGACCTTTGAAGACAAAAAAGAAGAAGAGGGGGGAGAGGGGACGACAGGGGAACCACATGGCCGCCAAGCAGACAACCACTCTGCCCGAGAAGATCCTTGGCCCCCCCCTTGCCAATGTTCCCACGGCGCATATCCCACTGGAGTTCCCCTGCTCCCGGCGACACCCCCATGGCCAAAGGGGCCCTGCCCAGAAGTCTGCGCCCCGAACCATGGTGAAGCCCACCCTGGGAAAACTGGCCCCCCCCCCCCACACCAACCCGCCATCCTTTGTCCGTCCCAACTGCCACCCCCCCACCTCCACCAACCCTGCACCTCCTTGCCAACCCGAGCTCGCATCCCCCCCCACCCCCCAACCCCACCCCAACTGCACCCCCCGCCACCGTATCCCTTCCTTGTCCTTGTGACCCAGCTTCCTCCCCCACAGGCCCCATGCCCAAGTCCCCCTCTACCCTGCCACCCCTGATAATAGCCCTCCCTCTTTGCCCACTTACTGAGGCTGCAGCCTTGCCCCTCTGAGCCCTATGCCCTCCAGAACCCTTAGCTCCCCTGCCCCTGGCCCCTCCAGTCCCTTTCCGCCCCAACCCCCTTTCAGTCGCTCCACTAGCAGCCCCATCCCGCTGCCCTCCCACAGGCGCAGGCAAAGGCCGCCCGCTCTGCCTCCCGTCGACGGCATGCTGTCCATGACTGCGTGTTGCACTGCGGGCCTGCCTTCCTCTCCGCGGCGGCATGCTCCCTTTAAAAATGCCAAAATGCCGCGCATCTTCAAGCCACCCCCCCGGACGGCAGCAAAGGGCCCCGAGTACGCTGCCTCTCGTCCCCACTACCCCGTTCCTTTAGTTCTTTATTTATTGTTAAGTTTTTTTGGGTTTTTTTGTATTAGACGGAGCCACAAGCCGGCCTTCAGACCCCCTTACCCGGATGCTAACACCGCCTGCCGGAACCGACGCCAACCCGCCTCCGCCGTCGAAGGACACCTCTCGGTCCACCAGCAACTCCCGACCCAGCACGAAGGACGGATCTCTCCAGCGGACAGACGACGGACCTCTCACCCCGCTGCTGGTCTCACCGAGAGACCGTCGCCGCCGCGCGCCTTCCTTATGAACCCCCCTCTGTCCAGCACTGCTCATTGGCCCGCGCCCATTCCTTCACCGGGGCGAGCCAATGAATTTAAATGATGCCACCATGTGCCCGCCCCTCCCAACCCGTGGGCAGGGTCCCCGCACCAGGCCGCGCGCCTGGTTACCTTCGGCCGCCGGGGACCCTGCCCCGCGGCCTCGCCAGACTTTAATTGGAAACAAAAAACAACACCGCCTAATTTATATCACTGCTCAAAACGTTTGACTATCACCACTATCTCACACCTTTCACACCTAGCTTCACCCCTCTCAAATGCTACCTTTTCAACTCAAGATCACTAAGGAATAAAATACCAATCATAACGGATCTTATTAATGACAACAAACCTGATATTATATGCATCACTTTGGCTAGCAGATACAGACAGACACAGTATTACTCAATCAGCTAAGGGATATGACATATTCCACTGTCCTAGGAATTCAGATCGAGGAGGAGGAATCCTTATCATATTAAAAGATGATCTTAAATCATCTCTCCTCACTACTAAAATTATAGATGGGATGGATATTCTTATGGTAGAAAATAAGAATTTAATACTATGTTTACTTTACTTTATAGGCCACTGAACCCCAACTCGGATAACCTGTCTACTATATTTGAGATAGTATACTCATCATCAACAAAAACACCTTTAATCCTTTTGGGTGATTTTAACCTTCCATCACTTCACCACTCACACTCAATTGTGTTTCTTAATTCTGTTGCTGACATGGACTACCAACAAGTGGTCCAGGTGCCCACACACAATAAAGTCAACACATTAGATTAAATATTCCTTCCCAACAAAATCTGCCAGCATCACTCATACTCACCTCCACATATACTTCAAGTCCCCTGGATGGACCACTACCTAATAACTTTTAATTTACCAGCCCATCTCCCTATAACAACATCTAATAATACAGGTCAATATTCCAGAAAATTTAAAACATTTGAAAAGGATGATTTCTTAAATGAAATCCTACCACTCATTGACATCCCAATAACTGATCTTGATACGCTAATATCAAACTGGAACACCATAATTTCAAATGCCTCCATCACTCCTAAATCCTACCAAAGAAAAAAATTAAAGACTCTAAACAATGGTACACACATGAGCTAAGGAAGCTGAAATAAGCCTTGAGAAAGTTAGAGTGAACTTGGAGATCTACAAAAGCAATAAATAACAAAAAGCTTTTCATGACAACTCTAAAATAATATAATGATGCTATTAATGCAATAAAGAAGGCATTCCATACTGAGTTGCTCACTAAATCACTTAATCGCCCACGTGAATTATTTGAGATTGTCAAATCCCTCACTCAGAAAACCAACACAGACGTTAATATACCTAAAATCAACCCACAGATCCTTGCAGTCCAGTTTATGAACAAATTGAAATGCCCATCATCCGGAACAAACTTTAACCCTGAATCAGAAACTGTTTCCTCGGTAGAATGGCAAACATTCCACTTGATTGATCTCAAGCACCTCAAAAATATTATCACCAAGATCAATACTACTACCTCTAGTCTAGACCCCTGCCCTGTGAATTGGCTAAAAAGCACTCGGAATGAACTCTCACCATTCATTCTTAAAATAGTACACCGATCATTGAATCAAGGTCATATGCCCTCAACTCTAAAACATGCTATAATCCGGCCAATTAAACCCCTCCCACCTTTTTAGATAATGACAACCCCAATTCATACAGGCCTATATCCAACCTACCGTTCTAAGGCCAAAGCGTTGAAAAATATTGTTCAAATACAACTTCAAGACCATATAGACCTGAACGTTCCCCTAGACAGTCAGCAATATGGTTTTAGGCCATTGCATGGTGTAGAAACTACTAGCCCTATTTGATAGGTTGATTCAAGGAATAGATAATCCTAGATGAGCTTTTAGCCTTGTATTCCCTGATCTTGCAACAGCCATAACCTGCTCCTAAAGAGACTACACCAAATAGGGTTATAAGGTATTTTACTACAATGGTTTCGATCATACCTTACTGAACACACCTAACAAATTAAAATTGACCAGCAAACATCCAAACCATGCAAACAGGGACAGGGAATTTCACAGGGATCAGCACTCTTCAATATATGCAATATCTAAGGAAAATTCAATGTAAAATATTACATTTATGCGGACGACATTATGTTGTATCTCCCAATTGATATCATGAATCCCATCTCTCAGCAACTCACATCCTGCAAACTGGCTGCAAATCTAAAAATAAGCTATATCAAAACTGAAATTTTAGACATCACAAGAAACCAAAACTTTAACCCTCCTAAGAAACTCCACCTTCAACATGCTGATCTAGAAGTGAAAAATTTAGTGAAGTACCTAGGTGTAACTATTGATCGGACTCTCATCATGAACACCCATATTAGACTTATAACAAGGAAGATCTTCCGTAAGCTAAGAATGATCCAACAATTGAGGCCATTTCTTTCTATCAACAGCTTTAGACCAGTTCTTCAACCATGATCACCCCACACTTTGATTTTTGCAATAGCATACTTCATGGACTACCAAAACAAGCCCTTAATAATCTCCAGATTGCTCAAAATGTTGCTGCCCATATTATCTACAAAACCCAGCCTCTAACCATATTAGCCCTATCCTATACAATCTACATTGGCTACCAGTCTTAAGCCGAATTAAATACAAATCTCTCATAATTACATTTAAACTTCTGAGAAACATTGCCTCATTTTACCTCTCAACTCTAATTAACATTCCCCCTCATGACAGATCTAGAAGAGGATGTACCCAGAATAACATAATAGTACCAGCTGAATTCAGGAAAAGGAATCATTCTACCAGTGATAGAGCCTTCTCTTACTTAGCTCCCATTCTATGGAACTCGCTCCCTGAAAAACTAAAGGCCATCAATTACTTACAAATATTCTGTATGGAAACTAAAACCTACCTATTCATTGTACATTTCGGCAGCTTAGCAGACCAGCACAAAATATACCCAAAATAACTAAAAAGTTATTCCCAAACATACAGTCAAGCACCTCTAGGTAGCCTCACCCCACAATGCCATATTGAATACAACATTCACTTATACTATCTTAAACAAACCTCACCTAGAGATACTCGGCATGTTATCACATATGTTTTTTATTACTGTATATGCTTTAACTATAAATGTTATATAACTAGAATGTAATGCAATACACAATACATATAATCATTGTAAATTCTCTACCATAAATGTTATGATCTGTATAAGACTACTGCCCGTCATCTTAATGTAAATAGTTAATCAGTTAAGATGTAAATAATTAATCACATTGTGATTTAAGTTGTCTGTACCTTACTAGCTATACCTTGTTCCATGTATTTCTTGTTCTTTGTTTGATGTAAACTTCCTCGATACCATTGAAAGGTGGGATATAAGAAATAGTAAATAAATAAAATAATAAAATCTCAGAGACCTGGTGGAAGGAGGACAACAAATGGGACACTGTAATACCTGGGTACAGATTATATCGCAATGATAGAGTACATCAAATTGGCGGAAGGGTGGCACTTTATGTTAGAGAGGGCATTAAAGTTTTGCATGAAACAAAATATACTGTAGAATCTCTATGGACAGAAATTCCATGTAAAAAAGGGGAAGGCAATGGCAGTGGGGTGTAATACTGACTGACTGGCCAGAATGAACAGATGGATGATGAAATGCTAAGAGAAATCAAAAAAGCTAACAAAAGTTACAACACAGAAATAATGGGCGATTTCAATTACCCCGGTAATGACTGGGTCAATATCACTGCAGGATATGCTAGGGAGATAAAGATTCCTCCTCCTCGTCCTGAATTCCTAGGACAGTGGAATATGTCATATCCCTTAGCTGATTGAGTAATACTGTCTGTCTGTATCTGCTAGCCAAAGTGATGCATATAATATCAGATTTGTTGTCATTAATAAGATCCGTTATGATTGGTATTTTATTCCTTAGTGATCTTGAGTTGAAAAGGTAGCATTTGAGATGGGTAAAGTTAGGTGTGAGAGGTGTGAGATAGTGGTGATAGTCAAACGTTTTGAGCAGTGATATAAATTAGGCGGTGTTGTATTTTGTTTCCAATTAAAGTCTTGAATGTTCATGTAGAGTAGCTGTGTCGAGTTTGGCAATGGATGATGGGGATATTATAAGAAAGGTGGGAGTCATTGCATATGTATAGTTCTAATTTAAGTAGCAGGATAAAAGCAATAAACTGAGTATACATAGTGATAACATTCTCGTCTTCATGATTAACAGAATACAGTTCCTATAGATTCAACTGGATAAGAGTATCAGCAAATTTACTATTAGTAACTGCAAAGAATGATCGCTATTGCCAAGTGCCCCCAACACCCTCATCTCTTGCACCAGATCCTGTACTCCACTAAGGACTAGGTCCAGAATAGCTTCAAGAGATGAGGGTGTTGGGGGCACTTGGCAATAGCGATCATTGCATGATCACGTTTGATTTAAAAAATGGAAGAAGGATGGCAAGGAAATCCATAGTACTACCTTTTAACTTTCAAAAGGGAGACTATGATAAAATGAGGAAAATAGCTAAGAAAAAACTAAGAGGAGTAGCTGCAAAGGTAAAGGTTACATCAAACATAGGCGTTGTTTAAAAATTCTATCTTGGAAGCCCAGACCACATGTATTCCACACTTTAAGAAAAGTAGAAGGAAGGCCAAAAAACTGCCAGCATGATTTAAAGGTGAGGTCAGAGAGGCTGTTGTAGCCAAAAAAGCATCTTTCAGGAAATGGCAAAAGGAGCCAAATGATGAAAATGGGAAACAACATAAGCACTGGCAAGTTAGATGCAAGGCATTGATAAGAAAGGCAAAGAGAGAATTTTTTAAAAAGTTTGTTGTGTTAGCAAAAATGCATAATAAAAACTTTTTAAAGTACATTCGTAGCAAAAACCCCGTGAGAGAGTCAGTTGAACCATTAGATGATAGAGGGGAAAAGGAGCTGTAAGAGAGAAGAAGGCTATAGCAGAGAGATTGAATGAATTCTTTGCTTCGGTCTTTACTGAAGAAGATGTAGGGAAGTTACCCATGCCTGAAATGGTATTAAAGGTGATACATTGAAAGGACTGAAAGAAATATTGATAAACTGGGGTGAAGTGTTGCAAGTATTTGATGAACTGAAGAGTAGTAAATCACCTGGCCCTGATTGTATGCATCCAAGGATGTTGAAAGAACTGAAAGATGAGATTGCAGACCTCCATGGCAGGAAGACCTTCCATCGAGTAACTTGCCTTTGAGGGTTCTAAGAGTATCGGCGATGACTGTCGAGGGACTTTAGTTGCTCACACAACCTCAGAGCTAGGAGTTGGATTACCAGGCAGGGAATGTGCTGGAAAGCTACCTTCCCCATTCTTACTAGCTGTATTCCCACAATCCTGCCTCCTGCTTATCCAGGAAGCGAAGAATAGATAGCTGACACAGTTCTCCTGATGAATTTGGAGAAACAACTTTCCTTTTAGCCATTTTAACCAAAGTGAACAGGAGAGCTCAGGCAAACAGCATCTGACCAGCAGCCATGTTGAATCCCACTCCTTATCAATAATATTACCATAGTATTCTGAATAAATTGAGATTTCTTAAGAGTGGATAAAGGCAGTCTATTTTGCAGAGCATTATAGTAATCTAGTTTTGCAATTACTAAAATAACAAATGGGTATTTAAGGTTCCCTGATGACAATCTTTGATAGCTCTAATCCTATGAAGTACTTCACAGCAAATAATTTTACAGCTAAGGTAATTTGAGATTTATAAGAAAGATCAAAATCTAGCTCAATGCCTCACGAATGGATTAACTCATGGAAAGGAGTGGGACTCCAGTGGAAAAAAAAACAAATGAAAGGAATGTTTCTCTAAGTAAGACTTAAACCATATCAAAATCAAATTAGCAGTTCTAAGTTCATGAAGATATTTAAGAAGTAGAGAATGCTAAATCAAATGAAATGCTGAGGAAAGATGAAGTCACACCAATAAAGCTAATTTTCTACTATCAAGTATGTCTAGTTTCATTTAGCATGGCAGTGAATAGAGTCTCAGTACTAGAGACAGGCAGTAGTGCATCTTCTGCACAAAAGTGAAAGCAAGGAGATTGGGAACTATAGGCCAGTTAGTCCAAGGTCAGTGATGGATAAATTAATGTAGTCATTACTAAAACAGGATAGGAAAGCTGTGAAAGAACTATTTTTTTCTGAAATATTAGACAAGAAAGGAAGATGAGAGAGGGAACCATAATGAGAGAGTACTCAATGATCCTTGACTGTTTTTAACCCAGAAAAGGAACTATCACTGCCTTTTTAAAAACTTTTGTGACAGCCCTGGACCACTTGGCAATAGTGATCATAGCTTGATCGCATTTAATTTAATAAATGGAAGAAGGACGGAAAAGGAAATCCACAATACTATCTTTTAACTTTCAAAAGGGAGACTATGATAAAATGAGGAAAATAGTTAAGAAAAAATTAAAAGGAGCAGTTGCAAAGGTTAAAGATTTACTTCAAGCATGGGCGTTGTTTAAAACGTCTCTCTTGGAAGCCCAGATCAGCTGAATTCCATGCTTTAAGAAAAGTGTAAGGAAGGCCAAAAACTTGCCAGCATGGTTTAAAGGTGAGATCAGAGAGGCTGTTGTAGCCAAAGAAGCATCTTTCAGGAAATGGAAAAAGGAGCCAAATGATGACAATACAAAACAACATAAATATTGGCAAGTTAGATGCAAGGCATTGATAAGGCAGGCAAAGAGAGAGTTTGAAAAAAAGCTTGCCTGAAATGGTATTTAAAGGTGATGTATCAGAAGAACTGAAATAAATATAAATAAGCTGAGAAGATGTATTACATTTATTTCATAAACTGAACAGTAGCAAATCTCCTGGACCAGATGGTAGACATTCGAGGGTATTGAAAGAATTAAAATATGAGATTGCAGACCTACTATTAGTAATCTGTGAGGTATCATTAAAATCATCTGTAGTACCGGAAGATTCAAGAATGGCCAATGTAAGGCCAATTTTTAAAAAGGGTTCCAGGAGTGATCCAGGAAACAACAGACTGGTGAGCCTGACGTCAGTACTGGGCAGAATGGTAAAAACCATTATAAAGAATAAAATTACTGAACATGTAGATAGTCATGGTTTAATGGGAGAAAGCCAACATGGATGTAGCCGAGCCAGTTGATAAAGTATAACTGGATTTTCAGAAAGCCTTTGACAAAGTCCCTCATGAGAGACACTTGTGGAAATTAAAAAGTCATGGTATAGGAGGCAGTGTGCTGTTGTGGATCAGGAATTGGTTAAAAGATACAAAGAGAGTATGGCTAAATGGACAATTTTCTCAATGGATCTGTGCTGGGCCCGCTGCTTTTTAAGATATTTATAAATGACCCGGAAATAGGAATAATGAGTAAGGTGATCAAATTTGCAGATGGCACAAAATTATTCAAAGGTATTAAAACACAAGAGGATTGTGAAAAATTGCAAGAGGACTTTGATAAATTGGAGAATTGAATATCCAAATGGCAGATGAAATTTTATGTGGACAAGTGCAAAGTTATACACCTAGGAAAGAACAACCCAAGCTATTGTTACACGATACAAGATTCCACATTAGGAACCACCACCACTAAAAAGATTCAGTCGTCATCGTAATATATTAAAACCCTCCACCCAGTATGCTGCCGCAGCCAGGAAAGCAAATAGAATGCTAGGAATAATAAGGAAAGGAATGGAGAATAAAACCAAGGATATTATAATGCCTCTGTATCATTCTGTAGTATGACCATATCTTGAATATTGTGTGCAATTCTGGTCGCTATATCTTCAAAAGTATATAGCAGAATTAGAAAAGGTACAGAGAAGAGCCACCGACATGGTAAAGGGGATGGAAGGATTCCCCTATGAGGAAAAGCTTAAAGGTTAGGGATCTTCAACTTGGAAAGGAGATGGCTAAGGGGAGATATGATAGAGGTCTATAAATTAATGAATGGAATAGAATGGTAAACGTAGATCGGTTGATTACGCTATCAAAAAGTGAAAGACTAGGGGACACACAATAAACTACTACTACTGAGCCTTTGTATAGCGCTACAAGTCATATGCAGTGCTGCACAGACATGTAAGAGACAGTCCCTGCTCATCAGAGCTTACAATCTAGTCAAGACAGACAACACAGAAGGTGTAAACAGGGATAAAACAAGGGGGGAAGGTAAAGAAACAAGGAGATCAGGTGAGTCAAGATCCAAAAGCAGCACCGAAGACATGAGTTTTCAGCCTGGATTTGAAAAGGGTTGGAGAAGATTGCTGGCGCACAAAGGTAGTTTGTTCCAGGCATAAGGTGCAGCAAGGTGAAAGCAGCGAAGGCTGGAGTTAGCAATAGAAGAGAAGGGCACATATAGAAGCAATTTGCCAGAAGATCAGAGTTCCCGGAGGGGGGGGGGGGGTAGTGAGAGATAAGAGAAGAAAAGTAGTGAGGAGCTGCAGAGTGAATGCATTTACAGTATATGTCAGCAGGAAAAGTTTGAACTGGATGCGGAAACGGATAGGGAGCCAATAAAGTGACTTGAGAAAAGGGTTGGGCATGATGAGGCTGGTGGAAGATTAGCCGTGCAGCAGAGTGTTGAACAGATTGAAGGGGAGAGAGATGATTCAAAGGGAGACCAGCTACAATGTAACCCATTTAAGACTAATAAGAGAAAATAGTTTTTCACTCGACGTGCAGTCAAACTCTAGAATTCATTACCGTGGGATGTAGTAAAAGCTGTTAGTGTAGCTGGATTTAAAAAAGGTTTGGACAAGTTCCTGGAGGAAAAGTCTATAAGCCATTATTAAAGAGGACCCAGGAAATCCACAGCTTACCCTGGTATAAGCATTGTGGAACCTGCGTACTTTTTTGGGAATTACCAGGTACTTGTGACCTGGATTAACCACTGTTTGAAACAGGATATTGGGCTTTATGGACCTTGGTCCGGCCCAGTATAGCATTTCTTATGTTCTTAGTATTTAGAAGGTGAAGTAGCATTGATAATAAATTAATCAATTTTGTAACCACTGAAATTGGAACTATGTCTAAAGGGGGCAGAGATAGCATGTAAAGAAGCTATCACTTTTCCACTTTTTTATGAGTTATCAGTTCCTTTAGTACTCTGAGGTGTAAAACTTCTGGTGCAGATGATTTACTGTTTCTTAGTTTGTAAATTTGTCCTTTTATACCTTCCAGGTTTAGTGAGATTTGTTTTAGTTCTTCCACATCATTAGCAGGGCCTGGGTATCTTCCTCAGTAAAGACGAAAGTAACAAATTCATTTGAAAGTTAAATGATAGCACAGTTGATTTCCTTAGCATCTTTCCTCCAATTAATAATTCAAATGTGATCATGTTATGATCACTTTTGCCTAGTAATCTCATCTTCATTACCTCTTACATCAAATCCTTGTTCCACTAAGTTGTAGTCATTTAGTTCATCTTAAAACTTAAACCCCCCTAGCATGTTCTGATGTGACATTTACCTATCACTGTTGATACAATTGAAATCACCCATTCTTGTTACTTTGCCAAATCTATTAGCTTCCCTAATTTCTGTTAGCATTTTATCATTCGTCTGTTTCTGGCCAGGCAGATAACAGTAGTCCCCCATGGCTATCCTCTTCTTCACATGGAATTTGTATGCATAAAGATTCCGTGGTTCATTTTGCTTCCTGCAGAACATCTATCTTGTTTGACTTAGTGCCCTCTAACATATTGTGCTACCCCTTCACCAATATGATCCATCCTAACATTGTGAAATGCTTTATCATAGTGTCCCATTGTTTGTTCTTTTTCCACTAAGTCTCTGTGGTACCATTTATATCAACCTCTTCATTCAGTGCTATGAATGCTATCTTATTTTTTAGACTTGTGGCATTTACATACAGACGTTTCAAAGTATGTTTTCTCTTTGTATTTCCAACCTACTTAGCAGCTGACAGATAATTTGGAATCTTTCAACTTTTCTTTTTACTTAAAAGAGCCCAGGCTGCTTTTCCTTTTATTGCAACCTAACTATAGGGATGCCCTAAGTTGCTTATTTTGTTAGTATAATACTAGGATATTTCATGTCAAACCATGTGTTTGTCAGTGACTGTCCATATTCCCAATGATCTATTGAAGTTGTAAAACTGCTCTGTTCTCTTTTTAAAGGTTAGCGCCAGCAGCTGAAGTAGCAATCCTAAACCAAATGGATAGTGACAGCAGCATTCAGCAGGCAATGCATAGATTCAGTGCCACTGACCATGAGGGTAATTTTAGAAGGGACGTCCAAGTGCAATCTGAAATGTCTAAGCCACAACGTCTGGTGAAAAAGAAAAGGCAGGCACGCCCAGGTGCAGATGCGATTTCACAAACATGGACTGCCTGAGATGAACGTTTGCAGGGACATCTACCTAGACATTCCCAGAATAGTTTTTCAGAACCTGGACATCTAGGAAGAGCCTAATGGTTAGGGTAGTGGGCTAGGAACAGGGAAGCCAGGGTTCAAATCACACTGAAATTGTGCTGAGTACTGGGGATGATGGAGTACTTTCTTATCTACACTTTCTGGATGTTTTTCAGCCCAAACAAGCACTTTTTCAGATGCCTGTTTGTGCCTGGAGCAGGTCTAAACTTAGACGAGACTCCTTGTAGCAGGTCTAAACTTAAATGTGACTCTGGATGTCCAGGACATTTCTGTGATCAAGTGGGGACATCCAGGTTCCTGGGTACGCCCCAGTCATGCTTCTACCCTGTCTTTATTCAGACTAGTTTGCCCTTAAATGCTGGGAACGTCCACAGACCCAGCTTCCAAAATGGCTCTGGAGATGTATCTGTGCCCGTTTTCAGATGTCCAATGCATAAATAGGACTTCCAAAATGACCTTCCAAGTGTATTATGATGCTGAATAATATATATTAACTTAAATGTCATTGTTAATGGTTTAAATTAACATGCTGACTGCCACTACTAAAAATCCAGTCTTATCTTCTTTAACATTTCTAAACACAGAAAATTGTGGCTCGATATTCTGCTGTGGTGGTGAGAAGTTTTTAAGATACTGTTGCATATACAAGAGAAAGGAATCTTAGGGACCTACTGGTGCCATCCGTCTTGCTTCCTCCTTGTCCTGAAACTGTTGCAATCTCTGGTCATTTCAAATGTGGTAAATGCAGTGTTTGCTTGGTGACATTAGAACTCTATTCCTTTATACACCGAGAGACACGTAGAAGGTTTATTCTGTGACAGAAATCAAATTGCAATACATGTAATGTCATTTATGTCATTATTTCGGTATGTGGGAAAAACGATCAGACACCTAAAGAAAAAATTAATAGAGCATAGAAGTTGTCTAAGACGAAAAGTAGACTCCATTGGTGGGACACTGCATTGCCACTGATCATTCATTTGTCATTTGAAGATCTAAGATATTTTGCTATTAGAACGTTGTTATGTAATTGGAGAGGAAGTAATCTTGATAGGGATCTGTTGAGAATGGAACAGCAATACATATGTGATCTGAACACAATGGCATCTGCAGGGCTAAATGCCGTGATTGACTATCAAGTTTTTCTTTGATTTTTGTTTTTCCTTTTCCCCCTTTTTCCCCTTTCCTTAGCCCCTTCCTTTCACCTTCTCCTGTCCCTCTTCCTTCCTCTCCCTTTCCCTCCTCCTTCCTCCCCCTTTCCCCTCTCCTTCCTTTCCCCTTGTCCCCCCTTCCATTTCCTTCCCCCTTCCTCCCTTCTCCCTCTCATTTATTTATTTATTTATTTGGCTGAGCACTTGATATACCGCTACGGCTGAAGCATAAAAGCGGTTTACACTATGACTGCTAGAGAAGAAAGGAAAGCCAGCAATTAATAGGACAGAGGAGCAAAGAAAAGAAATGCAAAAGTGGGGGGAAGAAAGAGACATAAACAAGAAGCCTCAGAGATAGAACATCACAGTGAGGAAATCTTATATAACTGACCAGTCAGGGGGGTTGAGGTGGGAGATTAAATGCTAGTTGAAAGAGATGGGTTTTTAAAGCTGCTTTAAACTGTGGAAAAGACAGCTCAGAGCGGAGGGAAAGAGGGAGAGAGTTCCAGAGAGCTGGACCTAAAAAGGCAGCCCCTCGAATATGCCCGAGACGTGCCATGGAAGCTGAGGGAAGGACTAGGCAATGTGTGTGAACAGAGCAGAGCAAGCAGTGGGGATGATTGATCTGGAGAATATCAGCCAAGTAAAGAGGAGTAGCAGAGTCTATGACCTTATGTGCAAAAATAATAATTTTACGAGGGGGTACCCAAAAAAAAATAGGAATTATTTTTTAAAAGCTATTTATTTCAAATTCTTTACAAAACAACCTTATCCCCTTCAAAATACTCTCCATTACAACTGATACATTTGTCCCACCAGTGCTTCCACTGTTCGAAACATTTTTTGTAGTCATCTTTAGAAACGGCTGACAGCTCCTCCCTCGTTTTTTTCTTGACTTCTTCAATGTTGTCAAATCGGTGTCCTTTCATGCCCCTTTTCATGCGTGGAAATAAGAAAAAGTCGCATGGAGCCAGGTCAGGCAAGTAAAGTGCGTGGGGCAGCGGAACCATGCCATTTTTAGCCAAAAACTGTCTAACAGAGATGGCTGTGTGTGCAGGTACGTTGTCGTGGTGGAAGAACCAGTCTCCTGTCTGCCACAAATCGGGTCTTTTTTGACGAACACTGTTGCGCAATCTTCTTAAAACTTCCAAATAAAAGGTTTGATTGACGGTCTGACTTGGGGGAACAAACTCTGAATGAACTACCCCCTTGGCATCAAAAAAGCAAATCAGCATTGTTTTGATGTTTGATTTGACTTGACGACATTTTTTTGGACGGGGCGACGATGACGTCTTCCATTGGCTTGACTGTTGCTTTGTTTCTGGGTCGTAACCATAGCACCATGACTCATCACCTGTAATGACCTTTGACAGAAAATCTGGATCAGTTTCAAGCTGTTGTTTCAAAACACGACATGTTTCAACTCGATGTTCCTTTTGATTGTCAGTCAGAACCCGAGGAATAAACTTGGCAGCAACCCTTTTCATTCCCAAATCTTCCGTTAAAATTCGCTGAACCGAGCTCCAAGATAACCCACTAATCTCTGACAATTGATCAATTGTCTATCGACAGTCTGTGAGCACAAGCTCTCTAATTTTTTCAATATTTTCATCGATTCGGGCAGTTGATGGACGCCCAGAACGAGGTTTGTCATCAATCGACATGTCGCCATTTTTAAACCGAGCAAACCACTGGTACACTTGACTTTTTCCCCATAGCGTCGTCTTGATAAGCTGTTTTCAACATTAAAATAGTTTCAGCAGCATTTTTACCGAGTAGAAAACAAAATTTCACAGCTGCACGTTGTTCACTTAAACTTGTCATCATAAAAAAAGAAACAAGAACAAAACAGCGCTAGCAAAACAGTCACTGCAGATGAACAGAACAAGCCAGGTCGACAACACAGGCGGCACTGAACTGACAATGAGTTGCACTATACACGCCTAGCGGCAGAAGTGCATACTACACAAGCTCCGCCCACGGCAATGTTATTCCTGTTTTTTTTGGGTACCCCCTCGTATACTGTATCCGGTAGTGGACAGGAATTAGAAGAAGAGAGATGTGATGGAACAGTGAAGAATGGGTGAGGATACAAGCAGCTGTATTCTGGAGTAATTGTAATCTATGGAGCTGAGATTGTGGGAGATCAGCGAACACTATATTGCAGTAATCAAGCCTAGAGAGACAATAAGCGAGAGAAGAAGTGTGGACAAAGCTATATATAACAAGGAGAGGAATGGGCGGATGGTGTGAATCTGGTGTAGGAGGAAGAATGTGTGATGGGAAACGGCAGAAATGTGTTCTTTGAAAGAAAGGGAGGAATCCAGAATGATACCTAAAAGAGGGCACCAGGGGAACAGAAGAAGAGGCAAAAGAGGGAGCCAGGGAAGGTGAGGGAGCCCCAAAAGTAATCCAAGTGGCAGATGATTTAGCTGGATTCAGATGAAGGTGTTTGGAGTTTAACCAGTCATGAATATGAGCTAAACATGAGTTCAGTGACGAGATATCTGGACAGATAGAGTCAGTATGGTAGAGGAGTAGTATGTCATCCGCATAATAATATGCAGACATACCAGATTGCTGAATGAGAAGGCATAGGGGAGTCAAGAAGACATTAAACAGGAGGGGCGAGAATACTGATCCTTGTGGGATCCCACACACAAGGGGAGTGGACAGAGAAGAAGAAGCCTTGGAGGAAACAGAAAAAGACCATATAGTGAGAAAGGATCGGAACCACCTAAGCAAAGTGCCAGTGACGCCGAAATAAGAGAGACATGTGAGAAGAGTCCTGTGATCCACTAGGTCGAATGCTGAAGAAAGATTGAGTGAAACGACGAGAGGTCATCCTGATCATGTGCCACATGTATCTCGTTCAGCAAAGTCAGAAGGATGGACTTTGTGCTGTGACCTTCACGAAAGCCTGACTGTTGGGGGTGGAGAGTATTGGTAGACTGAAAGTGAGCAAACAGCTGGGTAAAGACAAACCATTCCAGAAGCTTAGAGAGAAAACAGAGGTTGGATACAGGGCGCCAGTTAGAAAGCACAGAGGGATTGAGGGAAGGTTTTTTGAGGATAGGGCACACTAAAGCATGCTTCCAAGGGATGGGAAAGGCTCCTGTGGTAAGACTAGAGTTAAGCATACTGAGGAGAGGTGGGAGGAAGGTGAGTGAAGGTTCAAGAAGCCAGACAGAGGGAATGGGATCCAGAGCACAAGTGGTTTTCCGAGAGGCGGAAATGGTAGTGGCTAATTTGGAGGGAGAAATCATGTGGAAAGAAGACCAGGCAAGCAAAAGGGAGTGGAATGGGAGGGAATAGGATTGAGAAGAAGGGAAGGCAGGAGAAAGTGGAGGTGGGCATGAGGGGAGTGCTGTACGCAGGGAAAGAACTTTATCTGAGAAAAAGTTAGCCAGTTCAGCTGCTTCTGGCATTGCAGATAAGGATGGGGAGGAAAAAGAGGGAAGGGATGAAACAGTGCCGAAAACTGAATTTTACTGCCAGGATAAGTTAGAGGATGAAGAGACTAGGTGATAATAATACTCACATTTGGCTTAGTTTATCACAGAACGGTATTCCCGGTGCCAACGTCGGAAAGTGAGAATTTTGGTGGGGGAGGGATGGGGGCGCCAAACATGTACTACCCGGCATAGGTAGGACTGAAGAAGGCAGAGTCTAGAGTGGAACCAGGGATGGTGAGTAGGTATGGCAGCAGCGGGGGGAAACCTCTCACTCCCTATCGCGTACATTTCCCTTGGATTTCTGCTACCCAAGTGCATGACACTGCACTTCTTCGCATTAAATCTTTAACTGCCAAGCATTAGACCATTCTTCCAGCTTCTGTAGATCTTTCCTCATGTTAACCATTCCCTCAGGGGAGTCCACTCTGTTGCAAATTTTCGTGTCATCTGCAAAAAGACAGTCTTTTCCATTCAATCCTTCAGCAATATCTCTCACAAATACATTGAACAGTGCCGGGCCCAGGACCGAACCCTGGGGCACCCCGCTAATAACCCTCCTTTCATCCAAGTGAGCTCCATTTACCTTTACCTTCTGTCGTCTTGTCAGTCAACCAGTTTCTGATCCAGTTTACCACCTTGGGACCCATCCCCAGACTACTGAGTTTATTGATAAGCCTCCTATGAGGAACAGTATCAAAGGCTTTGCTGAAATCCAGGTAGATGACATCCATCGCATGCCCCTGATCTAGTTCTCTGGTCACCCAGTCAAAGAACTCAATCAGATTTGTTTGGCAAGATCGTCCTTCGGTAAAACCATGTTACCTCGGATCTTGCAACCTGTTGGTTTTGAGAAAGTCCACTATTAGGAGTGCCTCCATTACATTTCCCACCACCGAGGTAAGGCTCACGGGCCTGTAGAGTTTGTCACTTCTTCCCTGTCATCACTTTTGTGAAGAGGTACCACATCAGCCATTCTCCAGTCCTGAGGAACTTCTCCTGTTTCCAAGGATCTGTTGAAAACATCCTTTAATGACGCTGCAAGAACCTCTCTGAGCTCTTTCAGTATCCTGGGATGTATCCCATCCGGTCCCATGGCCTTGTCTACTTTCAGTTTTGCAAGTTGTTCTAACGCCTCATCTTCTGTGAATGGTGTGGTATCTACTTCATTCCCATTTTTATATTTGGGAGTCACAGGTGGTCCTTCTCCAGGATTTTCTTTAGTAAAAACAGAGCAGAAATATTTGTTTAGCAATTTCACCTTTTCAATGCCACTTTCCACGAGTTCATTCCCACCACTTCTGAGTCCTGCAATTCCACCTCTGATTTTCCTCCTTTCCTGAATATACCTGAAGGAAGTTTTGTCGCCACACTTCACATCTTTAGCCATCTTTTCCTCTGCCTTTGATTTTGCTTTCCTTATTTCTCTTTTTGTCTCTTTGTTTGATCCTGTAATCCTTTCTGTGTTCCTCCGTTTGCAAGCTTTTGAATTTTGCGAAAGCTGTGTTTTTTGCCTTTATTTGAGCAGCCACTACTTTGTAAAACCAAATAGGTTTCCTTCTCCTCTTGTTTTTATTTACTTTTCTTACATATTTATCTGTTGCCCCTTTTATTGCCACCTTTAGTTTAGCCCATTGCAATTCCACATCCCTTATCCCCTCCCACCCTGCCAACTCCTCCTTCAGGTACTTGGCTATTTTACTGAAGTCAGTGTTTTTGAAGTTTAGGACTTTGAGCTTGCTACGATTGGACTGCACCTTGGCTTTTATCTCAGACCATCACCATGTGATGATCGCTGCTGCTCACAGGGGCACCCACCCAGACATTCGACATGCTATCACTGTTGGTGAGCACTAAATCCAGCGTTGAGCTTTCTCTGGTTGGTTCCATCACCATTTGTCTAAGTAACGCATCTTGGAAAGCATCCACAATTTTTTTTGCTTCTTTCCAGATTTTGCAGAAGGAGTAATCCAATCCACATTGGGTAAATTAAAGTCACCCAATATGATCACTTTCCCCTTTGTGGCTATCTTAGCAGTATCTATAATCAATTCGTTATCTATCTCTTCAATTTGAGTCGGAGGTCTGTAGACTTACAGCAGTATGGATGAGAGTGCCATCTCCTCTTTTCAACACAATCCAGAGTGTTTCTTCTTTTCCCCATGCCCCCTGCATTTCAGTAGCTTTAATATTGCTTTTCAAAAATATTTATATTTATATATTGTGATAAGGAAGCTTATCATAGCTCAGGAAGGAGCTATAGGAAAGGTGAAGTGACTCTGAACAAGCAACCTGTCAGTTCTGGTAGAAATAAGAAAACAGAATTTTCCCATAAAAGACTACCAGTCCCAGAATGCACCAGATTTCCAACAGCCATTAGAGGAGCTGAAGTGGGGAGACGTGTGTTCAATCAGGAGGGCTATGAGGTAATCCCTAAGCACTCATCTCAAAGGCCAGGGCCTGATTCAGCACAGCTGCGCTGTATTAGGGAGGAGCACTCATCTAAGCAGAATAAACGTAGAGTTTATTCTACAGAGAATTATCCTGAGAATCAGCTTGGGCTTGATCATCTTCATCATCAGGAGGATCATCAGAAGCAGAAGCCAAACCGGACGGACAGAGAGGGCAAGAAACCCTTTGGAAGAAGGAAGAGAAAAGCCTTTGAGAGGTCTAAAGGAATCCAGAGCAGTACGTATACTGGAAAGCATTCCAAGGGCCAGCATACACCATTGGACTGGGGAAAGCCAGAGGAATGGTGCTGCAGAGCTAGGAATCTCCAGAGGGTACCTGTGAGGGAGACGGCTGCACGTGGAAGGGACCCTAGGACCCGTGCCAGAAGGTATGTGAAGAGATCCAGTGTCCAGGGATCTGGATTGGAAGGCTGGACATAAGAACTGGACTACATACTGGCCAGGCTATTTAGAGAGGAACTCTAACAGCAATGGAAGCTCAGGTATGAACACTGATCTATGCCCTAGCTATAACCTTGAAAGACAGCAGGGAAACAAGTATTCTCCTGAGAGTGCTACATTGAGAAAATCCTCTGTGCCAATCCATGATATTGAACCCATGCTTGTTGAAGAAGAGGGGGTGATAGCAGATGAAGAATCTGTTTACATGGACTGCTCTCTGTCTAAACTCCTTTGGTGATTTTCTGTTATAAAATACAGCAACCATCACAAAGAAATACAAACTTGTTCTTTAATCTACTCAGAAAAGCTCCTGAGTAGGGTTTTTTTTAGCCACGCAGTAGAAAGCAAGCCAGCTAAGGGGTTCCAGCTGGATAACTGCTAGCAATTGAGCCTTACCTAATTGCTTGTGAGCTAGGAGAGAATCACTTCTGAATCTATGTGGGAAGATATAAGAAGTTTACCTGAAAAGAACAGTTTTTTTTCTTCTTTGTGGATTTTGGTTTGTTGTTTGATACATGCTAAGAAAATATTAGCTAAGCCTACAGCAAAGACCAGTTTGTTGCCAACCAGGTCTTATTTCTTTTGCTTTGATGGCCTGATAAGTTAAAATGTTGTTTTTCTGGTTTTGTTTTTTCAAGTTTAACACTGAAAGCAAGTAACCTGATTTATGTGCTACCAAGCATATCTGTGTTGGGAGAAATAACCCCATAAATAAATATCTCATTGGCTTTACCCAAAAGCACAACTAATTATTGTGAGCAGCTGTGTCTGGTGTGAATGAACTGCATTGCCCACAACCCCTTGCAAATCATATAGATAAATGCACTTGCCAAGACTGTGAAGATTCTCACCCAGGCAGCCGTCTGACAATATATATATAATTGTATTATGGTTTCTTAACACGATTTATGAAGGTCTCAGACTATTTCGGCATCAATCTCAGACTATTGTATTTATGTAAATGCCTCTTCGCATCAATGACCATTCTTCATATCATATCATATATCATATCATGTCATATCAGAAAAACAGCTTTTAGAATTACCTCAAGAGGCATTTACATGCAGACAATAGTCTGAGATTGATGCCGAAATAGTCTGAGACCTTCATAAATCGTGTTAAGAAACCATAATACAATTATATATATAATTATTATTGAAACTGCATAATAATTTTGTGGTATAATTGGAGTGAGAAGTTTTTTGGTTTTTGACATATTATCTACACTCTGAAGAAAGACCTAATAGGGATTGTTAATATTGCTTTTGACATACAAGGCTACTCCTCCTCCTTTTCCACTTTCTCTGTCTCTTCTGATTAGAATATAACCAGCTATGGCTATAGCCCAATCATGCGATTCATTAAACCATGTTTCTGTAATGGCCACAATGTCCAAGTATATTTACACCATTAGGGCTTCCAGGTCCGGAACTTTGTTGGCTAAGCTTTGAGGATTTGTGCTCATTGCTTTCCATCATTTAACTGGCTTGCATGTATTTTGCATTGATTGTGTTCTGCCCATTTCTTCCCACTTGTCGTTGATATGTGGTTTAAAAGTGTGGCTGTTTCTAATTTTGTTCTGCTTTTGCCGGGAGTGACGTCCTGAACTTGTCCTTCCCCATCCCGTCACCCCCTTTTTCTAGTTTAAATGCATATCCACATACTGCCTGAATTTTTCACTTAGGATTCTTTTCCCTGTGACAGAGAGCTGTATTACATCAGTACAGTATAGTCTCTTGTTGGTCCATCTGTTTCCCCAGCCGCCTATAAATCTGAATCCTTCTTGTTTGCACCAGGTCTGGAGCCATGTGTTAAAGCTGTTTATGCTATGTAGCCTTTCTGCCCCCTTACCAAGAACAGGTAGAACTTCTGAGAATGCTACAGTGTTAACAATGGGCTTCAGTTTCTCTCCCAGAGTTTGGAAGTCCCTTTGAACTGTAGAGGCACTGTTTCTTGCCAGGTCATTTGTACCCAAGTGGATGACATCATCAATTTTGGAGTGCTCACTTTCATCGCTAAGTACATCAACAATTTGGTTTGTATTCCTGCTAGCTGAAGAGCCTGGGAGGCATTTGACTATCTTCTCTCTTTTGAACTGTGTTCCTAAGTTGGTGCCTCTGATGATGGAATCACCAAGTAGTAGTAGTTTTCTGCTCTGTGGGTTTTTCTTCATATTTGGTGCTTTATCAGGAGATTGGGCATTGACTGTCTCATTTAAGGGCCCTTCAGTTTCCATGGATTGGGCATCCTCATTAACCAAAGCAGAGAAGGCATTATGCAGTGATATCTCATGATGTATAGGGTGTCTCTGCGTTACAGGTCGCAATCTACCAGAGCCCACTGTGATCCATTTGTTCCTGGGATGTTTGATTCTTTGTGGGAGCGGTGGTGGACTTTGGTTTGTATCCTAGAAGAGGTGCGTTTCATTGCAGCTAGTTCTTCCCTTAATAGAGTCAATTCTTTATGCATGGCGGCTAACTTGAGGCATATAGGACAAGCTCTTAGGTTCCAGATGATTCTTCTCAAAATGAAGGCACCACAGTTATTGCACTGAATACAAAACGTGCTTGGTCCTAGGAGGAGAAGAAGAAAAGGTGGACTTAACACCAAATTAAAAGGATAGATGTCAACGTATGTGACCGCTATATAGGCAATGCAGCCCTGGGGTGGGTGGGCCGGAATCTAAGTGTCCTTGGCCAATAGACCTTACATGAACTGAGGGCACACTTAGATATCTGATTTAAGGGCTACACAAGAAATGTAGGCAGTCAGAATATTCCCAAAAGTGAATGTTTAACCAACAGTTAAATTCTATATCAGCAGCAACAGCAACAACAACAAGAAGACAGGCAAAAAAGATACAAGGCTGAAAGCTTAGCTGTGTGGAGGCTCTGGAAGCTGTGGGAGCTGTGAAGACTAGGGTTGACCAGGTACTTGTGGAAAGGCTGTAAGATAATTTAATTAGCCCTGCCCTGTGAGCAGGCTTGCAGACAATTCAAACAATGGAAGCAGAAATAGTCAAACTGAACTTTTAACTTCTTTGTATCTGCCTACTGTGCAAAGGTCCCTGTAACTTTAAATGATACCTTTGCTTCTAAAGTAGGAGATTTTGACAGTTTCTAATCCCCATTTATTTTATTTTATGAAACATGGATATATTCGGAAAAAAATATTGTTTTTATTGGCAGGGCTTGATATTTATACTTTCTTTATATATATTTCATTATTTATTTCTTTTAAGTTCCCTTTTTCTCCGAGAACAACCAGGAAGTCAGTACTCACATATGGATGATGTCAGCGCCGACGGAGCCCTCTCAAAAGCATCTCACAGCTTTCAAAGAAAGCCTTTGGGAGATGCCACCATGCATGCGTGGTCCCTTCCCGCCAAGGGTGCCATCTTGCTTGGTCTCTTTTTTCCACGGAGCCCTTCAGACATCAGTCTGCTCTTCCCCCTGAAAAAGTTGATTTTCTTGACCCGAGTTTTACTCTTCTCCAGTAGTGCACCGGTCCTCTTCCTGCCACATGAGCCCGCTGCCCAGGCATAGACTCGGGTCCGTAGTCCTTTTTCCTCCTTGGCACCTTCACGCCCTTTTTTTCCAACTGGTGGCACCGCTGGTCTTCGACCTCGCTGGGATATTTTTTTTTTTCCCATAGCTACCAGTGGTTTTAAAAAGTGTGATTGGTGGGACAAAATAATGTCCCTAACTGACACACAATGACTACTGCCTTCGCTGCCTGGGACCGGACCACAACCTCACTGCATGCAGCCTCTGTAAGATGATGTTCACCAAGGCCCTTGAGCCGCCAGCAGCAGCACTATAAGATTTTCGTGGATTTCCAAGTACTTCCTAAGGCCAAGGCCTCCTCCGAAATCACAGAATCCTGGGGTATCTTTACAGACCCTGACAGATACAATAGTTCCTCAGAAAGGGGATCTTCCTCGAGGGAATCCAAGAAGAAGAAGAAGGCCTCGAAGGCGCTGTCCCTGGGTGGCTCAGACGGGCCAGGCAAGTCCCGAGCCAGGTCCCACAGTCCTAGACACTCATCCGAGGGATTGGAGAAGGAACGATCTATGAAGGTCCCCCAGAAGGACTCTACCTCGGGCTGGCCTCAGTCACCTGACACCATCTTCATCGAGGACTCCCCCTCAGGGGAACCAACCGCAGGCCCGATTCCCTCGGTGCCTGCGCCAATGGCTGCGGAGCCTTCTGGTCTGGAGTCCAGAATGGCAGCCCTGGAGAGCAGCTTGTCTGCCTTCATAGACCAGCAGCAGGCACTGTTGTCTGCTATCAACAGTTCCTCCACCCAGACCACCGGGCCTCAATGTCGAGGACGTCCCCAAAGGCCGAGCCAGTCCTTTAGGTTCTAAAGCCTGGAGTCGATCCTCAGCCGGGGTCTTGATCCAGCTCCCATTCCACAGGGCCGAGATGTTCCCCAGTCAGTGTGCTTAGCACTGGCTGTGGGGCCTCTGAGGGCCATGGGCAGGGATCAGCCCCAGAGCCTGCGAGCCATCCTTTCCTCGAGTCCTTGACAGACTACTCTGACTGGGAAATGGAGGACGAGGAGTCGACCGGACACCCATCACCACTGTGACATCCCCTTGGACTCCCCTCCCTCAGAGCTCTGGCGTCTGTCCCTGCCCGAGGACATGGCAATCCTCGACTTTGTCAGGGACTTGTCAAAGACCCTAGCATTCCCAATGGAATTGGAGGAGGACCCTTGGATGGAGGATCTATAAATCCTCCAATATGAAGCCTCAATGATCGAATCGCTCATTGTGCCCATCCCTCCCATCCTGGAACAGCTAATGCTCCGTATGTGGAAGGCATCGGCATCTGTGCCAGTGGTGAGCAAGTGGCCCGACTTGATGTATCGAGTCCGCTGGAGCCCGGGCTTCCAGAAATCACAACTGCCGCACAACTCCATGGTGGTGGAGTCGGCCATGCGTCACCTGAAGAGTCAGAAGAGACAATCCTCGGTGCCCCCTGCAGGGAGGCACGCACCCTGGTCGCCTTCGACAGAAAGTACTACCAGGGCTCGATGCTTATCGGCCGGATCCAAGCATACCAGCTGTATATGGGCATGTACCTGAGAGTCCTGGCGAAGGAACTTGCCAGATTCTCAGCTGGTCTCTCTGAGGAACCCCTGCAGTGGTTCAAGAACCTGCCCAAAGCTGTCTGTGAGTATTCCAAATTTATGTCTTGGGCAGCCTATGACGGCTTCGAGTCGGCAACTCAAGTAGCAGTGGTGGCATCGGTGCCTGACGCTAGGCTTGGCTACAGTTGTCCGACCTTGAACAATGGGTTCAGGAGAAATTGTTCAACATCCCATGCCAAGGAGAGAACCTCTTTGGCAAACCCATGACTGACAAGGCTGCCAAGCTGGAGACTGAGTTCATGACGAGGACCAGGCTCTTTAAAAAAAAACTTCTGCCCCTCCCCTACAGAAGGGCTCAGGTAAAAAGCCCTTCTACCTGAGGAAAAGGGCTGCTTACAGAAACTACCCACCTTTTCAGGCCTCCCCGACTCCCCAGCAGGCCAAGGGTCATAGGCATGGCCCTCATAAGCAGAAGGCTCCCAAGCCCCAGGTGTCAACCGCGGCCCAGCCAGGAGGAGCTTTTGATACCTTGGGCATAGCCTCTCCACCTCAAGGAGGTCAGCAGCCCACAGGGGGATGTCTCATCCACTATGCCCAGAGGTGGCCAGCCATCACCACTGATTCTTGGGCACTCCAAATGGTCAAGGAGGGCTACCTTCTCCACCTGGCCAAGACACCTCCCCCTTTCTTTCTGGGAGAACCTCACAGGTCTCCCCTTCACTAGGACCTTCTACTGTAGGAACTGGCAGGTGGTCTTAAGGACAGAGTGGTAGAACCAGTCGTCGTCCCCCCATCTAAGGGGCAAGGGGTTCTACTCCAGGTATTTCCTTGTACCAAAAAGAACTGGGGGCCTAAGGCCCATCCTCGACCTGCACAATCTGAACAGATTCCTGGTGAGGGAGACGTTCAAGATGTTCTCCCTTGGAACATTGCTGTCTTACCTCCAGCAGGGAGATTGGCTATGCTCCTTGGATCTGAAGGATGCCTACACACACATCCTTATTCACCCCAACCACAGGCAATACCGGAGGTTCATGGTGTGGGGCAGCCATTACCAGTACAGGGTGCTGCCCTTCAGCTTGGCTTCCATCCCAAGGATTTTCACCAAGTGCCTGGCAGTTGTGGCTACCTTCCTCTGCCTCCACGGGATGTTTGTCTTTCCCTACCTGGACAATTGGCTTTTAAAGGGAGGCACGGTTTCAGAAGTGCAGCAGGCAACTGCACGTACCATCCAGGTCCTGCAAAATCTGGGGTTTGTAATAAACTACCCCAAGTCCCACCTCCTCCCGACACAATGTCTGGAGTTCATAGGGGCAAGACTTGACACCCTCTAGGCAAAGGCCTTCCTGCCAGGAGACCGGGTCTCCCAGCTCAGAGCTCAGGGCTCTGGCCCTGGACATACAATGCTATCCCTCGGTGTCCACTCAGCTCCTGTTGCGCCTACTCATACACATGGCTTTCACAGTCCATGTCACCCCAGATGCCCACCTCCACATGAGGACCGCACAGTGGTGCCTTCAGGACCAGTGGACGCAGACCCACAGACTGTCTCTCTGACAGAATTGTAGTGACCCGCCATTTGGCGGAATCCCTGACCTGGTAGCAAAATACCCAGTACCTCGAGGCAGGGATGCCCTTCTAGACTCCATGCCTCGTAAGGGTCCTCACAACGGATGCCTCCCTGCTGGGATGGGGAGCCCACTGCAAGGAACTTCGCACCCAGGGCAGCTGATCGCAGAGCGAGAGCAACCAGCAGATCAACCTTCTGGAATTATGGGCAATACACCTAGCCCTCCGAACCTTTTGCTTCCGCCTACATGGCCAACCCGTGTTGGTCCAAACAGACAACCAGGTGGCAATGTTCTGTGTGAACAAGCAGGGGGGTACGGGGTCCCGCGCCCTCTGCTGTAAGGCGATGGCCCTCTGCTCTTACGCAGTCCAGCAGGGCATAATCTTTACAGGTAGCATACTTGACAGGCCAGGACAACCCACTGGCCAACAGATTAAGCAGGATCCTCCAGCTGCATGAGTAGCAGCTGGACCCCCAGAGTGGCCAGTCAGCTCTTTCACCTCTGGGGGGAACCATGGATAGACCTGTTTGCCAGCTGGACAACTATCAGTTGCCCTGCTTCTGCTCTCAATAAGCCCATCCTTCCCAGGTGGCAGCAGATACATTTCTTATCTCATGGTTGGAAGGTCTCATGTATGCCTTCCCACCCACCCCACTAATTGCCAAAATGTTATCAGGACCCTCCGCGACAAGGCCTCGCTGATCCTGATAGCCCCTTGATGGCCCAGGCGGCTGTGGTTTCTGTTACTTCTCCGGCTGTCGGTGGAGACTCCCATCCCATTCTGGAGCTCCCCAGGGCTCCTGTTGCAGGAGAGGGGTTCTCTCTTGCATCCCAATCTGGAGTCCCTGTCACTGACAGCATGGCTGCTCAAAGGGATGACCCTAGCCCCTTTCAACCTCTCGGAGGAAGTGGAGGAGATCCCGCTGGCTTGACGTAAGTCCTTCACCAGGAAAGCATACACCTTCAAGTGGCGCAGATTTTCAGTCTGGTGTGCAGAGCACGGGATTAGCCCATTCTCCTGTCCGGTGCAGCAGGTCCTGCAGTATCTTCTCCATCTCTCACACTCTGGACTCAAATCGAACTCCGTCAGAGTGCACCTCGGTGCCCTGGCAGCACATCACCATCCAGTGGATGGCAAACCCTCTTGGCCCAGCCATTGGTGACCCGCTTCATGAGGGGACTCATTTTATCGAAACCTTCGGTATACCTTCTGGAGACCGAGTGTGACCTCAATGCCGTACTGGCACAGCTTATTCGCCTGCCTTTGGAACCCCTGGCTACCTGCCACCTGTGATACCTTTCATGGAAGGTGGTGTTCCAGGTTGCGCTCACCTCCACTCACAGGCTTAGTGAGCTTCAAGCCTTGGTGATGGAAATGCCTTACACCAGGTTCTATAAGAACAGGGTTATGCTCCGCACGCACCCCAAATTCCATCCGAAGGTGATATTTTTTTTCACCTCAACCAGGAGGTGGTCCTCCCCACCTTCTTCCCACGGCCTCATGCCAGTAGGGTGGAGACTGTCATCCACACCTTGCACTGTAAGAGAGCTCTGTCCTTCTACATTAAACGTACCCAGAGCCACCGTAAAGCTGCTCAGCTTTTTGTCTCGTATGACCCCAGTAGACTGGGGGAAACAGTGACCAAGCATATGCTGTCTACCTGGGTGGTGGACTGTATCAACCTCACCTGTGAGCAGGCGGGGCTCTCGCTGGATGGCCGGGTCATGGTGCTTCATGTCCGGGCCATGGCGGACTCTGTGGCAAACCTGCGCTCCGTCTCAATGATGTACATCTACCAGGCTGCCACCTGGTCTTCCATCCATACCTTCGCAGCTCACTATTGCTTGGAGAGGGAGTCCTGATGGGACAGTGCCTTGGGCCAGGCCATGCTATGTAATCTTTTTGGGATCTAGGCAACTCCTACCCTCCGGCCCTTCTGTGTTCAGGCTACCAGAGTGCTGGTTTCCATCGGACACACGGGTCCTACTGCAATCTGTATCTGCGGACTCAATTGCTGCTGCTCACAGCTCCCCTTGTTTTGTCCTATGTGCTTGCGGTAGCCTGTAGCTAGGGAGTCCCATATGTGATGACTAATTTCCTGTTTGTTCCTGGAGAAAGTGTAGTTATTCACCTGTAACAGGTGTTCTCCGGGGACAGCAGGAATCAGTCCTCACAACCCTCCCTTCTCCCTTTGGGGTTGCTCCTTTAACATCTTTTATTTTTGCTGTCTTTTAGCTATGTCATCTGACTGAGCAAGATGGCACCCTTGGGCGGGAAGGGGACCACGCATGTGTGGTGACATCTCCCAAAGGCTTTCTTTGAAAGCTAGGGGGATGCTTCCGCGAGGGCTCTGGCGCCAGCATCACCCATATGTGAGGACTGATTCCTGCTGTCCCCGGAGAACACCTGTTACAGGTGAGTAACTACGCTTTGTTACCCACTACAATCTGTTTTGACATGTGTTATAAAACATGATATATAAATGACATATAAATATATTTACATGTCATTCAACAATTTTTATGGTGTCTACATATATAAGGAGCAAAATACTACTTTGACTCTCTCTAGCCTCATTTTCAATCCTGTAGATGCACTCCCTGTACATATTTGCGGTATATAACTGCCCCACATGCGTGGCATTATATTCTGGTGCCAGATCTGTGGTTCCACAATCTGTGAGTATACTATTTTACTTATGCTCCTATTACTGGTCCAACACACTTTCTCGGACAAGAGCACTAAACCTTAATGAAGCTTTGGCAAGTTATGTAGCCACCAAAATGTACCTTTTTTTCAGCAGAATGATCGCTGTAATCGGTGCCGTTGCTACTTTTTATGATAAATACAGAACACTTTTCTGTGTGTATTTTTTTTGGATAAACGTCAATCCTTTATGGAGCTCTTTGCAAGTTATGCATTCATTGCAAAGCGATCGCTGTTGCCAGTGTCATGTTGACAGAGTTGTCGCTGTCATTTTAAACAAGAGTTTCATATTTATTCATAGAGTGCTTTCTCTTGCTAGTTTTGTTCAGCATTTGTAAAGTAAATGTATATATCAAGTAGGATTTTGGGTAACATCTATAAGGCTATTTTGTGCCTTATATTCTGTTGTTAGTTTTTTTATATACTTTTATTACATCCTATATGTTATTAATTATCATTTTTTGACCATTTATTTTTATTTTTATTTTTACCTTTTTGTTTTTTTACGTCATTTATTTGTTTCTTGTTATTTTTACCCCACCATTGTATGTATTATAGCTTTTAAAGTAGTGATTCATTTACCTACACTGTAATGTTGTCATTGTATTTCAGACAGGCTTGTTTTTTAATTGCCAGTTTGTCTTTCATATCTCTGTTTTTTATACATATTTTTACATGATTTGATGGATGTTATACATTTTTAAGGTATATATAACATTTAACGATGACTTGTACTATTTTTAGCCCTCTTTTTTAGTGTATAGTATTCTTATGACACATCCTTTGTAAGAGTATTTGTATCTTCATTTTGAGAGTCTAGTGTGTTTTATTTCTTTATGCTTTTTTTTTTTTTGAAAATTGTATATTTGGTTTTATGACTTATTGTTATTATTGATGATAATCTGTTTTTGTCATTTTATTGTATATAAATTTTTATTTCTATGTCTGTTTATTGCAGACCCTTGATGAAGGCTTAACTGCCAAAACTTGGCCAAGTGAGACTTTAAAGTATAAAGTGGTGTTTTTTTGTTGTTTACAAGGCCTGATTTGTTTTCTGCTTTTTCTGTATGTTCCCGATCATAAGGTACAGGTTGAAACGGCTGTTGGTCCACTTGATCTTTATCATATAAAAACTCTGTACATTCCTTCCACCTTTTCTTGATCTTCTCAGCATCATTCAACATAGAACCCTGAGTATCTTGTAACATTCCAATTCAAGGCTGGAACTTTTTCTTTAACTCTCGTAGCTTTAGGAAAGCCGATCTTGTTCTTCCTCTAATAGTTTCTGCTTCTATTTCCTTGCATGCATCGTCATAGTACTTTTCCTTGTCCTGTCTTGCTGCACGTTGGAAATCTCTGAGTTCTGTTATTGTCTTTCTTTCTCCTCTGACTTTAGCTTCTCTGCGTTTCTGGGCAATTTTCTGAGTTTCTTCCGTCATCCATTTTGGACGTTTTTGCTTTTTCACCTTTTGTAGAGACTTCTCGCTTTCTTCCAACACAACCTTCTTGATGTCATTCTATAACTCTTCTGGAGCTCTGTCATTTGTATCTAAAGCAGCAAATCAATTTTGCAGGCAGTCTTTAAATTCCAGTGGTATATTCTCAAGATCATATTTTGCTGCATTCATGAGTGGTTTGCTCTTTTTCAACTTTAGCTTGAGTTTGCATACTAGTAGTTGATGATCTGTACCACAGTCAGCTCCAGGTTTTGTCTTTGTTGATGTTATAGAACTTTTCCATCGTTGACTTCCACAGATGTAGTCAATTTGATTTTTATACAATCCTTTGGGTGAAGTCCATGTGTACAGTCGCCGCTTGTGTTGATGGAAAAAGGTGTTTGAAATGAATAGATCGTTGGTCTTGCAGAATTCTATCAGTCTTTCTCCAGCTTAATTTCTGTTGCCAAGTCCATATTTTCCAACTACTTTGCCTTCTTCTTTGTTGCCAACTTTTGCGTTCCAGTCACCCATGACTATCAGGATATCCTGTTTGCATGTTCTGTCAGTTTCAGCGTGTACTTGTTCATAGAACTCTTCAATTTCATTCTCTTCTGCAGCTGTTGTTGGGGCATATACTTGAATTATAGTTGTGTTGATAGGCATTCCTCGTAGACGAATAGAGATTAAGCGTTCGCTGACTGCATTGTATTTCATTACAGTTCTTGCAAGTTTCTTCTTTATTATAAATGCAACACCATTTTTTCTTTGTCTTTCATTTCCAGCATAGTAGACCATGTGATCATCTGATGCAAAGTGCCCGATGCCAGTCCATTTCAGTTCGCTGACACTCAACAGATCAAGTTGTACACGTTCCATTTCATTCTTGACCATCTCCAACGTCCCTTGGTTCACGCTTCGTATGTTCCATGTTCCAATGCGTAAGATATCTTTACAGCTTCTGACTCTCATTTCATGTGCAGCTACATCAGCAGTCAGACGTCCTGAGGGCTTTGATCCAACCACATCATAAATGCTGGCTTTAATCTGAAAAGTCTTCAGCTCTTCCCCAGTAGCTAGTTGAGTGCCTTCCGACCTGGGGGTCTCATCTTCCAGCCCTATAGCACAATTTGTTTTGTTGTAACTATCCATTGGGTTTTCATGGCAAGATACAGAAGTAGATTGCCGGGCCTTTCTTCCGTGCAGTTTAAGTTTGGTGTTGCCGTTGTCACAGAAATGTGATCCTCCGCTGTCAACACTATCCTATTCTGCTGCTGCCCAGATGGGTGCAATTGTTACAGGCCTGTATATGAAACAAAACACTCTCTACACTCCTATATTAAAGGAACAAACATTCACTCATTGTAAATAGCCCACAGTTGGACTACATATGCAGTCCCAAGTTTATTGTTTATAGTTACTATACTTGAACTGTTCCATGTTTATTGTTCCATGGTTATTGTTTATAGTTACTTCAGCTGTTCCATGTAACATAGTATATGATGGCAGATAAAGACCAGTATGGTCCATCTAGTCTGCCCAGCAAGGCAGCAAGTGTAGGTGCACCTGCCGCTCCGTGCAGGTCACCCCTCCCCATGCCTTTGTTTAGGGGTGTACCCACCGCTCCATGTAGGTCACCCCTATTTGTGGAGATATAAGAGATAGTTATGTTTGTTTTGATTTTGTCCTATTGCTATAAAGGGATCCACTTTGTCTGTCCCATGCCATTTTGAATGCTTTCACTGTATTTGTCCCCACCACTTCCATCGGGAGGGCATTCCGGGCATCCACCACCCTTTCAGTGAAAAAGTATTTCCTGACATTGCCTTTCAGTTTACCCCCTTGCAGCTTCATGTTACTCCCTCTAGCTTTACAGCTTCCCCGTCTTTGGAAGAGGTTTGTTTGTTCATTATTTCTCTTTAAGTATTTAAAGGTCTGAATCATATTTCCCCTGTCCCTGCTCTCCTCCAAAGTGTACATATTTAAGTCTTCAAGTCTCTTCTCATAAGTCTTCTGATGCAAGCTCCAAATCATTTTGGTCGCCGCCTTCTGAACTGTTTCCAGCCTTTTTATGTCCTTTGTGAGATATTGTCTGCAAAACTGAACACAATATTGCAAGTGAGGCTTCACCAGCGACTTGTACAGTGGCTTTAGTACCGCTTCCTCTCACTTTTGTTTACTGTAAACCACATTTGATCTCTAGAAAAGGCAGTATAAAATTGCTAATACAAAATAAATAAATAAATCGTTGCACTGTAGAAATCATAATTTTTTGATTGGACTTTGCCATGCTTGTGTCCACCACCATTTCTGTTTGTTTTTGGTTTGCCACAATTTTGGAGGTTCCTTCTCCCTTGTTTGGTGTAGCAAAATTTGTGTCAAATGCAAGATTTGGATGGGCATATATAATACCTTTCTAGAGTGTATGCCTCTAAAAGACTTTGGTCTAAAGTACTCATACAGACTGAGGAACCTTTGCAAATTAAAATTGAATTGACATATAATTTATTATTACTGAGGGACACATAACCACTTAAGGGGAAAAAAAGGTTTCTAGCTGAAGCAAAAATTCACTTTTGTGGCCTTGCTGCTGGTGAGGAGACCGATTTTACGATATTAAATGTGTGAAGAGAGCCCCGAGTATCAAGTGTGTAACAATTCAATGGAGGAAGTTGGTTTGTTTGAGGTGAGGGACTGTGAGCAGAACAACAAACCTGAGCAGAGATCCTAAGAACTTAAGATATGTCATACTGGGTCAGACAAAGGTCCATCAAGCCCAGTATCCTGTTTCCAACAGTGGCCAATCCCAGGTCACAAGTACCTAGCAGTTTCCCCAAAAAGACACACAGCTTCCACAATGGACATTTCCTCCAGGAACTTGTCCAAACCTTTTTTAAACCCAGCTACACTAACAGCTTTTACTACATCTTCCAGTAATGAATTCCAGAGTTTGATTACCTGTTTAGTGAAAAAATATTTCTCTTATTAGTCTTAAACGGGTTACACTGCAGCTTCATTGCATGTCCCCTAGTCTTTCTACTTTTGGATGGCATAAACAATTGATCTACATTTACCCATTCCACTCCATTCTTTAATTTATAGACCTCTATCATATCTCCACTCAGCCATCTCTTTTCTAGGTTGAAGACCCCTAATCTTTTAAGCCTCTCCTCACAGGGGTATCCTTCCATCCCCTTTTCCATTTTGGTGGCTCTTCTCTGTACCTTTTCTACTTCCGTTATATCCTTTTTAAGATATGGCAACCAGAATTGTATGCAATATTCAAGGTGCGGTCGCACCATGGATCGACACAGAGGCATTATAATATCCTTTGTTTTATTCTCAATTCCTTTCCTTATGGTTCTTAGCATTCTATTTGCTTTCTTGGCTGCCACTGCACACTGGGTGGAGGGTTTCATTGTGTTATCCACGATGATACTAAATCTTTTTCGTGGGTGATGGTTCCTAATGTGGAACATTGCATCATGTAACCATAGTTTGGGTTGTTCTTTCCTAGGTGCATAACTTTGCACTTGTCCGCATGTCCAACAATGGCTGCCCTTTCTATCAAATAACAGACGTCATGCCATGGTATGAATATTTAGAGATGAATGAATAGGGATAGTGAGTTGAGAGTTTTTGTGTAAATGTGTGGTGATGATGGAAGGGGAGAATAAAAAGGTTTCATGGGGACAGAATGGAATTCTGATGGAGTTGTTCATTGAGGGGCATGTTTACTAAACCACAGTAAAGGTTAGCATGGGGTATAGCATGCCCCATGTGTGCTGCGGTAACTGTTACCCCATGCCAAATATGCTGTCATGCTAAGAATCTCATGCTAATTTAACTGCTTAGTGCAGGTTTGGTGCAGAGACTGAGTGGTTCAGGGGGAGAGCATGTATATTGCAATTAGTGTGGCTTTCTGTAAGGCAAGTTAGCCATTAATGTTACTGCTAATACTATGACTTATCATTTGTATAGCACTACAAGGTGTAAGCAGCAATCTCCAGGAACAAGCAGGAATGAGTCTTCACATATGGGTATCGTCGGTACCGACGGAGCCTGCACGGGAACGCTCCCCAGCATCCAATCAGAAAGCCTTTGGGAGCATCCCACAGCGCCTGCGTGCTACCTTCCCGCCTTTCCCAACTGTCTCTCCTCAGTTCTTCTTTTTCCGCGGAGCCAGCAGGTCGTGTTCCTGTCACCACAGAAGAATTTCTTTATTTTTCTTTATTTCTTATGTGTCGCGTCTGCCTTCTTCGACGCTCTACCGGTACCGCCGGTCTTTCTTTTCTTCTTTTAAAAAAAAAAAAAGACTTTTTTCCTTTCTTTTCTCTTCAGGTGCACTTGCGTTTTGGGCCTTAGGCCCTTTTATTTCCTTAACATGGAAAAGCCTGCCTCAGGGTTTAAGAAGTGCACAAAATGTGGCGGTACCATTTCCGTCACTGACACCCGCGACTGGTGTCTAAAATGTTTAGGTCCTGACCATTCCATCACAGATTGTATGTCCTGTTCTATGATGTCTAAAAGAGGTCGGCAGAACCGAGCTGCCAAGCTCAGTACCCTGTTTCCCTCTGATGCGGCTTCGGTGGCATCGACGTCTTCCAGGGCTGCTTCTTCCTCACATGGATCTCATGTAACTAAACATAAATTCAGCCGGTCCTCGAAGGGTAGTTCTCCTTCTAAACATCTAGATGCCTCTGGCATTGCCCTTGAGGATTCTGCACCAGCAAAATTACCCCGGCGGGAGGCTTCGTCCTCTAAAGCATCATCATTGGGGTACCAGGATAATCTCGATGGCGTGGCCTCGACAGATCACCTGGTGCCATGCTCTGGGGTACCGGTGGCTTCCCCCGGTACCGACTTCCAAGCATTGGCGGCGTTGATGGATCAGAGGATTCTGTCCATGGAACGCAGTCTGGCGGTTTTCCTTGTGGCATCGACGCCCCTAGTACCGCAACAGACTGCTTCACCGGTACCAGCTCTAGCACCGTCATCGGTACCGATCCCGGGTCCGGTGGCATCAACATCAGCTTCGGTGTCCGCTATGCCGGTACTCTGTCCTCTGAAGCCCTCCGGTACCGATACCACGGTACCGGTTATTCCCGATACCGACCCCGGTCGGTATGGGTTATCGGGCTCTGCAAGAGCATCCAGACAGACGATACTTTGATTCCTCTGAAGACTCTCAGGATTCTGAAGAGTCTGTCGATGCAGTGATGCTTCTTCCACAGGAGGAGTCCTCTCCTAAACGAAGGATGTCTCCTCCAGAGGACTTGTCTTTTCAAGACTTCATCAGGGAGGTGGCTCGGGGCCTATCCATCACGGTGGCCCCTGAGACAGAACCCAGAGCCAAGGAGTTAGATATTTTACAATATCCTAAAACTCCTAAGGAGGCAGCTACCTTGCCTGTTCATGAGATTTTGTATGATCTCATGTTGAGGATGTGGTAAGCACCTCTTACCACCTCTCCTCATTCTCGCAGGTTAGATACCATGTATCGTGTCCCTCCTTGTCCTGGTTTCCATAAAACTCAGCTTCCTCACCACGCTATTGTGGTTGAGTCTGCTATGAGAAAGATTAGAAGTGTCAAAAGACATGCCTCTAATCCTCTAGGACGTGAATGTAGAACCCTGGATGCTTTTGGACGTAGAGTCTTCCAAGCTTCTATGCTTGCTGCGAGAATTAATTCCTCTAGTCTTTACATGGGAATGTTCCTAAAAGAAGTCACTGATCATTTCCAGACTTTAAGTCCTTTCATTTCTGAAGATAAAAGACAGGACTTTCTCACTTGGCTCAAACATGCCCAAGATATCTCAAAATTCTCCAACCGTGCAGCTTTCAACTCCTTTGAATGTGTAAGCAGAGCCTCAGCTATTGCCATAGGTGCACGTAGAATTGCTTGGCTTCAAGCATCTGATTTGGAGATCTGGGTACAAGATGAATTGGGAAATATCCCTTGTACAGGTGAAAACCTGTTTGGTAAAGATTGGCAAGCAAAGGCCAATCAGATGGATGCTGAAAATTCTGCCTTGGATAGACTATCCAAGTCTACAGCTGCTTCTGTTAAGAAAAGATTGTTCAAGAAAGCACCTTTTTCTAAAAAGGGAAGATTTTAGCCTGCTTATGGTCAGTGGGCATCTTCTGCAGCTCAGTTCCCTACCAAACTTCAGCAATCATCCAAACAGAACAAAGCAAAGGCTGCTAGGCCTCCTCCAGCCCAGCAACCTCAGCCCCCTCAGGGCCTTTGACTTTCCACTAGAGAACTTAGCCTTCCTGGCTCTGGAAGGACCAGAGCCCTCCACCATTCCAGGAAGGTTATGTCATTTTTCTACCAGGTGGGGACAAATTACAGCAGAGCATTGGACACTCTCCATCATAAAGGAGGGGTACAAACTTCATTTTTCAAGCTTGCCCCCTCACACAAGAGTGCACCAGTTCAATTCTCCAACCTCCCTCCTCAACCTGTTGAGGCAGGTGATTGCCACCCTTCTCGCCCAGGGGGCAATAGAGGAAGTGCTTCTTCAACAACAGGGCACAGGTTTCTACTCCCCCTATTTTCTTATTCCAAAGAAAACAGGGGGCTACAGACCCATCTTAGATCTCAGAGAATTGAACAGATTCCTAGTCAAGGAAAAATTCAAAATGATTTCTCTGGGAACTCTGCTGCCATACCTTCAGAGTCAGGATTGGCTTTGTTCTCTAGATCTCAAGGATGCGTACACCCATGTTCTCATCCATCCAACTCACAGAAGGTTCCTTCGGTTCCTTTTTCAAGAGAAGCACTATCAATACAGAGTGCTCCCTTTTGGTCTGGCCTCTGCACCAAGGGTGTTCACAAAATGTATGGCAGTGGTAGCTGCATTTCTGCGCACTCTGGGAATATTCGTATTCCCTTATTTGGATGACTGGCTCATTCGAGCTCCCACTCAGTCAGAGGCCAAGACTTCTCTAGCCTGCACAATGCGTATCCTTCAGTATTTAGGGTTGGTAATAAACATCCCAAAATCCAATTTAACCCCTACTCAGTCTCTGGAGTTTATAGGGGCGTTGCTGGATACCACAACGGCAAGGGCCTATCTCCCACAGGCCCGTTGCCTTCGCTTGGTGCAGTTAGCTTCTCAAGCAGAGTTGAAGCCCCACTTAACTGTTCGAGAGATGTTAGTTACTAGGCCACATGGCATCCACCGTGCATGTGGTACCATATGCTCGCCTTCACATGAGGGCAGCTCAGTGGACTTTATCCACCCAATGGACCCAGGCATTAGACTGCCTGTCAGACAAAATAGCAAACACAAGTCGCCTCATTTTGTCCCTCCAGTGGTGGAGGTCCCCTCAAAACCTGTTGTTGGGGTCCCCCTTTCAGCAGCCTCTACCCCAAGCAACTCTCACAACAGATGCTTCTCCAATGGGGTGGGGAGCTCATCTGCAAGACCTCTCCACCCAGGGCATCTGGTCCCCACAGGAGGGTTGTCTACATATCAAGCTCTTGGAACTCAGAGCAATCTTTCTTGCTCTGCGGGTGTTCCACACCCTGCTCAGCTACAAGACAGTCCTTATCCACACGGACAATCAGGTAGCCATGTTCTTTGTGAACAAGCAGGGTGGAACTGGCTCTCTGTCGCTTTGCAACAAAGCTTTGCGACTGTAGGCCCTCGCCAGAGAGCATTAGATTCATCTTCTGGCAGTTTATCTTCCAGGCGTTCAAAACTCTTGGGCAGACAGGCTCAGTCGAGTTCTGCTTCCACACGAGTGGTCCCTACATGTGGACCAGGTGGCCAGGATTTTTCAGATTTGGGGAACCCCGGACATAGACCTCTTTGCAAGTCCGTGGAATGCCAAACTTCCCCGGTTCTGTTCCAGAACTCCGGCACAGGGAGCTCAGGCAAGGGATGCTTTCCTCCTTCACTGAGGTCAAGACTTCCTGTATGCCTTTCCACCCATTCCCCTAATTCCCAAAACCCTGTTCAAGCTTCAGAGAGACAGAGGCCACATGATTCTCATAGCTCACATTGGCCACGGCAAGTGTGATACCCTCTACTTCTACATCTCTCTCAGGCTCCCTCCCTGGAGTTAGGGTCTGCTCCAGATCTCCTATCTCAAGAGGACGGAAAGTTATGGTATCCCAATTCTCAGTCTCTGCATCTTAGGGCTTGGTTGCTGAAGGCCTAGATCTCCAAGATCTTCATCTTTCTCAACAGGTGAAAGATGTTCTTTATGCTTCCAGAAAACCTTCCACTTGACGTTCTTATGCTTTCAAGTGGAAGAGGTTTACCATCTGGTGCTCTGAGAAGGGTCTTAACCCCCTTGCCATACCTCTGGAATCTTTGATGGAGTATCTCCTCCATCTGTCTAATGCAGGCCTTAAGACAAATTCAGTAAGGGTCCATTTGAGTGCTATTGCAGCTTCCCTTAAGCCTCTGAATGGACAACCTATTTCCTCTCATCCTCTTGTAGCAAGGTTCATGAGAGGCCTCCTTTTAACAAAGCCTCCCATTAGACCACCTCCAGTGGCATGGGACTTGAACCTGGTTCTTGGTCAGCTTATGAAGCTGCCTTTTGAACCTTTGGCTACCACCTCCTTGAAATACCTTTCTTGGAAAGTTATCTTTCTCATTGCAATCACATCAGCATGTCGTATTAGTGAATTGCAAGCACTCGTAGCTAATCCACCTTATACAAGGTTCCATCATGACAAGGTAGTCCTTAGGACTCATCCACACTTTATGCCTAAGGTGGTCTCGCCTTTTCACCTCAACCAGGAGGTCTACCTACCTGTCTTTTTTCCAGGACCTCATGCATCAAGTGCAGAGAGAAATCTTCATACCCTGGACTGTAAAAGAGCTCTGGCTTTTTACTTACAGAGGACACAGCAACATAGAAAGTCCTCTCAGCTCTTTGTTGCCTTTGATCCTTCTCATTTGGGACTACCAGTCTCCAAGAGAATATTATCTAACTGGATTGCCCAGTGTATTTCTTTCGCCTATCAGAGTAAGAACCTTTCTCTGGAAGGCCATGTCACAGCTCATAATGTCAGAGCCATGGCAGCCTCAATGGCTCATCTGAACTCTGTGTCTATTGATGACATCTGTCGAGCAGCCACTTGGGCCTCGGTTCATACCTTCACAGCCCATTACTGCTTGGACAAGGACTCCCGCTGGGATGCCTTGTTTGGTCAGGCTGTTCTCAAACAGCTGTTCCATACTTAATCAATTCCTACCCACCATCCCTGATAGGATGCCAGAGATCCATGGGGGGAAGTGGAGCCCTGTCCCAGGGACACACAACTTCTGGGGTCTCTCCCTGGCATCTAAAGCTAGGGAGTCCCCATATGTGAAGACTCATTCCTGCTTGTTCCTGGCGATAGCACAGTTACTTACCTGTAACAGGTGATCTCTGGGAACAGCAGGAATAAGTCTTCACAACCCACCCACCTCCCCTAGGAGTTGTATCTCTCTATCTATCTTTCCTTTCCCTCTCTCTCTCTCTCCTTTCCCTCTCTCTCTCTCTCTCTCTCTCTCAGCTTTAAAACTCAACTGAGGAGAGACAGTTGGGAAAGGCGGGAAGGCAGCATGCAGGCGCTGTGGGATGCTCCCAAAGGCTTTCTGATTGGACGCTGGGGAGCGTTCCCGTGCAGGCTCCGTCAGTACCGACGATACCCATATGTGAAGACTTATTCCTGCTGTTCCCAGAGATCACCTGTTACAGGTAAGTAACTGTGCTTTGTACAGTGACATGTAAGAGACAGCCCCTGCTAATAACAGCTTACAGTCTAGTCAAGACAGACAACACAACAAATTTGGGACTAGGAGATACCTAAGAATGGTAAGGAAACACTCAAAGAAGTGAGTTTTTAGCCTGGATTTGAACAGAGTCACAGATAAAGCCTGACATACTGACTCAGTTAGTTTGTTTCAGGCATAAGGATCAGCAAGGTAGAAAGATCAAAGTTTGGAGTTGGCAGTGGAAGAGAAGGGCACAGATAGAAGGGATCTGCCAGAAAAGCAGTGTTTCCGAGGAGTGCTCTAGGGAGAGATACTGTAATACAGGAAAGAAAGTGAGGAGCATCCAAAGGAAGGCACTTATAGGTCAGTAGTAAAAGTTTGAACTGGATGCGGAAACAAATAGGAGGACAATGAAGTGATTTTGAAAGAGGGGTGACATGAGCATAGCGACACTGGCGGAAGATTTGAACAGATTGAAGTGGTGAGAGATGATAAAGAGGAAGACCAGCAAAGAAGAGGTTGCAATAGTCTAGACAGGAGGTGACTAGAGAATGGATAAAGGTCCTAGTAGTGTGTTCAAAAAGGAAGGGATGAATCTTGCTAATGTTAGAGAAAGAAGTGATAGGTTTTAGCTATCTGTTGGATGTGTGTGGAGAAGAAAAGAGAAGAATCAAAGAGGACCCCAAGATTGTGAGCCGAGGAAACAGAGAGGAGTAGAGTGTTATCTACAGAAGTAGAGAAAGGAAGGAGATAGCCATGTTTAATTTCAGATGGTGGTGAGACATCCTTACAGTAATGTCAGATAAGCAGGCGGTGATCTGGGTCTGGATTTCTAGAGAGATTTCGGGTGCAGCGAGTTAGATCTGAGATTCATCAGTGTAGAGATGGTTCTGAAAACCATGGGAGGAGATGAGTGCACAAAGGGGACTAAGTGTACAGAGAAAAAAGATGAGGTCCCCAAGACAGAGCCCTGGGGTGCACTGACTCAAAGCGGGAAAGCACTAGAGGATGATCCACCAGAACATACACTAAAAGTGCAGGGGGTTGGGGGGAAATAGGAAGACAACCAGGACAGGACAGAACCCCTAAATCCAAGCATGGGCAGGCTATCGAGGAGAAGGTGGTGATCCACAGTGTCAAAACCAGCAGAAGTGTCAAGAAGGATGAGGATCAAGTAAAGGCACTTGGATTTGGCGAGGAACAAGTCATTGGAGAGTTTGGCAAGAGCTGTCTCAGTAGAATGTACATGGCAAAAGCCAGATTGCTGTGGATCCAGAAGGGACTGAGAGGAAAGAAAGTCAAGACAGCAGTGGTGAGCGTCACGTTTAAGTAGTTTAGAAATAAAGAGGAGATAAATGGGTCAATAATTAGAAGGACAGGTAGGATCATATATTTAGCATAAGTGAAATTACTGCCACCTTAGTGGGTAGCGTTAACTGCATCCACAGTAATCATGGTAAATGTATTAGCATGGGGCTGCCATGGAACCCGCATTAAATACATGTGGACATGCTAGGCATACCTCTATTTGTTAGTGAGGGCCCAGCGCCACTCATTGCTAAGTTTTGGGGCTGAATACCTGGTAAGGTACCATATTTTAGAAAAATGCTCCTTAATGTTGTATGGAATATATTCGTATATACAGTAAGAGTTGATTTTCAGATCTTTTTGATGCTGCTGGTCATGTTGTTCCTTGGAACCGCTAATAAAGATTTTTATTCAAACAATTTTTTTTTAAATTTATATAATCTGTTGGGTGATGTCTGTTTTTGAAGTATGTGGAAAACAAGGTGGTTCATTAATAGTTTTCCTTTAGGCAGGACAATTACTTTGGTTCATTTTGGTGGGTGAGAGTACTGATACTGCCTTAAAGTTAAAGTCTATGTTGGGACAGATGGTTACATTTTCTAGGATTCAAACTTTAATGGATATGTCATATTTACTGTAAAGAACAGCTAAAAAATGCAGTGGTCTTCCTAATATATTTGAATTCTAGAGAGTTTTCTCGCCACACATATCAGTTGAACATTCTTAGACCTGTTTCAGAGATGTGGATAAAACCCCTTTGTGCTCTTTAAGTACAGATATTGGGGGGGAGGGTTGAAATGCACATCTGCAGTTCCTTTATTCTCTTTTACTGTTACAGATACAGTCTGAGGCTACAAGCAAATATAGAAAAAGAATTCTGCCTGTTGGGGTTTAGTTTCTGCGTTTTTATTCTTCATATATCAGTTGATTTTTTTTTGGTCCTTTGTTTACTTTTGCTAACAAGACATTAAAGAGCTGATCCGTCATCAGCCGTTAAATGGAGGTTTTGTTATAGTCAAAAATTCACAAGCCCATTGTAAGGTTTGTAGAATCATCAGTTTACGTCTCTTGTGAATTCCTGTCAACTAGATTGCAAAAGTAAAAGGCAAAATTTTGATTCAAACAATCCTTTTTTTTTCAGTCTGCCTAATCTGATGAGTGATGTCTATTAAAATAAATATTATTTTTGAAGGATGTGGAAAACAAGGTGGTTCATTAGTAGTTTTCTTTTAGGCATAACAGTTACTTACGTTTATTTTGGTGGGTAACAGCACTGATGCTACTTTAGATAAGGTTTTATTTTCTTTTGTGGGAAGGTTAAGGCTGCCAGGCTAAAATGTCTCTATTTTTTAGACGCATTTCCCTGAAGTAATAATGCCTATTGGTGAGGTTCCAATGATGTCTCTTTCTACCTATTGTCTGTCCATATGCATAGGTTTGTTTGTGCAAACAAACCTGTGCTTCCAAAAGAGGAAAGTTGCCACGAAGAACAGCAGTAGCTGCTAACGGTAACCCCATTCACGGTCAGCAGCAACCACCCTCCTCCAGCCTTAACAACCTCCCACCTGCTCCAACAACCTTTCCCCACAGTCTCAACAACTGCCTCCCTACAGCCCGAACAACCTCCCCCCACAGTCTCAACAACTGCCCCCCTACAGCCCGAACAACCTCCCCCCCCCACCTGAACAACCTCCCCCGCAGTTTCAACAGCTGTACCTCTCCAGCCTGAGCAACCTCCCATCTACCCCAACAACCTTCTCCTGCAGTCTCAACAACTGCCCCCCCTACAGCCCGAAAAACCTCCCCCTGCAGTCTCAACAACCACTCCTCTCCAGCCTGAACAACCTCCCACCTGACCGAACAGTCTTCCCCCACAGTCTCAACAACTGCCCCCCTACAGCCCAAACAACCTCCCTCCGCAGTCTCAACCACCCCCTCCCACCCAAACAACCTCCCCTCCCACCTAAACAACCTCCCCCGCAGACTCAAAAACGGCCCCTCCAGCCCGAACAACCCTCCCCTCCCCAGCCTGAACAACCTCCCCCTCTGGAACCACCTTCCCCTGATTCACCCTCACTGCCCCCATCCTATCTCCACACCTGGGTGTCATCAGGTATGCCCCCTCCCCAATCCAGGAGGAAGGGGATGCAAGGATTCCACATACTATGGCACCCTCTTCTGGGTTACCAATAGGGGATGTCCACAGCATGCTACAGGACATCAGGGGGCGGTTAGTGACCATAGCCGCCGTGGGCAATATGCTCAGCGTCTTCATCGCAGAAGTGATCAAGGACGTTGAGCATATTGCCCATCACTTGCCACCTCCCCCTCTCACTGATCCTCTTCCTCCTGGATTGTCATTTTTTTTATTACATTCCTCCCCCCCATGTAAATATATACATGTATATAGATTTCTCTCTTGGTTTGCAGCTTGTCGTGCTGTGAGGGCTTGCATGCATCAGTGATGCTGAGAGCTAAACTATCAGTAGTTTAACTACTGGCAGGGTCTCCCTAGATGGACAGGTCTCAGCTGAGGTGCCAGACCAAGACAAACCACCCATCTGGGCAGCAGCAGAATGGGATAGTGTTGGCGGCGGAGGATCACATTTTTGTGACAATGGCAACAACACCAAACTTAAACTGCGCGGAAGAAAGGCCCGGCAATCTACTTCTGTATCTTGCCATGAAAACCCAATGGATAGTTACAACAAAACAAATTGTGCTATGGTGCTGGAAGATGAGACCCCCAGGTTGGAAGGCACTCAACTAGCTACTGGGGAAGAGCTGAAGACTTTTCAGAGTAAAGCCAGCATTTATGATGTGGTTGGATCAAAGCCCTCGGGAAGTCTGACTGCTGATGTAGCTGCGCATGAAATGAGTCAGAAGCTGTAAACAATGAGCCACCTGACTGAAGACCGAACACAATTTAGGATAGCTATCCAGAGGGTCGCCATGAGTCGACTTCGACTCGACGGCACTTAACAACAACATAGATTTAATGTTTTATACGCCGTTATAAATATTTTGTTGGAGTTAACAATTTGTCCTGCCTATTTTTGGGAAAGGAGATGGGGATAATTGTGGTGTGTGGGAGCACAATAGAACACCAGATCCAACAAGAAACTTTTATCCAGCAAAGACCACCAGGATATACAATACAATATATATAGTACAATATACCCCCTGTACATACAAAATAACAAAACTATACCTAACTATTTAGCATGCTGAAACTGAAACAAAAATGAACCCCACAGCAACTCTAATCCACAGTAGTAATGAGTGGATGCATCTTGCTGTATCTTGCTGGGAGTGAAGTATCACCTGCAAGGAAGAAAGAGAAGAAGAGACTTGTTAAAAAAAAAAAAAAGCAATGAGCATAAAATACTACAGTGAGGCCTCCAAAAGCTTGCATCCACTTACCAGGCACAGATACTTATCAGTGGGCTTGTGCAGAAATCAGGGCCAGAAACGCCTGCGCTACAGCCTGCAGCTCCTGGCTTATGCTGCCTAGATGTTGGAGCTGCTGGCTTACGCTGGCTAGCTGTTGCCTCACGCCAGCCAGTTCTTGCCTCACAGCACACAGCTCTCCCAGGAGCATGTCATGTGCCTGCTCCTGCCGTGTCAAAGGTTGGGCTGCTAGATCTTCAGGGGGTCTGCAGTCACTGCTATCTCTTGTGTGTGCAGTGCATTCTGCCAAGACACAGAGAAGACATCTCCATCTGTAGTCACTGAAATAAAATAGGACAGCTGAGAGTAACTGATCTGCGACAAAGCCACAACACAACACTCATTGGTCCCAAATTTCACACAGACAAAGGAGGAGGTATAGGCCTCAACTTCCAAAAAAAAACCCCCCAAGGTAATGCTGGGTGGGTATACGCAGACGAGCCCCCAGAGGCAGAGCTTGGAGAAGAACACACTGCGATGAGAAAGCAAGAGGAAGAGTTAATACAGCCATTCTTCTCCCAGGCCTAACTCCCAAAAGAAGCCCAAGGTAATCCTGGGTGGATATACTCACCGGCAGATAACCCCCCAGAAAAGGTGGAAGACAGAGCAGACAAGCCCCCAGAGGCAGGGCTTGTAGAGGAACACACTGTAATGAGAAAGTAAGGGGAAGAGTTAATATAGCCATCCTCCTCCCAGGCCCAGCTCCAAAAGAAGCCCAAGGTAATCCTGGGCGGGTATACTCACCAGAAGAGGTGGAGGCGATGGAAGCAGACACTGCAGTGAGAAAGGGATAGCTGTAAAATTAAGCATGCTCTAAATTCCTCCACCCAAATACACCAGGTTCTTCTAAATATGTACTCACCAGACTTCCCTGAGTCTACAAAAGGAAACCTGAAGAAAGCATTTATATTTATGCGCTTTAGTGGACACACAGTACTCCAGCGTATACTTCAGCAACCACAAAGAAAGCACGGAACTGTGGTGTTTATGCACCAAAGTGGACATCAGGGACAGGCCTGCAAAATTATGTGCATGCTCTATCAACAAATTTTTGCATTTCCTCTCATGTGCATGCGTTACCTGATTTCTGACGCCAACATTTTACGATGTTTTTTTCCTTGGCACTGGGGTTTTACACGTATCACATTTGCATATGCTTGATTTTGCATGCCCTTCATTTGCATGGCTGCTTCTTGGCTGCATTACATGTTCGGACTTGTGTGTTGTCAGTGCGTTACGTACATGCGTAAAAAGTCTGTAATCTGTGCGTTCAGCACTGGTTTTCTGCATCGGCCCGTAAGGGATGTTGCCTGTAAGTGGCTACAGCTGGAAGGAAGGCCCAGAGTCAAGACAGGCAGGATAATCCTCTTGATATGGTTCCTAGAAAGCTTGAGTACCCTATGAGACAGTGGGTGCGCCAGCATCCCAAACTGATGCTAGATGGAACCTTGGAAGTAACTGAAGCCCTTCCATCAGGTTCAGTCCATACCTGAGGACCCCAGATTGAAAGGGGGGTCATTTCAGTACCCCAGGAATCATAGGAAGAAGAGGGAATAGCTACGACCATCCCTTCTGAAAAATCTGTATCCGGTCGTAGAATGACCTGGGGTTGAAGATGAGGTTATGAATGTTAACCTGACAGTGGTTCATACCTGCAACTCTGTATATGTTCCAATCCTAGGACACAGAATTTTGTGGTTCCAGTTCAGATTTGCAAGGTTTCTATTCAAGCTCTGGTGGATTTTGGAACAGCATATGTGACCTGTAGTTTTAAACATGTGAATAATTCCACAAATGTCGTCTTGGTAGGATATAGGTAGCATCTAGCTGTGTGTTAATGTAATGAGCAGAGTCCAGATTTTTCAGCTCCTGAAATTGTTTTGAACAGTTGGAGATTACTAAAACATTTGAATTTCTTAAAATATCATTAGTTATTTGTATTGTAAGAGTAGATATGTAAAGAGAATGCAATGTTATATTATTATTACCCAGAATCCAATAAAAGTTAGATTTTCAAATTGCTGCCACATGTGTGTGTAGGAGTTGCTCTGCAGTGTGGAGCTATTTTAAATTCCTGAGTAATTTGTTTCATATTTTAAATCTTTTACAGTTCAAACATTCTATTGGATACAATGTGATTTTTGACTATGATCTAAAGTAAGGCTATACAATAAATGTTTAACAAGTAATTGGATTGTATTAAACATGCCAAGTAAAATGCTAGCTGTGTCAGGGATATCTATGAATAGAATAGCAATGACTGTAGTCCTGCTGTTGGTTAATTTTGTAAGAAATAAGATATTTGGCATTTCATTTTTTCATTTTAATTTCCAGTGAATATGATTTTATTATTTTTGAAGAGTGAATGTGCAGGAAAACTGAAGTGCTTTCCATTTCTGGTGCAAGGCCCAGTTAACACTGAGCTATTACCTATATGCATCCGTAACTTTTCTTGTAAGCTAGATGCTCTGACATAGCTCTAATACCTGAAGATTGGCGGATCACCAGTGTAACACCAATTTTTAAAAAGGGTTCGAGGGGTGATCCGGGAAACTAAAGACCGGTGAGCCTGACGTCAGTATCGGGAAAAATGGTAGAAACCATCATAAAGAATAAAATTGCTCAGCATGTAGATAGCCATGGCCTAATGGGAGACAGCCAACATGACTTTAGACAAGGAAGATCTTGTCTTACTAATCTGTTATGTTTTTTTGAAAGTGTGAATAATCAGGTGGACAAAGGTGAGTCGGTTGATATAGTGTATCTGGACTTTCAGAAAGCCTTTGACAAGGTCCCTCATGAGAGACTTTTGGCAAAACTAAAGAGTCATGGGATAGGAGGCAGTGTACTACTGTGGATCAGGAACTGGTTAAAAGATAGAAAGCAGAGGGTAGGGCTAAATGACCAATTTTCCCAATGGAGAAAGGTGAATAGTGGTGTACCCCAGGGATCTGTGCTGGGTCCGCTGCTTTTTGACATATACATAAATGATCTGGAAAGTGGAATAACGAGTGAGGTTATCAAATTTGCAGATGACACAAAACTATTTAAAGTTGTTAAAACCCAAGAGGATTGTGGAAAATTGCAAGAGGATCTTGATAAATTGGAAGACTGGGCATCAAAATGGCAGATGAAATTTAATGTGGACAAGTGCAAAGTTATGCACCTAGGGAAGAACAACCCAAACTATGGTTACACGATGCAAGGTTCCACATTAGGAACCACCACCCAGGAAAAAGATTTAGGCGTCATTGTGGATAACATGTTAAAACCCTCAGCCCAGTGTGCAGCGGCAGCCAAGAGAGCAAATAGAATGCTAGGTATCATAAGGAAAGGAATGGAAAATAAAACAAAAGATATTATAATGCCTCTATACCATTCCTTGGTGAGACCGCACCTTGAATATTGTGTGCAATTCTGGTCGCCGTATCTTAAAAAGGATATAGCGTTATTAGAAAAGGTTCAAAGAAGAGCCACCAAAATAGTAAAGGGGATGGAAGGATACTCCTATGAAGAAAGGCTAAAAGGGTTAGGGCTCTTTAACCTGGAAAACAGACGGCTGAGGGGAGATATGATAGAAGTCTATAAATTAATGAACAGAGTGGAACGGGTAAACGTAGATCGATTGTTTACGTTATCAGAATATAGAAAGACTAGGGGACATGCAATGAAGCTACAGGGTAAACTATTTAAGACTTATAAAAGAAAATATTTTTTCACTCAACGTGTAATCAAACTCTGGAATTTGTTACCGGAGGATGTAGTAAAGGCTGTTAGTGTAGCTGGGTTTAAAAAAGGTTTGGACAAGTTCCTAGAAGAAAGGTCCATAAACCATTATTAAGAAGGGACCCAGGATATCAATGCTTGACCCAGTACAAGCATTGCAGAACCTGTGTCTTTTGGGGAAACTGCTAGGTACGTATGACCTAGATTGGCCACTGTTGGAAACAGGATACTGGGCTTGATGGACCTTGGCCTGACCCAGTATGGCATATCTTATGTTCTTATGTGAGAGAATATTGAAGTTGTGATTGTTTGTTTTTTAATTTCTTGTTTATACAGAGAGTCACTATTAAGGCACTGCCAGGAGAGATCCAGGATGATGTCAGCAGAGTAGAATGTTTTTCCTCAGATCTACTATCTGCAATGTTTTCTAACTGCAAATTTTCTACTTAATGTTTCTGAATGATAGCTAAAGGAGGGGGAAAATGTGGGGTGGCCTCTCCCACTACCACCAGGTGCATTGATGCAGGTCTAGACCAGTATTCTACAGTTTGTTTAGGCTTCATATGAGGCTAAATTCTTAGGTATTGTTCTCATTGCTACAAATGGAGAGGAAGCTCCGATTTGGTTAGAGGTGTCTTTGAGTACTGTCATGTGTCCCTATCCCCAGCCACGTGCTTAGGGGATTAGGGTTGCCATTTTTGTCCTCTTTAAAGGGTTTGAAAACTATTTCTTTCAGGAGCAGTGCCCTCTGGGAGTTGTAGTTTCCCTCTTAATAAGGATAGTCGTGGAGACATCAAATGAAGGCAAACATGACACAGTTTATTTCCCCAAAATATGCACAAATAAGGTTCAAACGCAAAGTATCTGGATATTTCCTCCAGGACAAAAAGTACAGAAAATATTTACATCTTTAAGCTGGGTAACTTCTCAAAGGCATTAGACAGACGCAGACATTTCGTCAATCCAAACAGGCAAATCAAAAGTACAGCTTCTTAGGTTCAGCAGCGTAAAGAATGTCTTTCTGCTTCCTTAGTGAGATAATATACAGTGCTTTGCAAGCTTGTCTTACTTAACCTGGTTCCTACCTTAGCAAGGTTAAGTTTTCTTGGTAGTGCTTTTTCCCAAAAGCATTTACTCAGGCTGCTACTCCTTAACCAACGATTCAGTAGCCTCTGCACGACACAAAGGACAGTCCATTTGCAGTTCAGTAATCAAGGGGTCTGGTTCATTATACTCCACTTGCATTTCCTCCTGCTCTGGAATTAAAATATCCTGCACTGAGCCCTCATGACCTGCCTCTGGTGGAATTCTTGCTGAGGATTCCTGTAACTCCCTCCAGGACTTCTCTACCCGGTAAGGAATATGGAGAACTGTATTACTGGATATCTTTCTTTGGTTCTCTTGCCCCAGTTCCTCTCTGAGGTTTAACCACGGCTCTCTGTTGGAGGCTGGGTTCTTCTGCCTCCTGGTTTGAAACCTAGGCACCCACCTCTGAGTGTTGTGAACCTCTTGGTCAGGAACAGATGTTTGGAACCTGCCCTGCTCTCTCCGCCTAAGCAGCTCTTGCCTGGTTTCCCTTGTGCCAGATTCTTTCCAGGTCCTCCTTCTTTCCTCTGCTTGGAACTTTCCTTCTGGGAACTTCCAGCTCAATTTCCAGTCCTGCTCTGAGTCTGTCTCTGACTCTGTCTGCCTGGACTCTCTCCTTGAGTGTTTGCTTGCTCTGCTCTTTCCTTCTGAGCAACCTTTTCCTCCTGAGCAGCTCTTCTCCCTGCTCTTCTCCCCTCTGCTTTTCCCTAAGCAGGGTTTATAAAGGTGCTTCCTGGGCAGCGTTTCTCTCTGCCTTAACAGGTGTTCATAATCATGCCCAAGCCTGCTACTCCGTCAGCAGAGCTTGGGTGTGGCAGTCTAGCCTCAGAAACTCTAAGCTTGCTCTGAAGCCTTTGCACTGCTGGAATGTTTTTAAAGGTACAATCACTGATTTTCTCTAACTCTGCAGGCTCACCAGTGCCTTCCTCATCACAGTACTGAGTGCTGTGCTTATCCACCAGCTTTGAGACTCATAGATATTACCCATTCTAAGGAACAGATCAAGTGCAAGCCTGTTAGAAACATTTTAATGACATCTGCCATGAGCCTCTGCTCCCATCTATTCCTGCAGGTGACTGTGCAAGCCTCAGTGGTGCAGGTCATCTTTGGCACTGGAACTATAGGTTCTGTGAAGGAAGAGATTGCCACAGCCCACTTCATTAAGTACTCCTTTTTCCCATAGGGTGTCAACTTTGGAGAAACTTGTTACCATTTCATTGGAGACCTTTGGGACAGCAGTTGTGGTGCTTGAAAAACTGCAAGTTCAGAGTTAGCAGCATTGAGGTTTTAATGGAATGGTTTGAGGATCACTTGAACAGAATGGAGGGATTTATTGGGGAATAAAAGGGGAAACTCCAAGTTTGGAAGCTCAGAGTTATTCTCGGCTCTGTTGTAATGGAAAGCAGATCATTTCTGCATTATAAGTTTGAATTGTTGGAAAACAGTAAGATATCACAATTTAAGATTTCTTAACTTTCCATGTATTTCCACCATAGCTTCAAAGGAGATATTTTAAGAAGATTTGGTTAGGATCTTACGAATCTGAGAAGGAGCAGTTTCTTCCCTGAAAAAGATTTTTGTCTTGTAAGAGGCAGTTGGAAGGGTCATCATCAGTTGCAGACATTCTTGTGCCTTGACTTGGATTTAGCTGCCTTTCCGGAGAGCTCATTCGAGAATGAATGCTGCACTTTTGGTATCTTTAATGTTTGAGTCTTTTTTTTTTTTTTAGTGCCATCAAGTCATTGCTGACTCCTGGCGACCCAACTGCCTCTGGGTATCACCGGAAGTAGATTGCCAGGCGTTTTCTAAAGAATCAATACTGAGATAGGTTTTTTTTGTCAAAGTAATGTCTATATCAACAACTAATGGAATTTTCCAAATATCTATAAACAGATTTAGGACATACACAAATTATTATTTCCAAAGTAAGAAATTAGGGATGCTGTTGGTCTTCTCTTTCTACAGTTTCCTGCAAAATGCTTATTTAGATACCTCAATATGCTTTGCTTGATTAGAATGACCTTTGTGTGGTTGGATATTGGGTGGTTCATATTGTTTCTGCTCCTCTCTGCTTTTCCGTTACATTTTCCTTGTCTTTTAATTGTGTGTGTTGTATCTATTCCCACTTCTGTGTGGATCTTGCACCTTTCTTTTGAGCACTTGGTAGAAGTCTTACAGTGAATTGTGCTTGAATATATTGCTATTCTTACAGTAAGTAGTACTGTACATATATGTTTGCTTTTTTTAACAAGATTTGAAAAGTTCCAAATATTGCTTTATGTTAAACTGATAAATTAAAAGTAGAAAAAAGTCACTGCTTTTATTTCCATGTGTGACTTTAGAGTACATGCAAGTAAAAATTTGCCTTTTAATCACAGAGGGAGACAGTAGCAGAGATGAATTTAGGGCCCCCTGTCATCCCTGACTTTTAGTTTTGGGGTTTAATGATTAAGGAATCACTTAACATTTTTAAGGAAAAAGAATTTTGGAGATAAAAGTGATTGAGATTAGTCGGTATGATATTGAACCCCATGTATTGATTGTAAACCCCATAATAGCTTGGCTCCTGACAATATATCAAGTGCCATAAATAAATTACTGTTGTGGCATTTAAGCTCAGGCATTCCGTGAACAACATTCGTAGTGAACCAGACCTTAAAAAGATATTTTCAAGCATTAGCAACCTTAAAAGTTAAGGAGTTCATATTCAAAAATGTCTGAATAGCTCTCTGAGTTATCCAGTCAAATCTTTAATATTAAATCCCACTGCCTCAGCAATTACATTTTGTCTGATTGAACCTGTGACTGCACAAAAGTAACTGGATAAGAACAGACTAAATTAGTTTGGCTTCACAGCAGGGAATAGCAGCGCTATCAAACTAAACTTAGCCATATAAGTCTGGTCACTGCAGAAGCTGTCCTAAACTTATCCACATAACTTTATCCCATTAACTTTACCACTAGCCAGGCTGCTGATTATTGGACTTATAAAGAGGCATGTTTACTAAAGCATGGTAGCCAGTAGCACAGGGCTAATGTATGTGAATTGGTAGGGTTAGGTGGAGAGTGGGTGGAGACGTGGCACATGGTTGGGGTGGGCATGCTTGCTACACAAATACGCTGCTAGTGCGGGTGCAACTAATGCTTGCCTGATCAGGCAGTAGTTGCACCCGCTTTGCTAGCGTTTCACAAATGTATGGTTCATATGTGAGTGTTAGGAAATAGGAAGATCAAAAACAGGGCAACAACACTGGGAGATATAAAGGCAAAACAGGAAAGACAGCAGAATAACTAGGCACCTACCTAGGCCACCAGGGAGGAGGGCCCACATTGTGCAGCTGCCATGGCAATGCACCCTAGTAGCCTGACAGCCCCTAAACCAGGGCCTGTAGCTCAGGAGTGACCCTACTGGGACATTGAGGGGCAAACATCCAAAGACAAATCAACAGCTGTCCTGTCAGACTGCTGTTCACATCTGCATATGTAGTGGATAGGTGTCAAAGGGCTGCTGGTGTTGTGTGCTGTAGATGTATCAGGACATAGGGCCTGTGTTCTGTAGTTCAGCCAAAGAGTTGGACCATGGGAGAGCACTAGATATGGGATATTTTGACTTTAGTAAAGCCTTTGACACTGTTCCGCACAGGCAACTTATAAATACGTTGAGAGCCCTAGGGATGAACCCTAAAGTGACTCACTGGGTTAGAAATTGGTTGGGTGGGAGTTGCCAAAGGACACAGGCAGGGCTGGCCAGTCCACTGGGCAGGCTAGGCGGCTGCTTAGGGCATCAGACCTCTGTGAGTGGCATAGCGCCTGCAGTATAGCGCCGACATATAAGGCCTATCTCTTCTCACCCCCCTCCAACAGGAAGTTGTGTCAGAGGGGTTCAGAAGCAGCAGGCTATGAGTGCCGAAGCACATGGCCTGCCGCCATGCTGAGATGAGCCATCCCACCGATGGAATCTGTGGCAGCAGGGTCAGTGGCTTGGGGCAGAGGAGCAGGGCAGCTGAGCAGGGGGCCGGGATGGCACGGCTGGAACTTCTGCCTATGGTGGCAGAAACTTTTGGGGTGGTTCGCAATCTTGGGGTCATCTTTTATTCCTCCCTCTCCTTCTCCAAACACATCCAACTGATAGCTAAAACCTGTCGCTTCTTTATTATATCAGCAAAATTCACTCCTTCCTTTATGAACACACTACTAAGACACTTATCCACTCTTTAGTCACCTCCCATCTAGACTATTGCAACCTCCTCCTTGCTGACCTTCCTCTGAATCATCTCACTCCCTTTCAGTCTGTTCAAAACTCTAATCTTCCGCCAGCCTTGATCTGTTCATATAACCCTCTTCCCAAGTCACTTCATTGGCTCCCTATCTACGTATCCAGTTCAGACGTCTCCTACTTGACCTATAAGTGCATTCATTCTGCTGCTCCTCACTACCTTTCCTCTCTTATCTCTCCCTACAACTCCTTGGGATCTCCGCTCTTCTTGCAAATCGCTTCTGTCAGTGCCCTTCTCATCTACTGCCAACTACAGACTTTGATCCTTTCACCTTGCTGCTCTTTATGCCTGGAACAAACTACCTGAATCTGTACAGCAGGCTTCATCTCTGGCCCTTTTCAAATTCAGGCTGAAAACTCACCTCTTTGAGGCTGCTTTTGGATCCTGATCCACCTAGTCTCCTAAGTGTTTCCTTACCATTCCCCTAGATGTATCGCTGTCCTCAACTGTTGTGTTTGTCCTAACTAGATTGTAAGCTCCGATGAGCAGGAACTGTTTCTTACATGTGTCTGAACAGTGCTGTTTATGCCTTGTAGTGCTATACAAATGATCAATAGTAGCAGTAGTAGTAGTAGTAGAGGCCCGTGGTACAAATAAATGGAGCTCACTCTGAGGAGAAGAATGTTAACCAGTGGTGTGCCGCATGGATCTGCCCTTGGTCCAATTCTTTTTAACATTTTGTTAGTGATATTGTGGAAGGGCTGTTGGGTAAGATTTGCCTCTGCAGATGATACTAAAATCCACAATAGAGTACATAACATGAGAGGGGATCTAACTAAAGCCCTTACTATGGAGGTAGTGGGGGCAAATACAGTGGGTACATAACAAGAGGAATGGACAACAGGAAAAAGGAGGTGATAGTGCCCTGTGTAGTTCATTGGTAAGACTTCATTTGGAGTATTGTGTGGAATTCTGGAGTCCACACCTTCAAAAGGATATAAACAGGATGGAGTCAATGCAGAGAGTAGCTACCAAAGTTGTCTGACTTAAAGTAACATATAGTAATGTAGTATATGATGGCAGATGAAGACCGGTATGGTCCATCTAGTCTGCCCAGCAAAGTGGCTAGAGTGGTTGTAACTGCAGCTCTGTGCAGGTCACCTCCCTCTATGCCTGTGTTTAGGGTTGTACTTGCTGCTTGGTGCAGGTCAATTTCCCTCTATTTATTGAGTATAAAAGATACCTAAGTTTGCTTTGATTTTATCCTTTTGCTATAGAGCAGTGGTTCCCATCCCAGTCCTCGGCAACCCCCAAACCAGTCAGGTTTTCAGGGTATCGACAATGAATATCCATGAGATAGATCTGCATGCACTGCTCCCATTGTAGGCACATCTATCTTATGCAGAGAAGAGAAGGAGCGACCCGACCTGCCTACAAACATGGGTCTTCCTCACAGCTGCCGCCACTGTTTCCGAGAAAACAAAAAAGTGGCGCCAGTAGCACAGCAATGCGAGGTGGGGGGGGGGGGGGGGCGGGCAGCCACCCGAGAAGGGGGGGGGGGGGCACACCAGAACTGGAGATAGAACAGGGTGCAATTATGGGTCGGTATGGCTCTGGATCCCAGGACTGATCCCTGAGGCATTCCACTACACATTTTCCTTTCTTCTGAGTGAGTTCTATTTACCACCACCTTCTGTTATCTGTCAATATGTATACTTTAGAGGAAAGGCTGGATAGAGGAGATATGATAGAGATGTTTAAATACCTCCGTAACATAAATGCACGAGAGCCTCTTTCAGTTGAAAGAAAGCTCTGCTACAAGGGGATGTAGGATGAAGGTGAAAGGGGATAGACTCAGGAGTAATACGCAGAAATATTTCTTTACAGAACGAGTGGTAGATGGATGGAATAATCTCCCAGTGAAGGTAATAGAGACAAGGACAGTATCTGAATTCAACAAAGCATGGGACAAACACAGAAGATCTCTAAAGGAAAAAAAAAGGACTATAGTAGTCGATATGGAAGGGTAAACTAGTTAGGTCATATGGTCTTTTTTTGCCATCATGTTTCTATGTTTCTGCTGGCTTCATAGCTAGAATTGGAGCCAGCAGAGGACAGTAGGGGGTGAGACATGCAAATTAGGTGTTGTACCTACTGGTAACTGGTGAGGCATCAAAAGGTGCCATCTGACTCCTTCCTCTCCTGCTTGGAGTGGCATGTAGCAGTGCATACTTGCACCTGGGGGGCCATGCTGCTGCCATGGGCCATGTTCCTGTGGACAGATGACCCCCTCACCCTGACTAAGGAAGGATGTGGCTGAGGCTTATCAGCTCTGAGCAACTACCTCATACTTCTAGAAATGAACATGGATTTACAGTGTTGGAGCTGTGATAAGGAAGCTTATCATAGCTCAGGTAGGAGCTATAGAAAAGATGATGTGACTCTGAACAAGCAACCTGTCAGTTCTGGTAGAAGTAAGAAAACAGAGTTTTCACATAAAAGACTACCAGTCCCAGAATGCACCAGGTTTCCAGCAGCCATGAGGGGGGCTGAAGTGAGAAAACGTGTGTGCAATCAAGAGAGCTATGAGGTAATCCCTAAGCACTCATCTCAAAGGGCAGGACCTGATTCAACACAGCTGCGCTGTGTTAGGGAGGAGCACACATTAGAACAGAATAAGAATAGAGCTTATTCTTCAGATAACAGCTACAGAAAGAGCTACAGAAAGAGCTTCAGGAAAGGAGACAGCAACAACTTCAAGCTCAAGCACCAGTATCACCTGGAGAAACAGAAGCCAAGCCAAGCGGATAGAGAAAGAAGAAAACTCTCTGGAAGGAAGAGAAGAAAGGCCATTGGAAGGTCTGGGAGATTCCAAGGCAGTACCTATACTGGGAGGTATTCCAAATGCCAGCAGAGTCCATTGGACTGGAGTCAGCCAGAGGAATGGAATGGCAGAGATAGGAATCACCAGTGGCTACCTGGAAGAGAGAAGACTGCACGTGGAAAGGACTTTCAGACCTATGCCAGAAGGTATGTGAGGAAAGATCCAGTGTCCAGGGATCAAGATTGGAAGGCTGGACATCAGAATTGGATTACCTACTGGCCAGGCTATACAGAGAGGAATTATGATAGCAGGAGAGGCTCAGGTATGAACACTGATCCAGACCCTATCTATAATAGTGAATGGCAGCAAGGGAATAAGCATTCTCATGATAGTGCCTTAATGAAAGACTCGTCTGTGCCAATGTATGATAGTGACCCTATGCTGATTGATGAAGGGGGAGATACAGCAGATGAGACTATTAATTACATGGACTGTTCTTTATCCAAGTGCTATTGCTAGCTTTCTGTGAGCAAACACATCAGCCATCACAAAGAAACACATCAGCCATCACAAAGAAACCTAACTTTGTTCTTATTTCCACTGCAAAACAGCTCTTAAAGCAGGATTTGGGTTCACACAGTAGCAGCCAGCCAGCTAAAGGGTTTCAGCTGGTCAATTGATAGTAATTAAAGCTGCACCTGATTGTGTGTGTGAGCAAGAGAGAATCACTGCAGGATCTGTGTGGAAAATAAGCAGAAGTTAACCTAACAAGCAAAGTTCATTTATTTCTTTGTGCCTTTTTCCTTTGGTAATTATTTGCTAAGAAAACATTAGCTAATTGCCTGACAAGCTGAAGGTTGTTTTCTGATTTGCTTTGTGACTTTATGTTATCCATTTAAACACTGCAAGCAAGTAACCTCATTTATATTGCTAACAAGCATACTTGTGCTGGGTGAATTAAACCCCATCAATAAAAGAAGTATTTTATTGGCCTTACCACTGGTATCACAACTCAATTATTGTCTTCAGCTGTGTTTGGGAGTGAAAGAACTACATTACCCTCAATACCTTGCAAGAATCATATGAATATATGCATCGTCAAGATTGTGTAAGTTCTCACCCTAGGCAGCCGTCTGACAGAGCTCACAGATCAGTGTCCTCTCCCTGGCCCCTTTCCCAGGTACTGAGGCATTCCATGGACCTGGGGATCTCTTGTGGTCCTCTGTGGTGTGATGGTTTGGTTTTCTCATTGTTTGGGGTGATCAGCCTAGGGGTTGTTTGTGATTTGCTCCTTTCATGTGATGGTCTCCTAGAGCTCCTGCCAGTAAGAGCATGGGGCCCTCTATAGATGGATGGCCTTGCACTCCCCTCATATTGTAGATTTTGGGCCACAGGGGTGGGTATTACAGAGGGTGGACCATAGGGGTATTTCTCGATCCTATGGACCCCATGTGGTAGAGATGCAGGCTGTGCTGGGCATGTGTGCTGATTGTGTTTGGCCTCCAGACCCCCTGGCACTAGCACCCTTCTTCCCCAACATGGAGGACATGCTCCACAATGGCTATGGTGCTGTCTAAGACATACCAGAGGAGTGATTCAGAGGGGCAGCCCATCCCCCACATACACCAGAGGCTTTGTATTGTGTTCCCTGCAACCCAGGTGAACAGGCACCCTGAACACCTCAGAATGAGGGGGTTCCATATATCCGTCCCCATGATGGACACTGTAGACACACTGTTTAAGCCCATACAAGGTCCTCAGTATCTGCAAATGTCACATTTGCACCTTCTCCCACAGACTCTCTGCATGTGTTTGCTTTTCTGATTTGCATGTTACGCGCTCTGAGTTGTGCAGACAGTTGTGCATATTCCCAGTCACCCCTCTCTATTCTGAACTGGCCATTTGCTACTTTCCGGTAGGTGTGATTGGGGGTATATTCTTTCTTTCCCTTCCTTCTAACCCCATCCCTTCCTTATTCTCCACCCCTTACCAATCACTTTCTTTCTCTTTTCCTTTTCTCACCTCTTATCTCATGCTCTGCTCTTCACTTTCCCCTCTCTTTCTCTCTAACCTCTCCCCTTCCCTTAAGCGCTGCCCCTCCTTCCAGCCCACCCTCTCACCTATCCCTTTTATGAATCTCAGCCATTCCTTGGCCAGAAGAACCTGGGGACTCCCACAGGCTCTTTAATTTCTGCTTTCTTGCTGCTCTGCTCCTCTTCGCTGGAGGGAACTGGGAACCCTCGTTGGCTATTTTCATATTCCATATCGTCCTGCTAGACCAGTCCAGATAAGTGGGTTGCATTCTCCTACCAGCAGAGTTGGAGACAGAGAAAATATTCCAGAGGTTTCTTATGACCTCATTCTACTATTTTAGTTGATGCAGCTAAGGGCACATTTCAGAAATTCTCTGTCTCCAGTACATGGTGGATGCTTTGATACAGCTTTGGTGAACATTTGGAAGAGATTTGATTTCACTCGTCAGTAACCACCCCTTAGGGGTGACTTCCTCATTGGAGCACAATGCTGGAGGCCCCCCTAGAGTCATCCTTAAAACCATTGCTCTTTTAGGTATTGCCATATGGAGGAGGGAATTAGTTCAGCTCCTTGTCCTTATCTTGGTAAAAGCCAGATGAGCAACCTGAAGTTTGGAAAGGATTCTTCAGTGCCTCACATAACCTCAGTGCCCCCTCTCTCCTCCTTCCCCTTGGCTGTTCCTCAACGATTAAAAAAAACAAAAAAAGGCTTTTCAGAGGTATTTGCCTGCAGGCCCCAGCAGCAGGGAGGAGTAGCAATGAGTCCAGCACTGTCTTCCTGCCTTGGGCTTCTCAGGGGTGAATACCAAAAAGCTAAGTCTCTATCTGACTTGTTTTTTAAAGTGGCTACCTGACCTTGTCCATTGGAAAGTGCATACAATGAGTTCTGGCTGCTCGGGGCAGCCATTGGGGGGACACGGTTTTTCGCACCTCATGCTGTCTGCATATGAAATGCAGTAAGCATGCTAAGTAAGCTCCTAAATACTGCGTGTTAGTCTTGCATGCCTTGGGTCTGCGCATGGTTATAGCATGCAGTGGTGGTGCCTGCACGGCCAGAGTACACATTGTTATGCACTTTATTAATGTCATCCTGAGCCTATCAAGCTGGGCTGTCACAGAAGGTGCCCATTGTTGGTACAGCTGTATGCCTTCTAAGAAACTCTGCATGGTCTGCGGAAAGTAGAAAGTTATGTTGTTGGACTCCAGCTTCTGCGCTTCCTGCATGGAGGTTTCTGAGGCACTCTTGGAGGACTCCAGTTTTGAGGATGAACTGTTGTCTCCTTCAGAGGATCAAGACTGTTCCCATATTATCCACCTGTTCAGGAAGGATGAGCATGGAACTGGAGAAGATTAGCCAGATATTGCAGTGTGCCACTGTGAACAGATCTACGGGTCATAACAAAAATCTTATAGTCAATACGGTATTTAAGAGGAAGCCAGTGAAGGTGAATGAGGAGGAAAGTTATGTGATCTGAGCGAAAGGAGTGCATTAGAAGTCGTGCGGCAGTATTTTGAAAGAGCTGAAGGTGGCGAAGCTAATAGGAGTGAAGACCGGCAAATGCAGAGTTACAGTAATCGAGCCTAGAAACCACCAGCGATATAAGGAAAGTCGTTAGTGAGTGTGTCGAGAAAGGGGCGAACTGCATGTATTTGACGCAAGGAGAAGAACGAGCACTGAGCCAAGGAAGACAAGTGGTCATGGAAAGATAATGATGAGTCCAAGATGACCCCAAGGACAAGAGGGACAGGGGAGTTGGCAATCGTAGGAGCCAGCTTAGGGCAGGGGTCTGAAAAGTGAACCATATGGCAGCGCATTTCGATGGAGATGATTAGTGTGTAGCCAGATAGAAACATGTGACAGGCAGGCATCTAGGGGAGGCAAGTCTGGGAAGTGAGAATTTGTGTGATGAAGGTGAATGATATCATCTGCATAGAGGTAAGCGGAAATACCAGATTGTTCAATGATCAGGGTAAGGGGGGCTAGAAAGATATTGAAAAGCAGAGGTGCTAATACAGAAACCTGGGGGACACCGCAGGTGAGAGGAATAGTGGGGGAGGCGGTCGACCCACAGAATACAGAGAAGGAGTGGGAGGATAAAAAAGACTGGAACCAAAGGAGAACAGTTTCCTGGAGCCCAAAATCATGAAGATGGGAGAGTAGAATAGAATGGCCAATGAGATCAAAGGCTGCAGAGAGGTCTAATGAAACTGTGATAGATATATCACCACGGTCATGTGAGGTGTGAACCTCATTGAGCACTGAAAGGAGAATGGTTTCTGTGCTGTGGCCGGGTCTGAATCCTGTCTGCTGAGAGTGTAGAGCGTGAGTATAATCGAGATGAGAGGATAGTTGTGCAAAGACCAGTTTCTCCAGAATTTTAGAAAGAATGAGAGATTGGAAATGAGGCGCCAGTTAGCTAGGATGAGGGGTCCAGAGATGGTTTTTTGAGAATGGGGTGGATGATAGCGTGTTTCCAGACAGATGGAAAGACGCTGGAAGAGAGACTAAAATTGAAAATAGTGAGTACAAAAGGAAGCAGAGCCAAATGATGACTCAGTAAGCCAGTGTGAGGATAAGGGATCCAAGAAGATCGGACGTGGTAATGGGTTGGAATGAGGACCAGACATTGGCAAGAAGCAACAGAGGTGGGGGAAAAAGGAAGCTATGATGAAGGTGAAGAACAACAGGGAAGGTGGAACGTAGTGCATTGACCTTCTCTAAAAAGTAGATAACTAGGTGGTCTGGATCGGGGAGAGCAGGGTAGGCAGCTATATTAGAAGAGGTGTGAGAGGAGGAAAGAGTGTGGTGTATGGAATAGAGTTGTTTGGTGTAATTAACGAAGGATATCTGAGAGGAGTAATATAATTTGTTGGCCTTGTGTATTGACTGCTTGTAATACTGATGGCAATGGTGAAAGTGTAGGAGAGTATCAGATGAGGGATGGCAGCGCCAAAAGCGTTAGGCTCTGTGGAGGTGAGCACAGAGGAGGGAGAGATCAGCATTGAACCATGAGTGGTGTCGGGGAAGGGATGGCACAAGTGGTGCCAGTCGATCCAGATGACTACCAAGGAGAGTGTGCCATGTTCGTGCCTGGACGTCAGTAGAGAGGGAAGTGAAATCTAAGGGGGAACAAGGTGTCAGCGGAGGGAAACTGCTGAATGGTGGCAGGAGAGAGACGATGCTTCAATAGGGATTGTGTGGATACAGATGATGGTACTAGTGAGATTGCTGGAAGAGAGAGGGTAAAAAGTACACAGCGGTGATTCGTCCAGGGGAGTGGGAGGGTCGAGATCCCAGAAGGAGGAAAAGGGCAGGAAGAAGATGTAAGAATGAGATCCAGAATATGTCTTGCGGCATGTATGGGGGAGTGAACATGTTGAAGCAAGGAAAGGTCAGAGAGAAGAGTAAGAAAGGCCCTGTCCTTGGGCCGGGAGGGGGAGTCAACATGAATATTGAAATCACTAAGGACTGTTAGATGTGGATAGGACAGGGAAAGCTCTAATAAAGTGAGCAAAAATGAGTCCCAGTGGTCAGGGCGGACTGATGGGGGAACGTAGAGAAGGAGGTAGTAGCTGGGGGTGGGGGTGGGGTGGGGAGAGATCTAACTCCACAACAGTAGGGCTTCCAGGTAGTGGAGGGCTGGTGAGGGCATCGCCTGAAAGGGCAGGGAGAAGTGGTGGATGAAGGCTGCTCTACCGCCAGAATGACCTGTACATGGATCAGAGAGAGCTGAGAAACTGGGAGGGAGGCAGCAGTTTAGGAGGGAATCCTCACCGCTACCCTGCCAGGTTTTAGAGAGGAATATAGCATCAAGTAAGTGGTGAAGGAGGACATCATGGATGAGTTCTGACTTAGAGTGTAGAGAGTGACAGTTAAGTAAAGCCAGACTTAAGGAGAGATAGGCTGGAATAATGCCTTGAGGAGGGTTGCTCGGAGCTATGAGTGAGGTTGTACATGGTATGAGGTTGGTCAGGACCCTGGAAGGGCCACCACAGGGGCAGGGGAGTGAAAGGTTGGGGATACTAGCCCCAGTGAGTAGGTATGGCAGACATGGAAGGCAGGGGAAAGACACACGCGAACCACAGAAGGGTGCATTGAAACCAGCAGACTTACCCAAGTGAAAGTGAATGTGTCGACGAGTGCAGTATGGCTTTGGAGGAGCCTGTAAGATGGTGTGATCATAGACAATCTGAATCGCAGTACTGGATGCACCCCCAGACTCGCCTCAAGGAGCTTGACCAAGGAGCACGTCCTGCTCCTTGGGTGCATGCTGCTGCAGCACAAATTGCCGCAACTGCTCCTTTAAATAAGATACGGTGTCTGAGGGAATGTGGTCACTTCCGGGAGGTGGGAGCAGTGAGGTCTGTGTCTGAGGAGGACTGCAGGAAAATACCTGGAAGAGAGAGCATCAGGGTGCAAAACAGCAAGGCAAGAGCATGGTCCACTCAAAATGGCATTTGCCTGACCTCCCCAATGAAAAAAGTAAAGGTCTTAAAGAAGCTCTACACCCTGCCAATCAAGGATTGCGCCATGTAGTGTAGCATGCCTAATGTGGATGCACATGTCACGGAAATCACAAAGTGGACCACCATCCTGGTGGAGGATGATGCAGCCCTAAAAAACCACTTGGATTGCAAGATGATAGCTCTCCTGAAGACTCAGTTTTCGACTGCCTCTGTTATTCTCCAATTACTAGTATATGCAGTTCTGATAACTCAAGCTCTCCTTTAGTGGATTCAGTCACGCCCTATGGATGATACCTCTGTCTTCCTGAAATCAGCAGCAACCTTTCTCCAGGAACAAGCAGGAAGTCAGTCCTCACATATGGGTGATGTCAGCACCAACGGAGCCCTTACGGAAGCATCCCTCAGCTTTCAAAGAAAGCCTTTGGGAGATGCCACCACGCATGCGTGGTCCCCTTTCCGCCCAAGGGTGCCATCTTGCTCAGTCTCCATTTTTCCATGGAGCCCTTCAGACATTCGTCTGGCTTGTCCCTGGAAAAAGTAGATTTTTTTTCTCTCCGAGTTTCATACTCACCTCCGGTATCACACCGGTACTCTTCCCACCACCCGACCTCGCTGTGGATGTCCAGCAAGGCCCTCAAGAGCCACCAGCAGCAGCACAATAAGTTTTTCCCTGAGTCCCCGATGCCTCTGAAGGCCAGGGCCTCATCTGAAGCCTCGATACCTCAGGCGGACCCATCTGAGCCCAAGCCCCACCGTGGGCTTTCAGAAAGGGGATCTCCCTCGAGAGAACCTAGGAAGAAGAAGAAGAAACCCTCAAAGGCAGTGTCCTTGGATGGATCCATCTGGCCAGGTGCCCCTCAGGCCAAGTCCCGCAGTCCAAGATGCTCGTCCATTGCATCAGAGAAGGAGCGGCCTGCAAAGGTCCTCCGGAAGGATTCAACTTCAGACCATCATCAGTCCCCAGACACCTTTCTCGTCGAGGATTCCACTTCGGGGGAGCCAGCAGGACCTGAGTCCCTCTGTGCCTACGCTGAAAGCTGCAGAGCCTTCTGGCCTGGAGTCCAGAATGGCGGCAGCCCTGGAGCACAGTTTGCCTGCCTTCATGGACCAGCAGTGGGCAGTGTTGTCCAGTACGACCGGTTCATCCACCCCAACCACTGGGCCCTCAACATCGAAGACGTCACTGGAGGCCAAGCCGATCCTCGAAGTTCTCTGGCCTCAAATTAATCCTCAGCCGAAGTCTCGATCTGATTCCTGCTCAATGGAACCACGATCATCCCAGCAAGTGTGCCGGGCACCGGCCGCAGAGCATCAGGAGCCCCGAGGCTCGCGGAGCAGCCCTCCTATGAATCCTTGATGGACTACTCTGAGTGGGAGACGGAGGATGAGTCATCCCTCGATACCCGTCGCCACTGCATCATCCCATCAGACTCTCCCGTCTTGGAGCCTTGACGGCAGCCCCTGACGGAGGATATTGGCTTCCTTGATTTTGTCAAGGATATGTCTAAGTCTCTGGCATTCCCTACGGAGTCGGAGGAGGACTCTTGGGTGGATGAGTCGGAAATCATCCAGTATGAGGCTCCTCTGAGGGAATTGCTGACGGTGCCCATTACTCCCATCCTGGAACGGCTGATGCTCTGGATGTGGGAGATACCGGCGTCAGTGCCGGTGGTGAGCAAACGACTTGATGTATCGAGTCCACCGAAGCCCAGGCTTCCAGAAATCACAGCTGCTGCATAACCCCATGGTGTTGGTCGGCCATGTGTTGGCTGAAAAGCCAGAAGACTCAATCCTTGATGCCCCCCAGCAGGGATGCCTGCACCTTGGACGCCCTCGGCAGAAAGTGTTACCAGGGTTCAATGCTCATCGGCTGCATCCAGGCCTACCAGCTGTACATGGGCATGTACCTGAGAGACCTGGTGAAGGAACTCGCCGGGTTCTCAGCTGGTCTCTCTGAGGAACCCCTGCAGCGGTTCAAGAACCTGACCAAGGCAGTCCATGAGTGCTCCAAGTTCATGTCTCGGGCGGCCTATGACAGGTTTAAGTTGGCAGCTCGAGTAGCGGCGGCGGGCATTGGTGCATGGCTCCAAGCTTGGCTACAGTCATCCGACCTCGAGCAGTAGGTTCAGGACAAATTGGTCGATGTCCCATGCTAAGGAGAGAACCTCTTTGGCAAACTCATGACCGACAAGGCTGCTGAGGTGGAGACTGAGTTCATGACGAGGACCAGGCTCTCAAAAAAGACCGCTGCCCCTCCACGACGAAGAGCTCGGGTAAAAAGCCCTTCTATCTGAGGAAAGGGGCTGGCTTACAGAAACTACCCACTTTTTCAGTCCTTCCCAGCTGCCAAACAGGGTCAGCAGGCCAAGGGACATGGGCATGGCCCTCGTAAGCAGAAGGCTCCAAAACTCAGGCACTGGTTCCGGCCCAGCCAGGGGGGAGTTTTTGACTCCTTGAGCATAGCCTCTCTACTCCAAGGGGATCAGCAGCCTACAGGGGGACGTCTGATCCACTATGCCCAGAGGTGGTTGACCATCACCACCGACTCCTGGGCACTTCGAGTGGTCAGAGAGGGTTACCTTCTCCACCTGACTCAGACATCTCCCCCTTATTTTCCAGGAGAGCTCCTCAGGTCTCCCCTCCAGCGGGACCTTCTACTAAAGGAATTGGCAGGTCTTCTCGAGGACAAAGTGGTGGAACCGGTGCCCTACCATCTCAAGGGGAAGGGGTTCTACAGGATTTGTGCTAGTATTTTATAAAGATACATAAGTGCTGCTATGACAGGGGCCACTAAATCATCTCTTCCTGCAGAATTCTTCTTTCCCTATGAAATTGCCATGGACGATCAAGGGCCTGGATACCAGCAGCGGTGATGGCAATGTTGTGTTTTAAACCATGCAGTCCTTCTCTGCTTGCAAACTGAATCACGTTTTGAACTACATAGTAACATAGTAAATGACTGCAGATAAAAAGCAGCATGGTCCATCTAATTTGTCCAGAAAATTTTCTAGAACTGCACTTGCCGCTTCATGCAGGCCAACCCTCTCCTTATTTAAGGTTGTTACTGCTTTTCTCTGCAGGTTATCCCCTTTTGACCTTTTTTGAAGGGTGAAAGTCAGGCTGGGTATATCCCAAGGACTGGGTTGAGAATCCCTGCCTTAGGTGAGAGGGGAGACAGAGGGGATATGATACAGATGTTTAAATACTTAAGGATATTCAATGAACAAACAAACCTTTTCAAAGACAAGGAAGCTGTAGAACTAAAGGACATGAACTGAAGCTGCAAGGAGGTAAACTAAAAAACAATCCCAGGATATACTTTTTCATGGAAATGCCTGGAATGCCCTCCCGATGGAGGTGGTGGGGACAACAACTGTGACAGAATTCATAAAGGCATCCTTGTATGGCAAGAGGATGGAATCGAAGCAAACTTGAATAACTTCAAAAATGGGTGGGGGGGGGGGGTAAACTGCATGGAGTGGCAGGTACAACCCTAAACAAAGGCATAGAGGGAGATAACCTGCATAGAGCGCAACTCTACAGCTCTAGCCACCTTATTGGGCAAACTAGATGGACCATACTGGTCTTTATCTGCTGCCATGTATTTAAGTTTTGCTTTTAGTAGAAATGCTTTATACTTTTATTCCATCCTCTTGCCTTTTTGAATTTCATCACTGGTTGTGTCTGTTCCACCTCCACTGGGTGGACTTTCTGGGCATTCATCACCCTTTCTGTGAAAAAGTATTTCCTAATTTTTTTAAGTTTACCTCCTTGCAGCTGCATTTCATGTCCTCTAGTTTTATAGTTTTCCCTTCTTTGAAAAAAAAGTTTGTTCTTTAATTCCTTTCAAGTATTTAAACATCTGTATCTGTCTCCTCTGGCCCTCCTCTCTTTTAGGGTATACAAATGCAGGTTTTCATGTTTCTTTCCATATGTCTTCCAGCGCAAACCCCATTCATTTTCATTGATTTACTCTAAAACACGTCAAGTCTTTGTAATACCCTTAGTGAGATACAGCATCCAAAACTGAACACAGTTCTCCAAGTGAGTCACCTTGTACATGGACATTGTCACCTCTTCTTTTCTGCTGGTTCTATTTCTCTCTAAGCATCCGACTATCCTTTTGGCTTTGGCCACTGCCTTGCGACATTATTTTGCAACCTATAGATCCTCATACACTATCACAGTAACATATATTTCCTGGTCAGCATACATTAGCCTCTTGCTTCCTTCACATACAGCTCCACCCAAAATGTATCACACTGTACTTCTTCACGTTAAAGCTTAGCCAGGTTTGTAATTTCGGTAGATCACTTCTCATGTTGTCCCCTCCCTCCATGTCATCTGCAAAAAGGCAAACTTTCCCTTCTAACTCTTTGGCAAAATATTGAACAGAATTGGTCCCAGGTCCAGTTCCCAAGGTACTTCACTGCTCACCTTTCTTTTTTCTAAGTGAATACCATTTACCACCTTCCTCTGTCATCAGTCAGTCAATAGATTTATGATCCAGTTCATCATTTTGCATCCCCTCCTCAAGCTGCTCAGTTTATTTGTGAACCTCCTATGAGGAACAGCATCAAAGAGTGCTGAAATGCAAGTTGTTTAAGACGCAAAAATCCAATCCTGAAGCAGAGGGTAGGAGGGATGGGGGACACAGGGGAAGAGTCAGGGGATGGGGGTGCGCAAGGAAGAGCAAGGCAGATGATGAAAGGGACACGAGAGAATGAAGCACGGGATAAGAGGGCAGTGCAAGAGAGAACAAATCATTGGATGGTGTGCAAGGGACAGTAAGTCAAGGAAGGAAAGGACAAAAAAGAGTGAGCAAGAGAGAAGAAGGGGGGGACAAGGGGAGAGGAGAGTAAGGTGATTGGTGGGAGAGAAGGAGAAAGTATGCAAATGAGTGGTTGGGAGGACAATAAGAGAGCAATAAAATAAGTACATGGGTAAGTGAATAAATGGATAGGGTAGAATGCCAAGCAAATGATTAAGGGAATGGGGATGAGGGGATCAAATGAGCTATAGACTGTGAATTAGGAGGAGGAAGGGGTGGGGGTGAATCCTGGATATACTCATAATCTCTCTTTCTCTTTATCCTTTCAGTCGCCTTTCTCTGCTCCCCTATTCTCTCTATCTCTCCAGGTTCCCTTGCCTGTCTGCCCCTTATGCCTGAGATTATCTATATTTCCTTCCTCCAAGATTCACTTTCCCTCTGCAGAGATTTCCCCTTCTCTCCCCATTCTCCCTTCTGAGCACTGATTATATATGTACCCATTTTTCTCCCAAAAAGGAATTATATAAAGTAATGGGGCACATAAAAAATGTCAGAAAATGATTTTCCATAAAGTTTAATTTTTTTTAAAAATATTTATTTATTTATTTAATTTTATTTATGTATTTATTTAATGTCTCTTCTATACCACGCTATTCCCATCAGTGCGGTTTACATTTGACAGAACCTTATACAATGCAGTCGGGTTACATATGCAAAAATATAATATGCAATACAAATATTCAATAATAAATATTATTATATTATTTATTTATTTAAAAATAAATATTCAATAATATTCAATATTCTACAATATGCAAAAATATGAGAATGTGTGAAAATGTACTGCATAACTTCGATAGAATTTGCAAACTTTTGCTGCACAATTGTGACAATTCTATCACAGGAAACTGGGGCTCCACTTACAGCTAATTTCACTGGTCAACAAAGTTTTACAAAAGTCATGTTACTGAAATAAAAATAGTCATTTCTTATCAATTTTTATATGCTGAACATGAATATGACAGTGAAATTGCAAAGTTGGCGCTAGTTTTTTTGTAATCTACAAGAATTAATGTTTACATCACGAAATACATGTCAATAGTAAATATAATAGGCCTTCGGTTATTACCTGTAAAAAACCAAGTCATAGACTACTTCTTAGATTTTTTTCACCTGTCTCTTGTACAGCTGTTCGGGAGCTTCTCTGGGGAGTGTCCAACAGTAGTCAGCCAGCATTGTAGTGGACCATTTTCCCTGGTATCTTTGGTCCATCGTTGTGATATCCTGGTGAAAACATTTGTCCTGTTCATCACTAACCATACCACAGTTGTCAGGAAAGAAATCGAAATGGGAATCAAGGAAATGGATCTTTAGAGACATATTGCAGCCAAGTTTCTGATACTGCATCAGCATGTCTTCTACTAGTTCCTTGTAGTTTTCTGCCCTAACATTCCCAAGAAAGTTTGTTGACACTAGGCGAAAAGCATTCCATGCTTGTTTCGCATCACCCTGTAGCAAGTTGTTGAACCGGTCATCTATGAAGAGCTCTCGAATCTGAGGACCCACAAAAACTCCCTCTTTAATCTTTGCTTCGCTGAGTCGAGGCAATTTTTCATGAAGGTATCGGAAAGCTGGCGAAGTGCTGTCCATGGCTTTCACAAAGTTTTTCATCAAGCCTAGTTTGATGTGAAGGGGTGGTAGCAGGATTTTGTGAGCCTCAACCAGAGCTGGGTGCTGGATATTCTTCTCTCCAACTGTTACAATTTGTCTGCGATTCCATTCCTTCCGCAAGTAGTGCCAATCCCTGCTCGGCTATCCCACTCACATAAGAAACACATGTATTTTATATATCCCTGCTGCAGTCCCATTAAAAGGGCAACTACCTTCAAGTAACCACAGAGGTGCCAGCTGTACTTGTTATAGTTATTGGAAGTCAGTAGATGCTTTAAGTTATCGTATGTCTCTTTCATGTGGACGGCATGCGCTACTGGAATAGATGGAAAACGGTTTCCATTGTTCAAAAGCACAGCCTTCAGGCTCAGTTTCGAAGAGTCTATAAATAGTCTCCAGTTTTGTGGGTCATGAGTGATTTTTAAGGCATTCATGAGGCTTTCAATATCGGAACAGAATACCAGATTACTTTCCTTTCCGACTGCGTATAGTACACTGCTGACGTCAGATGGCTTCAGCAGCCGTCTGGCAGTAGTATTGCATTGCATCAGAAAATGATGCAATCAACTCTGGATGATGTGTGCATGCTGGTATTATGCAATGTGATGCAATATTACATCATTCAAGGCTTATTTGGGATGTTGTTGATGTCCTACTGGGTAAATTTACACGGTGAAACGTCAAAAATGAACTACATGCAATATCTTCAAAACGAGAGCTAATAATTTTTTTTTTAATGTTATAGTCGTGTTCAGCTCTCCAAGATACTACAAATTAGGGCCTTTTAAAGTCAGTAACGATTTCAGTGTTGACCAGTGCAAAGGAAGCTAGATGGGTTGTTACATAGAAACATGACAGCAGAAAAAGACCACATGGTCTATCTAATCTGCCCTTCCATATCAATACAGTAGTCCCATTTTTTCCTTTAGAGATCTGTGTTTGTCCCATGCTTTCTTGAAGTCCACCCCATCCATTCTTGTTTCCCTTTGAATATTGCCAGTGAGTACAAAGTACCCATTGATTTTTCGTCTGTTTCATCTGTAAGCAAATATTTGCTGTACAACCATAGGCATAGATTTGCATGTCAAATTTCTGTGCTTTGTTTTCTACATATCCTCTGAAAATGTCTTCTCTCAGTTTGGCTAAAAGTATGTACATTGTGGAAGCCTGCACATAGTTGCAGCTGGACCCAGTGAAAGCAATTTTGAAACAGCCCAATCTATGTGGCTAAATACCCTTTTGAAAACTGTCTTCCCATTGAATCCCTAGATTGGAATGTCTAGGTCCAACTTGTGCTGTGTTGCATATGCTATCAATACTATGTGAAAATAGTCTTGTTTTATATGTGAAAAGTACACTTTTAACTGGCAGTAACATTCATTGTTTATAAATTAACAACTTCTGTAGTTAATTTGGCTACTTCCAAAGTCTTGGGAATTATACTGAAACTACTTACAGAATTTCAAAAACAATTATCTCACCCCTGCAAGGTACGTTTAATCCATTTTGACTGTAATGCTGTGAGTGAAAATCACACACAGTGCCTGAATCAATCACATTTTACCCCATGTAAGGTTCCATATAGCGTAGGAGTGATATCTTGCATGATGAGATGATACAGCTCCTTTTTTTTATAACTACAGTTTGTTCAGTGTATATTATGTTCAAATTGCAGGTTTGTTTGGAATAGGAAATACTTGGTTAGAGAAGTATGTGGTAGGGGACCTTAGTTTATGTCTATAACATTGAAGTTGAAATATATTTTTTGGCCATGCAAGTGTTAATAATCAAACTCATTAGGATTTTCTAAAGTGTTTACAATTCCCTGCACTTACTGCACATTTTGAGTAAATGTTAATACGTGGTAAATGCAGCAGTGGTCCACTAACTGTTGGGGGCAGCAGCGGCCGACCTTTTGAGACCATGTTATGTGTACCCACGCTAATTGCAACATTGACAACACATGATATGTACCATCTCTCTATCTTCAATTTGCTCTCCACACTTACACTCCACCCCTAAACCACCATTCCCTGTCCCATCATACAATGTGCAGTTACTGTGGGAATTAGCACACAGTAACAGTAGTGCCTGCGCAGCATACACTATCACTGATGGTGTGCTAATTGCTGTAATACTTTAGTATAGATTGGCAGAGCCAGCCTGATAATATACTGAGGACATTGTATTTTCAGTCTTTGCCTTGTCTTGAAACTTTTTTTTAACCCATGTCATACCATGAAAGAAAAAAAGAAAATCTGTTTTACTTTTCCTAGTGAGTTTTACATTTTCTGTTTCAGGGATTTAAAGGGTGTTATAGTCACACTTAGTGACAGTGGGCACCTTCAGTGCTCCTATTTTGGCACAGATCCGTCTCTTTTCCAAGCCCCAAAAATCGAATCAAGAGAGATCAACTATGAAGAGTTGGATGTGGAAATGAAAGAGCTTCAGCGAATAATCAAGGAGGCTTCAAAAACACAAGGTACTCCCTATTCTTTCTGTACTTTCACCACAGTCCTGTTGGTCCTAATTGTTCATGGTGTGTTGACATTTATAACTTTTTTAGCTGTGGTGTATTAGTTTTTATTGTAAATTTTCTCATGGTATCCCATACTGATTTGGACAGATGGAGATGCATGCGATGGTGAATCAGAATAGTAATGCTAAGCTTGTATTAATGGGAATGTTTTCTGCTCAATATTTAAATTCTGCGGTCACTGTTTTTTTAAATGCCACCTGTGGTATTTAAATATAATACATATATTAAGCTCTGCTATCCAGACAGCAGTTAGTACTAAATATATGAGTAATGCAATCAGCGCCAGAGTTATTCAGATAGTGGCACTATTCAGTCCACTCATAGGTGTCAGAATGGAGTGGGCCATATGGGTCTTGGCCCTGGCCCTACGAAAATTTCCCTGCCATGATCAGGGCAAAGACTCCTCATGCAAGGGCAGAACAGGAGGGGAAATGCAGCCTTGATGCATGTTGTCTGCCCATGGAGATCCCATCTTCTGTGGGCAGAAGAGAAGGGGATGGCCATAATCATGGCCGAAATGCAGGTTGTCTGCCCATTGGGGATTAGAGGCAGAATTGGGTGGGGTTGGGGGGGGGAGCTTGGGCTTGTTTGGGACCTGACCACCATCCACTTCAGTGTTCTTCCTGTAGTATTATTTCTTCAAGAGGTTTTCAGCATCGAGCTCCACTCGATGCGCAGTTCCCCTCGATGCGCAGTTCCCCTCTGGCCAGAAGACACCAGCTGCATCTTCTTTCTCACAGGATCAGGTAACCAAACAAAAGTCTGTAAAGACTAGCCAGTCCTCGGGTGGTAGATCTCATATGCATTATGCAGATGGCTCCGGCCTTGCCCCTGAGGACATTTTGGCTTTAAAACCCCGGCGGGAGTTTTCTACCTCCAAAGCATCAACGGGGTTTCAGGCTGTTCCCGGGGTTTTTACCTCGGTGAACATTCCTGAGCCATGCTCGGTGGTGGTATCCGCTTTGAGCGGTGCCGGTACCCCGGCATCGGCACTGGTGTTGGATGAAACATTCCACACCGATGATCGCTGTCAAGCGCTCTCGGTATCGTTGGTGCCGCCAGAGCCGCTACCGACCGATCTTCCAGCATCGGTATCGATCCCGGTGCCGATGTTGGTATCTACGTCGGTACCCTCCAGATATGCATCGATAGACTCGCTTCTCTCGATGCTGAGTCTAGAATCGATCTCTAGTCTGGATGACTGGGTACCGACTCGTCTCAGTACCGATTTTAAACGGTACCGAAGACATTCTACCGATGATCAAGGTCTGCCATATTCTGTTTCCTCAGTACCGATAGTGTTATCACAGACTGATCTTCATGAATCGCTATCAACGATCGTACCAATCCTGGTACCGGTCCTGGTACCGGTCGTGAGGCTAGAACTTTAGATGCCTTTGGAAGTCAAACTTTCCAGGCATCCATGTTTTCAGCCAGAATTCTCTCATATATTTACTATATGGGATTATCTCTTGAGGAGGTCAGAAAAGATTTACTACTTTTGACCCCTTTTCTCCAAGAACCTAAAAGAGCAGATTTTTCTATACTACTCAATCATGCTCAAAATATTTCTAGATTCCTTACTCGTGCTTCCCTTGACTCTTTTGAGTCTGTTAGCAGAACTTCTGCTATAGCCATAGGAGCATGACGTACAGCTTGGCTCCAAGCTTCAGACTTGGACAAATTCGTACGAGATACACTGGGAAATATTCCTTGCACTGGAGAAAATCTCTTCAACAAAGAGACTTTACTCCAAGCTGCTCAGTTAACTACTGACACTATTGCTTTCAGAGTCTTGTCTACGCCTTCCTCTGTCCCATTTTCTAGAACATCTTCTGGCAGGCTTTGTGGCCTCAAGGGGAGAAGATTTCATCCATCTTCTACCCATCATACAGATGTTCCCAGACAGGGGAAACATCCAACCAGGCTGAGGAAACCACAACCTCAACAGCTTCAGCAAACCCAGCAGCCGCAGGGTTGCTGATAGACTCTTCACTGCTTCTTCTTCCTGGTTGAGGTTCAGAACCTGTAGTTTGCTTCTTCCCTATACAGTCATCTACAGTGGTTCCATCCTAGTTTTTACACATGTATCTCTTAAGAGAACATTTTGACTTTTAGCTCATAGAGCTTCTTTAGATCACTACGTTGTACAGGTACTGAAGTTACTCCTCTTCCTTTCAGGTACAGAGGAGTCACAGTTGTCAATGAGGTTCCTATACCTTTACCTTTGACTCTTCTCCTGTATCAACAATTTCTCATATTACTTAACAGAGCTTTACTCCACCGTAAGTCTCTTTTTTCAACCCTGTCCCTCTTACTAAGACATTTTGTCTGTAAGAGTGCTACCACTCAACTGGAGGCTTCTCAATAAGCTCCTAAGTTCCCTCTCAGAGTTGTCTTCCCCCTGCTGTTTTTGCTGGCATCTTCTCAGACGATAACAGAGTCTTTCTACTCCTACTCAAGTCTGTATGTTTTTCAATCTTCTCATAAGATTTTGTCTGCTGCCCAGCAATAGTTAGAACTGCAGGGGTTCTTAGTGGTTACACCACTGGCTTGCTGACCAAGAAACCAGAGTTTGTTCTTCAATTTCAATTTTTTCTGGTCTTACTAATAAGTCCCGGACAGTCTACAGCCTTTCCTGGCCATTGTTGCAGACACTTCTCCTCACCTTCTATTCTTGGCCTTCCCCAATCCTTGGGCTTGGCAGAATAGTTCAGGATATATACTGGCTCTTAAACAGCCAGTTTTTTCTTCTAAATGACCTGCAACATGCTCTCTGCATCTCTACAGAGCAGCTCTTCACTATGGGGCCTTGTTAGAGAGCATATAATTCTAGATGATTAGGAAGGGCTTTACCTAGTTATGTAGACTGGGTTCCCCTGCCCTTAACATTTTCCATTAAAATCTTCTTTAATAAAGGACACAGACCTTTAATTAAGCGAAGACCTGGACAGTCATCCAATTCCATGGATTGGTTCACATCTCTAGTGCACCCCTCCACCAGGGATGTGGTTTTTTTTTCAGTACAGCCAGTCCATGTCTGCTATTTCCTTCCATCTTCAATTCTTCATAGCAGAATTCATATTCATCACCAGAATGCACCATACCCTGTTTGCCCTCATAAAGGGTGACTATGGTATTTCTTTCATGACATCTTTTTCTCCAGCTGTCTGCTGGAGTTATGGAAGGATTCAGACTTATTGTCTGCATATCAACAACATCCTCTGCAATTTTCATGTAGGTTTCCATTCCTGGTTATTTAAGGGCAAGAGTTCTTACAGGACTCTGAACTTCCCCTTATCAGTGAGGGAACTCCCTTTTCGCTCCTACTCATAACCAGTAGCAATGGATTCTCCATAGATTCCCTCAATCAGGTAATACCCTCTTGTTAGTGGAATCTTCTCTCGCCACATACCCCATGACAGGACATGGGTATATATATATATATATATACATATGCAGGTCTGTGCTCATATATATATATCTTATACATATAAGTATATGTAGATTCACACAGATATATCTGTTCTTGCCTATCTATATATCCATATCTTAATAAGATAGTACGTACATGTTTGTCTATATATTATTCTTTATCTGTCTGACTAAATGTATCGGTATATACTCATATATATCCATATATTTCCCTACGGGCCCGTCAGATAGCCTCTATCCCTTTCTATACTGTTCCAGCATACTAGGGATCTCCATGAACAACCACTACTCGTGGTAGTTAGGGGGCTTTTGCACCATGACCTTCACTTTTGGTACACCTAAAGCCCTCCATATCCTCTCTATTACCTATGTAATTTTAAATACAAAGGACCTTCTGAACCCTCAGAAAATCAGAGGCTACTATGCCTCATGTTCCTGTCCTTTTTCATCTCGAATATAGGAGTCTTCACAGCTCTTTCTCCCATGGGAACTATGTCCTTTTTTAGGTCAACAGAGCTTCACTCTTATCCATCTACGGACTTTTGCATCCTACCTATTTGAACCACCCCAGTTCCACTGGGTTTTCTTCTCACCCTAAGGGTTCTGACCTCAACCTGTTTTTGCACAGTGTATCTACATCTCCTTTCATTGAGGTACTCTCTGGAGATATTTTCCTGGTTCATATTACCAATTTCATATGAACCCCCGTAAAACCCTTGCATTCCACCAGTTGAGGTCCATATGGGTTATTGCACTTCAATGTTTTCACTAGATAGCACCTGTCCAGAGACTCCTTTCCAGGTGTCCTGTTTGGTCCAGCTGTTCCACAGCACATCTTTTTAGTTCAACTCCTACCCTTCGTCCCTAAGATGCCTGAGGTTCTGTAGAATAGCATGGCTCTCAGATTCGCAACATGCTGGGACTCCTCCAGGCATCTCAGCTTGGGAGTCCCCATATGTGAGGACTCATTCCTGCTTGTTCCTGGAGATAGCACAGTTACTTACCTGTAACAGGTGATCTCTGGGAACAGCAGGAATAAGTCTTCACAACCCACCCACCTCCCCTAGGAGTTGTATATCTCTATCTCTCTCTCTCTCTCTCTTTGTCTCAGCTTTCAAACTTAACTGAGGAGAGGCAGTTGGGAAAGGCGGGAAGGCAGCACGCAGGCGTGTTGGGATGCTCCCAAAAGCGTTTTGATTGGACGCTGGGGAGCGTTCCCGCGCAGACTCCGTCGGTACCGACGTACCCATATGTGAAGACATATTCCTGCTGTTCCCAGAGATCACCTGTTACAGGTAAGTAACTGTGCTTTATTGTCCTAAGTTATCTGGATAATTAGGTGAAGGTATTCTGCCCTTGCACCGCCCAAATAGTGCCACTGAGAATCAGCAGACAGACCCCGTCAGTGGCACTATATAGATTGTAGATGCAGTTAACCGAGTTAGTACTTTTGAATATTGGGCCGTTTAGTTTTAAGTTGTGGTCCTCTGCTGTTACTTTCATGCCTTGAAAATGCTTATTTTGGAAAGTGCTCCACAAGTGATCTCCAAAAGACTGCATGGATCTATGCAATATCTGATTTGCAAGTTTGTCTTTTTTTCATTTGGCTGCTTAGTCCTTTAAATTTGATCAATTCCAAACAGCTTTGTGCCCCTAGTGGGATTAGATGGCAGGGCATCCACTCCTATAATGTACAGGTTTTCAGTCTAAGCCAAGAACAGACTCTCTTCAGTCACATAACACTTGTCCTGTGTTCGATCTTGGCCAACAAGAGAGAGAAGTGATCAGCTAACACTGTGATTAATAACTGGAGTATTCTAAAAAAGAAAAATAGATGCATTAAGAACTTAAGAACATGATATGCCATACTGGGTCAGACCAAGGTCCATCAAGCCCAGTGTCCTGTTTCCAATAGTGGCCAATCTAGGTCACAAGTACCTAGCAATTTCACCAAAAGACAGAGGTTCCACAATGCTTGTATTGGGACAAGCAGTAGATATTCTGGGTCCACTTTAATAATTGTTTATGGACCTTTCCTCCAGGAACTTGTCCAAACCTTTTTTTAAACCCGGCTACTCTAACAGCTTTTACTACATCCTCCGGTAGCAAATTCCAGAATTTGATTACACGTTGAGTGAAAAAATATTTTCTCTTATTAGTCTTAAATAGGTTACGCTGTAGCTTCATTGCATGCCCCCTAGTCTTTTTATATTTTGATGGTGTAAACAATCGATCTACATTTACCATTCCACTCCATTCATTAATTTATAAACCTCTATCAAATCTTTCCTCAGCCTTCTCTTCAAGGTTGAAGAGCCCTAACCTTTTTAGCCTCTCTTCATAGGGGTATCCTTCCATCCCCTTTACCATTTTGGTGGCTTTTCTCTGTACCTTTTCTAATAACGCTATATTCTTTTTAAGATGTGGCAAACAGAAATTACACACAATATTCAAGGTGCAGTCGCACCATGGAATGATACAGAGGCATTATAATATCCTTTGTTTTATTCTCCATTCCTTTCCTTATGAAACCTAGCATTCTATTTGCTCTATTGGCCGCCACTGCACACTGGGTGGAGGGTTTTAACATGTTTTCCACAATGATTTCCTTCTGTTCTTTGAGAAGAGCAATGCTCCCCAGAGCTCTTTGGAAAGGTGATTTTTGCTGAATTTGCTGCCAAATTGTGAGTTCTAGTGGTCTGTCTGTTTGTCTCCCCATATTTATTTATCTCATTTTCCTTATTGGCGGGTTCCCTTACCTACTCCATTGCTGCAGAGTTTAAACTTTTTTCCTCTTAGTCTACCTGAGTGACTACCCCTCCCCCCTGCTAAGGGATTGTGTAGACCTCCATTTCCTGCACATGTGCTGCTTGCTCAGATTGCCTTCTGTTCCTTGAGAAGAGCAGTGTTCCCCAGAGCTCTCTGGAAAGGTGATTTTTGCTGAATTTGCTGCCAAATTGTGAGTTCTATTGGTCTGTCTGTTTGTCTCCCCATATTTATTTATCTCCTTGTCCTTATTGGTGGGTTCCCTTACCTACTCCATTGTGTGCACCCACAATTGAGGAACATCCTACTGGCCAGAGACACTTAGGTTCTCGCCCACCCTACCCCTACCCCTCACCCCACCCACCCCAGGGGCTACATTGATCTATCCTTCACAACTTGGGTTAAAGCCCACATCGTCTACATCTTTTCTTCTTCTTCCTCCTCTTCTGGGACTGCTTAATCAACATGTTGTGTATTCAGTGCAATACCTGAGGTAGTTTCATTCCAAGACGAATCATTTGGAGCCTAAGAGCTTGTCCTATGTGTCTCAAGTCAGCTGCCATGCATGAAGAACTGACTCTACTAAGGAAAGACCTAGCTGCCATGCATAAAGAAGTGACTCTACTGAGGGAGGAAGTGGCTGCAATGAAGCGCACCTCTTCTAGGATACAAACTGAACAAAGTCCACCTCTTCTCCCACAAAGAATCAAACACCCCAAGAACAAATGGATCACAGTGGGTTCCGGAAGATTGCGACCAGTAACGCAGAGACATCCTACACATCAAGAGATATCCCTGCACAATGCCTTCTCTGCTTTGACTAATGAGGATGCCCAATCCAAAGAAACTGAAGGGCCCTTAAATGAGTCAGACAATACCCAGTCTCCTGCTAAAGCACCAAATATGAAGAAAACCTCACCAAACAAAAAACTACTACTACTTGGAGATTCCATCATTAGAGGCACCAACTTGGGAACACAGTTCAAAGGAGAGAAGATAGTCATGTGCCTACCAGGCTCTTCAGCCAGCAGGAATACAAACCAAGTTGTTGAAGTACTTAGCAAAAAAAGTGAACACTCCAAACTTGACGTTTTTATCCACTTGGGCACAAATGACCTGACTAGAAACAGTGCCTCTACAGTCCAAAAGGACTTCCAATCTCTGGGAGAGAAACTCAAGCCCATTGTTAACACTGTTGCATTCTCAGAAGTTCTACCTGTTCTTGGTAAGGGGACAAAAAGGCTGCATCACATTAACAGCTTTGATACATGGCTCCAGACCTGGTGCAATCAAGAAGGATTCAGATTTATTGGTGACTGGGGAAACAGATGGACCAACAAGAGACTATACTGTGCTGATGGACTACATCTCTCGGTGGCAGGGAAAAGAATCCTAAGTGAAAAATTCAGGCAGTATGTGGATATGCATTTAAACTAGGAAAAGGGGGTGACGGATGTGGAAGGTCAAGATCTTCAAGCCACCCCCTACAAAAGCAGAATAACATCAGAAACAGCCACACTTTTAAACCACACATCAAAAACAAGTGGGAAAATTTGGGCAGAAGAAAATCAATGCAAAATATACACAAGCTAGGTAAATGCTGGAAAGCAATGAGCACAAACGCTCAAAGCTTAGCCAACAACGTTCCAGACCTGGAAGCCCTAATGGTGGAAATGGATTTGGACATTGTAGCCATTACAGAAACATGGTTTAATGAATAGCATGATTGGGATATAGCCATATCTGGCTATAATCTCTTCAGAAGAGACAAAGAAAATGGAAAAGGAGGAGGAGTAGCCTTGTATGTCAAAAGCAATATTAAAGCTACTGAAATGCAGGGGACATGACGAAAAGAAGAAGCGCTCTGGATTGCGTTGGAAAGAGGAGATGGCACTCTCATCCATACTGCTGTAGTCTACAGACCTCCGACTCAATTTGAAGAGAGAGATAACGAATTGATTATAGATTTTGCTAAGATAGCCACAAAGGGGGAAGTGATCATATTGGGTGACTTTAATCTACCTGATGTGGATTAGATTACTCCTTCTGCACATTGGAAAGAAGCAAAAAAATTGTAGATGCTCTCCAAGATGCATTACTTAGACAAATGGTGATGGAACCAACCAGGGAAAGCTCAACACTGGATTTAGTGCTCACCAACGGTGATAGCGTGTCGAATGTCCGCGTGAGTGCCCCTGTGAGCAACAGTGATCATCACACGATGTGGTTTGAGATAAAAGCCATGGTACAGGCCAATCATAGCAAGCTCAAAGTCTTGAACTTCAAAAACACTGACTTCAATAAAATGGCCGAGTACCTAAAGGAGGAGATGACAGGGTGGAAGGAGATAAGGGAAGTGGAATTGCAGTGGGCTAAACTAAAGATGGCAATAAAAGGGGCAACAGATAAATATGTAAGAAAAGTAAATAAAAACAAGAGGAGAAGGAAACCTGTTTGGTTTTCCAAAAAAGTGGCTGCTCAAATAAAGGCAAAAAACACAGTTCTCGCAAAATTCAAAAGCTTGCAAACAGAAGAACACAGAAATGAATACAGGATCAAACTCAAAGAGTCAAAAAGAGAAATAAGGAAAGCAAAATCAAAGGCAGAGGAAAAGATGGCTAAAGATGTTAAAGGTGGCGACAAAACTTTCTTCAGGTATATTCGGGAAAGGAAGAAGATCAGAGCTGGAATTGCAGGACTCAGAAGTGCTGGGAAAGGACTCGTGGAAAGTGACAATGAAAAAGCGAAATTTCTAAACAAATACTTCTGCTCTGTTTTTACTAAAGAAAATTCTGGAGATGGACCAGCTGTGACTCCCAAATATAAAAATGGGAATGAAGTAGATACCACACCATTCACAGAAGATGAGGTGTTAGAAAAACTTGCTAAACTGAAAGTGGACAAAGCCATGGGACCGGATGGGATACATCCCAGGATACTGAAAGAGCTCAGAGAGGTTCTTGCAGGACCGTTAAAGGATGTCTTCAGCAGATCCTTGGAAACAGGAGAAGTTCCTCAGGACTGGAGAATGGCTGATGTTATACCTCTACACAAAAGTGGTGACAGGGAAGAAGTGTCAAACTACAGGCCTGTGAGCCTTACCTCAGTGGCGGGAAACGTAATGAAGGTGCTCCTGAAAGAGCGAATAGAGAACTTTCTCAAAACCAACAGGTTGCAAGATCCGAGGCAACATGGTTTTACTGAAGGACGGTCTTGCCAAAGAAATCTGATTGAGTTTTTTGACGGGGTGACCAAGGAACTAGATCAGGGGCATGCGATGGATGTCATCTACCTGGATTTCAGCAAAGCCTTTGATACTGTTCCTCATAGGAGGCTTGTCAATAAACTCATTAGCTTGGGGATGGGTCCAAAGATGGCAAACTGGATTAGAAATTGGTTGACTGACAGACAACAGAAGGTGATGGTACATGGAGCTCACTCTGGTGAAAGGAAGGTGATTAGCGGGGTGACCCAGGGTTCGGTCCTGAGCCCGGCATTGTTCAGTGTATTTGTGAGTGATATTGCTGAAGGACTGAATGGAAATGTCTGTCTTTTTGCAGATGACACAAACATTTGCAACAGAGTGGACTCCCCCGAGGGAGTGGTTAACATGAGGAAAGATCTACAAAAGCTGGAAGAATGGTCTAATGCTTGGCAACTACGATTTAATGTGAAAAAGTGCAGTGTCATGCACTTGGGTAGCAGAAACCCAAGGGAAATGTATGCGATAGGGGGCGAGAGGTTGGTGTGCACGGTTCAGGAGAAAGACCTTGGTATGATTATCTCTGATGATCTCAAGGTGGCAGAACAGTGTGACAAGGCTGTGGCAAAAGCCAGGAAGATGTTGGGCTGTATACAACGAGGGATTACCAGCAGAAAGGAAGAGGTACTTATGCCACTGTACAAGTCATTGGTGAGGCCTCACTTGGAATACAGTTTTGGAGACCATATCTTGCAAAAGATGTAAAAAGACTGGAAACTGTTCAGAGGAAGGCGACCAAAATGATTCGGAGCCTGTGACAGAAGCCTTAGGAGAAGAGACTTGAAGACCTAAATATGTACACTTTCGAGAAGAGGAGGGACAGGGGAGATATTATTCAGACCTTTAAATACTTAAAGAGAAATGAACAAACAAATCTCTTCCAAAGACAGGGAAGCTGTAAAACGAGAGGGCATAACATGAAGCTGCAAGGTGGTAAAATGTAAGGCATTGTCAGGAAATATTTTTTCACTGAAAGGGTGGTAGATGCTTGGAATGCCCTCCCGATGGAAGTGGTGGGGGCAAACACGGTGACAGAATTCAAAATGGCATGGGACAAACACAGTGGATCCCTTTACAGCAACAGGATAAAAACAAAATAAACTGAAACATATAACTTCTGAGCCATCTAACATCTCAACAAATAGGGGTGTCCTATATAGAGAGGAGGGTTCACCCCTAAACAAAGACATGGAGAGGTGTGGCCTGCACCTACTCTTGCCATATTCCTGGGCAGACTAGATGGACCATGCTGGTCTTTATCTGCCATTATCTACTATGTTACTATGATGCCTAAATCTTTTTCTTGGGTGGTGGTTCCTAATGTGGAAACTTGCATCGTGTAACCATAGTTTCGGTTTTTCTTTCCTAGGTGCATAATTTTGCATTTGTCCACATTAAATTTCATCTGCCATTTGGATGCCAAGTCTTCCAATTAATCAAGATCCTCTTGCAATTTTCCATAATCCTCATGGGTTTTAACAACTTTGAATAATTTTGTGTCATTTGCAAATTTGATAACCTCACTCGTTATTCCCATTTTCAGGTCATTTATGAACAGGGCGGCCCCTCCATTGCGCAAGAATGTTTGCACAGGGCCTCACATTTCAGGGGGCCCCACACAAACAACATTCTTCCCATCATCCCAGGAAAACTTTAAAAGAAAAAACAAACTTGCTGCTGCTGCCGCCGCCGCCGCCGCCGTGGCAGCGGTAGAATCAAGTGTCTCCCGCAGGGCCCCCGCCCGCCCAACAGAGTCCTCCCTCGATCACTCTCCTTGGCGCAGCTTTCAGCTCTGGGAAATGTGCATCATTAACGTCTGCGCTTTGTTTAGTACAACAGGAAATTAATTTATAGTTTTATTTCTACAGTGTTGTACATTCCAAGTTTGGGTTTTGGGGTTCCCAGTTTAATTGTCTTCCTGTTTCTAAATTGTGATTCCTTGTTTGGTGATGGTCTATGTTCTGCATGTGTAACTGAGCTGAGGTATTCTGTTTATGTAATTCCTATTTGACATTGCCACTTGTTCTCTTTCCCCAGTAGGTCGTGTATTGTTATTCTCTGAAATGTATTGTTTTAATATTTGCAGTGCTGCCTTTTGATAGGTAGAGTATGGTGCTTTATGAGTTCTGGTAGTGCTGTTATGATACGGTGGATTTGCTATTGGTTCTAAAGGGGCAGTATTTATAGTAGTTCCTAATGTGCCTGGCATTTGGCACTGGATTATAGTAATGTAGAAAACGTTTAGTCTTTCTTTATCCATACACTCATTAAGAGGCATGTTTACTAAAAGTTAGTGTACGGTAACATTATGCAAATAGTTATGCAAATGAGGCCCCGCACCGAGTCTCTGCACATGGCCCCGCACTCCCCTTGGGCCGCCCCTGTTTATGAATATGTTAAAAAGCAGCGGACCCAGCACAGATCCCTGGGGTAATCCACTATTCACCTTCCTCCATTGGGAAAATTGGCAATTTAGCCCTACCCTCTGCTTTCTATCTTTTAACCAGTTCCTGATCCACAATAGTACATTGCCTCTTTATCCCATGACTCTTTAATTTTTCCAAATGTCTCTCATGAGGGACCTTGTCAAAGACTTTCTGAAAGTCCAGGTACGCTATATCAGCTGACTCACCTTTGTCTACCTGTTTATTCACACCTTCAAAAAAACATAACAGATTAGTAAGACAAGACCTTTCTTGGCTAAAGCCATGTTGGCTGTCTCCCATTAAACCATGACTATCTACATGTTCAATAATTTGAAGATGCTAAATTAGTGAGCTAGTTTTAACAACTCCGGAAAGAGAACTTAGCCAGTGTTACCCTCTCCGGGACAACAGAATTCCTGTTGGAGGCAGATTAACGTACTTAGTAGCTCCATAGCGTCTACTTTTTTGTCTGCATAATCCAAGAGGGCTGCAGGCGATGATTCTTGAAAATTCCTCTAGATCTGGGGTCACCAACCTCCAGAGGGCTGCGGGCCGCACAGCCGACTACCGGGAGCCTCGCGGGCCGCACCCCCCTTCTCCCCGCCCCCGCGAAAAAAAAACAACAAACGCAAAATTATGAAAACAATGGCTGATCACCTTTATTGAATTTAATGAGATGGCTGATGATTCATGCTAGCAGACAAACGCTTAAAGTCCGGCTTCACAGATGACACTGACAGGAGAAGGGACGCTTGCAGGTGGCCGGTGAGCTGCGAGCGCGTGGATACAATGGCGGGAATCCTTGGCGGGCCGCACGTAATGTTAACCGGGGTAGAGCCGCAGGTTGGTGACCCCTGCTCTAGATCATCCCCCAAGCAGGTTTTCTTTTCAAATTCCACATTGAAAATGAATAAGGATAGAACTTTCTACCTTACTGTAAGATAAAGCAATCAAACAGGTTCCTTCTTACAAAAGGAAAATGAGATTTGTTGGCAGTATCTCCAAATCCCCAAGGAAAATGGGAGCCTTAATCACAATTTTAATCTCTGAATCTTAAACAAATTTCTACAAAAAGAAAAATTGGAGAGTGTGACTCTAATCACAATCTTGTCACTGTTGAATAAGGGATACTGGCTTTGCTCTTTAGATTTAAAAGAAGGATATACGCATATGATACACTCAGATAACAGGCCGTTCCTTAGGTGTATTTATTTAGCATTTTTTATATACCGCATTTCTGATGGTCAACACGGTTTACATGGAAAAATTTTAACTTAAAAACTTATAACATTGCATATAACAGGGAATGTTAACATGGAATGAAATATTTAACATAAGAGGTGTAGAGTGGCTATAATCATTAACATTAACCTATCTACATGATTGATTGTGTATTATAAGGCGGTACTTGAGAGCAATAGATTATGGGAGTTTAAGATTTGGTTAGGTGTGCTGTTTGAATGAAACAGACTGGGAGGCATATTGTCCAACTTGGTTTGAGTGAGGAGAAGTTTGTATAATGATCTTTTGAAGAGATGTTGCAGTTAAAGACAGTGTTATGTTTTATCATCAAAAAGCTCTTTGAAGAATAGAGTTTTTACTTCTTTCTGAAGTGGTTGAGGTCATCTGTGTTCTCAGTTTTTTAGGGAGATTGTTCCAGAGGCCAGGTGCATACAAAGAGAAGGCTGGTGTGCATGTTGTCTGGTTGCATTTTAGTGTTTCAAAGGGCTCGGTTAGGGTGTTCTGAGCACATGATCTCCTAGTTCTATTTTCTGGGACTTTTTGCAGCATGTTCTGTAGGTACTTTGCAGACATGCCATGCAGGATTTTGAAAATAGTTATTACTTTTTCTCTAGGAACAAGCAGGAAGTCAATCCTCACATATGGGTGGCATCGGCACTGACAGAGCGCTCGCTGAAGCATGCCCCCAGCTTTCAAAGAAAAAGGATGCCATCTTGCTCAGTCTCCTTTTTCCCGCAGAGCCCTTCAGACATCTGTCTGATTTCTCCCGGAAAAAGTTGATTTTTTTTCTCAACCTGAGTTTTATACTCTCTCCAATTGTGCACCAGTAATCTTCCCCGAAACCCGAGCTTGCTGTCTCTGGCATCGAGTCTCAGATTCCTAACCCTTTTTTCTTTTTGGCGCCTTTGCGCCCTTTTTTCCAGTTGACAGCACTGTGGGTCTTTGACCTCACTGGGATAATATTTCCCCCATGGCTATCAGTGGGTTCAAGAAGTGTAATCAGCATGCCAAAATCATGTCTTTTACCAACACACACTACTGCTGCCTGCACTGCCTCGAAGGCGGCTTCCCTGGACAGTTACGACAGGTCAGGTAAACCCTGAACCAGGTCCCACAGCCCTAGATGCTCGTCCGAGTGATCGGAATGGGAGTGGCCTACAAAGGTCCCCCGGAAGGAATTGATCACAGATTGACCTCAGACATCAGAACCTATCCTCGGGGGAACCGGCACCAGCCCTGAGTTCCTCGGTGCCCTCACTGATGGCTGCGGAACCTTCCGGACTTGAAACCAGAATGGCTTCCCTAGAGTGCAGTCTATCTACCTTCATGGACCAGCAGCAGGCACTGTTGTCTGGTACCACAAGTTCCTCCGCTCAGACCACCGGACCATCAATGTTGAGGATGTCTCCGGAGGCCGAGCCAATCCTCGAGACCATTCGGCCTCGAGTCGATCCTACGGGACTGAGGTCCTCCCTGGCTCGTGCACATGGCACCAGCCATGGGGTCTCTGAGGGAAGCGGGTGGGGCTCAGGCCTGGAGCCCGCGGGCCACCCTTCCCTCGTCTTCGACAGATTACTCGGAGTGAGAGACTGAGGACGAGGAGTCACTGGACACCTGTCACCACTTTGACATCCCCTCAGATTCCCCTCCTTCTGAGCCCTGGTGTCCATCCCCACTCAAGGTCATGGCATTCCTCGATTTTGTGAGGGACACGTCGAAGGCCCAAGTGTTCCTGATGGAGTTGGAGGAGGACCCTCAGATGGAGGAGCTAGAAATTCTCCAATACGAGGCCCCTCTGAAGGATTCGCTCACAGGACCCCTTCCACCCATCCTGGAATGGCTAATGCTCTGTATGTAGGAGACACTGGCATCGGTGCTGGTTGTGAGCAAGTGGCTTGGCTCAATGTATCAGGTCGGCCAGAGTCCTGGATTCCAGAAGGCACAGCTGTCACATAATTCCGTGGTAGTGGAGTCGGCCATGCGTCAGCTGAAGAGCCAGAACACACACTTCTCGGTGCCCCTGGGTAGGGAGGCCGGCACCTTGGATGCCCTCGGCAGAAAGGGCTACCAGGGCTCGATGCTCATCAGCCGATCCAAGCCTATGAGCTGTACATTGGCATGTACGTGAGAGACCTGGCGAAGGAGCTTGCCAGGTTCTCGGTTGATCTCTCTGAGGAACCCCTGCAGTGGTTCAAGAACCTGGCCAAGGCCATCTGTGAGTGTTCCAAATTCATGTCTCGGGCAGCCTATGACAGCTTTGAGTTGGCGACTCGAGTAGCGGCGGCAGGCCTCGGGGCCCGATGCCAGGCTTGGCTACAGACTTCCGATCTCGAGCAATGGGTTGAGGACAAATTGGTTGATGTCCCATACCAAGGAGAGAACCTCTTTAGCAAACCCATGACCGAAAAGGCTGCTGAGTTGAAGGCCGAGTTCATGACAAGGCCAGGCTCACTAAAACGACCGCTGCCCCTTGCCGATGGAAGGGCCTGTGTATAAAGCCCTTTTACCCATGGAAAGGGGCTGCTTACAATAATAATCCATATTTTCAGGCCTCCTCAGCTGGATCAGCAGGCCAGGGGACATGGGTATGGCCCTCGTAAGCAGAAGGCTCCTAAGCCCCAGGCGTCGGCTCCGGCCTAGCCAGGGGGGAGATTTTGACTCCTTGGGCATAGCCTCTCTATCCCAAGGAGGCCAGCAGCCCACAGGGGAACATCTGATCCATTATGCCCAAAGGTAGTCAGCTATCACCACCAATTCCTGGGCACTCCAAGTGGTCAAGGAGGGCTACTTCCTCCATCTGGCTCAGACACCTTCTTCTTTCTTCCCGGGAGAGCCCCCCAGGACTCCCCTTCACTGGGACCTCCTATTGAAGGAACTCTCGTGTCTTCTTGAGGACAGGGTGGTAGAACCAGTACCCCAAAATCTCAGGGGCAAGGGGTTCTATTCCAGGTATTTCCTCATACCAAAAAGAACAGTGAGCCTATGGCTCATCCTGGACCTGTGCATCCTGAACAAGTTCTTGGTGAGGAAGAAGTTCAAGATGCTCTCCCTTGAAACATTGCTGCCTTACTTCCAGCAGGGAGACTGGCTATGCTCCTTGTATCTGAAGGATGCCTAAACCCACATCCTCATCCACCCCAGCCACAGGCAGTACCTTCGCTTCATGGCGGGGGGCAGCCACTACCAGTACAGGGGTACTACCCTTCAGCCTGGCCTCCTCCCCCAGGGTCTTCACCAAACGCCTGGTAGTAGTGGCCACCTTCCTCCGCTTCCAGGGGATATTTGTCTTTCCCTACCTGGACGACTGGCTCACAAAAGAAGGCACGGCCACAAAGGTGCAGCAGGCCACAGTATGTACCATCCAGGTTCTGCAACATCTGGTGTTTGTGATAAACTACCCCAATCTCATCTCCTCCCATCACAATGTCTGTAATTCATAGGAGCAAGGCTGGACACTCTTCAGACAAAGGCCTGCCTCCCCTTGGACCGAGCAGACCATCTCAGGGCACTGGTCATAGATATATAACACCGTCCCTTGGTGTCAGCTGGCTTCAGCTGTGCTTACTCGGGCACATGGCCTCTACGGTTCATGTCACTCGAGATGCCCGTCTGCACATGAGGGCTGCTCAGTGGTGCCTTCGAGACCAGTGGACACAAACCACAGGCTGTCTCCAGGACAGAGTCTCAGTGACCCCCACTAGTTGGAAGAATCTCTGACTTGGTGGCAAAACCCCATCAACTCCAGTCAGGGATGTCCTTCCAAACCTCAAGCCCTCTAAGGGTCCTCACTATGGATGCCTCGCTGCTGGGATGGGGAGCCTACTGTGAAGAACTCCGCACCCGGGGTAGCTGGTTGCAGGCCGAGAGCAGCCAGCAGATCAACCTCCTTGAGCTTCAGGTGATATATCTTTGAGCGTTCTGCCACTGCCTGAGGTACCAACCGGTACTGATCCAAACAGACAATCAGGTGACAATGTTCTGTGTGAACAAGCAGCAGGGCACAGGGTCTTGCACCCTCTGCCGCAAAGTGATGACACTCTGCTCTTACGCAGTTCAACAGGGAATACTCCTATGGGCAGTATACCTACCAGGCCAGGACAACACCCTGGTGGACAAACTGAGCAGGGTCCTCCAGCCACACGAGTGGCAGCTGGACCCCAGAGTAGCTAATCGGATCTTCCGGCTCTGGGGGACCCCATGGGTAGACCTCTTTGCCAGCCTGGACAACTACCAGTTGCCCCTCTTCTGCTCCCGGTAGCCCCGCCCCTCCCAGGTGGTGGCAGATGTGTTCCTTATTTCATGGTCGGAAGGGCTTATGTATGCCTTCTCACCCATGCCACTGATTGCCAAAATACTTTTTAAGGCTCTGCACGATGAAGCCTCACTGATCCTGATGGCCCTTCCGTGGACAGGCAGCCGTGGTTCCCGCTGCTCCTCCAACTGTCAGTGGAGACAGATCCCACGGGGGAGCTCCCCAGGGCTCTTGTCTCAGGAGGAGAGCTCCCTCCTGCACCTCAACCCGGGTTCCCTATCACTGATGGCGTGGTTGCTGAAAGGGTGACCCTAGCCACTTTCAACCTCTCAGGAAAAGTGGACGAGATCCTGCTGGCCTCCCGTATTGCTTCCACCAGGAGATCCTATGCCTTCAAATGTTGCAGGTTCTCGGTCTGGTGTGTGCAGCAACGGATGAACCCATTCTCCTGCCCGTTGCAGCTTGTGCTGTAATACCTTCTTCGTCTCTCGCAATCCGGCTCAAATCAAACTCCGTCAGAGTACACCTCAGTGCTCTGGCAGCGCATCATCACCCGGTGGAAGGAAACACCCTCTCAGTCCAGCCTCTGGCGATCCGCTTCTTGAGGGGACTTCTGCTGTCCAAACAACCCGTCCATCCTCCAGAGACAGAGTAGGACCTCAACGTAGTATTGGTGCAGCTCACTCTCCCACCATTTGAGCCTCTGGCTACCTGCCACCTGAGATACCTCTTGTGGAAGGTCATGTTCCTTGTGACGTTCACCTCTGCTCTCAGAGTCAGTGAGCTCCAAGCCCTAGTGGCAGAGGCACCATATACCAGGTTCTGTAAGATCAGGGTCATGCGACGCACACACCCTAAATTCCTTCCAAAGGTGGTATCTTCTTTTCACCTCAACCAGGAGGTGGTACTGCTCACCTTTTTCCCAAGGCCTCACTCCAGCAGGGTGGAGACAGTCCTTCACACCTTGGACTGTAAGAGGGCCCTGTCTTTCTACATTCAGCGTACCCGGGGCCACCAGAAAGCTTCTCAGCTTTTTGGTTCCTATGACCCCAATCGTCTGGGAGAGACGGTAACCAAACGGACACTGTCTATCTGGGTGGCAGACTGAATCGCTCTTGCCTATGAGCAGGCTAGGCTCACACTGGATAGCTTGGTCACAGCATACCGTGTCAGGGCCATGGCGGCCTCTGTGGCAGACCTCTGCTCTGTTCCTATGTTGGACATCTATTGGGCCACCACATGGTCTTCAGGTCACACCTTTGCAGCTCATTACTGCCTGGAAAGGGAGTCCCAACAGAACAGCGCCTTTGGCCAGGCCATGCTTCAAAATCTTTCTGAAGTCTAGGCAACTCCTACCCTCTGACCCTTCTGTTTTCAGTCTACCGGAGCATTGGTTTTCATCGGACACACAGGTCCTAGTGCAGTCTGTATCTGCGGACTTGATTGCTGCTGCTCATGGCTCCCCTTGAGGGTGACTGTTGTTTTTTTTCTATGGGCATGTAGTAACCTGTAGCTAGAGAGTCCCATATGTGAGGACCGACTTCTGTTTGTTCCTGGAGATAGCATAGTTACTCACCTGTAACAGGTGTTCTCTGGGGACAGCAGGAATCAGTCCTCACAACCTTCCCTTCTCCCCTTGGAGTTGCTTCTTTACCATCTTTCATTTTTGCAGTCTTTTAGCTTTGTCATCTGACTGGGCGGGAAGGGCACCACGCATGTGTGGTGGCATCTCCCAAAGGCTTTCTTTGAAAGCTGGGGGGATGCTTCCACAAGGGCTCTGTCGGCACTGACATCACCCATATGTGAGGACTGATTCCTGCTGTCTCTGGAGAAGAACACCTGTTACAGGTGAGTAACTACGCTGTATTTGATTCGGCAAGAGAGGGGGAGCCTGTGTAGCTTTTAAAGGAGTGGTGTTATATGGTCTCTTCTAGAAGCACCTTCTAGGACTGGCTGCAGTGTGCTGGGCCATTGTAATGGCAGTAAGTCATATTTTGAGATACCATGATAAATGATATTGCAAAAGTCTAAGTGTGGGAATATCATTGCCTGAAATACCGCACGGAAGTTATGTGCTTCAGTTAGTGATCATAAGTGTTTTAATCTTTTGATAGATTGTTCTAGTAGTTCTATTGATGTGTGCATTTAGGGTGAATTGTTGATCAATTGCAATTCCAAGGTATTTGATCTCGACCTTGACTTTCAGCTCCGCATTGTTGACTTTTAGAACTAGGAGTGATGAGAATGTTTCAACCCTTGTGATAAAAAGAACCTCCATCTTTTTGAAGTTTATTTTAAGTTGGTGTTGTGATAAATAGTTGGATGTTGCATTAAAAGAGTAGATTATGGGAGTCTAGCAAGTTTTTGTTGTGTAGAATGGCACGTAAATCATGTCATCTGCGTAGAGATGGTACAAAATGTTGTGAGTTTGAATGATGTGACAGATTGGCTGTAGGTAAATATTGAATAAGATCCTGACAACTGACGAAATCAATAAGTTCATCATTGATGGAGAAGAAATTGAAATAGTTGACAGCTTTAACTTGGATCAACATCAATCAAGAAAGGACTAGCAGTCAAGAAATCCGACGATGTATTACTCTTGGTAGAATGGCTATGAAGGACCTAGACAAGATTCTCAAGAGCAGAGATGTCTCTCTCCATACAAAGATTTGACTTGTCCAGGCCATGGTATTTTCAATAACGTCATATGGATGCGAAAGTTGGAGAGTGAAAAAAATAGACAGGAAGAAAATTAATGTCTTTGAATTATGGTGCTGACGACGAATACTGTGTATATCATGGACTGCCCAAAGAACAAACCAGTCAGTAGAGGAGATCAAACCTAAACTTTCCTTAGAAGCTCAGATGACAAGACTTTGACTTTTATACTTTGGATACATCATGCGAAGAAAGAGATTGGAGAAAGACATAATGCTTGGCAAGGTAGAAGGTCACCATAAAAGAGGAAGGCCGGCAATGAGGTGGCTTGATACAATAACAGCAGCTATGGATACCATTCTATCAATAATGAGCTGCTTGGCTGAAAACTGAATAAAGTTTAGGTCAACTATCCAGAGGGACGCCAGGAGTCGACACTGACTCAATGGCACTTAACAACAACAAGAGGGAGGATAGCGCTGAACCTTGTGGGATGCCCTGGGATAGCTTAAAAGGTGGATTTGATGGATCCTACTTTGACATGTTGCTGGCATCCAGTTAGATAGGAGCGCAGCCATTCTAAAGCAGAACATTGTACTCCAATTTCTTGATGGTTGAGCAGATGTATGTGTGATACAGAGTCAAATGCAGCCTTGATATCACAGAATATTAAAATGAATCCTTGTTATTGACTCTGAATGCCCTTTTTGATTTTATTAAATGAGGAGGTGATTAGTATTTCGACACTGTGACACTGAAACCATGTTGCTGTGTATCTAGAGAATTGTATGTGTTGATGTAGTCTTCTAGTTGTATGAATGTGACTTTTTCAATTATTTTAGCTAGGAAAGGTAGGCTGCTAATTGGTCGGTAAGAAGATGGGTCTTTAGAGTCTAGGTTGGGACCTTTTAGAATGGGTGGGATTGAGCCGTTTTGAAGGTAGGCGAGTAAGTATGCTTGCTTGAAGGAGTATTATATTATCTGTCTTAGAAATGGTGCTATATTGGTGTGGGCAAGCTTAATCTAACTTACTGGACATGGGTCTTGTGGGGATGTTGTAGTGTTGAGTTCCTTGAGAGAGTAGTTGGGTGCTTGGTGATATTGTAGTGAGGTTGGGTTTGTGTTTGCTTCTCTGACTTTAGTTTGGAAATGGTGTGGGTCAGGAGAGATATGGGTTTTGTTATTTTTGTCATGTTTTAGTAGGGACTTTACAATATTGAATAACTCCCTAGGTCTGTTTAAGGAGCTGATAATCAGCTTAGCATGGTACTTCTTGTTCTCATTGACTTTGTGCCGATATGTATTGAGGCTGTATAAGTAGTTATTTTTGCTTTGAGTGTTCTGGGAGTGGCAGCATTTGTGTTCCAACCTTCCGAGTTCCCTTTTCAGTTGTTTTAGTTCAGAGCTGTATAAGATGGTGTTGACTGTCATTTTGTTTTGCCTCATTTGTGATATTGTTGCATATTCACTGATTGTCTTGTTCCAGCTCATAATAAGGTCATCCAGATTGTTGGACTCAATGTTTAGTAATGATGGTATTTCATCCAGGAATAGTGATTTGTCAACGTGTCTGAAGTGGCGGCCAGTGTTTGTGTTGTTATAGTTGTGATGATCTAGGAAGTTGTATGTAAGCTGGAAAGAGATCAAGTGATGGTCAGACCATGGCACCTAAGTGATTTGCAGCATGTGATTTGTGTCAGGGTTAAGCAATTGATTAGGTGTGAAAATCAAGTCAAGCATGCTTCTTCCTCTATGGGTAGGTTTGTTGATGATCTTTTTGAAATCTAAAGCTTCCATGGCTTCTAAGAATGCAGTTGATTGAGGGGTAATGTAGAAAGGTTGAAGTCACCTAATATGAAGAGGAGTTTGCTTTGAGCGGTGTGGGAGCAAACTATCTCTAGGATGTTAGATAGTGCCACATTGCTTGATTTGGGTGATCTGTAGGCTGGGCATAAAGCAATGTATTTGTTTTCGATAAGGACTAAGTCGAGGTCGTCGGTGCTAATTGTGGTTGTGAGAGAGAAATTGAGACTGTTCTTTACTATGATGAGCATGCCGCCTCTGTTGCTATTTCTGGTGCTGTAAAATAACTCATAGCCTGGTACCTTGAGCAGATTTGCGAGTACATTGTCTTCTTCATTGAGCCATCTTTCTGTTAGACATAAGATGTCTGTGCTGTAATTTGTGATGACAGGAATTTTGTTTCTAACTGAACAGGTATTGATTAGAGTACCCTTTAAGTCTTGTATTTTGAGAGTGTCAGGAGTTTGATGTTTTAATGATGTTTGTTTCTTGATTTTTATTTGTTTCAAGACGCTGTAAGTTTTATTCTTAACTCTTTGAGGCATAGCCCTTATTTTATAACTTCTGGGTGAGTTTATGATGAGAATCCAGTTTGAAGCTGGTGAAAAGGATTCAGCTAGTATGATTGAAGCTATTATGCAAGTTATGGTTAGGAGGGTAAATATTTTGCTATGCATTGTGCCTGTGCCTTTACGCTAATGCACATTGTAATTGATGGTTAATGCTTATCGAGTCTGTGTTGGGTTGTGTAGTAAGCCATGGGGTTTTGTTTACTTTGATACATAGTCTTGAGAGGACACTGTTGTGATGCTGAGCAGTGAGAGAAAAGAGCTTGTTCAACAGCGTTGAATTGAAGCATGGTAGTTGGAAGATTATAAATAGTCTTGTTTCACGCCAAACGGCCCTTTGGCTTATCCTTTGGATAAGGACCCACCTGGTAGAGCGGAGGTCTTATTAAAGGGAGGCTAGATAAGGTGCCTCTGAGGGAGACAGCGCTTACCAGTGTTAGTGAGACCTGGTAGCTGCCTGCAGGAGGTTTCCCGATCGGAGATGAGCTGGGTTCCAGATTGCTGCTTTTTCCCACAGAGGATGTGCACACACAGTCTGAGAAGGTCGCACGCACATTGGTCAGTTAAGATGTATCCAATGGAGGCAGAGCTTCCATCGCTGTAAGTGGTCTGTGGAATTGAATAGATTTATTCTGGGACCACAATATCTAAAATACCAGATAGTCCCTTTGGACATCCACCAGCCCTGGTAGTATTCAGAGTACCTAGTGGTAGAAGTACAGTAGCAGTAGCATACTTTGAAAGTGCTATTGAAATGTGTAATATATGTTTCCGTACTAGATGACTGTCTAATCAAAAGCAATTCATATTCCATATGACTAAAAACATTGGGACTTATATTCAAAAGGGCTTATCCAATTAGAGGAACTTGCTAACCAGATAAGCCACAGTGAGCACAATACTGAGTGATATTATCTGGATAGTACTGCTAAATATTTCCTCTGACCACTGAGGCACTATCTGGATAGTGCTGGGGGTGGTCTGTAGATGTAGCTGGGGATGAGCCAGCATTTACCCAGTGGCGATTTTCAACACTACTATATGGATAAGTCCTAAGCATAATTTAGGATAGGAAAAAAAGCTGTCCTACATGTATGCAAATTGGCTATCTAGATAGTGGCTGAAAATCACTGCTATCCAAATAGGTGCCATTGCTGACCACAAAATCTGGATATTCAGCAGTGGCCATTATCTATATGTTTTGCTGAATATCAATTTAAAAAAACCACAATGCAAAAAAAAAAAAGCCCTTTCACTCATACTTAATTCAAAATATGAAAACAATATCACATATATACTTAAAAACCTATGTGTTCACATACAGCACAAAATTTAACAGTGTGTTGTAAAAATAAATTTAATTACTTTTATCAAAAACCACATATCACTAATGTCACTTATCAAGTAATAAATACAATATTACAATGTCATAATAGCACAATAATGCCCACTCTAAATTTCCACACCTTTACCTATTATACAATTTCCCAAAAAATCACATTAATAAATATCACTTTTTAAACAACAAATACAACATTACAATGGCACAATAATGCCTATTCTGAATTTCCACACATTTGCCTGTTGTATGGTATCCCAAAACCCACACTACTACTCCTCAACTCTCTACACTACTCATATAGTTTAGACTAGTGGGTTATATATGTCTCAACCATAAATCATAGGCTGAGTATGCTCGGTTCCATAGCTTTCAGTAACCAAAATCCAACCATCGATCATTTTGATCATTTTCCTAATACGCAGGACCATCTGGGACAATATCCAAATTTTGTTTTTCAGAACGAGAAGTATGTAACAGAAATCTGTTCTGTTATCCAGGAATTCAAAAATAGATTCTGTGACTTCCAAATAATTGGAACAGTTGTGGAGTACTTGTCATACCCATTCAAAGTAGATGTGGACATTAAAGAAACTGCAGCTGCTATCAGTAAAAATTACTCATTGAACAAGCCATCTCTTGAAAAAGAAATATTAACCCTTAAAAATGACATTTTTCTCAAGACCCGTGCTGAGCAAGAATCGTTTTGGAAGCTAGTGCGTAGAGACAAATTTCCAAACTTGAGAAGATGCAGTGAAGCTGTACACTCCTGTTTCGGTTCAACTTATTTGTGTGAATCTGCGTTTTCCCATCTGAAAATGATAGAGTACACAACGTTCCAACATGACAGATGAACATCTCCAGGATTCCCTGAGTCTGGCCCTCAAGCAATATTCACCCAAATTCAAAAAGCTGGTGGATGAAATGCAGGCTCAGACGTCTCACTAACTAGCAAGAGCGAAATATTAAAGATTATGCAAGATCAGCCTGGATCAATACCCGACCTAAATTTAACACAAATTACTCAATAAAAGTTAAAGAAAGTTATTAAGAAAGTTAAAGAAAGTTATTACTCAATACAACTTTAAGAAAAAATGTACTTTCCATTTCCCCTCGCAGTTTATTTATTTATTTATTTACAGTCTCTTTTATACCACGCTATTCAACATCAGTGCGGTTTACATGACAACCAAAACTTATACGGTGCAGGAATCTGCTCCGCATTACAATAAACAGGTGCTTAAACTTGGGTATAACCGGGGTAACTATTTACATATAGGCATCACATCAAGTCGAGTGTTAGTGTGGCGGTACTAGAAGGGGGGAGTGGTTAATGGTGCGCAGTCGTCCAGGTAGTGTTTGAGGAAGAGGTGGTGCTTCAGAGCCTTCCGAAATTGTGTTAGGTCAGGGATTGCCCGGATGCTAGGTGGTAGGGCGTTCCAGCACCTGGGCGCGCAGAACCTAAATGCCCTGCTTGCTGTTGCCTGGGTGCATTGTGTTACTGCTTTCGGGATTACTAGTGTGTTAATTGCTGCAGATCTTCTAGCTCTGTTGGGGGGAGTAGTGTGGATAAGCTCTGAGAGTGAGGCGGAGGAGAGTCCGTTGATGGCCTTGAAGGTCAGCAATAGGGTCTTGAAAGAAATTCTGCCGTGGATAGGGAGCCAGTGGAGCTGTTTCAGGATAGGTGTCACATGCTCACGCCTGGAGGCACCATATAGAACTCTAGCCGCGGTGTTCATTGCAAGCTGGAGCGGACCCAGGGTGGATTGTGGGAGCCCTTGTAGTATTGCATTGGCGTAATCGAAGTGTGGGATAATCAGCGCTTGAAAGATTGTCCGGAAGTCGTCTAGTTCTAGCAGGGAACGTAAATGTCTGAGTGTCCGGATTTTATGGTAGACTACTCTTAACGTGTTGCTTATGTGCGCCTTCATATCGAGGCGTTGGTCTAATGTGACTCCAAGATATCGGATTGTGGACTTAGTTTGCAACTCCGCTTCCTTGACCCTTAGGTAGGATGGAGGGGAGAAGTTCTGGTTCCTCGTGATGAAGAGAACTTCTGTTTTCTTGTGCTGTATTCGGAGGTTTTGGGTCTGGAGCCAGTTGGCCACTGCATCAAAGCAGTCTGTCAGTGGAGAGAGGTCAGGCTGGTTGGTTGAGAACGGCATATAGAGTAGCACGTCGTCGGCATATATTAAGCAGTCGACATTGACTGAACGGATGAGGTTACAGATGGGCTGCATGTAAATGTTGAACATCAGGGCGGAGAGGGAAGAGCCCTGTGGAACGCCCTGCTTCTGGTGGAATTGTTCCAATGTTGAGGTCCCAGATCGTATGTGCTGCCATCTGTTGGATAGGTATAATTTGCACCAGTTTAGTGCTCTGCCACAAATACCCTTGTCTTCGAGTCCCCTCAGGAGACGCTCATGGCTTACTGAGTCGAATTCAGCGGCTATATCCATGAAGACGAGGACGAATCTGCGGCGGGTGTTATCGATTCCATCAATTATGCTGCTGAAGAGGGTGGTGAGGAGTGTTTCCACACCATAGGATTCCCTGAATCCATGTTGGCAGGGGTCAAGCGGGGCGGTGTCATTGATGTGGTGTTGTTTTTGGCGTTGGACTTTTTTTTTTTTTTTTTTTTTTTAAACTTTTATTTTCATTTTGCAACAAACAAAAGAAACAACACACCAAAGGAGACAAAACAAGTATACAATAAGGAAAAGCAAACCCAATTACCCCCCACCCCCATGCTTCTTCTCTAGCTGATTATGTCAGCATGTGAGCGCTTCCAAACAACAGTGATTATACATCAAAAACAATCAAAAGAGTATCTGCGATACAGAATAATCATGGGACAAAGATATATACAAATTTAGACAGTCAGATGAGAGCATTGAGCAGAATGTACATAGTCATTGAGCATCTTCCATTTAGACCGATGATGAGGAGTCTGAATGGGGGAAGCAAACCATACGAGGTATTTGTTCATATTTACTGTAGAGACAGACATGATTCCACCATTCATTGGGGCTCAGCTGAGAGCTATTTTTCCAGTATTTCGTAATTAGGGAAATAGCAATGCCAAGCATAAAGTCCAAAAGGAAGTAAGCCATTTTTGGAAGAGAGGGGATCCCCGCAGCTGAGCGAAGTCCCACTATCTTCCAAGAAAGGGGCTCTTGAAAGTGCAAAATAGACTGGATACGACCCCAAACCCGACGCCAGTAATACTGTAGTGCGGGGCATTCATACATAACATGAGGTAGTGAACCAATGGCCGCATGGCATGTCCAACAACTATTGCCCTGAGTAGTGTTCCATTTGGCTAATCTGTCAGGAGTGTAAAAACACCGGTGGGCTAGAAAGAAGAGTGTCTGAGTGAGTGAGGCGGATCGGGAGACCCGTGTCACTCTACTCCAGACAAGGCTCCATTGCTCCGGGGTCAAAGTCACATGCAATTCTCTCTCCCATGCTTTCTGCGCTATAGGGGTATCTCTAATTATAGCATTACATAAGGTTTTGTAAAAATTGGATGCTACACCCGGTGAACTACCGATAGATCGGATAGTCTCCAACCAACCTTGTGTAGGGGAGGCCGATGGCGGGAGCACCTTAGCACTCCGAAGGCAATGCTGAAGTTGCACCAACTGAAAATAGTGTTTCGCTGGGAGACCAAATTCAATTTGCAATTCACTAAAAGTTTTCCAGCGACCTTCATGGAACAACTGACTAGGAATCCAAATGCCCCTAGTGTACCAGGGGCTCCACGCCATCGGCTTATTTTGTATTCGAAATCGAGTGTTATACCAAAGTGGGAGCTTGTCTAACGGACAGAGTCGGGAGTCTAAAGAGTGCATAAGATTATTAAAGGCACCTAAGGTGTCTAAAAGCATTGGTGGAAAGTGGGAGTCTGATGGGAGAGTCATACCAGGGAGAAAAGTAAGAGGAATCGGTTTGCAAAGGTCCTCTTCTATGTCTAGCCACACAGGTCTACTCGGTACTGGATCTTCCAGCCAACGAGCGCCTTGTTTGAGAAGAAAAGATTGATGATACTTCAGGAAATCAGGGAATCTGACACCCCCATTTTCCTTATCTGCTTGCAGCTTATGTTTCGCTATCCTAGGTGTCTTGTTTTGCCACAAGTATCTAGTCAGAAGGCCCTCTATATCTTTATATATACGTCGAGGGAAGAGACAGGGCAACATTTCTAAGATATAATTCACTTTCGGAAGAATCATCATTTTTATGGTTTCTAATCGACCCCACCAGGTAAGTGTTAAAGGAGTCCAGCGGTGAGTAAGCGCCCGGACTTTAGAGGTTAAGTCTTTGGCATTGAAGGAGATAGTGTCTTCCAAAGGAGAACAATAGTGAACCCCAAGGTATTTGACCATGCGAGGTTGCCATAAAAAGGGGAAGGGTTGCATATCTGCTTGATGAAGCAAAGGATTTAATGGAAAGGCTACCGACTTGGTCCAATTTATCTTATAACCGGACAGTTGTGAGTATTTACCAATTTGCTCTAGGACAGCCGGTACTGAGTCTATAGAGACAAAAAGCATAAGGTCATCAGCATACGCTGAAATTTTGATTTCCCTATGGGTGAAGGGGACTCCATGAATCTCCTCCGATTGCCGGATTAGTAAAGCCAAGGGTTCAAGTGCAAGATCGAAGAGAAGTGGAGACAGTGGGCATCCCTGGCGAGTGCCGCGTTGAAGGGGAAAAGGCTGAGACTTTAAAGCATTGGCACATATACTGGCTGTAGGCTGTGCGTACATGGTGCGAAGACAACGGAGAAAACCTTCCCCGAATCCGTACCAGCGGAGGACTGCAAACAGGAAGGGCCACTCTAAGCGATCAAAGGCCTTCTCAGCATCAAGTGAGAGGCCAACAAATGGGCGATCAAGATTAACTGCGGTAGTCAGTACATGGCATAGAGTCCGAGCATTGTCAGCAGTTGATCTACCAGGAATGAAACCGCATTGATCTGGGTGTATTAAGGTAGGCATCCTATCCGAGAGCCGGGTAGAGAGAATGGTGGCAAATATTTTATAGTCCGCGTTTAGGAGGGAAATTGGACGATAATTAGCTGTTAGTTGCGGGTCTCTCCCCTCTTTCTCAAAAACCACTACATTTGCCATTGAAAAGGACCCAGAAGGAGAACCCTCCTCGGCCAGAGCAGAAAAATAAATTTTCAAAACTGGAGCTAAGTCAGCGTGAAAAGTTTTGTAGAATTCAGCAGGGAGACCGTCTGGGCCTGCGGCTCGACCTGAGGCACACTTCTTGATAGCAGAATGAATTTCTGAGACAGTAAATGGTGTGTCCAAGGCCACTCTATCTTCGTCAGATAGGGTCGGTCTTTGTACCCCTGAAAGTAAGCGTTCAAATACATCTGGCTCAAAATCACATTCAGATTGATAAAGCCGAGTATAAAAATCACGAAAGAGTTCTAAGATTTCGGTATCTTTAGTGACCAAGCCCCCCCCCCGACGGATTACGGAGGGCGGTAACACGCTTGGCTTCTTTTTGACCTTTTAGGGCATTTGCTAATAATTTGCCAGCACGATTATTTTCCCGATAATATAGCCCTTGTTGTGATTCGATATGTTTAACAGCAGCAGTGTACAAAAGCTGATTGTATTGAAAACGCAAGCGTTGTAACCGGAGTAAAATACATGGGTCAGTACGGGACGTGAGGAGACGCTCCCCAGCTTGTATCTGCTGCTCTAGAATCAGTAAATGCTGCTTTCTTTGTTTCCCCTGCCGAATTTGATAGCTAGTTATAGTGGCGCGGATAGATGCTTTAAAACCCTCCCACCAAGCCCAGCTCGCTGTGTCATGGGGTGAGTTAAAATGAAAATAATCTTGGATAGCGGCCTTTATATCAACCTGAAAATCTTTTTGACCCAGTAGGGATCTATCAAAAAACCAAGCTCGGGGAGAATCGTCCCGCGCAGTGACACGTAATGATAAAGATATGGCAGCATGATCTGAAATATGGAGAGGATGAGTCCTAGTCGTGTCTACTTGAGAAATCAGTGCTTTGGAAATGAGAAAGAAATCTATTCTAGATTGGGAGTGATGGGGGGCAGAAAAGAAAGTGAACTCTAAGTCGGAGGGGTGAAGTAGCCTCCATATATCTACCAGCGCAAGATCTTGCATCAGAGCTGTAAGGGTAGCAAGACTCTTGGGTGGACTACTCGTTCTAGGCGGCTGTCTATCTATCAGAGGGTCTAACACTTGATTAAAATCACCACCAAGTATTAATGGAGTATTGGCAGAGGCCTGTGCCAACTGCGCAATACTTGCATAGTAAGCAGGGTTGTCCACATTCGGGGCATAAATGCAAATACATGTAAATTCACTATCTCCAACCTTAAGATGTACGCGGGCCCATCTACCCTCCTTGTCAGCGCTAGTATCAATTACAGTAGCTTGCAAAGATTTCTTAACCAGAATGGCTACCCCGCACCGTTTGGAAACGGCGGGAGAATAGGCAGCCACCATGTAAGGCTTAACATTGAGTTTCAGTGTTTCAGTAGAGTTTAAGTGCGTTTCCTGAAGAAATGCTAGATCAGCATGCTCATGGCTAAGATAGCTAAGGATTTTCTTTCTCTTGATTGGACTATTGATGCCCTTTACGTTGAGTGATAAGATTTTACATAAAGCCATTCAGACAAGTTAAAAATTCTGAGCATGATAGCGCACATAATTTCACAATGTCCCTCATATTGACTGTATCTGGCTGTACATATGGCAGAAAAGAAAATAAGCTTAGATAATACAATGAAGCGCCCCACATGAAAAAAGAAAAACCGCAGCGTGGCAGAGAAGAAGCAGAACCCCAAAAATTACTGGCGACCATGTGTCTGCGGGGAGAAGCCCCAGAGAAGGCCGAAATTGAAAAAACACATAACCTGTAGGACTGTGCGTGTTCCGAATCCGACCGAGGCACACATCATGGAGGGATAGGAGACCACACAACAAAAGTCATAGAAAGAAAGAAAAAAAAGTCCAGGCAGTCTCTGTACTGAACTATGACCGCCGCATCGGGCCCTTCAAAATGGCGGACAGGGCCGGCAAATAAAAGTCCAAGTCGTTGGATTAGCGCATCTGCTCTGCTTCTTTGGAGTCTAAAAATGTTGATAGTAGATCAGGATCTTCGAATGTCCTGGTTTGGTTGTGGAGAGTCACTCGGAGCTTCGCGGGATACAACAGGCCAAAGCGAGCCTGTAGCTGTTGAAGTCGAGGGCGAAAAGCAAGGAGTTTCTTCCGTCGGTCGACTGTAGGCTTTGCCAAATCAGGGAAGAAGGAGACTTTGTGACCTTCAAATTCCAAATGATGGTTCGCCCGGGCAGCATTTAAAATTTGTTCCACTTGTTGATATCGTAGCAAGCGAAAGATAATAGGCCGGGGGGTCGTTCGGTTGAGCGCCATGTGGGTAGGAACACGGTGTGCTCGATCGATTTCCAGTTCTTTATGGAAGGTGATCTTCAGCAAGGAAGGAAGAGTTTTGAGCAGGAATTCTCTCATATCTCCCGCTTCCACCCCCTCCGGTATTCCAATGAGCCTCACATTGTTGCGACGGGCTCGATTATTGCTATCTTCTAACTCCTTTTGAAGATTCTGTATCTGGCGCTCAGCCTTGTCCAGTGTGCTCAAGCGCACCGCGTGCGAGTCGAGGACCCCCGCCATATTGTCCTGCCGTAATGAGAGACCTTCAAGTCGGTCCTGGAGCACTCCAAAGTCTTCTCGCATGGCTCGAAGCGCTTCTCCATTGGACTGCACCAATTCCTTCACGCCGCGTATTTCCTCTAAAATCTCCAGGTGCATTTCGGGGTTCTCCCGAAATGGAACCATCTTCTGTGGGGAGGACACCTCTGTTTTGGAGCGTTTTCCGTGAGAAGAAGAAGGAGACCCGAAGTCCAAGCGCGCTGGTTTATGGGCCGCCATCCCCCCCGAGGTACCCCGGTCAGCCCGGAGCGAAATAGTAAGTTTGTATAGGTATTATGTCAGGATTCTAAGTAGGCCTCTCGGGAGCTTCAGCGCGAAGCGTCTTACCCGCTGGACATCAGGCTCCGCCCCCCCGTTGGACTTCTTTTTCAATTATCTTGGCTAGTAGAGGTATGCTGGATATAGGTCTGTATGAGTCAATCTTCTGGGGGTCCAGTTTGTTGTTTTTCAGCAGAGGTCTGATGGACGTGTGCTTGAGGCTTTGGGGGAAGGAGCCTGTTGCAAAAGACAGGTCCATGAGTCTGGCTATGAACGGACTAAATTCGGTACGTGGCTCCTTTATCCAGAAGGCAGGACAGGGGTCGATTTGTGCTGTGGTGGTGTTGATTATGGCAATGGAGTCTTCAATGTGCTTTTTGGATAGTGTAGAGAAGGTGGTTAGTAGTGTTGGGTAGGTTGTCTCCTTCACGGTGTTGGGTGCTGTGGATTTATTTTTCTGGCATAGCTTTGATTGCAGGAAGTCTGCGAATTCCTGAGGGTGGATACCATTTGTTTGATCGGGGCCTGGTTTTTTTGTTAGGCTCTTGACCAGATTGAACAAGTCATGAGGTTTGCTTAGTGATCGTTTTAGGGTATCAGTGTGGGATTGCCTCATTTTCTCTCTTATTGCTTCATGGTGTTTTGAAGGTTATATGCTCTCTGGTCTTCCGAAGATCGTGATAGCCGCCATCGTCTTTCCAGCTTCCTTTGCTTTTGCTTAATTTGCTTAACAGCTGATCACATCCAAGCAAATGACAGAAGGTTCATTAAAAATTGGGGGGGGGGGGATTCTCCAACTTTATTGGGATAAAATTGAATTTAAAACTAATTTGAAACTTAATTTTCATGGTGGTAGATCATTGGCACTTTTGGCCGGAAAAAGTAGATCACGACCTGCTCGAAGTTGGACATGGCTGCTCTATACCAATAGCAAAATTCACCCTTTCCTTTCTGAACACACTACTAAAACACTTATGCACTCTTTAATCACCTCTCACTTAGATTATTGCAGCCTCTTTGCTGGTCTCCCTCTGAGTCATCTTTCTCACCTTCAGTCTGTTCAAAACTCTGCTGTGTGGCTAATCTTCTGTCAGTCTCATTATACTTGTATAATCCTTCTTCTTAAATCACTTCATTGGCTTCCCTTCCTTTTCCATATCCAATACAAACTTCTCCTTCTATAAATGCATTCATTCTGTTGCTTCTCACTACCTTTCCTCTCTCCCTACACCCCTCCTCGTGAACTCCACTCTTCCTCTGTCTTTCTTCTCTCTATGCCCTTCTCTTCCACTGCCAACTCCAGACTTTGATCCTTTCACCTTGATGCTGTTTATGCTTGGAACAAAACTACCTGTATCTTTACATCAGGTTTCATCTCTTCCCCTTTTCAAATCCATGCTAAAGGTTCACCTCTCAGACCACATTTGGATCTTAATCTTTTGTTCTCCTTCCATCTCTTTTCCCATCTCTATTTTACCCTCATTCTCATCTATTGTACTGTCTGTCTTGATTAGATTGTAAGCTCTGATGAACAGGGACCGTCTTATTCTATGTGATTGTACAGCAGTGCATACGCCTTGTAGTGCTATATAAATGATTAATAGTAGTAGTAGTAGTAGTATTTAATTTTATGTTTAAATCTGTTTCTTGTCATCAACAAATAAGAATCACATGATATAGCTATATGCCATGAACAAACTGAGCAACAGTTAACATAGGAACATTTCTTTTATGTTTTCCCCAACTTCCCCCGACCATGTCTTCCTGATTTCAGTTGCAATATTTAACTACTTGCATGCCTTAGAACGAGAAACAATCCTCTGGTGAATGTTACTGTACAGAATAGGGTAAGATAAGATGTAAGCCCAACATCCCTCTAAATCACCTATCACAATTTCCAATTATGTTTCTACGGGTCGGAAAAACTACCACCCACCAAATATTGAGGCAATACAGAACCTCAGCCCCCCCCCCCTCCATTCCAACTCTCCTTCCCAACATTAACCCCCCCCCCCCCCCTGCTTTCCTAGGGGACATGTACCTTTGCCTCTGAGGCACTCCCCCAGTAACTTATGGCTTACAGGATTTCCAGAGCATGCCGTTAAGTTACCATCTCACATCCTCTAATTCCCCCACCACATCCTCACACATCCACATGCGCTCATATTTCATTCATACCAAACAACCTAATCCCCTCTACAGTAGATGTCACTGAGATCTTCATACCTCTAGGTAGTTGATGCCTCCTAAAAGAGGATATTCACTGAACTCTACTAGTGGCAAAGTCCCTCTTGATATAATTTGTCTCCCTAGCTCGTTAAACAAAATTGTTAAAAATCTGGTTATGTACTTTAACTGGGAGGGCCACAATATAATACCCCCCTCTCCACAGTTCCACAAAGCAATTGAAGTGTCTTCAGGAGGACTTTCTGTCAGCATAAATAAGTTCATGCGATAAATGGCCATGCCAAATACAAAGGGGAAATCATATCCCTCCAAGTTTTCAATATAACTTGCTTGCCCACCAGACAATCTTTTCAGTAGAATAAATGTGATTTTTCCTTTAACTTGAATGGCATACAGAAGATCAAATAATGCACCCAAGGCCTGAAATTCTACTATTTGACCCAAAATGTTCTGCTTATATATTCTTCCCCAAAATTCTTTAATTTTAGGATAGAGCCACTGCATGAATCCTAGTGCACCACCCCTTGATTACATTTACAACAGCAATCCAAGGCTGCACTCAAACTTGCAATATGTACTATGGAAGCACGATTTTATATTATAACTTTGTGAGTCCCACAAGGCCTGGCACATGAGCAATACCCTTCACTAGATAATCCCCTGTGAACAGCACCTTCAATTCCACAGACCACTTTCAAGCCAGGTCGTCATATCCCCGAATAGACTCAGCCTCCACCACTTATTTGCAAAACAGGGATACCAACACCTTTCCCAATCCTCAAGCTCAAAAAAATGTTCCCCTTGCTCCTTCTTGTCTCTGTTTGATTTCTCAGTGTGAAAGGGCAAAATATAGTGTGATATTTGGAGGTAAACATAGAAATGTTTGGGATCTAAAGCATATTTCCATCACAGTGGCTGGAAAAAACAAGTCACCCCATTTTTATCCACCAACTGCACCAGTATTTTAAATCCATTGTATTCCACACTCTGAACACCCCAGGATACATTCCTGGTAGAAAGGACCCATTTCCCTTCACTGGAAGAAAAAAAAAACTGATGCATCTGGGGCATGCTTCTAGCACCCACATAGGTGTCACCATGCCGCTCTCAAAAGACATCACAATCAGGCTCCTCCTTTTACCTCAAAGGGATCCACACCTTTCACCCTTCCCATAAACATTTTGAGAGTTCTCTTGTTCTATCAACTCAACGTCTGTCTTAAGCAGACTCAACAGGAGAACTTCAAACCTATAGACTGTTTTCAGGAAGAGGGTCTCATCTCTGCCCATCAAAGAAAGAAGAGCCTGCTAGTCCCAAAGCCTCTTCCATAGCTCCCTCACTGTGCAGTTCACATTAATCTTATATAACACTGGTCAACATTGAAATCGTTACTGACTTTAAAAGGCCCTAATCTGTAGTATCTTTGTGAGCTGAACATGAATATAACATTAAAAAAAAATTATTAGCTCTCGTTTTGAAGATATTGCATGTAGTTCATTTTTGACGTTTCACCGTGTAAATTTATCCAGTAGGACATCAAAAACATCCCAAATAAGCCTTGAATGATGTAATATTTGCATCACATTGCATAATACCAGCATGCACACATCATCCAGAGTTGATTGCATCATTTTCTGATGCAATGCAGTACTACTGCCAGACGGCTGCTGAAGCCATCTGACGTCAGCAGTGTACTGTACGCAGTCGGAAAGGTTGAGCATTTAAAATATTTCAGACTGTGTGCGAGACAGTTTAAGCTACTGTTTCATGTAACTTTTATTAATCATATAATTTTAGCCAATTAGGTACAATACAGAACAGTAATGCCGCGAAAGTCCATTAATACCGTTGACAATTTCTGCTACATTTGTGGGGAGGTGACATTTGCCAACCAGAACATAAGAACATAAGATATGCCATACTGGGTCAGACCAAGGTCCATCAAGCCCAGTATCCTGTTTCCAACAGTGGCCAATCTAGGTCATACATACCTAGCAGTTTCCCCAAAAGACACAGGTTCCGCAATGCTTGTACTGGGTCAAGCATTGATATCCTGGGTCCCTTCTTAATAATGGTTTATGGACCTTTCCTCCAGGAACTTGTCCAAACCTTTTTTAAACCCAGCTACCCTAACAGCCTTTACTACATCCTCCGGTAACAAATTCCAGAGTTTGATTACACGTTGAGTGAAAAAATATTTTCTTTTATTAGTTTTAAATAGTTTACCCTGTAGCTTCATTGCATGTCCCCTAGTCTTTCTATATTCTGATAACGTAAACAATCGATCTACGTTTACCCGTTCCACTCCTTTCATTAATTTATAGACTTCTATCATATCTCCCCTCAGCCGACTCTTTTCCAGGTTAAAGAGCCCTAACCTTTTTAGCCTTTCTTCATAGGGGTATCCTTCCATCCCCTTTACCATTTTGGTAGCTCTTCTCTGAACCTTTTCTAATAATGTTATATCCTTTTTAAGATACAGCGACCAGAATTGCACACAATATTCAAGGTGCGGTCTGTCGCGGGGCTCCCCGTCTACGCCTTATTACTGTTGGGGTGACCCCGGGCAAAGATTATGCTAGGCAGTCAAAGGAATGTAAGTTCACTCGGCGTAGTTAAGAGAAGTGACCTCACAGATTCCAACTACCTAGGAGCACTCATTAATGAGACCAGGTGGAGGGAAATAAGGCTTTTATTCCCTGGTTAATGCAAAGGTTCAACATAAGAGATAATCCATGAAACAGAAAGTCCTTTGTGTCAAAAGGTACCAGTATTTACAATGGTTGCTTAATTGTTGTTTCACAACTAAGGCAGGTTTCACTACCGGAATTTCAGTACAAGAAACAGCACTTACATTTCATTCATTCTTCTTCACTATCAGAGCACACAGACTCTGGAGCTGAGGCCGTGCACCAGTCACATTCCATAAGCTCTGGCAGAGATAAGGGAACAGTATTTGGGTATTCAATCTCCATGGACTCTCCTTCGCTATACTCAGTGGAGGAATATTCACTGTCCCTGTCTGACCCAGCCTTGTAGGTTAGGACTCTGGAGTCTGGCTTCCCATAGCCAGGGGTTCTTAAGGCTGCAGGAATTTGACTGTACCAATCTGGTTTCTTTCCCCTCACACAAGGGGCACGGGTTTTAGCAGAGCCTTTAGGAGCACAATATTCACAGTCATTGGTTAATGTTTCATACCTGGATTTAGATGAGTTGTAATCACCAGTGTATTCTCTTCCAGCCACTCTCCTTTGGTAGCTGAGCCTCTGCCTGCCAGCGTTGGATACAGCTGTGCTTCTAGGCAGTGGAGTAAAACTTGTCCTGGATTCTCCTCTCCCTCTGGGTAAGAACTCCAGCTGACCATAAAAGTGTTTTCCTCTCTGACCTGGTAAAACTTGGTAATAATCCTTCAGAGATTGTAAGCTCTTCTCAGAACCCTTCTCCCTGGTTCTTGGCTTCTGTCTCTCTGTTCTGGATTCAGGCAAACTGTAAGAACAGGGCGTGGCAGACACTCTCACCTTAGAGCTGGCTCTAGCAAACTTCCCTTGTGCAGCAGGGTCAGTTTGGGCCTTCTGGCTCCCAACCTTGTGAAGTCTGTTCCCACTCAGGTTCTTCTCAGTCCTCTCTTGATGGCTCTCAGCCTTCTCTTGCTCCTTCTCTAGGTGCCTCTCAGCTCTCTCTCTGTGGCTCTCAGCCTTCTCTCGGTGGCTCTCCTTCTTCTCTCTTCTAGAAGCATTCTGTTCTGATTTATAAAGCAAACTGCTTGGGATGACTTCCGGGTTCCTTTCCAGGTGCAAGTCATCAGAGTTCCTAGGCTCATTAACTCCCGAATGTCTGTTCCTGCTCCCTCTAGCTGTGTCTGGGGGTAATTGCACACCTAGTTCCTTAAAAGAAACAGGATTTCTTTTCAAACACTCATCTTTATTGACCCACGCCTCATGACAGGTCTCACCATAGAACGGTATAGAGGCATTATAATATCTTTTGTTTTATTTTCCATTCCTTTCCTTATGATACCTAGCATTCTATTTGCTCTCTTGGTTGCTGCTGCACACTGGGCCGAGGGTTTTAACATGTTATCCACAATGACGCCTAAACCTTTTTCCTGGGTGGTGATTCCTAATGTGGAACCTTGCTTTGTGTAGCCATATTTTGGGTTGTTCTTCCCTAGGTGCATAACTTTGCACTTGTCCACATTAAATTTCATCTGCCATTTTGATGCCCAGTCTTCCAATTTATCAAGATCCTCTTGCAATTTTCCACAATCCTCTTGGGTTTTAACAACTTTAAATAGTTTTGTGTCATCTGCAAATTTGATAACCTCACTCGTTATTCCACTTTCCAGGTCATTTATGAATATGTCAAAAAGCAGCGGACCCAGCACAGATCCTTGGGGTACACCACTATGTACCTTTCTTCATTGGGAAAATTGGCCATTTAGCCCAACCCTCTGCTTTTTATCTTTTAACCAGTTCCTGATCCACAGTAGTACAGTGCCTCCTATCCCATGACTCTTTAGTTTTGCCAGAAGTCTCTGATGAGGGACCTTGTCAAAGGCTTTCAGAAAGTCCAGATACACTATATCAACCGACTCACCTTTGTCCACCTGTTTATTCACACTTTCAAAAAAACATAACAGATTAGTAAGACAACATCTTCCTTGTCTAAAGCCATGTTGGCTGTCTCCCATTAGGCCATGACTATCTACATGCTGAGTAATGTTATTCTTTATGATGGTTTCTACCATTTTTTCTGGTACTGACGTGAGGCTCACCGGTCTGGAACTCTTTTGAAAAATTGGTGTTACATTGGCGATCCTCCAATCTTCAGGTATTAGAGATGATTTTAATGATAGTTCACAGATTACTAATAGCAGGTCTGCAATCTCATATTTCAGTTCTTTCAACACCCTTGGATGTATACCATCCGGCCCAGGTGATTTGCTACTCTTCAGTTTATCTAATACCGGTAGTTGTAATACATCTTCCTGATGTATCGATATTTCCATCAATTCTTCCGCACTTTGAATACCAGTCCAGTCATGGGTAACATCCCTACATCTTCCTCAGTAAAGACCGAAGCAAAGAATTCATTCAGTCTCTCCGCTATCGCCTTGTCGCCTCTTAGTGCCCCTTTAACTCCTGTATCATCTAATGGACCAGCTGACTCTCACAGTTTTTTTGCTACGAATGTACTTGAAAAAATCTTTATTTCACGTTTTTACTTCCGCAGCAAGCTTCTTCTCAAATTCTCCCTTTGCCTGCTTTATCAATGCCTTGCATTTGACTTGCCAGTGCTTGTGCTGTTTCCAGGTTTCGTCCTTTGGCTCTTTTTTCCATTTCCTGAAAGATGCTTTTTTGGCAACAACAGCCTCTCTGACCTCACCTTTAAACCATGCTGGCAGTTTTTTGGACTTCCTTCCACTTTTCTTAAAGCGTGGAATATAGCTGGTCTGGGCTTCCAAGATAGTATTTTTCAACAACACCCAAGCTTGATGTAAGTCTTTAACCTTTGCAACTGCTCCTTTTAGTTTTTTCTTAACTATTTTCCTCATTTTATCATAGTCTCTCTTTCAAAAGTTAAAAGGTAGTACTGTGGATTTCCTTACTATCCCTCCTCCACTAATTAAATCAAAGGCGATCATGCTATGATCACTATTGCCAAGTGGCCTCAACACCCTTATCTCTTGCACTAGATCTGGTGTTCCACTAAGGACTGGGTCTAATATGGCTTCCCCTCTGGTCGGTTCATGAACCAGATGCTCCAAGAAGCAGTCATTTATTTCATCTAGGAACGTTATCTCCCTAGCATGTCCTGCTGTGACACTGACCCAGTCGATACCGGAGTAATTGAAATCACCCATTGTTATTACTGCGCTGTAACATTTGTTAGCTTCCTTGATTTCTTTGAGCATTTCATCATCCATTTGTTCATTCTGGCCTGGTGGTCGATAGTACACCCCCACTGCCATCGCCTTCCCCTTTTTACATGGAATTTCAATCCATAGAGATTCTACAGCAAATTTTGTTTCCTGCAAAGCTTTAATCCTTTCTGACTCAATGCCCTCTCAACTGAAGAAGGCATGTCATCTTTACTTCGGATGCAAGATTGGTGACCAAGACAAGCCTTGGACCCCGCATATATGCTGTGCTACATGTACAACACAGCTTTCACAGTGGTTGAATTGCAAAAGACTATCAATGCCGTTTGCAGTCCCCATGGTGTGGAGAGAGCCAAGCAACCACATAAATGACTGTTACTTCTGCTTGGTTCCTCCTCTTTCCAGCAGAATAATGAAGCAAAAGAAGTCGAGCATAGTCTACCCAAACATTCCATCTGCATTGAGACCAGTTCCACATGGTGAGGGACTTCCTATTCCAGAGCCTTCATCAGAATATTCTCTTGATCATCTGATGAGGACAAGGGTGAGTCGACCTGTTCTTTTCCTGGTCTGTCAGCATGCAGTGACCCAGATTTTCACTGGGATGCATATCAACGCCACACAGAATAACACAGGAAGAACTAAATGACCTGGTTCGTGATTTGGACTTAATCAAGAACAATCAAAAATATCACCCCCCCACTCCAGTGAAACAAATTCGAGAAAATATATACCAGAATCACTTAAAATATCACCTCCCAATATAACAATAAAATTTACTAAACTTTTTGTCGGAGCTACGCCGTAGGAGGCCAGACGAACGTTTTCTCTCTGGCCCCTCCTATGGCGTAGCTCCGACAAAAAGTTTAGTAAATTTTATTGTTATATTGGGAGGTGATATTTTAAGTGATTCTGGTATATATTTTAATCAAGAACAAGGCAGAATTGTTATGATGAAGACTCCAACAATGGAATCTTCTAGAAGAAGATATCGGCATTACTTCATATCGAAAGCGCCACCAGCAGTTGGAGCCTTTCTTCAGAAAGGAAAGTAATCTGGTATTCTGTTCTGATATTGAAAGCCTCATGAATGCCTTAAAAATCACTCATGACCCATTTATAGACTCTTCGAAACTGAGTCTGAAGGCTGTGCTTTTGAACAATGGAAACCATCTTCCATCTATTCCAGTAGCGCATGCCGTCCACATGAAAGAGACATACGATAACCTAAAGCATCTACTGACTTCCATTAACTATAATAAGTACAGCTGGCACCTCTGTGGTGACTTGAAGGTAGTTGCCCTTTTAATGGGACTGCAGCAGGGATATATAAAATACATGTGTTTCTTATGTGAGTGGGATAGCTGAGCAAGGGATTGGCACTACTTGTAGAAGGAATGGAATCGCAGACAAAATGTAACAGTTGGAGAGAAGAAGATCCAGCACCCAGCTCTGGTTGAGGCTCACAAAATCCTGCTACCACCCCTTCACATCAAACTAGGTTTGATGAAAAACTTTGTGAAAGCCATGGATCGCACTTCGCCAGCTTTCCGATACCTGCATGAAAAATTCCCTCGACTCAACGAAGCAAAATTAAAGAGGGAGTTTTTGTGGGTCCTCAGATTCGAGAGCTCTTCAAAGATGACCGGTTCAACAACTTGCTGCAGGGTGATGCGAAAAAAGCATGGAATGCTTTTCGCCTAGTGTCAACAAACTTTCTCAGGAACGTTAGGGCAGAAAACTACAAGGAACTAGTAGAAGACATGCTGATGCAGTATCAGAAACTTGGCTGCAATATGTCTCTAAAGATCCATTTCCTTGATTCCCATCTCGATTTCTTTCCTGACAACTGTGGTATGTTTAGTGATGAACAGGACGAACGTTTTCACCAGGATATCGCAACGATGGCACAAAGATACCAGGGAAAATGGTCCACTACAATTCTGGCTGACTACTGCTGGACACTCCCCAGAGAAGCTCCCGAACAGCTGTACGAGAGACAGGCAAAAAAAATCTAAGAAGTAGTCTATGACTTGTTTTTTTACAGGTATTAACCGAAGACCTATTATATTTACTATTAACATGCATTTTGTGATGTAAACATTAATTCTTGTAGATAACAAATAATCTAGAGCCAACTTTGCAATTTCACTGTCATATTCGTGTTCAGCATATAAAAATTGATAATGTGGTGACGAAACTGCTCCAGAGCCCTTGAAAATAGAGAAAACACAAACATTTACCTCCAAGCAGAAGGGAAGTGCAGGGAGCCGTGACTTTAAAACTTCAGCTAGAGAGAAAAAAAACATGCCCAAAGCTGATGTCTGCAGGCCACGCCCAAGCTCCATAGCAACTAAGGGAGGTAACGAGAGACAGCTGGGGGAGGAGTGGAAAGTTGTAGGGCAGCCACTGTTCCCTCTAAGCTGTGCGCGTGTGCGCGCGCACACACCTTGTCGAGCGAGCGCACATACTTTACAACAGAGCGCACAAAAATTACGGTTCTGATTCTGATAGAAAACAACACAGACGTCTTAAAATTTAAAAGTTGTGATTGTAGTTACTAGAAATTTTCCGCTTCATTTAGTAATCGTCTATTTTCATTTAATTTGATTAAAATCAATGTGGTGTACCTACTGTATTCTGACGTGTAGTCAAATTTTAAAGTATATAACTCTGAGTGTCGTTATGTGGCGCACAAAAATTTAACCTTCCTTCAAAAGCTGCACAGCTGATATTTTATGCGCACACAGCCTACAGAAAATTAGAGGGAACATTGAGGGCAGCCCCACTCATTTAAGCCCCAGAGAACAGGAAGTAACAGGAACGGGAACGGTAGAGAGACCAGAAGCAGGCACAGCCGGGAGAACAGCAAGGATTCTTTCAGAGAGCACTGCAGGGAGACCAGCAGAGAAACAGAAGCTGAGGAGATCCCGAGAGACACAGAAAGAAGGGATTCTTTCAGAGAGACCAGGAGAGAGAGGTGTTCCAGGGACAGCCTAAGGAAGGATTCCCCTCATAGCCAGCACCACAGTCCTGAACAAAGCCAGTGCTGTAGAGAGACTACAGCTGGCCTAGGAAACAGGAGGTTTTATCCTAAGTAGACTGCTGTCTATAACCCAGGTACGTGGACTTTCCAGGAAGAGCTGGGTCAAAGAGCTTTACCTCGGGGAAGGCCAGTAAGAAGAGCTGTTAATAGAAGGGAGGTGAACCCTTTAGAAGTTTTAAACAGTTTGCTGCAAGATAAGGATCTCCAATGCCCTGCTAACACCCCTGAGTCAAGAGGGAGGTCTCGTTGGGAAAGGGTTGTTAAGTTATTGGAAAAAATTAAGCCCACGCTGTCCCAAGCTGTTGCCAGTCAGGAGACTGCAGAGCCTGACGATGAATGCATGCAAGTAGATAATTGTGATACTGAAAATGATTTCTCAGAATGTGAAATGGATTGCTCTCTATCTATGAGGGTAGAATGAAAGATTATAGGTTTTAAGCCTGAAGAAAACCCAGGAGTTATTGTTCCTGAATGTCTGCAGTCAAGAAGGCTGAGAATGTTTGAAAATGAAGTTGCTGCTGTTTTAAAAGTGCATGAGACATTCAAAGACTGGTTTTGAATGTGTCTAGAGCAACTATCTAAAACCTATGATAACCAAAGTAAAGAGGAAGCTTTAATGTACATGAGGTGCAGTTAAAAAACCATTGTTTGTTCCCAAAGTCTGCAAAGGACTGTTAAGTGTTATTTTTGTATGCCGAAGAAAGAATTGCATTGCTGAAGAAAGCAAGTGTAATTAGTGACACTGTGAAAAGTTTTGTATAGAAGTTATCTTTCTTTTGAGGGGAGAAGTATCCACCTTATACGTTGTGCTGAGCTTCTACGGAGGTTCCTTTGAACAAAGGAAGAAAATAAATTCCTGTGTTGCTTTCAAAACCCTCAGCTCAATCATTTATTTGTTCACAACTACAACTTATTGTTCAGCAACTACAACTCCCAGAAGCCCCGGCTCTGGGAACCCATATAAAGGGACATTGAAAGGCATACTCCCCCCTATAGGCAACTGCCTAGGCAGGGGAAGGTGGCCACAATAAGAAATTACTATTTTTATTTTAGTAACATGACTTTTGTAAACATTTGTTGACCAGTGTAATTGGCTCACATCCAAGAGAAGATAAGTGCCTAAGTTCTTAAAGAAGCCATCAGCCCACTCAGGGGAAACTTATCTCATGCTGGCCATGCCTGTACCTAAAACTTCCAGTACCTCAGACAGATTTTTCCTCATTCTGGCCTTGCTTGCTCCCAGAACATCCAGTACCTCAGACTTAGATAAGTTAAAAGTCAGTCCTGCGAGGGTGCCATAATGAGTAATCTCTCCCATTAAATTCCACATTGAGTCCTTGGGATCAAGGAGATGCACCAGTAAATCATCAGCAAAGGCTGCTAGTTTGAACTTCATTTGACCAATCTTTATGGCTGAGTTATTTGTCTCTGACCCCTTCACAATAGTGGGTCAATAGTTAAAATAAAAAACAAGGAGGACAGAGGACATGGCTGCCTCACCCTCTTTGCGAAAGAAATAAGGGAGTGTTTGTTTATTGTTTCTTGATATACTGCCCTTTATAACAGGGCGGTTTACAATAAAAAATAACATCCAGAGTAAGGCTCAAGGCCAGAAAAAGGAAAAGGAACTACAAAATTTATGACAGAAAAGAGAAGTCAAGCAAGCAGTCAGACAGGACATAGAAGAAAGGTCAACAGACATATATGTAACCAGGTCATGGGGCTGAGTCTGGGAGATTGTGAGCAGAGGTGAAGAGGTGTGTTTTAAGTAGAGACATAAATCTGGAATAGTTCTGTTCTAGTCAGAGCAGGGTGGGCAGGGAATTCCAAAGGACGGGACCAAGGAAAAAGAAAGCTGAAGGGTGGATTGCAGATGTGCGCATGATGGAGACGGGAGATGGAGACAGTTTATGTGAATTGAACGGAGGCTGCGTGTCGGGACATGAAAGTGAAGAAGGTCGGCTGAATATTGTGGCATGTGAGTGTTGATAACCTGATGTACCAGAATGAGAATCTTGTAGCGGATACAGAAATCAATGGGAAGCCAGTGAAGATGGATTAGTAGAGGGGTAACGTGATCTCTGTGAGAAGAGTGAGTTAGAATCCTGGCTGCGGTATTCTGTATAAGCTGGAGACGGTGAAGCTGAGTGTGGGTGATAGCTGCAAGAGCAGAATTACAAAAATCAAGGCCAGACATAACTGTGGATAGAGTGAGAGTGGTCAAGGCAGAGGGTGAAAGAAAAGGACAGATAGATCGTATCTGACGAAGAAAGTAGTAGGACTTCTTAGTGAGCTGGGAAATGTTATCTCTGAGTGTCAGGTTAGAATCCAATAGAACTCCTAAGTACCGAAAGGATGAGACTACAGGAATAGGAGAGTTCCCAAGGGTAGGCGTGATTGAAGGGCAGAAGCTCCTGAAGGTGAACCAGGTGGAGGATGTCTTAGCCAAATTGAGATGAAGGCAGTTAGTAGTTAGCCAGTCTGCTACTTGGGAGAGACAGGAATTGAGGGGCACAAGATCAGGTTGCAGGGGGTTAGTGTGATGAAGAATGACAATGCCATCAACGTAGTGAAAAGCTGATCGTCCAGACTGCTGAATTTTGAGAGCGAGTGGTGCCAGGAAGAGATTAAACAGAAGGGGAGCTAAGACCGAACCTTGAGGAACACCACAGTGGAGAGGGACGGGGTCTGAAAAAGACTGAGAGCTAGCGGATGAGACCACAGAGAAAGAGCAGGATGAAAGAAAGGAGTGGAACCAGCGATAGATGGAGCCATAAAGCCCAGCATCTCGAAGACATGAAAGAAGGATTGAATGATCAACAAAATCAAAAGCTGCCGAGAGGTCTAGAGAAACCACCACCAAGATGTCACCTTTATCGTGTGAGGGCCCATTCACCACCACTGCCACTCTCGAGGCCAAGGAAAGCAAATACACTGCTTGCTGGAAACCTCCTCCCAAGCCATGCGCCTCCAGGGTTTTGAACAGAAAACCCCAGTTTATCCATTTCAACACCTTCTCTGCATCAAAACTGGCAAGCAGAGAAGTCATCTGATGTTAACAATCCCACTCCAAAGATGCTAGAATCATGGAATCTGCTCTGTACAAAACCAACATGGTTTTCCTTGATCAAATCTGGGACAATGAGCACCAATCTATTTACCAAAATCTTGGCCATCAACTTAATATCAAAGTTCAGCAGTGAGATCAGGTGATATGATGCAGGTTATTGCAAATGCTTGTCTGATTTGGATAAAACAGTTACATGTGTGTGATTAATGTCTTAAGGAAAACCATCCCACTGAATCAACCAATTGAAAAGATCTGTCAGAGGTAAGCACACTTGTCCTGTGAAAGTTAATAGAACTCACTGCTGAACCCATCCAAGCCCAGTGCTTTACACAGTTTAGCCCCTTCTGTACCCCTTTGGAGATCCTCAGTCCTCAGTTGTGATTGGTCTACTAAGTAGCTCAAGTTTTTTAGGAGCTAGTACAAGGCAATATTGCACTCCTCAAGTAGTTCCGTATTTGTTCACAGTGTACTTCTTTCCCCTCATAAAGCCACATAAAGTCACTAAAGATCTGTTCAATCCCCTCTTATCAAATACAAAGGACCCCCCCCCCCCCGATGTCCCTTAGAGCGGCCACTTAGTGTGGTCCCTGTCTCCATATTGAAATAACTGAAATTTAAAATACATAAGGAATTTTTTCACCCTTTGATGTATAAAGGTATTTAAATCCAACGCCATGACCCTATTTTGGGCTGTTTTCCTTGTGGCCATATCCCTCCTGGCCTTACTCACTTGCTTCTCCGGGAACAAGCAGGAAGTCAGTCCTCACATATGGGTGACATCTGCACTGACTGAGCCTGCGCAGAGCAAATCTCCAGCTTTCAAAGAAAGCCTTTGGGATTGCTACCACGCATGCATGGTCCCCTTCCTGCCCAAGAGTGCCATCTTGCTCAGTCTCCTTTTTTCCGCGGAGCCCACCAGACGACGTCTGTTTTTCCCCCGGAAAAAGTTGATTTTTTTTTAGTGTTTTACTCATCTCCAGTCTTGCAACGGTACCTTTCCCAACCCAACCTCGGTGTCTCGGTATTGGGGTCGGTTTTTTTTACTTTGTTTTATTTTCTTTTGGCGTCTTTGCACCCTTATTCTCCGCTGGCAGCCTGAAGGATTTTTGACCTTGGTGGAGTCTTTTTCCCCCCATGGCTACCAGCGGCTTCAAAAAGTGTGATTGATGTGGTAAGATTATTTCCCTAACCGCCACGCATGACTGCTACCTCTGGTGCCTCGGCCCAGACCATTACCTGGTGGAATGTGGCCTTTGTAAGAAAATGTCTTCCAAGGCCTTGAGGAGCCGCCAGTAGCAGCATGACAAATTTTTTTCAGACTCCCTGATGCCTCCGAAAGTCAGGACCTCATCTGAGGCCTCGACACCTCAGAAGGAGCACTCCAAACCCGAGCATTGTCGTGGGTCTTCGGAGAGGGGGTCTCCCTCAAGGGAACCGAAAAGGAGGAAGAAGCCCTCGAAGGCAGCTTCCTTGGATGGCTCTGATCGGCCGAGATCCTCCCAGGCCTGATCGCGGAGCCCCGGACATCCGCTTCAGTCATCGGAGAGGGATTGGCCGGCCAAGATCCCTCGGAAGGATTCCGTGGTGGACCGGCCTCGGCAGATAGACAGTCCTCATCGAGGATTCCCCTCCTGGGGAGCCGGCATTGGGCCTGAGTCTCTCGGTGCCCGTGCTGAAGGCTGCGGAGCCACCAGGACTGGTGTCCAGGATGGCAGCTTTGGAGTGCAGTGTGACTGCCTTCTTGGACCAACAGCAGGTGCTGATGTCTGGCACGTCTGGTTCCTCCGCCCCAACCACTGGGCATTCGACGTCGAAGACGTCACCGGAGGCCGAGCCAGTCCTCAAAGCCATGCCGGCCCGAGTAGATCCTCGGCCGAGGTCACGCTCTGTCTCCCGCTCGTCGGGGCCCAGGTTATTGCCGACGAGTCTCCCAGACTCAGGGCGTATGGCACCGGGGCCCTCAAGGCCCTAGGAACACCACGAGTCCTCCTTAGAGTATTCCGGCTGGGAGACCGAGAACGAGGAGTCAGCGGACACCCGTCAGCACTGAGATGTCCCTTCCGATTCCCCAGTCTCTGAACCTCAGAGAAGGTCTCCACCAAAGGATAATGGGATTCTTGGACTTCGTCAAAGACATATCCAAGACCTTGGCCTTTCCTACTGAGTCCGAGGAGAATCCTCGGGCCGACAAGCTCGAGATCCTCCAATACAAGGCTCCTCCCCGGGAATCACTCATGGTGCCCATTCCTCCCATCCTGGAGCAGCTTATGTTCTGCATGTGGGAGACACTGACATCTGTGCCAGTGGTCAGCAAGCGGCTCGACTCGATTTATTGAGTCCACCAGAGCCCTGGGTTTCAGAAGTCACAGCTGCCACAGAACTCCATGGTTGTGGAGTCGGCCATGCGTTGACTGAAGAGTAAGAAGATGCACTCCTCGGTGCCCCCCGGGAGGGAGGTCTGCACCTTGGATGCTCTCGGCAGAAAGTGCTACCAGGGCTCGATGCTGAATTGCCGGATCCAGGCCTACCAGCTGTACATGGGCATGTACCTGAGGGACCTGGCGAAGGAACTTGCCGGGTACTCAGCTGGTCTCTCCGAAGAACCTTTGCAGCGCTTCAAGAGCCTGTCCAAAGCTGTCCGTGACTGCTCCAAATTTATGTCTCGGGCAGCCTATGATGGTTTTGAGTCGGCAGCCTGGGTAGCTGCAGCGGGCATCGATGCATGCTGACCAGCTTGGCTCCAGTCATCCGACCTCGAGTAATGGGTACAGGACAAGTTGGTCGATACCCATGTCAGGGGGAGAACCTTTTCGGCAAGCCCATGACCGACAAGGCCGCAGAGCTGGAAACAGAATTCATGACGAGGACTAGGCTTTCCAAGAAGACCACTACCCCTCCCCAACGGAAGGGCTCAGGTAAAAAGCCCTTTTACCCAAGGAAGTCCACTGCTTACCGAAACTACCCACCTTACCAGGCCTCCCCGGCTCCCCAGCCTTTGACACCATCTCCCACAACGTCCTCCTACACAGACTCCAAGAAATTGGCATAAAAAATGTCGTACTTCAATGGTTCCACTCCTACCTAACCAATAGACAACAACTGATCTGCACAAACATAGCAACCTCCCCCCCCCCCCTTTCAGCAACACCAAGGAGTACCCCAAGGATCCACACTATCTGCCATGCTCTTCAACATCTACCTGCAACCACTCTGCTCAATCATACGCGCCCACAACATCAACTACCACATCTATGCAGATGACATAATGCTCTATGGTCCAATCACAACCACTAACCCAATGAACAAATACCTATCAGACTGCTTCATAGAAGTCTCCAGCTGGCTACAAAAGAACAACACATCCATCAACATAAAAAAACAGAAGCCCTCATAGTAACCAAAGACCCAGACTTCACACCATCTACACACCTCAACATAGGAGCCACACAAATACAAATTCAACCACACATAAAATACCTAGGAATCATCATAGACCAAGCGCTCACACTCAAGCAACAGATCAAAAATACTACCGGAATAATATTCCACAAGGCAAAAACAGTACAACGCCTCAGACCTCTCATCGAACCTCATGACTTCAGGACAGTCATGCAAGCCATGACACTCCCCCACCTGGACTACTGCAATATAATCTACCACGGACTACCTGCCACCCACACCAACCCACTACGAACTGCCTTAAATACCACAGCAAGAATTATCCAGAAAGCAAAAAAACAAGATCACAATACCCCAGGCCTTGAGGGAGCTGCACATACTCTCTCTCGAAGCAAGAATCAAATACAAATCTGCCCTACTTATTCATTAAGCCCTCTACCAAACTCAGACTTCCCAGCTCCGCACTCCACTGCCCCAACCCACCCACAACAGAACAACCAGACAAACCACCAGCAACTCCCTCACCATCCCCCATAAACGGACCAAATACAATCAACGGACCTGCAACAGAGCCTTCGAACTGTACGCACCATCCCTCTGGAACTCTCTACCAAGTCATATCAGAAGCAACGGAGATCCCTTGACATTCAGGAAACAACTAAAAAACATCCTATTCCAGGAATACCTCGGACCAGAAACAAGCACCTATCACTGACTACCCCCAGACCCCCTAATCATACCCTCAGATCTATTTTCTAAGAGACTGATGTCCATTGTCTATGTCCTTAATATCTGTTCAGATCATTAATGTTGGCCCCCCGGTGATAGCCCCAACCCTAGACTTAATTATTGTCCTCCACCCTTTAATGTTAAACCGCTTTGACCCGGTGAAAAGCGGGATATAAATACAGTTAAATAAATAAGGGCATCAGGACAAGGGCATGGCCTGCGTAAGCAGAAGGCTCCCAAGCCACAGGCTCCGGCTCTGGCCCAGCCAGGAGGGAGTTTTTGACTCTGACAACATAGCTCCTCTCCCACACGGAGATCAGCAGCCTACAGGGGGTCACCTCACCCTTTATGCCACAGGTTGGGAGCTATAACCACCGACTCCTGGGCATTAAAGGTGGTCAGGGAGGGTTATCTCCTCCAGCTGAGCCAAGTACCTCCACACTACTTCCTCGGAGAGCCCCCTCAGGTCTCCCCTCACCGGGACCTTCTTCTGAAGGAGTTCGCAGGTCTTCTCGAGGACCAAGCGGTGGAACCGGTGCCCCACCACCTCAAGGGCAAGGGGTTCTACTCAAGGTACTTCCTTGTGCCAAAGAGGACAAGAGGCCTAAGGCCCATCCTCGACCTGCGCAACCTCAACAAATTCCTGGTGAGGGAGAAGTTCAAAATGCTCTCCCTTGGAATATTGCTGCCCTACCTCTGCCAGGGAAACTGGCTATGCTCCTTAGACCTAAAGGATGTCTGGACTTCCATCCTAATCCACCCAAACCACAGGCAATACCTACGCTTTGTGGTGGGAGGCAGTCATTTTCAATACAGGGTACTTCCCTTCGGCCTAGCCTCGGCACCCAGGGTATTCACCAAGTGTCTGGCAGTGGTCGCTGCCTTTCTCAGGTTCCAGGGGATATTTGTCTTTCCCTATCTTGATGACTGGCTCATCAGGGGCAGTACAGTCCCCGAGGTGCAGCAGGCCATGACACGCACCACCCAGGTCCTGCAACACTTGGGCTTCGTTATAAACTACCCCAAGTCCCACGAAGGGAGGCAACAACTTATTCTTGGGCACTCTGTACTTTTCCTGAGTATGGCTTGATTCTAGTACTCAGTTGAGTTCCTTGATGTGGGTTATATCAATGTCTGGTTTTTTGTTTGATGTTGTACATCTGATTTGGTTTGTTTATTCTAGATTGTCTTATGATTGTATCATGTATATGCAATTTTTGAAATCAATAAAAAAATAAAATAAAATAAAAAATAAACTACCCCAAGTCGAACATTTGCCCGACGCAAGGGCTGGAATTCATTGGGGCAAGAATTGACACCCTTCGGTCGAAGGACTTCCTGCCCACAGACATGGCAGCCAGACTAAGGGCGCTAGCCAGGGATATGCAGCACCGTTCCTCAGTGCCAGCCAGGCATCTTCTGCGCCTTCTTGGGCACATGGCCTCATGGTGCATGTCACTCCAGATGCCCGCCTCCACATGTGAACGGCACGGTGGTGCCTCAGGGACCAATGGCCACAGGCCACCTCCAGGACAGAGTCTGAATGACCTGCAAGCTGGTCAAGTTCCTGATCTGGTGGCTGTCGCCCCAGCACCTGGAGGCAGGCATGCCTTTCCAGACCCCCATCCACTCAAGGGTCCTCACCACAGATGCCTCCCTGCTGGGCTGGGGAGCCCATTGCGAGGGCTACTGTACCCAGGGCACTTAGTCCCCGGATGAGAGTGCTCAGCAGATCAACCTCCTGGAGCTGAGAGCCATTCATCTAGCACTGAAGGCTTTTCATCTTTGCCTAGACCACCGGTCAGTCCTAGTCAGTCCTCCCCTAGGAGTGGTATCTCTCTATCTCTCTCTTTCTCTCTTTCCCTCTCTCTTTGTCTCAGCTATAAACTCAACTGGAGAGGGACAGTTGGGAAAGGCGGGAAGGCAGCACGCAGGCGCTGTGGGATGCTCCCGAAAGCTTTCCTATTGGACGCTTGGGAGCATTCCCGCGTAGGCTCCGTAGGTACCGACGATACCCATATGTGAAGACTAAATTCCTGCTGTTCCCGGAGATCACCTGTTACAGGTGAGTAACTGCTTTTTCGCAAAAGGAGCAATAGAAGAAGTACCCATATCCCAACAGGATACGGGGTTCTACTCCCCTATTTTCTTATTCCAAAGAAAGCAGGGGGACACAGACCTATACTGGACCTCAAAGAATTAAACAAATATCTGTTCCGAGAAAAGTTCAAAATGATCTCCCTCGGAACACTTCTACCATACCTTCACAGGACTGGCTATGTTCTCTAGATCTAAAAGATGCGTACTGTGGCCGATCCACCCCTTTACAGCCAAGCTACTATAGGGCCACTCTAGGCGGTCGCCTATAGTGGGGTGCCACCTCTATATTTCGTAGTTGTGGGTTTCCATATTGAAATGAAAAGTCCGAGAGGTTAAGGCAAGCACAGGAATTTTATTTGATTTATACTGCTTCTTCTCCAAACAGTGCTTGTATAAAGCTTAACGCAAAAATAAGAAAGAAAAATAAAGGATTTTCTTCTCCTGACAGAATCAGCTTCAAATGTTTCCAGATTCCACAAACCACAGCTTCATTATTTCTTCTAGCCTTATTAACATCAGTGCTAGGTTACTTTGCTAAACTTCTTCAGATGCAATTACTTTCAGGTTTTACTCCAGGAACAATAAAAGAAAACATGGCTTTTAAAACATAGTCCAGCCTGTTTATACCTCTTCAATTATAAAGGCTGTTTGAGCTTCTTTCCTTCCAGGGCTCAAACGTTTGTTTTATAACAGATAGCACATTCCATAAGACTGTCACTCTCACTCTCAGAAGGGTAACTCCCTATTTCCATATCCTCAACGAGTGACTCTGGGATCTCATGGCATACATTCCTCTTGATAAAACCTGGTTCTGCAGTTTCTAAAAGCTTAAGGATATCTTTCCACTTAGAGGCTTTCCTGTCCTAGGCTGCTCAGCACATGTAGACAATTCTTCCTTTCCCTCCAAATGGTTTAATGCCTTCAGTTTATTTAACTGCTTATTAGACAGAGGATTACTCACGGTTCTCCATTTCTCAGTTGGGCTTTTATCAAACCTTTGGCTTGTGATAAAACTGTCCTCATTCAAACTTCTCTCCCCAGCAAAGCTCCTTGCCTTGTGGCCTGTTTGTTTGAATGTCCTAGCAGTTTCCCTTAAGGCTGGGCTGTCTTGGGAAATACCTCTCTCCTCTGAAACACGAGAGCTTTTTCCTCTCCCCAATGCCTTGGGCTCTCTGCTCCGTTCAGAGTCTCTAGTAGCTCCTCCCCTGGGAATTTCCTTTCTCCTGCAATGCTGTTTCTCTAGCTCAGCATTTGCACCAGCATCAAAATATGCTTCAGGAAACAGGCTGCTTTTCAGACTTACTTCATCACTATCTGTGCTGTCTGACTCAGCCCTCTGCACTCGGTATCTGTGTGCCCAATGCTGTCTCCTTCCCAGCTTCCTGAGTTGCTTCCGCTCCAAGTCTCTCTGTCTTTCTCTTTCTTTCTCTGGATTTACCACGGCATCTGGAACGTGGTCTCTAACACTCTCTCCAGCAACTTCTTGAGTGACTTCCTCTGTTTGCTGAACCTTGGAGACAACCTGCAACTGCTTCCTCTCTCTGTTACTTCCTTTTTGTAATCCCCTGGGAACTCCCTCTGCACGTATCAGAGCACTGCTCACGTGCTGGCTCTCCAGCTGGTTTTCATTACCCTGTAGCTTGTTCCTAAGCTAGGGTGTGGCCTGCAGCTATTCACTAGGTGAGTTTTTTCAGGTTTCAAAACATTTTGTGTTTCACCTCCCCGCCTGCTGCATCTTTCCCTAAAGGTAAAAGTAGGCTCTTTTCCCTTTTCTAAGGGCTTAGGGACACTTTGGCCACCACAGTACACGCATATTTCCATCCGTGCAAATCACAGGAAGTTCCTTTGATTCCTGGTCCATGGAAGACACTTCCATTACAGAGTTCTTCCTTTTGGTCTGGCCTCTGCCCCAAGAGTCCATAAACCACTATTAAAAAGGGACCCAGGATATCAATGCTTGACCTAGTACAAGCACTGCAGAACCTGTGTCTTTTGGGGAAACTGCTAGCTACGTATGACCTAGATTGGCCACTGTTGGAAACAGGATACTGGGCTTGATGGACCTCGGTCTGACCCAGTATGGCATTTCTTATGTTCTTATGAGTCTTCACAAAATGCATGGCAGTGGTAGCAGCATTTCTGAGAACTCTAGGAATATTCGTCTTCCCTTACTAAGACGATTCTCTCATTCGAGCATCAACAGCTCCAGAGGCCAGCTTCGCTCTTTCTCGAACAATGAGAATCCTTCAATACTCCCAAAATCTCATCTCACCCCCTCTCAATCTCTCGAGTTCATAGGGGCTTGTCTAGACACACGACAATCAAAAGCTTTCCTGCCACATCCATGCTGTCTACGTATAATACAGCTGGCATCCCAAGCAGCCATGAAGGTCTTCCTGACTGCTCGGGAGATGCTTCAGCTTCTGGGGCATGTGGCATCCACTGTCGATGTGGTTTCCTATGCTCCCCTTCATATGTGAGCAGCCCAGTGGACCCTATCCTCTCAGTGGACACAGGCCTCAGGTCGGCTAACGGAAGAAATCAGAAACTCCATATGTCTAATTTCGTCCCTGCAATGGTGGCAATCGCTGGAAGACCTCCTTGTAGGCTCTCCTTTCCAGCAGCCTCTCTGCCAAGCCACCCTAACAACAGATGCGTCCAAGTTGGGTTGGGGGGCCCACTTGCATGATCTCTCGACTCAGGATCTTTGGACCCCATAGGAGACTTCTCTTCACATAAACCACCTAGAGCTGAGAGTTATTTTCAATGCTATTCGAGTATTTCAGGCCCATCTCAGCCACAAGACAGTTCTGGTCCAAACCAACAATCAGGTAGCCATGTTCTATCTGAACAAGCAAGGCGGAACGGGCTCTCTGTCACTATGCAACAAAACTTTGCGACTATGGGCCAATGTTCCCTCTAATTTTCTGTAGGCTGTGTGCGCATAAAATATCGTCTGTGCAGCTTTTGAAGGAAGGTTAAATTTTTGTGCGCCACATAACGACACTCTGAGCTATATACTTTAAAATTTGACTATACGTCAGAATACAATATGTACATCACATTGATTTTAATCAAATTAAATGAAATTAGACAATTATTAAATGAAGCGGAAAATTTCTAGTAATTACAATCACAACTTTAAAATTTTAAGACGTATGTGTTGTTTTCTGTCAGAATCAGAACCGTAATTTTTGTGCGCTCTGTTGTAAAGTACATGCGCTTGCTCTACGAGGTGTGTGCGCGTGCACACGTGCATAGCTTAGAGGGAACAGTGCTATGGGCCCTCGCCAGAGAGCTTCAAATCCACCACCTTGCGGTATACCTTCTAAGCATTCAAAATTCATGGGCAGACAAACTCAGTCGAATACTGTTGCCACACGAGTGGTCCCTCCACTCAGTTGCTGTTCAGCAGAGCTAGAGTGCAGACCTCTCCCAGAGAAGCTCCTGCTAGGGGGCGGGGCTTAGCAACTACCTGAGACTGGATGTCGGGTCCTGGGCCACCTCCAGTAGGAGAGGCCCAGGCCCAGAGGCCTACCAAGCCTGGTGGGCCTCCTTCTCTGAACTCGGATGGAGGAACCAGCAGCTTGGAACAGCCGGCGCCCCGGGAGGGGGACTCCCCAGGTAGGACTGCACCTGGCCAGGAAAGAGGGACCCACAGGTATGGAGGTTTGGGCCCGCTACCCCAGGGAGGAGGCTCCTGTCTCCTCCCCAGGCAGGGTGTGGAGGCTGGGTGGCGGCAGGGAGAGGCCCTGGGGAGACCCTGGAGGACCGTGCAGTATAGCACTGGAGGAGGCGGGTTCCCCCCTCCGCCTCGGGTCCTGGAGGAGGCCTCTACCTCCTCCAGTGAGGATGAGGACGGAGGGTCAGGCCTGCCATCCTTCCAGCAGCCAGCTAGGGCCCCAGACGAGGTCGTGGCGGCGGTGCGGTGGCTCCGGGGTCTCCAGGAGGAGGCGGCCCAGCTGCAAGCCCAGCTCTCCCACCTGGAGAGCCTGCAGGCCACCGTTCCCGGGGAGGAATGGGTGGCCTATAAAACCTATAGAAAGGGGGTGAAGCGGGCCCTGAGAGACAGGTATATACAGCTTATGTCTTTAAAAACCCAGGGTTGTGGGTCCCTCACAGAAATTTATCAACAGTATGATCGTTGGGCAGCCTTAGGTGCAGTTCAGGGGGGACCCCCGGGGGTGGGACGGCCGGTGGATCCCAGAAGGTTTTGTTACCCACCCTTGCCTGCCCTGGGTAAAGTGGAGAAAGGGTTATCATCATTGGCAGTGGTGCATAATGTTCCAGACCCCAGAGTTCCTTACCTGTCGGCTACTGTGGAAGATGGATCGACGGATGAGGCATCGGTGGCTATGGTGGCATGTCCTGCTGTTCCTTCAGTGTGTTCTCTGAGGTCCGCTGCCCCCGGGGCGGTTGGGGGAGGGGCACTGGCCCAGCGTACTGCACAGGATCCCACAACCGATGTTGCATCCCTGTATCAGGAGGAAGGGCTGGTGGATGAAAACCGAAGCCAGAAACCGGTTCCCGAGGCTCTGTCTCTGTCCATTCCGGCACTCCCTGGGTCTGTGGCAGCTGAACAGAGTGTCCAAGATGGCCGCCGGAGTCCCCGCAGGTGTCTTGGTGTAGCTGATGAAGTTCCTCTACAGGAAGTGCGGTTGGCAGGGCTTTCCCCGGCTCCTTTGCAACCCCAAGATGGCCGCCGTCGGGATGATTACATCATTTCCGGGTCTTCCAGGAAGTCTGCAAGTCACTATGGGTCTGCTGCTCTTCTGATGCCGGCTCTTTGCAGTGATGCTGTGGAGGATTTATTGTTGCTTTCCCAGCGAGGTTTGGTGTCCGATGGTCCTCGGGGGGCTGGCTCTTCTTCGGCAGCAGTTAAAGTCCCGGTGCAGGGTTTTGATAGGGGGATGGCTGGCAGACAGGATTCCCCTGTTTTGGCTGCCCTTCCGGCCCCCAGAAAGCTACAGGGTGCTCGCTCTGTGTCTTCTGCGGTGGCTGGCTGGGGCCGGAAGGGTGCTGGAAGGGGGAAGGAGCAGGATGGGGGCTGCTCTTTCTTTTCTGCGGCCCCCGGAGGGGGTCAGGGAGGGAAGAGTATTGGTCAGCTGTCTCTGCAATCTGGGACCACGGAGCGGGCTGTGCAGCTGCCTGTCTTGTCTGTTGCTGTGGCCGAGGGAAGCCTGGCTTGCAGGGGGGCGTCCGCCCTTGCTGCTGGAGCCCTGGCTGCCGGTCACGAGGTTCTGGTCCCCTGTGCCACGTCTGGCACCGACAATAAGGTAGGACCTGGGAGGGACAGGGGGCAGGGGGGTGGAGGTTTGGGGGACGTTATTGTTGGGGGCTCTGCCGTGCTGTCTCGGGTAGGTCCTGCCTTATTGCCGGTAGCTGTACAGGGGGTAGCGGACGGTGGGTCGGTGGAGGGTCTGGTGGAGGGAAAGGGGGAGCGGACGACTGGTCTAATAGTGGGGAAGGAGGTAGCGGTTGGTCCTGATCGGGGGAAGGGTCCGTTCTCAGTGGGGTTAGGGGATGGGGTGGTCCCCCTGGATCCCGGGAATGGAGGGGAGCGGGGTCCGTCCCCGATAGTGGTGGCCGAGACCCAGGAGCCTTGCGCTGGGTCGGGAACATGGGACGGAGGTTTGGGGGGGCTTTCTGGTCCCCTGGGTGTTACCGAGAACCAGGTCCGTGATGCCCTTCAATTAGCTTTGGAGACCCCGACAGGCCCTCCAGGGGCCTTTGCTGCCTTTCGGCAGCCGGAGGTGGCAGCAGGGGGTGATCCGGGGGTTCTCGGTGGCACCCAGGGATCCGGAAGGGATAGCATCCCTGATTCTGTGTTTGCGGAGCTGACCTTGCCCAGTCCTCAGGTCGCCCCATGTGAGGCGGTTGCGGATCCTGCAGACCAGCAGCAGGGTCCCCCGCAGGTGGATGCAGGAGAAGACCAAGGAGGGCAGGGGCTGGGAGCTGGGGGGTCGGTTCCCCCCCCCCGTACCTTTGCGGAGGCTCTGAGGGGGTCGGGCACCACTCCGGGGACGTCAGGTGGGGCTGGGGGGAGGGGGGGTTCCCAGGGGAATGGTCCTGTAGGAGGGGGAGGAGGTGGGGGAGGGTTCCGAGGGGTAGGGGGTGAGGTCCAACGGCGCAACGTGGCGCAGATCCGGTGGGCTGGGGAGGGGCCCCCTCCAGCCAGGGAAACAGGTCTTGAGGATGGTCCTTGGGCTGGGGTTTCTCCCGGGAGATCTCTACGCCTTTATCCACATGAACAACACCATTGAATATGATGTTAGTTTCATGCTGAGACGGGGGCTGGAGATTTTCTGGGACCGATACCAGCAGCAGAGGGGGCAGGGAGGGTGGGCTGACTTTCGTGTTGTGCCTATCTCTCGTCAGGGGACGGTACCTGTGACCATCCTATCCCGGAATGAGTCGCTCCCAGGGCAGGACCTCCAGTTTTGGTTGTCGCGCCATGCGGTGCTCCTCGCACCCCTGGTTAAGGGCGCTGGGCCCCTAGGGGTGTGGGACGGGTCGTGGAAAGGTAAGATCCGTTTGCGTGAGGTGGGAAACGTGGTGCAGCACGTGCCCTCGGCCGGTTTCCTCGGTCGGGATCGCATCTTGTGCTATTACCCCGGGCAACCCCGCGAGTGTCACCGCTGTGGCTCATTCCGCCATTTGAGCATAAGCTGTCCCGAGCAGGTCTGCACCCGTTGTGGTGGACGGGGTCACGCCTCGGCCGGGTGTTTGCTTATCTGGTGTAACCTTTGCGGGGAGTTGGGCCACCCCTTTGCCCGCTGCCCCTCCGCATCACACAATGGACCGGGGGGGGGATGCCGTCGCCCCACCTCGGGCTCCTGTGCGGGAGGAGGTTGTGGAGGACCCTCTCCCTCAGGAGGAGCCAGGGGGCCCTAGGGTGGAGGAGTCCATTGAACCGAGGGAGCCACCAGGGGGAGGGGATTTGGGTAGGAGGGAGGAGAGGGTTGATGTGGTGGAGGTTGATGTGTCACGACAGGATAGTGGGTTGCGGGTGGTGCCACCTCAGGAATGGACCACGGTCCCTTCCAAGGGTGGCAAGTCCAAGAGGAAGAAACGGGAGACATCCCCGTTGCCCGATGCAGAGCCCGTGTTGGACATCAACCGTTTCGTCTTTTTGGCTGCTGATGCGGCTGAGGCGGATGAGGGCATGCCTGCGGAGGCAGGGCTTCCTGTGCGGCGCTCGGAACGGTTAGCGGCGGGGGCGGCCCCTCTTCCTCAGCGGCGGCCTTCCAAAGTAACGAAGGCGCGCCGCGGTCAGGGTCCTCCGGTCAAGGTGGATTCTGGCGCCCGACGGGTGAGGGAGGCCGAGTCTTTGCCCCCGCATTTGGGTACTGGGCCTTCGCAGGAGCCCCCTGCTGACCCGGCCATCCCGGCCTCCCCCGCGGGGGTGGGCACTGGTCCGTTGTCTCAGTCTTTGTCCAGGGAGGGGGGGGAGGCACCGGTGGTGGACCCCACGGAGGAGATCATTCCTCCGACCCCTGACCTGTCCGTGCCCCCTCGCCCCATGGGAACTGGGTTAGCCCCTGCGACAGCTTTGCCTGGTGGTCTCAGGGACACCAGCACCTCGTGGGGGGACAGGGTCGAGCAGGAGGAGGAGGAGATCCTCGAGGTGGTCAACGTGGACCGTGAGGAGTTGCTCCAGCTCACGGGCTTGTCCTGCAAGCGGGATTCCGGGGATCCCGGGTATGGTGAGAAGAGGAGGAAAGGGTCACTGCACACGAACTAGGCATGGCGTGCACTCCTGCGTTCTCGTGCGCCACCATCAACGTGGCCAGCATTTTCTCGGACCAGGCGCGGGCTACGGCCTATGATTTTCTTTCCACGAGTGGGCTGGATGTCATCTTCTTGCAGGAGACCAGGCTCACCTCGCTCGCTAGCCTTCATCGGGCGAAGCGGGAGTGGAGGTGGGGCCCTTCGTACTGGTCGCTTGCGGCACAGCCCTACGCAGGAGTGGCGGTTTTGTTCACGTCTAACCGATTTCAGGTGCAGTACGTGTGGGAACTGGAGCAGGGCCGGTGTTTGCTCTTAGACGGCTACTGCGGGCCTCATCGGTTTCGTTTCGTGGTGGTCTACGGCCCCCAGTCTAAGTTGGCGCGGAAGACCCTGTTTGGGGTCATCCGCCCCTACTTACACACCTCCCGTTTGGTGGTCCTCGCCGGGGATTTCAACACCACCACCTTTTTGCAGGACCGAGGGGGGGATCGTTGCCCACCCAGTTACGAGGGCCTCTTTTTGGCCGAGATGACCCGGACGGCTGACCTGGTGGATGTTTTCCACCGGGCCTTCCCTAGGTCGCCGGGGTTCACCTACTATCATGGGACCTGCAGGAGTCGTATCGATCGGATATATGTGAGTGCCCGGGTGGTGTGTTCCCCTCCGCAGTTGCAGGCGGTTGACTTTTCGGACCACCGCGTCCTCTCCGTGTCCTTCCTGGCTAACCACGAGGAGCTCAGCAGGGGTCCTGGCCTGTGGCGACTGAATGTGCAGTTGTTGGCAACATCAGAGGTGGTCCAGGAGTTCTTGGCCTTTCTCGCAGACCAGGAGACCCTGTTGGGTGTTTTTCCTTCCCGTGGCGCCTGGTGGGACGAGGTGAAGACGCGTGCCCGCCAACTCTTCCGTTCCCGGGGTACCTCCATGGCTCGATCCCGCTACCTCACTTACACTGTCCTCCGGAGGTCGCTGGATCGTTTGGTATCCCGAGGGGCAGCGCGGGAGGAGGTGGAAGAGGTGCGAGTCCAGCTCCGTGGCCTGCTTTACGATCGCCATGCCTCCCTATGCTTCGAGGGGGCGGCCGGTGGGGTCGCTGCTCCAGACCCCTTCCTAACTTGCAGGGAGAGGGTTCGGCGTCGGGAGGTCATGGCCCTGCGGGGCGAGGACGGTACCATTCATACCTCCCAGGAGGACCTTTTGCGAATGGTGGGGGAATACTTCTCGGACCTGTTTGGGGATCGCCCCGTGGACCTCACCCATATCCGAGAGTACTTGGGCCTTCCCCCGTTGTATTCGGCTGTGGTTCAGGCACAGGTTGATGCACTCGCTGCTCCGATTCAGCAGGTGGAGGTGGAGAGGGCGATTCGTGCCATGCCGTTGGGGAAGGTGCCTGGGCGCGATGGGCTCCCTGTGGAGTTCTATCGCACTTTCATCGCCCAGCTGGCCCCCTTCCTGACCTCCCTGTTTCAGGAGATCATGGATACTGGGTTTCTCCCGCGGTCATTTCGCGAGTCTGTCCTGCTGCTGCTCTCCAAGGGGAAGGACGATAGCTCCTTGGACTTTTGGCGGCCGCTCTCTCTTCTGAACGCGGACCGGAAGATTCTGGCCAAGTGTTTGGCCAACCGACTGGTGGAGGTGTCGGGCGTTTTGCTGTCACCTTCCCAGTATTGTTCCGTTCGGGGGAGAGGGGTTCTGGACGCTGTCGCCACAGTCCTGGAGGTGGTGGAGAGAGGCCGGGCGCTCCAACGGGACCACTGGTTGGTCTCCTTGGATCAGTCCAAAGCCTTCGATCGAGTCAGTCATCGGTACCTGTGGGTGGTGCTCCAGCACTTCGGCCTCCCCGCAGGTTTCCTCTTTGTCGTGCAGGCGCTGTACCGAGGGGGGGTGAGCTTCCCGTTTATTAACGGGTGGCTCGGACGGCCGTTTGGTGTCGCCTCGGGGGTGCGGCAGGGGTGCCCTTTGAGCCCCCTGCTGTATGTTTTCTCCCTCGACCCCTTCCTCCGGAGATTGTCCTCAGGTGGGTTGCGGGGCCTGGAGGCGCCTGGTGCGCCCCCGGTGTCCGTCGTTGCCTACGCTGACGACATCTCAGTTTACGTGGACGGCACTGAAGGGGTAGAGGCCCTGCAGGAGGCCGTGGAGGAGTACTCGGAGGTAGCCCACTCTGTTGTCAACCACAGCAAGTGCCAGACGCTGTGGTTGGGCCCCTCGGAGGCCTCCCCGCCTTCCTGCGCCCCCTTTCCTCCTCCCGTGGGGGAGGTCCGCGTTTTGGGCCTCGTCTTCGGGTCGGAGGACTGTGCGGAGTCCAATTGGGACCGTTGTCTCGAGACTGCACGGTGTCGGGTGCTGCGGTGGAGGGGGTGGAGGTGTACGTACGAGGAGAAGATCAAACTCCTCGGGACGTTTCTGCTTCCTCTCTTTCTACACGTGGCCACGGTCTTCGTCCTTCCGTCGTCCCGTCAGGCGTCTGTCTGTGCTGTCTTTTTCTGTTTTCTGTGGGGTAATCGCCTGAACCCCGTCCAGCGCAACATCGTTTGCCTGGATCGGGCAGAGGGCGGTTTGGGTATGTTGCACCCCCTTGTCTTCCTGTCAGTCTTGTCTATGGCGTTCCACTTGGGTAGGATGCGGGAAGGGGGTGGGGTTTGGTGGGTGGCCTCCTATCGGGAATGGTTCTCCCGCTTCTGGGAGCAGTGGGAGGGGGTGTCCTCGGTCCCACGTGTGCGTCGGAGCGTGGAACAGGCCCCATCGTACGTATTTGCGATGGTGGGGCTCATTCGGCGGTGGGGGGTGACCGACCCGCTCGCCCAGTCCTTGGGGCGGAAAGGATTATACCGGATGGTACTCACCTCTCACTTTCAACCACGGTGGGCCCTGCGGGACTGTCCGGCGGATGTGATGCAGCGGGGCCTTCGGTTGTTGAACTCCCCTCGGCTACCGAAGAAGGTTCGGGATGTGGCCTGGTTGTCTTTCCACGGGCGTTTGTACGTGAGGGACAACCTCAAGTACAGGTCACAGGCCGAGCGGGTCTGTCCGAGGGCCGGGTGTGAAGGGCAGACGGAGACCATGGACCATTTCCTCCGGCAGTGCCCCTTTAACGTGGAGGCCTGCCGGTTGGTGTCCGCTGCTCTTCACCTGCGCGACCTTTCCCTCCTCACGTATGCGGAGTGGGTGTACGGGGCCTGGTCCTTTCCTCTAAGGCAGGACTCCGGGACCCTCTACCTCGTCACGGCCGTAGTGCGCTACCACCTGTGGCAAGCGCGCTGTCATGTCTCGACCTGGGGGTTGGTCCTGCCCCTCGACGAGGTGGTGCGGGACATTCTGGAGGAAGTGTCCAGCATGGCGCAACGCGAAAGGCGGGTGGTGGAGGCCCATCGTTGGGAGCGTCTGTGGTGTCACCTCACCCTCCTCCCCCCGTGAGGGGGAGGGGTTCCCTGGGGTTCTCATCCCTGTAGGGCTTTGGGGTTGGTTTGTTTCCATGGGGAGGGGGGTGTGACAGGAGGGGGAGGGTTCCCTTCCCTGGGGTTTTTGTTTATGGGTAGGTTTTTGGGGTTGTTTTTCTCCCGGAGGGGGGGGGGTGAGCTGGTGCTGTTGCAGGGGTTGGACCACTTGTCCGCTCTCCCTTTTTCCTTAGGGGTGGCTGTCCCAATTGTTTTTGTGTTTTTGTCTGTTCTTTTTGTGTCCTGGGCATCCCGCTCCGCTGACTGGATTGCAGGGCAGCACAGGGGTTTTGTTTATCTTGTTATTTAGCTTTTGCTTTGTATAATTAGTTATGTTTTGTTTTGGTGGGATTCTGTTGGGGACGGGCTCAAGGTGCCCTTATGTTTTTGTTTGGGGGGTGGGGGAGGGAGGTTTTGCTTTTGCTGTGTTTGTTTTTGTGGGATGAATGGGGAGGGGGCGGGGATCGGGGTGGAGGGAGAGGGGAGCTGCTGCTCCCTCTGCAGGGGAGGGGATGGGGACAGGGGATGTTGTATTTGGGGGGGTTTGGGGGGGGGGCTCCGGCAATCCCCACCAACGGACAGTGCGGACAATGTGGACTGGTGGGGGTTGTTGTGCGGGGGAGGGGCTTTTGCGATGCCACATGGACACTGTTTGGACTATTCTGGGGTGTTGCTGCAGGGGGGGGGGGTCGGATCCAGCATGGACATTGGACTGAAGGGGGGGGGGGACATGGACATTGTCATGGACTATTGCGGATTGTTGTTGGGGGGAGGGGCACGTGTGTTGGGTGCTGGGTGTGGTGGTGGGTTTGGGGAGGTGGGTTACGGGGGGTGTGATTCTTGTTGTGCATTATGTCAGGGGGTGGGGTTTTGGGGGGGTGTGGGACTTGGTTGGGGTGATTGTTTTTGCTTTTTGTCTGTTTTTCTGTTGCTTGTCACAATAAACAAAATCTCCACTCAGACCACCTTGCTCGAGTGTTTCAAATCTGGGGAACACCAGATATGGACCTCTTTGCAGGTCCTCAGAATGCCAAACTTCCCCGATTCTGTTCCAGAATCCCGGCTCACAGCTGTCAGGCAAGGGATGCCTTCCTGCTCCACTGGGGTCAGGACTTTCTCTATGCCTTCCCACCCATTCCCCTCATTCCCAAAACTTTATTCAAACTTCAGAGGGACAGAGGTCGTATGATACTTATCACTCCACATTAGCCAAGGCAAACATGGTGTCCTCTGCTTCTGCGTCTCTCTCAAACCACTCCTCTGGAGTTGGGAAATGCTCCAGATCTCCTTTCCCAGGAGTACGGATCCTTTCTGCACCCGAATCCCCAGTCCCTGCATCTCAGGGCCTGGTTACTGAAGGCCTAGATTTCTTGGATATAAACCTCTCTCAGCAGGTAAAAGATATCCTTCTGGCTTCCAGAAAACCTTCCACGAGGCGTTCCTACGCTTTTAAGTAGAAAAGATTCTCTGGTGTTCACATAAGGGACTTAACCCCCTTTTGGTACCTGTGGAGTCGCTACTAGAGTATCGCCTCCAACTATCCACTTCTGGTCTTAAGACCAATTCAGTGAGAGCCCATCTTAGTGCTATTGCTGCTTTTCACAAACGTTTTGATGGACAACCTATTTCCTCTCATCCACTTGTGTCAAGGTTCATGAGAAGCCTACTCTTAACAAAACCTCCCATTAAACCACTACCGGTGGCATGGGATCTAAATCTTTTTCTCGGGCAGCTCATGAAACCGCCCTTTGAACCCTTAGCCACTACAACCCTAAAGTTTCTTTCATGGAAAGTCATTTTCCTAATTGCTATCACTTTGGCAAGATGCCTTAGTGAACTGCAGGCTTTAGTGGCTGACCCTCCTTATACAAGGTTCCACCATGATAAAGTAGTCCTGAGGACTCACCCTCACTTTATGCCAAAGGTGGTTTCGCCTTTTCATCTAAACCAGTCGGTTTATCTTCCTATATTCTTCCCTAGGCCTCATGCCTCCAGTGCAGAAAGGAATCTTCACACTTTGGATTGTAAAAGGGCCTTAGAAACATAGAAAATCTTGGGACTCGGAGTGATCTCTGGAGGCGTGAGGGGCTTGTCGAGTGCCCTAGGACTGCGGTAGCTGAGCACCTTGTTTGGGACACTTGCCGTTTCCCCGATTTTCGGGCAGGCATAGTGGGGACATCTTTCACCTGCAAGGACCCTGTCTGTATAACTGTAGACTGCTCTCTGACCGCGGAGCGTGTCCGCGGAGCATGATCCGAAGGGGCGTGTCCAAAGGGGTGGGACACGCCCCTTTGGCGCCCCTTCGGCGTCACAGCGGCGAACAGTGAGTTTGTGTTCTTTTATAGTTTTGCTTGATTTACATATGGGGAAAAGGAAGGCTAAGTCTGGGCGCGGGGAGGAGGGACCGACTGCTAATGTTCTGGTTGTCGGTCCATTAGTTAAACATCTGGTCCCGCGCCCAGCAGCGCAGTCCTCTCCCGAGGGGGTCTCTCTCAGTCCTGGAGGAGGGACCCCCCCCTCCTTGTCCTGCTGCTTGTCTGTCTTTGTTAGGGTCGGAAAAGTCTCCTGAATCGATGCGGGCCGCCGCTTACGCGACGGTTCAGTTACCTAAACCGGTCACCTTAGTTGTTTCCGGGGGTACTTTGTGCCCGTCGGTTTCTTCCGTTGATTCGGAGATAACTTTGAAGGATCTATGGCAAGTTTTGCAGTCTATTGACGTTAAAGTGTCTTCTACTCTTAGTTCCTTGTGTGATTTTTCTTCCCAAACTGTGGCATCTATTCAACAATTGGATAATAAGATTTCTGCGGTGGATGCAGCTTATGTTAAACTTGAGCAGCAACTGCCTTCTTTGCATACAGCTACAGTAGCTGGGATGAAAGATGCTTTGATTTTGCACAGCAAGGTGGAGGCACTTGAAAACACCTTGCGTGCTTCTAATCTACGTTTTCTAAATTTTCCGTATACCTCTCTTATTTCGCCAAAAATTCTCCTTGATAAGTACTTTAAAGAAGTATTGTTTTTTTCAGATCCTGTTGAAGTATCTCAGTTATTTTATATTTCAACTGGCTCTAAGCGTGTCAACCCAGTTGAGGGTGGGTTGGACGTAATAGAGCCTTCTATTACTAACCTGACCAATTTTTTGGAAGACTCTTCCGACATAATCAATTCACGTGCCACTTTGGTAGTGACCTTGACATCACTAGAATGTAAGCATCGTATTCTCAAGGCTTTTTTTAAGTATAAGTTCACTGCTTTCTGTGGCCATAAGATAAACATATTTCCGGATGTTTCACGTAGCACCCAGCTTAGGAGGAGGCTTTTTCCTAGCGTTAAGGCCTCGGGTCCTTAAGTTGGGTGCTACTTTCTTTCTTCGCTTTCCTTGTAAGTGTATTGTAAATTATGAGGGTGCTGTTTATATCTTTTCTGATGTTGCTCATTTAGAGAAATTTGTTTTGGAGCGGCAGGGTTTTGTTGAGGCTAGTCGGGATGAGTAAAGAGACGTCTCTATAATGCAGGTTTGTTCAAACCTTGATTTCATATAGTAGTTTTACTTTTCCTTTTTTTTTTTCCACATCCGGGTCCCAGTGACGTGGACTTAATCATATTGTGTTACTGTAATGTTGGTGCTGCCTTTTGTATTGTTTCCGATTGTCCTGAATGGTATTGGTTTAACTTGTTATGCTGTTAAAACTCTAATAAAAAAAAAAAATAGAAACATAGAAAATCTTCTCAGCTTTTTGTTGCTTTTGACTCTAGTCATTTGGGACTTCCAGTTTCCAAAAGAACTTTATCTAAATGGATTGCAGATTGCATATCTTTACATATGTGAGTAAATGACTTTCTCTCAAGGGCCATGTCACAGCTCACAATGTGAGAGCCATAGCAGCCTCGATGGCTAATCTTCGTTCTGTGTCTATTGACGACATCTGTAGGGCAGCTACTTGGGCTTTGGTGCATACCTTCACAGCCCACTACTGCTTAGACAAAGACTCCTGTCACTGTTCTTCAGCATCTCTTTCATACTTAATACAACTCCTACCCGCCGGTCCCGAGTTTGATGCCAGAGGTCCATGGGAGGAAGCATGACTCACCTTTGGAGTGAAGGAGTGGCCTAGTGGTTGGGGCAGAGTACTTCAGGCCGGAAGGTTGGGGGTTCAAATCCCACTAGAGGACAGCAACCTTGGGCCAGAAGGACTGGGGTTTCTAGTCCCACAGGTGCTCCTTGTGGTCTTGGGCAAGCCACTTAACCCTCCATAGCCCATGTTCCCTGTAAAATAGTTATCTCCAAGTTATAATGCCCTGTTCAATGTAATTTCAGTTTGTTCAATGTAAACCGCACTGATGCAGAATAGCGCGGTATATAAGAGAATGTAAATAAATAAATCTCACCTGGGTTTGCAGCTTGCTGGGGTAATTCCCTTGGCATCTACGAGGGTTGCTCAGAACGTAATGCCCCACATGTTTTTTCTCAGTCCAGAATGAAGATAAAGGCGTGAAATTGAAAGGGTAGTAACTTGGAACTTCAAGGGACACGTGTAATTTTACAGTCGTCCGACAAATAGCGAGGCGGTAGTGATCCTTCAAATAGTGTCTGTGAGTGACACACGGTACAAACAACGAGCTGTAATTGAATTCTTGGTGGAGGAGAAAGAAAGTGTGAGAAACATTCACAAACGGTTGTGTGCTGTGTATGGAAGTTCTGCAGTAGATAGGAGCACCTTTGGACAATGGGTGAAGAGAATAAAGGCTTCAGGAAGTGGTAAAATGGAACTGGAAGATCGGCCGCGGTCTGGACGTCCTGCCTCAGCCACCTGTCCAGACAAGTTGCAGCACCCTGCGATAGCTGCCAGCGGGCATTGAAATACTGTAAGCTGTTGCGGTATGCCTTGCACACACCTTTGAATATCCCAAAGAGTATTGCCATTGCACTACCTCTACTGACGGAAAGCTGTACGGACAATTCCCGACTCGTGGTGCGCTGATCCGCACAAATAATGTCATCAGCGCACTGTAACTTGTCTGGACGGTAGGCTGTAGCTGGGGAGTCCCATATGTGAGGACTGAATTCCTGCTTGTTCCCGAAAAAAGCGTAGTTACTCACCTGTAACAGGTGTTTTCTGAGGACAGCAGGAATCAGTCCTCACAACCCTCCCTCCTCCCCTTGGAGTTGCTCCTTTACCATCTTTGATTTTTGCCGTCTTTTAGCTATGTCATCTGACTGAGTAAGATGGCACCCTTGGGCAAGAAGGGGACCACGCATGCATGGTGGCATCTCCCAAAGGCTTTCTTTGAAAGCTGGAGGAATGCTTCCGCGAGAGCTCCATTGTTGCTGACATCACCCATATGTGAGGACTGATTCCTGCTGTCCCTGGAGAACACCAGTTAAAGGTAACTACACTTTCTCAGTTTCCAGGTTAGTGATTTTGTCCTTTAGTGAATGAACTCTCTATATAACAATTCTGTTATAGATGACGCTCGTAAAAAAAAAAAAAAGTTATTTTAATTTCTGATATAGGTCAAGTATAGTCTTAATTACAAATCTTCTTTATTTAGATTTTTATATATCAATAACAACCAAATCCTTCCCATCCTAACAGTTAATCAAAACATACAGACATCGTAACACACAAGCATCGGAAATGCATGGAACAGACATATCTCAAGTCAGTGGTAAAGGATGCAAGTCCATTCTCCAGATGGCGCTAGTTGATCTTACACACATTACCTAAAACTCCCCCCAGGCTTCTCAGATACATTGGTCGTGCCAGGTCCAGGACGCTAATAGTCCATATCTCTACTCAAATAAAGAGAATGTCCAGAGGAGCAAGATGGTGGGAACGTCCGATCTTGCTCACCAAATAACCCCAGAGAAAGGGATCCTCAAAAATTGGGCCAAGTACAGTGCAATATACAAAAGGCAAAAAGCACAAATAATGAGAATGCGTATAGTACAATATTCACAAAGAATAGAGTAAATTGTTAATTAACATCTGGGATATGATCTGCTCCCATTATCCTCCCCCCCCCCCAACCATACCCCTTCCTGCAGTGGGCACACACTACAATTACTATTACTAACTAAATCAAACACACTCAACCACTTCAAATTTCTGTCACACCACCCACGTTCTAAGCAAATACACACAATCCCTCCAGTTCACATATTCAGTAATGCTCCCTTAGACGCCAGGGTAAGTGCCTCGCTGTAAGGCAGCCACACTGCAAGGAAACCATCCCATGCCTTAGTCTCTAGCTGCTTCGCCATCATACGCTCCATGTGCATAAGATCAGAAAACAGGGGCGGCCCAAGGGGGGGTGCGGGGCCATGTGCGGAGATTCATTGTGGGGCCTCATTTGCATAAGGTACCTCATTTGCATGAATATTTGCATAATGTTAACATGCACTTTTAGTAAACATGTCTTTTAATGAGTGTCTGGATAAAGAAAGATTACCAGATTTCTAAATTACTATATTCCAGTGCCAACCGTCAGGCCCAATTCAAAAAGGAATTAAAAACATACCTTCCTGTTCGTAGCCCCAGTCTGGTCCCGGACCTCTGAGTTGTCAACCTTAATCAGCAGCTTGGAGACTGAGGAACCACCTTCTTTTCATGATGTCACTGCTATATAACTCTGGCATCCGCCCATCTCCATCAGTTACCTCAGTCTCCAAGCAGCTGACTAGGTTGAGCCCAGGGGTCCGGGCTCACTGGAGGAACAACTAAGCCTTAGTGTGTGTATAGGGTTAGCCTGATTAATTTGAGTTTAGTTTGATTAGGTTTCTAGTTATTGTTCATATAAAAAAAAAAAAAAGGCTCTGTACCTTTAATTGATAGGGCCTGTGCCTGCCGGTGCCTTAGGCTCTTCTCTCCCTCTGTTAGTCTCCGGGGCTCGGCGGAGGCGGAGGGGTCGGCTCTCCCTGGCTTTTGCTGGGGAGCTGAACTGACAGCGAGCAGGAGTCCAGCCACGCGCCATACAGAGGATCTGCCTGTGAGCGCGCCTCTGGCTGGACGGAAGGAGGGGAGCTTAAGTCGACCTGATTCTCCTCAGTCTCAGGTCGTTGTGCGGTGCCACTCTCCCCTTCTGCTGCGCTGCGGCAGACAAGGTAAGCCCAGCAAGGGGGAATGCGATTTTAAACGGGCGCTTCCCTTCCTTTTCGCGGCGCTGCTGCGTCTCGCGCCTTTACAGGCCCGGCCTCGTGGCGCTCGCGCGGGAGTGCTCTCTGGCTCCCGCGCTTTTTTCCTAGCCCTTTACGGGCGGCCCGGTCCTCCGTGAGGCGGTGCAAGTGACCCCGCAGAGACGACGGTGCAGTTTCCTTTTTAAGTAAGGGGCGTTTGCCGCATACAAAAAAAAAAAAAAGAGCTAATCGCTAGCGCCAGTTTCCTGACAGGTTTTACCGGCAGTGAGGGGGTTTTCTGGGACGCTGCGTCCTTCCACGTTGTGTGCTGTAGCGGGTTCCTCTGCCCTACCGGTGCCGGTTCCTGCGGGGATTCCGAGGGCTTCGATTTTGCAGTAGTCGGGCTGGGGCCTGCCCGCTACTGGCATGTCTCCTAAGACCATCTGTATGATCTGTGGGGTCAAGAGATCCTCTCTGACGGACTCCGGGGTATGCAAAAGTTGCGCCAGGGTGGCGGCAACTCTGGATCCCCCCGGGGTGAGCGTGGGGGAGCCGCAGGGGTCGGAGGTTGGGCCTCCGGACGTTTCTCCCCCAGGCTCCTCCAGGGCGGAACAAGTAGCGGGACCCTCGTCCCCCGCGACGGGCCCGGTTCCCCAAGTACCCTGGGCGGGTGGACTCGAGTCCATTTTCTCCCCCGAGTTCGTGGCCCTGCTGCGGCACGCGGTGGGGGGTTCACCCCGTCCGCCTCCAAAGTCTTCTGAGGGATCCCACGCTAAGCGGGGTGCCCCGGCTCCTTCCGCAGAGGTCCTGCCCGACCACAAGAGACTACGGTTGGATGCGGAGTCGATGGAGCCCTCCTTAGCCTCGGAGGGGCCCCTGTCGGAGGAGGAGGGCCAAGCGGGGCCCCCGGAGGAAGACCTGGAGGAAGGGGAACTCGAGGACAAGGAAGAGCAGGCCAGGGTGGTCCGGGTCTTCCGGAGGGAGGAACTACCGTCCCTGATCGCCGAGACGCTGAGCGCCTTAAATATACAGGTGCAGGGGCCTTCGGAGGACGAGTCTCTGGAGGACCCCCTGCTACAAGTCTTCCGTAAGTCTCAACGAGCCTTCCCGGTCCATCGGGTCTTCCAAGAGCTCATTCAGGAGGAATGGAAGGTTCCGGGGGCGGCCCTGAAGGGCTCGCGAGTGCTGGGCCGGCTATATCCTCTGGTGGATCAGGATAGGGAGGTGTTCGCGTCCCCCAAGGTGGATGCTGCAGTTTCGGCGGTGGTAAAGAAAACCACCATCCCAGTGGAAGGCGGCGCGGCCCTCAAGGATGCCCAGGACAGGAAGCTGGACGCCCTATTGCGTCAGGTGTTTGATACTAATGCTCTGTCCCTCCAGGCCGCTATTTGTGGGGCCTGGGTCGCCAGGGCCTGCCTTTGCTGGGCCCAGCAAGTGCGACCGGCGCAGGCGGAGAGCCCATCGGTGGAGGCGGCCCGTCTAGAGTCGGGGGCGGCCTATTTATCTGATTTGCACTATGACCTCATGCGGGGTCTCTCCAGCAGTATGGCGGCGGCGGTGGCTGCTCGACGGTACCTGTGGCTCCGTGCCTGGGCGGCTGACTCGGCTTCGAAGGCCAGGCTGAGTAAACTCCCATTTAAGGGACGCCTCCTGTTTGGGGAGGACCTGGAGAAGTTGGTCAAGGACCTGGGCGAGTCTAAAGGTGGTAAGCTGCCGGAGGACAAGCCTAAGCAAGGCCGTGGAGCTGCGTCCAGCAGACCCCCGCAGCGGGACTTTCGTCGCTCTCGCTTCCCTCGGTCTGCTGGCGGACAGCGGGGCAGGTTTCCCGCCCGCAACCAGGGCTTTCGGGGCTTCCGAGGAGCCGGCAAAGGATTCGGGGGGGGGGCCTCGTCAGCCTCCTCCGCCGGCTCGGCCCTGCGAAAGACGCAATGAGATACGGCGGGCCCAGGGGCCGCTGGTCCCCGTAGGCGGCAGGCTGCGGGACTTCTACGGTGCCTGGGTCCACATGACTTCGGACCAGTGGGTGCTGGAGGTCATCCGGGACGGATACGCGCTGGAGCTACAGCGACCGGTGCGCGAGGCCTTTGTGTGGTCCCCCTGCAAAGCGCCCAGCAAGTGCGCTGCGGTTCGGGAGACCGTTCAAAGATTGCTGGATCTCCGGCGATCGAGCCGGTTCCGCCCGACCAACACGGCTGCGGTCGATACTCCATCTACTTCGTAGTCACCAAAAAGGGCGGAGGGCTCCGGCCCATCTTAAACCTCAAAGGGGTAAACCGGTGCCTCCAGGTAACTCACTTCCGCATGGAAACTCTCCGGTCCGTGATTGCAGCGGTCCGACCGGGAGAGTTTCTCACCGCTCTGGACCTGTCCGAGGCCTACCTCCACATTCCTATCCGGCAGGAACATCACCGATTTCTCCGCTTTGCGGTTCCATTCGGTCATTTCCAATTCCGAGCGCTGCCGTTCGGGTTAGCGACGGCGCCGCGCACCTTCACGAAGGTGATGGTAGTGGTGGCGGCGGCGCTGCGCAAGGAAGGCGTCCTGGTGCACCCGTACCTGGACGACTGGTTAATCCGGGCCAAGTCCAGGGACGAGAGCTTGCGGTCCACGTCCCGGGTAGTCGAGTTCCTGGAGAGCCTCGGTTGGGTGGTCAACAGGGCGAAGAGTCAGTTGGCCCCCTCCCAAGACATGGAGTACCTGGGAGCGCGCTTCGACACGGGAACCGGTCAGGTATTCCTTCCTCGGCAGAGGGCGCAGAAGTTGCGGATGTTGGTTCGACGGTTCTTGAAGAGACGGGAGTCCACGGCGTGGCAGTATCTCCAACTGCTGGGCACTATGGCGGTGACTCTAGAGCTGGTGCCGTGGGCGAGGGCCCACATGCGGCCCTTGCAGAGGGCGCTGCTCAGACGCTGGTCGCACCAGCGGGACCCCCTGTCCCAACGACTCGCCTCCCGGACGAGACGCGGGCGAGTCTGCGCTGGTGGTTGGATCCCCGCTCCTTGCAAAAAGGGAGGCCGCTGGCAGTGCCCGAGTGGGTAGCATTGACGACGGATGCCAGCCTCCAGGGCTGGGGGGGCCACTGCCAAGGCCAGTTCGCACAGGGACTGTGGAGTCCCCTGGAGCGCACCTGGTCGATCAACCGCCTGGAATTGCGTGCAGTGTCCCTTGCGTTGGCATGCTTCCAGCCGACTCTCGAAGGGTCGGCGGTGAGAGTCTTCTCCGACAACGCCACGGCCGTGGCTTATCTCAACCGCCAAGGCGGGACAAGCAGCGAGACTCTCGAGGCAGAGGCCGAGGACCTCTTTGCTTGGGCCGAACGGCATCTTCGAGCGGTGTCGGCGGCGCACGTGGCGGGAGTGGACAACGTGGAGGCCGACTTCCTCAGTCGCGTGCAGGTGGATCCAGGAGAGTGGGTCCTCCATCCGGAGGTGTTCGAGATGATCACACGGCAATGGGGCACCCCGGTGATGGATCTGATGGCCACATTCGGCTCCGCGAAAGCCAGCCGCTTCTTCAGCAGGCGCAGGGAGCGAATGTCCGAGGGTCTCGACGCGCTGATTCAGCCCTGGCCGGAGGGCCAGCTGTTGTACGTCTTTCCGCCGTGGGTGCTTATTGGACGGGTACTCCAGCGGGTGGAGAGCTTCGGGGGGATGGTAATCTTGATAGCCCCGGACTGGCCGCGCCGGCCTTGGTATGCAGACCTGCGCAGGCTCCTGGTCGGGAAGCCGTGGCGGCTCCCGGTCCGCCCGGACCTGTTGACGCAGGGGCCTCTGTCAATGCCCCATGTGGATCGGTTCTCGCTTACGGCTTGGCTATTGAAAGGGCACGGCTGAGAACTCGGGGCTACTCCCCGGCGGTGGTCTCTACCTTGTTGAAAGCTCGTAAGAGGTCTACATCACTGGCGTATGTCCGGGTCTGGAGAATCTTCGAGGCCTGGTGCAGCGAGCGGCACTTGGTGGCGCTCCAGGCGTCTCTTTCACAGGTCTTGGACTTCCTGCAGTGCGGTTTCGATAAGGGCCTGGCGGCGTCTTCGCTTCGGGTGCAGGTCGCGGCCCTGGCGTGCTACCGCGGGCGACTAGCCGGTAGCTCTCTGGGAGAGCATCGGGATGTCAAGCGGTTCCTACGCGCAGTTACTTTAATCCGACTGCCCCGCAGGCTCCCGGTTCCACAGTGGCACCTTCCCCTTGTGCTGTCTGCACTGGAGCAAGAGCCTTTCGAACCATTGAGCACGGCCTCCCTGAAGGATCTCACGTTGAAGGTCGTGTTCCTGGTGGCCATTTGTTCGGCCAGACGAGTCTCGGAGTTGCAGGCTCTGTCCTGCAAGGAGCCGTACTTGTCTTTTTTCGAGTCCAGGGTGGTCTTGCGTCCTGTGCCGGCTTTCTTACCCAAGGTCGTATCGGCGTTCCACTTGAATCAGGAGATCTCCTTGCCGGTGTTCCGGGCGGGCCCTTCGAGTCCCGCTTCTCGGACGCTGGATGTCCGTCGAGCCTTGAAGAGGTATCTACGGCGTACGGCGGGGTTCCGCCGCTCGGAGCGATTGTTCATCCTGTTCTCGGGTCCCCGCCGGGGGGAGGCGGCTTCTAAGGCCTCCATCGCTCGATGGATCCGGGAGGCGATTTCGTCGGCCTACTTGCTGAAGGGGAGATCAGTGCCGGAGGGACTGCGGGCCCATTCCACCAGGGCCCAAGCTGCGTCCTGGGCGGAGCTCCAAGCTGTGCCGCCTGCGGAGATTTGCAGGGCGGCCACTTGGTCTTCTTTGTCCCCCTTTATTAAACATTATCGTTTGGACGTTCAGTCCGCGCAGGATGCCAGGTTCGGGGCGGCGGTGCTGCAAGCAGTTGCGGCCAGTCCCTCCCGTTAGATCTACTGCTCTGGTACTTACTCAGAGGTCCGGGACCAGACTGGGGCTACGAACAGGAAGGTGAAATTAGTCTTACCTGCTAATTGTTGTTCCTGGAGTAGACCCAGTCTGGTCCCGCATCCCACCCGGTGTGGCCGTAGGGCTTGCAGAACGGGCTTCGGTTTATGCGCTGCTGACAGGTAAGAAAGTATCTTTTGAGGTCATCTATATAGGGGGGTGGTTGGACAGGGGAGAGGCTAGTCTGGGCACCCCCAGTGTTCACAGTTAGTGGATTCATTCTTTTTCATGTCTCGTTACTGGGGGGGTTGGACCTTGCGGTTTGTAAGTGAGGTCTTAACTTATTTGTTGCTCTGGTGAGTCTGCTTTGTCAGTAGGGTACTGATGGAGATGGGCAGATGCCAGAGTTATATAGCAGTGACATCATGAAAAGAAGGTGGTTCCTCAGTCTCCAAGCTGCTGATTAAGGTTGACAACTCAGAGGTCCGGGACCAGAGGTCCGGGACCAGACTGGGTCTACTCCAGGAACAACAATTAGCAGGTAAGACTAATTTCACCTTTTTACAAAACACTTTGAGATCCCCTACCAACAAAAAATCTCTCCAAGACAATCACAAAAAAATATCCACAGTCCTCAAGACAGAACAAATGACTAACACAAGAAAGATACTTACCTTACTATACACAACATCCAAAAGATTTACCCAAACTGACGGCTATATCACTAATGTAAATAACTACCGTTAATTAACTATGTTATGCTCCACGTTTCATAACCTGTACATAGGTTTTAAAAAAGTGTTATTGTTAACGTTAAAAATATGTTCCATGTAACAAAACGTGTATATAGTTAAAACATGTTCCATGTAAAATATACGGAAGTATGTTAATTTTTGTTCAATGTAAACCGCCCCTGATCTCTGGAAGGGGCGGTATAGAAGAAACTGTTAAATAAATAAATAAATAAATTAGGAAGTACTACAAGCACTGCCCATTTAGAACCCATAGCAAACCTACCATATCATAACAGCACTACCAGGACTCACAAAGCACCAAACCCTACTTACCAAAAAGGCAATACTGCAAATATTAAACCAATACATTTCAGAGAATACAAGTACATCTCACTGGGGGAAAGAGAACAAGTGGGACTGTCAAATAGAAACTACATGAACAGAATACCTCAGCTTGGTTTCACATGCAGAACATAGACTGTCACCACACAAAGAACAAGGGATTACAATTTAGAAATAGGAAGATAATAATTAAATTAGGAACCCCAAAAGCCAAACATGAAATGTACAACAACACTGGAGAAATAAAGCTATAAATTAATTTCCTCTTGCATTAAACAAAAACGCAAAGATGTTGGCGATACACATTTCCCAGACCTGACATATTCCAGTTAATAAATTAAAAAAAAATCATTTTTCTATCTTTTGTTTGGGCATTTTATTTTTCAGTTGCAATTGCTCCAGTCAATTAATTCTGGTTTCTTTGTGTCTTCTGCGAGCTGTCCATTTGTCCTTTCTTCTCTCTTCTAGATTGTTTCCATTCTCTCTCTATATCTGCTTTAACATACTGATCTTTCCCCTTTCGCTCTTTCCATTTCTTTCTTTATTCCTTTATCATCCACTCAAATTTCACCCTTCCATTCTCAGTCCCCACTTACTCTCCCAATACCTGGTCAGTTGTAGATTTTTCTTTCCTCCCACACAAAATATCTTTTCCCCATCCCCATCCCCTTCTATTCCTCCCCTTCTGGTTCTAGACACTCCCAGCATCCTCTCCCTTCTAGTCCCATTCACCCATGCCCCCACATCAGCCCATTTCCAGTCCTAGCCCCCCATATGCTCCTTTCCAGTCCCATTCCAGCCCCCCATATGCTCCTTTCCAGTCCCATTCCAGCCCCCCATCAGCCCCATTGCCACTCCAAGCTCCCCCATCAGCCAATTTCCAATCCTAGCCCTCCCCATCAGCCCATTTCCAGTCCTATTCCAGCCCAGCAGCCAATTTTCAATCCTAGCCCCCCCATCAGCTCATTTCCAGTCCTATTCCAGCCCCCATCAGCCTATTTCCAGTCCAAGCTCCCCCTATGATGTTGTAGTGGGAGATCATTTTGCATCCAGTGATCACCAGATGGTGTGGTTCAGTATTAGGATTAGGGCTGTTAGAATCCATTCCAAGGTGAGGATCTTAGACTTTAGGAAGACTAACTTTGCGAAGATGGGCCAATACCTCAGGGAGTCGTTAGTGGGATGGGAACAGCTGGGGGATGTAGAAAAACAGTGGGCAAAACTGAAAGGGGATATTTTAAGGGCAACCAACCTTTTTGTTAAAATGGTAAATAAAGGCAAAAGGAAAAGGAGACCGCTATGGTTTTCTAAGGAAGTAGCTGAAAAAGTGAAGAAAAAGAGGGAGGCCTTCATGAAATACAAGAGATCACAGAGAGAGGAAGACAGGCATCTGTATTTGGAAAAACTTAGAGAAGCTAGCAAAGTAGTCAAGAAGGCAAAGATTCAAAAGGAGGAGGAAATAGCCAATGCAATAAAATGGGGGGATAAGACATTTTTCAGATATATTAGTGAGAAGAGGAAGGGCAAAAGTGGTATTGTGAGACTCAAGGGTGCAGGGGGGGGGGGGGAATATGTAGAAGCTGATAAGGATAAAGCGGAATTGCTTAACAAATATTTTTGTTCTGTGTTCACAGATGAAGAACCAGGAGCAGGATCTCAGAAAACACCCACAAATAGGAACAGAAGCGAGGGACATCTTGAACAATTTTCAGAAGACTGTGTTCGTGAGAAACTAGCTCAACTTAAAGTAGACAAAGCGATGGGACCGGATGGGATACACCCTAGAATACTGAGGGAACTTGGGGATGTTCTAGCAACTCCACTGACTGACCTTTTCAATGCCTCGTTGAAGTTGGGAGTGGTGCCAAAGGACTGGAGAGAGGCTCATGTGGTGCCTTTACACAAAAGCGGAAGTAAGGATGTGGTTGAAAATTACAGGGCAGTTAGTTTAACTTCGGTGGTGAGTAAATTATTGGAAACGCTGCTGAAAGAGAAAATAGTGAGGTTTCTGGAGTCCAGCAGATTACAGGATCCGAGGCAGCATGGATTCACCAGAGGCAGGTCTTGTCAGACAAATCTTTGACTGGGTGACCAGGGAGTTGGACCGAGGGAGAGCTCTGGATGTGGTGTATTTCGATTTCAGTAAAGCCTTTGACACTGTTCCTCACAGGCGACTTATAAACAAACTGAGCACCCTAGGGATGGACCCTAAAGATACTGCTTGGGTTAGAAATTGGTTGGGTGGGAGGCGACAAAGAGTACAAGTAAATGGAGCTCACTCTGAGGAGAAGGATGTTACCAGTGGTGTGCCCCAGGGATCTGTCCTTGGTCCGATTCTTTTTAACATCTTTGTTAGTGATATAGCGGAAGGGCTGTCGGGTAAGGTTTGCCTCTTTGCAGATGATACCAAAATCTGCAATAGAGTAGACACCCAGGAAGGTGTAGATAACATGAGGAGGGATCTAGCTAAGCTTGAAGAATGGTCTAGAATTTGGCAGCTGGGATTTAATGTTAAAAAATGTAAGGTCATGCATTTGGGCTGCAGCAATCCAAGGGAGCAATACAGTATAGGAGGTGAAGTACTTTTGTCCACTAAAGAAGAGCGGGACCTAGGCGTGGTTGTGTCTGATGATCTTAAAGTAGCTAAACAGGTAGAAAAGGCGACGGCAAAAACTAGAAGGATGCTTGGATGCATACGGAGAGGAATGGCTAGCAGAAAAAAGGAGGTGATAATGCCTCTGTATAAGTCTTTGGTGCGACCTCATTTGGAGTATAGTGTGCAATTCTGGAGACCGCACCTTCAAAAGGATGTGAACAGGATGGAGTCGGTGCAGAGGGTGGCTACTAAAATGATTAGTGGGCTTCATTATAAAGCATATGAGGACAGACTTAAGGATCTTAATATGTACACCTTAGAGGAAAGGCGGGATAGAGGTGATATGATTGAGATGTTTAAATACCTCCGTGGCATAAATGTTCAGGGAGAGAGCCTCTTTCAATTGAAAGCAAGTTCTGCTACGAGGGGACATTGGATGAGGGTGAAGGGAGATAGATTCAGGAGTGATATGCGGAAATATTTCTTTACGGAAAGAGTAGTGGATCCATGGAATAGTCTCCCAGTGGAGGTGGTAGAGATGAGGACAGTAACTGAATTCAAAAAAGCATGGGACCAACACAGAGGATCTCTAAAGGTAAAAAGTGGACTGTTGTAGTTGATATGGAAGGACAGACTAGATAGGACATGTGTTCTTTTTCTGTCATCATGTTTCTATGTTTCTATCAGCCCATTTCCAATCCTAGTCCCCCCATTAGCCAATTTTCTGTCCTATTCCAGCCCCCATCAGCCCATTTCCAGTCCTATTTCAGCCTCATTCCAGCCCCCATCTGCCCATTTCCTGTCCAAACTCCCCCATCAGCCAATTTGCAATCCTAGCTTCCCCATCAGCCCATTTCCAGTCCTATTCCAGCCCCCATCAGCCCATTTCTAGTTCAAGCACCCCCCTGCCCATTTCCAGTCCAAGCTACCCATCAGCCATTTCCAGTCCTATTCCAGTTCCGCATCAGCTCATTTCCAGTCCTAGCCCCCCATCAGCCCATTTCCTGTGCTAGTCCAGCCCCCATCAGCCCATTTCCAGTTGAAGCTCCCCCCATCAGCCAATTTCCAATCCTAGCCCCTCCAGTAGCCCATTTCCAGTCCTATTCCAGCTCCCATTAGCCCATTTCCAGTCCCAGCTTACCCTCTCATCAGCTCATTTCCAGTCCTGGTCTCTCCCCCATCAGCCCATTTCCAATCCTTGCCCCCCCATCTGCCCATTTCCAGTCCTATGCTAGACCCTCTCCCCCCCCCGCCAAAGAGCCCTGCAGCCATCTAAGGAGCTTCAGAGGGAGCCAGGGAAGCCCGCGTTAGGCCCCGGCTCCCTCTGCATAGCCACCAGCGTGAAGAGTGTTTTCCCTAACGCTGGCGGCTGTTTCTGTGAAGTGCGCTGAATGCTGGGAGAGGTTAAAGGGCATTTCCTGGCACTCATGCACTAAACAGAAACAGCTGCCAGCGTAAGGGAAAACACTCTTCACACTGGTGGCTGTGCAGAGGGAGCCGGGGCCTCACACGGACTTCCCCGGCTCCCTCTGAAGCCATCCACTTGTGCAAGAATGAAGTTTGCACAGGGCCTGCTGAAGCGCGGGGCCCTGTGCGAACAACATTCTCGCACAATGGACAGGCTGGCCCTGTCAGAAAAGGATTGTTCCCACTGCTGGAACCCCTGGGTCTCCTTGGAAAGCCAATGGCTTAATAATACTCTTTTTACCATAAAAAACCCTGTCTCACAAGTGTCTCTGGACTGATGAAGTCACCCATTTTCCCGAGTATTGCCCAAATAAGGACATACTGCAAGAGGGGACTACAGCAAATGATAATATTTCCCTGAATCTGACACAAACGGGGCAGTGCCAAAATTGGTGCATCAACATGCCTTGTGTTGTGCCGCAGAATCTGCACAAGTCTAGAGTGCGTGAACCTGCTTTATATGCCCACACATCATGTGCATAAGCCTGCCATAAATATTTGTACTGAAGCTCTTGTAAGTAAATATCCTCTGACAGGGAAGAACATCTTAAGGCTGAACGTGAAAAAATTGGGGATGCCTCATCCATCCTGTCTGCCACCCAGTGCTCAGAAAGCTTCTTCAAATGCCTCTGATCCAGAGCAGGTTGTACTAAATCCCTAATTTCCTTAGTCCTCAGGCCTTCCATAGAGAGGAGAGCTTCAAACATTGCAAGCAACCCTCTGATGTGCATAAGACCAGGAGCCACATATGATAGGACCCCCACATAATGCCACACTTGTAAATAATAAAAAAAGTTGGCCTTATCGAGCCCAAATCTCTTCTGAAGATTCTGAAATGAGTCAAGTCCTGTACCCCTCTCCTGGGGTAGATCACCTACCCCTACAAGCCCCCAGAGGCCCAGTGGCGTGGGGCCTCAGAGGTTAAGCCCCAGAGAATGTCAGGGTTACCTACTAGAAGGAGCAGGTTTGTACATTTCCAAATCAGGCCAAATCACCAGCATAGAGCTCGCCAAGTGGCCCGAAGAGCACCAAGATACACAATCTTACCCCAACCTCCCCATCCAGTCGGATGTAGCGTGAAGGATATATAAACGATGATGCAGAGCCAGAAGCCAGTCCAGGAGCGAGGTGGGTACACACTCCTCCATGCCATTGACCACATCAATAAGGTGTCACAATATGCACCTCAAATTTTAGGTCCGGAGAGACAAGAACTCCAGTCCTGCTTCATCGCATTGCCCAGGAGAGCTGATAGTGGGATTCCCAGACATTTTCCCCACCATAGAAAGTGGCTCACATGCTGGTCAAGAAGCCTCCAATCCCTGGAAGTCGCCCACAGAGGGAGATGGCGAAGTACATGAAGCCACTGAAGAAGTTTGATCGTTTTAAATAAAGCCACTTGGCCCTTCAGGGAGATAGAGAGCCATTTTAGAAATAATGAGGGGAATATTACTAGTATAGAGCTTAGCAGGATCATCTGGCAACTGCACTCCTAAGTAACGAATGGTTCCTTTGGCCCAGGCCAAGGGAAAGGGCCCTGTCCAACTCCTCTGGACCCTACTCCCCCATGTTCAATGCCATCGACTTAGAGCGGTTGATCCGAAGCCCAGAAAAGCGACAAAAGGCCTCTATAACTTGCAGGGCCCTCGGGAGAGATACCTTGGGGTCCCTCAGGCAGAGCAGCAGATTGTCTGCTTCACTTCTTGGCTCCCACCCGAAGGCCTCTCACCTATCCCTCCATTTGCAAAGCCAAGTGTAGGAGCTCCAGTGACAAAACGAAAAGTAGGAAGGATAAAGGGAACCCCTAATGGGTGCCTTGCCCCAGTATAAACGAGTCCGAGAATACCCCATTTGCCCCCACTCTCACCTGCGGTTCCTCACAGAGGGCACGGATCCAACTGAGAACAGCGCCGATAAAACCAAAACTGCCGAACATTCGACAAGTACAGCCAGGCTATGCTGTCTAATGCTTTTTCAGCATCAAACAAGGAGCAAGGGGAGTTGGTGATCTACACGGTATTCCATAGCTAAGACCAATTGTGAGATGTTCCGGGCAGCACCTCGACTGGGCATAAAACCTACTTGCCAAGGACCAATCAGTCGAGGAAGCATGTTATTCAAACATTGTGCTAACATTGAGGCAAGAAGCTTCACATCATAATTTATCAACAACATTTTATGATAAGATGCTAGTTCCAAGTGGTCTTTTCCCGGCTTAGGGATCACCATAATATTCACATACCACATGTCCCTCGGGAAGAGACCCTTCTGTAAAACAGCCTCATAAATGGCGACTAGAGCTGGCATTACACGAACCTCCAACAGTTTTTAATATTCCGACCCAAACCCATCAGGGCCAGGGACCTTATGCAGTTTACTCTGTTTTATTTATTTATTTATTTATTTATTACAGTTTCTTATATACCGCGCTATTTAGAATCAGCGCGGTTTACATCATAACAAAACGACCATTACGACAAACTGTTAGGTTTTACATTGAACAGGAGTACAAACTTGGATAACTGGGTTAACTATATACATAATCTATCTACACTGCAGTGTGAGGGCATTTCTAGATTGGGTCATTTCTTGGAGGGGATATCACCTTCTGAATCTGTGTCTGACACTGTAGCATTTAGGATGGCAAGATGGCAAGATCAGTCTCCATCAACTGGGGAAGGGGAAGGTTATGCAGAAAATTCGGCATCCATTTCTCCAGGCTCAGCGGTGTAAAGCCTAGAGTAGAATGAACGGAAGATGGCTGCAATCTGGTGCAGTTGATTCTGCAAGCAGCCCTTCTCATCCTTTTAGACTGGAACAAAGCGTGTTCCTCCCCAGTGTCTTACCACTCTTGCAAGAAGCTTCCCAGAATGGTTTCCATAGCGATAGAAACAGTGCTTTTAATACTGAATGGACAAAACTGCATGTCTATGTAGGAGGGAGTTTAGCACAGCCTGGGTGTTTAAATATTCTTGCTGGCACCAGTACCCCCAGCCAAAGTTACCCTGTTGCTGTAGTCACTGCATCATACACTCCAAGTGAAGAAGACTGCGATCAAGGTGTTTACATCTCTGTGCCATATACACTGTGATAGAACCATGGAGCACAGCCTTACTAGCTTCCCAAAACAAAATAGGAGTGAGCTTATGAGATTTATTAAAAGAAGCATAATCACATCACTGCTCCTTCAAGAAAGTTTGAAAATCTTCCTCCTCCCATAAAAAGGCCGGAAACCACCAGCCAGCACGGGCCTCTCCCATAGTTGCCTAATCCATCCTGATCATTCCGTGATCTGAGATCACAACTGGCTCAATTCCAGTCTGGAGAACACTGTCAAAGCTGCCCACTGATACAAGAATATAGTCGATACGTGACCATGTGAAGTGCGCTCTCGATAAGTGCGTATACTCTTGGACACCCGGTTGCAGGGAGTGCCAGACATCCACTAAATTGCCCAACTGACTGAGATAGCTAATCCCTTTGTTTGACCACCCTGTAGTTCTACCCCTTCTGGAACTATCCTGCTCTGAATTGTGAAGACAGTTGAAATTACCCACTAAAATCATTCAGCGCTGCGTTTCTCGTGTCACCAGACAAAGGATATTCCGGAAACCCCCATGGTCATATTCATTGCGAGTGTGTGTGTTACCTATTAAGAGCTCCTCATTGTACAGTTTGGCTGTTAAAAATACAAAACACCTCCTGGGGGTCGGTCTCACAGTTTAGCACCTCCAAGGATAGTCCAAGTTTAACTAAGACCACCACCCAAGCCTTGCAAGTTTTACAGGAGGCCCCATAAATTTACCCACCCAATTCCGGCTTAGTTTCTCATGTTCTGCTCCACTGAGATGGGTTTCCTGCAGCAGCACCAGATGGGAGCCTTTGCATTTTAAGGCTTGCAGAACCTTAGTGCACTTAATCAGGGAGCCGATCCCTCCTACATTCCATGAGAATTATCTGCAAATTAAGTAATGTGACCTAAAGTGGCATAAAGCCGAGAAATATTTAGCATCATATCTCCGCAGACACCCAGCCACCACAGAACCAAACAGCCACAGCCAAACTCCGCTACCAGAGAATGGGCCACCAACAGTGGTTTCACCAGTCCTCCCCTACCCCACCACAGGGAGTACCCCCCCCCCCCCCCACACACATACACATCACAAATAAATAAAGCAGGTCTCTGGAAAGAAAGCTAACTGAAATCAGAGCTAGGTGAAATCATAGTTGCCACCACATTTTGCATAATATAGAGGCCTATTTCCTACTGGACGTCCAGCCCCTGTATGGCCTCTCAGAATCGAGTCTAGCCGCTTGTACATGGAGGCTAGGCCCCGATTCTGAAGGGCCGCACATCCAGCCACATCCACGTCAAACTCCGCCTGACTCCATAATGGAGCCGCAGTGCCATGGCGTCTCATTGCCATGGCACCACGGCTCCATTACAGAGCCACGACCGCCAACAAAAATGTCCAATTTCCCCATTCTGGCTTCCCAAGGCTAGAGTTTGGCTGCAGGGAACCTCCTGCATGTCTTCCTGCTTTGTCCTCACTGGCCGCCGCTGCTACCCTGTGCACAGGGGGACTTATTCCACTTCTATTTATTATTATTTATTTATTTATTAACATTTCTTATATACCGCACTATTTGACATCAGCGCGGTTTACATGGAACTTCTGAGGTGGAATAAGTCCCCGGCTAACCAGCATACACCACACGTACAGGGCTGACCTCAGAATCGGCCCTGTATGTCCAAGGTGACAGCCCGCTCACGCACCATCCTCGCTCTGCTTTCCACCCGTCCCCACCCGCCCCCGTCTAAGGCTCCCTGTTTAACTCCGCTGTTCATACAGGAAGCCTTGCACGGGGACAGCAAGGGGAACATATATTTATTTTTATTTATTTATTTTATTTACATTCTCTTATATACCGCGCTATTCTGCATCAGTGCGGTTTACATTGAACAAACTGAAATTACATTGAACAGGGCATTATAACTTGGAGATAACTATTTTACAGGGAACATGGGCTATGGAGGGTTAAGTGGCTTGCCCAAGACCACAAGGAGCACCTGTGGGACTAGAAACCCCAGTCCTTCCGGCCCAAGGTTGCTGTCCTCTAGTGGGATTTGAACCCCCGACCTTCCGGCCTGAAGTACCTTGCCCCAACCACTAGGCCACTCCTCCATATAGGGGGGGATGTACATCTAGGCAGGGCATACATACCCATTATTCGTGGCTCGGAATGACCCCCATAGTGTCCAGGCCAGTGTCCTCTGCAAGCTTACACGCCGAAACAGTCAGTAGGCAAGGTACTGAGAGAGACAAATCCAACCCTCTCTTTCTGTTCAATGCTGGGAACTGGGACCATCCGTTGACCGCTTCAGTGTGTCCATAAATTTCTTTGCTGCCCCTGCTTGCACAGAAGTATGGGTAGTGCCCTCATGGTAAATTTTTAGGATTGCAGGATATGCAAGTGCAAAACAGATACCACATTTAAAAAGTTCAGCGCAGATTGAGGAAAATTCCTTCCACTTGGCAGTGAGAGAAGCTGAATAATCTTGAAAAAGAAGAATATGGTGGTTATCTAACTGCAGATTGCAATGTTTACGGAAAGCCTGGAGCAGCTGAGTTTTATGCTGAACATTCAAGATCCTGGCGAGGACCGGACGTGGTCTTTCTTGGCCCTCCAACTTGGGTCCAAGTCGGTGTGTGTGCTCCACTTTGATCTCCCTCACAAGAGAAGCAAGTCCCAGTTCTTTAGGAAGCAATGTTTCAAATAACGAGGGAAGTTGCTGGTCTGTCCAGGTTTCAGACACTTCTATCATGCGAAGATTATTTAGCCTGGAGCAGTTCTCCAGGCCATTCACTTTAGCTGACATTTCAATGTACCTTTGCTGCTTCTGGAGCTCTTGTTCATGTTATGTCTCCATATCTTCCAGCGCCACCACCCTTAGCTCCATTTCCTCTATCTTGCGGCCTACCTTCATTAATGATTCTCCCACTTCCTCCAGTTTCTGCATGACCCTATCAAATTTCGGGTTCAAGAGTTTTACCATCCCGCGGGCCAAGTCCTCCGGTGACGAATAAATGCTCTCCGCGGGCACCGTCTTAGAGTCGGAGCCGTTTTTCTCCCTTTCTTTTTCTTGCTGCTCGCATGTCAGCTCAGCCGCTGCCTGCCAAATCTGTGTTATGACACCCTCCAGGTATAGTGGGGACGGACGTGCCCCTGAAGATTTTTTTTTTCACAGAAAGTTCTATAATTCTAGGCAGGGCGGCCCTGGAGTGAGATGAGGAACGTCCTCACGGCCTCATGCACTCACGTGACCTCAAGTATAGTCTTAATATATAAGAAATGCATTTTTTATATTGACATGTTTTTTACAGCATGTACAACAAAAGAAACACAGGCGAAGAAAAACATTAAATTAGGATGAACATATTCTATGGCTCACTGAAGCCTTAGATTTATGCATTATAAAAGTGTTTGAGTTGTATATTTTTCATTCTGCTTGATTGAACTATCAGTGAGAAAATATAATTTTGTAGATTTATATAATGGTTTTAATAAGCGTCTTCTATACGATCTTTTACCATATAAATAAATTAGATGTTGAAGTCATGTTGCAGAATTCATGAGGCCTGCTGCCTTGCAGGCTTTCATGAAAAAAAAAAGTTTGAATCATGCCTACAATATGAAAAGTCATTCCTTTTGATAAATATATTGCCACAACGGATTCCATTATTCTTTTATTTATATGTTCTTTCAAATGCATGGAAATATATAGAGGCAAATCTTTCCTCCCAGTTTAAGTTTTATGGCATTTTTGATTGCAGTTTTTCTTTATTAAACAAGAAGTGTAACATTTGATTTATTTTAGCTTTCCTCAGAAAGCTGTCACCTTCTCATGTTTCATTCATGGTTCTTCAGATACAGCCTTTTGCTGCTGCAGTGTATTAAAGAGGTTTTAATTTTGTTTTAACTGGGTGTAAAGCTCCTTAAAATATTCTTGCTATAACTGAAACTAAGGTATATCTTTTGGGAACTTGATTCGGCCACTGTTTGAAACATGATATTGGGTTTGATGAATTCTTATTCTGACCCATATGGCATATCTTATGTTCTTATGTTATTGTATAGTTGTGCTTTGGCCTTTAAAGCTATGTGCTTTCCTTATTGACGTATATTACTGAAGCCCTGAAATTTGTTATGAAGTAAGTGAAAAATGGCAGCAGTGTACTTAACATAAAAATGGTCACCATTCACTCTTTGTCAGCATGGTTTAGAGCTTGTTGAAGTAGATCTGCAATGCGTCTATAAAGTGTCTGCAGCTAAGTAGAGCAATTTTGTTGCATACTAGTTGGAGAATTGCTTGAACCATTTATGTAGCATGTTCTGTTTTGATAATTGTTGCCATTGCGTTGACATATGAACCCTGAGGTCTTTTTCCTCCAGCACTTTTTCATTGTTTTATTGTTTTCATTGTTTGATGAATTATTGTGGTATATATCCAGAGGCTGCCACATATGTAAGAGGTTGTATGTGATACAGTTTTTTGTGGACTGTTTTTAGAATAAATTTAGTCATTTGGGGGGGTTAACTGTATAAAGAGTTTTCAGCATGTAAAGTTAGTTTTACATGCTGAAAAGATCTTTTATAAAATTGTGTATAAATACATGTGGCTACAGGGTGGCATATACTTATATGTACACTGCATGTAAATATTTCCGGGGTCATTGTTTGAACGGTGTTAGGGTAGAGTTGTAATGTGCATGCATATTTCATAAATAATGCAAGCACACGCACACATTTACACCTTCGGAGTAGATGTAAATTTGTGCATGAGAATTTATACAATACTGGCATCATTGTATGAGCCTATTTTGCAAAGGCACAGAGACATCAACTTACTCCATATGCCTTCTTATAATAATTAAAAACCTTTGATCAGCATATCAAGTCCTTAAACAAGTTAATACAAAATTAGTTCAGCCACTTTTCTGTTTTAAAGTTGATATTATCAGTTCCCCTATATTCATCATATCATATTCCAACATGACGTCATGCTTCAAATTAGATTAGTTTTCTGCCAAATTCGTTCAGCTTGCCTGAGTAAATAGAGCCCTTGGTGGTACCAAGGGATATCTGGTTTCGTCTTTGGATGTCAAATAATTGGAAATACCTCTTCATCGAGTGCAATACTTAGGGGCATGTTTACTAAGCAGCGCTAACTGGTAGACTCAAATGCGAGCTATCCAGAATGCACCAACCTGTGCTAACAGTACAGTTACTAAACAGACAGCATGGAGTTATTGCCATGCTATTTGCCTAGCATACCACAGAGCGAGATTGGGGCAGAGAAGGATGTGATGGCCAGGGGAGCTAGCTGTCATGACTGCCAACAGTGCGACTGCATCTAATGCCATCTCAGGTTGCATTAAATGCGTCTGCGTGGCCGTTGCCCATATAAAAACCCATGGCCATGCCATGCCAGTGCATCCCCTCCCCCCCAAGACCTGAAGCCCCCTAATTAAACCTTTGCTAATTCATTCCCCTCACAACTTATCCTCCAGCTGATAAAGCCCCCCCTTTAGAACCACCTTCCCCCCCAGACAGCATCCCAAAATGACCACCATCACCATCACCAACACTCCCACCCCAATCATGGCCACCTTCCCCCATCCTTCACATCCTGAATAAGCCACCTTGTCCTATACATCCACCCTCACCCTCACCCTCTCCCCAATCTCCCAATCTCCTTTATTTATTTATTTTATTTCAACTTCTTATATACCGCACTCTTTGACATCAGCGCGGTTTACAAATAACAGAAAGGAACCATAACAACAGGCTGTTTGGTATTACATATAACAGGAGTATCAACTTGGATAACATGGGAGAACTATTTACATGGAGTATATAATCTATTAGCTAGATAGCATGCTCGAACTATTTACATAAAATTAGCAGTGATGCTTGGAACAAGAGGGATATAGTGGATTATACTAGGTTGAGGCTGTTATGTTACGGTTCATGTAGGGTAGTATTTGATGAAAAGGTGCAGTTTAAGGGCCTTTCTGAACTGGGTTAGGTTGGTTATGGCGCGGAGATCAGGTGGGAGAGCATTCCAGTATTTTGGTGCGCTAAACATGAAAGCTCTGTTTGATGTTGATAGGCTGCACGTTGTTATAGCCTTTGGGGTTGTTAGTGAGTTTAATGCTGCATGTCTCCTATTTCTATTTGATGGGACGGATTGGATGAGTTTGGTAAGTGATGTGGACGATAAACCATTTAAGGCCTTAAATGTGAGAATGAGGGTTTTGAATGTAAGTCTTCCGTGTATAGGGAGCCAATGGAGCTCTTTGAGGATAGGTGTGATGTGTTCACTTCTGGCCGCTCCTAGAAGAACCCTGGCAGCGGTGTTCATTGCGAGTTGCAAGGAGCTTATGGTGGATTGTGGGAGTCCTTGTAGAATGGAATTGGCGAAATCGAAATGCGGCAGTATCAGTGCTTGGTAGATGGTTCTGAAGTCTTCGTGGTCTAGTAGGGGACGCAGGTGTCTAAGAGTGCGTATTTTGAAGTATACAGATTTTACGATATTGTTTATGTGTGATTTCATGTCGAGCCTATGGTCTAGTGTGACTCCGAGGTATTTTATTGTATCCTTGGTGCCTAGGTCAGCTCCCTTGACACTTATATGTGGTGGTGGGGTGAAGTTGGGGTCTCTTGTGATAAAGAGAACCTCAGTTTTCTTATGCTGAATGCGGAGGTTCTGTGACAGGAGCCATTGTGAGACTGCATCGAAGCAGTTTGTTATAGGCAGTAAATCCATTTGCATTGTGGAAAATGGCATGTAGAGTAGGATATCGTCGGCGTATATCATACATTTCACATTGAAGGACCTGATGATATCGCAGATAGGCTGCATATAGACGTTGAACAAGAGGGATGAGAGTGAGGACCCCTGCGGAACGCCTTGTCTTTGATGGAAGAGTTTTGATTCTTCTGTTGCGGATTTGACGTATTGCATTCTGGTGTCGAGGTATGATTTACACCATTCAAGTGCTGAGTTGCAGATGCCTTTTCCTTCCAGTCGACCGAGGAGAATCTCGTGATTTACCGAGTCAAACGCTGCTGCTATATCCAAGAAGATTAGCACGACGCCTTGTCGGATGTTGTCTATGGTATTGAGAATATCATTGAAGAGGGTGGTAAGCAGTGTCTCGACGCCGTGGAATTCTCTGAAACCGTGTTGAGAATAGTCTAGGGGGGCTGCGGAGTCGATGTGGTCTTGGATTTGGCGCTGTGCCTCTTTCTCAAAGATCTTTGCTAAGAGGGGGATACTGGCTATTGGCCTGTAGGAGTCTGGCCGTTTTGGATCCAGTTTAGCGTTTTTTAGTAGTGGCCTGATGGATGTGAGTTTTAAAAGCAGATGTGAAGGCGCCAGTAGTGAAAGAGAGGTTCATGATTCTTGCAATGAAGGTGCTAAAGTCACACCGCAGATCCTTTATCCAAAAGGCTGGGCAGGGATCGGTTTGCGCAGTGGTTGTGTTGAGTGAGGAGATGGTGTCTTCAATGTGTTTAGAAGAAGGCGTGTGAAGTGCAGATAGGGATGTTGGGCAGGTCGTTTCTTGTATATTGTTTTTTGAGAGTTCATCTGTCTGTAGGAGTTTTGATTGCAAGTAATCAGCGAATTCTTGCGGGTGGATATCATTATTTTGTTCAGAAGATAGTTCCTTTGATAGTGACTTAACCAGGTTGAAAAGGTCACGAGGTTTGTTCAATGATCTCTTGAGCATATCTGAGTGGTATTGCTTCTTTCTGGCTGCGATTGCCTCGCGGTGAGTTGAGAGGTGAAGAATGTAGGCTTCGTGGTCATCGGTAGCTAGTGAGCGGCGCCAGCGTTTTTCTAGCCTTCGTAGGTGCGTAAGAGAGGCCCGTAGTTCCGGGGAAAACCATGGTGCAGAGGTTCTTTTCCCTGATAAGGTCTTTTTGTTTGGTAGCTGAGCAACAGCGTTGAGGCTGTCGTTCCAGGCAGCGATTGACTCGTCGAGGTTGAGTGATGTGTTGTTGAGGATTGGTTGGGTACTTGACAGAATAAGTTCTCTGTTGAAAGGTCGAAAGCCCCGTGTTACTCTGGATGTATTGGCGAGTTTGCTGGTGTTCAAATTATGACTGTTGTTCAGAGGGATTCGTAGGTTTATGAGTTTATGGTCAGACCATGGGACATCGGTGACCGATGTTACAATGTTGCTGTTTTGCTCGGCGACATGGTGTGGGGCAAATACCATGTCAAGAATGTTTCCTTTGGAATGAGTGGGTTCAGTGATCATTTGTTTATAACCAAGATTTTCGATGGCATTGAGGAGTGAGGAGGATTGGTTTTGTTGTAGTGATGGGAGGTTCAAGTCTCCCATAATCCAGTTGGGAGTGTTGGGGTTGCTGGTGTCAGCGGCCAGATCCAATATAGTGGGCAGATCGTCTGGGGAGCTCGAGGGGGCTCTGTAGACCAGGTTCATGGAGCATTGTTTATTGGCTATGGTGATTATGTCCAGATTGTTTGTGCTATGGGAGTTAGTCATGTTGAAGAGGAGTTCAGACTTGGTGAGTATGAGTGCTCCTCCTCCCTTCTTGTTTTCTCTGTGGGTTGTGTGTATAGTGAAGTTTGGTGGAATGAGTTGGTTGATAAGGACATTGTCTTCTTTAGATAACCAGGTTTCGGTGATCATGAGAGCATCAAGATCATAGAGAGTAACTATGTCTAGGATTACAGGCCATTTTTTTCGAATTGATCGAGCATTTATAAGGGCACATTTTAGGTTTTTTGAGGGCGATGGTTTGTGTTGCTTCAGGTTGCTGGATTGCTGTATTGCAATGTGGATCAGGTGGGAGTGTCGGATATGCGCTTCCCTAGTCGGATACTGGAAAGGGTTGCCTGCCCATTGCTTTCCGTGGTTTTTGAGGATGGGGATAAGACTGTAGGTGGGGGAGTAGGCAATGGTGGTTCCGAGCCAATCTGTGAGAAGATAGAAACTGAGGAGAGTAATGAGGTGGAGAGACATTTTGGTTTCTAGGATATAGTATGAGGGGGTAATTGAGTTTTGGGTGGTAAGAATACACAATACAGTATACAGGTAATTTCACAGTACAGTATACAGACTATGAGGTGGTAGCAAAGGTATCACTGATTGAGGTGTATGTTACAAGGCTAGTAATGGCTATAGCAAAATATAACAGGTGTCGTGTGTGCGCGTGTGTGAATGCTATACAGACAACTGTAAGAGTAAGACCAATGAAGAGAGTCAGGTGTGAGAGTATGTGAATACAGGCAACTGTAAGAGTCAGGCTGATGAGGAGAGTCAGGTGTGAGGGTATGTGAGTGCAATACAGGCAACTGTAAGAGTCAGGCAAATATAACAGGTGTCAGGTGTGTGTGTGTGAATGCTATACAGACAACTGTAAGAGTAAGACCAATGAAGAGAGTCAGGTGTGAGGGTATGCGAGTACAGGCAACTGTAAGAGTCAGGCAAATATAACAGGTGTCAGGTGTTTGCTGTGTGAATGCGATACAGACAACTATAAGAGTCAGGTTGATGAAGACAGTTGTTGTTTGTGAGTGGTGTTGCTTAGTGAGGGTGAAGTGGGAGATCAGTTGGGAGTGAATACTGACAGTATAAGACAGCATATGACAACATAAGACAGCAGAATCTTGATGGTTACTGACAACAGTATGGGACTAGTCAGGAGTATAGGCAGTCCGTTGGATCTTAGGGTGTATATTCAAGGGACAGTCATGAAATGCTATAAGTGGCAGTATGTGGGATTGCTTTGAACTGCTGAGTGAATTTCTTGGTTAGAGAGTTGAAGTATACTTGCTGTGAGGTCGGACAACTCGCTGTAGATGACTGAGGGTTCCAGTTGGGGGTCGGGTGTGGTTGCAGACTTCTTGGCTTGGCTGTTACTCGGTGTCATCTGAGAGTGCCTTTGCCTAAGGGCCGTGCGTCTCACCTGGGGGCTCCCTGATGTTCCAAGTGAATGAGGCAAGAGCAATCCCCCTCTGCTCCTGTCCTGACTCTGGCAGCTTTTAAAGTGCACCAAGGCAAGGAATGCAGGCCCTTGTGGTAAGTGACTGCTGTGCATTAAATGCAGGGCATGCCCCTGCATTTACTACATAGAATTTACACTTACTGCACAGGGTAGAGTAATGTGCATGCATATTTCATGAATAATGCGAATACACACACACATTTACACCTTTGGAGTAGGTGTAAATTTGTGTGAAAGGATTTTTCTCCATGAACAAGCAGGAAATAAGTCCTCACGTATGGGTGATGTCACTGATGGAGCCCTGCATGGAACGCTCAGCAGCTTCCAAAGGAAGTTGTTTGTAGATACACTGCTCACGCATGCCTGCCTTCCTGCTCGCCACAATGCCATGCTTCCCAGTCATCTTTTTTTCTGCGGAGACCCTAGGATGTGTTCCTGCAGTTTGGAAAAAAGATTTGCTATCGGACCCTCATGGCCATGTTCTTTTTCACATTTCTTTTCCACCTGTTGTCGGTTACCCATTTTCCCTTTTTAAGGGCTTTTTTTGGTGGGTGGGCTTTCCCAATGCTTTTGTTTGGTTTTTCCCCCTTCGGGGTGGTTTCCCACCCACAGCAGTTTTTCAGTTTGATTTTGCCAAGACAGTGTTTTTCGGCATGTCTAAGCGTGCTAGTGACTTTAAGAAATGCACTGTGTGGCAAGACCATTTCTGCCACCGACCATCATAACTGGTGCTTGCAAAGACTTGGACCCAAATGCGGGCTGGCGTCCTGTGAGCTCTGCTTGCAGATGATTCGCTGGGGCTCAAAGGTCAGGAAAAGCAGGAGGTGTCCCTCTTTGGCTCATCTGATTCTGCATCCTCAGCCCTGATCTCCACATATACACCTGCAAAAAGTCTTGAGCTGGCCAAGGGAAAGGAGCAGCATACTCAGTTGGAGTAGAGGACCTCGAGTGACAAGGGGAGACTCCCCTGCAGAGACCCTGTCAACGTCGGTGAGCACCGGGAGAAGTTCCAGGTGCAGTGTCATCACAGCCCTGCTCGATGCAATGCAGAGAGTGATGGCCGGGAGCAGCCAGTCATGCTTCCCTGGCAGGAGGACCCGACCCGAACAGTGCAGTCCACTCTCGGTGCCCAAGAAGGCAGCTGGACGTCTTCCGATGCACCTATCATCATGGAGTCCTCACTCAAGGTGTCAATGCCGATGGTTGCAGCATCAGCACCCTTGCAGGTGGTAGTTCTGGAGGGATACCTTTGAGTTCTAGAAACTCACTTGGTGGCAGTGGAAGCCTTGCAGAATGCAGGCTTTGCGGCGCAGAACACATTGTCACTGTACTCCTTCAGCCTATCCTGGAGACCCTTGCCCTGCCCACTGAGGTTGGGCCATCGAGCGGGAGATCAATATATAGACTCCGGTTGCTAGAGCCATCTCCCTCTTGGAGTATGAAGTCCAGGAACACCACCATCAGCATGTCGAGTGGTATGAGGGCCATCGGTGTCCTCCCTCCCCCAATCCATGGAGCCAGCAGGAGGAGGAAACTTAGCACTATTTTGACTTCCTCTCGAAATCTTATTCAGAATGAGAAACTGAGGAGGAATAGATCGCATTGGATGTTTGGTCCTCGGACCTCTCATCTGACCCGTCGCCTCCACCTGAACTGTGTAAGTTACCCCCGGAGGACATATCTTAACAGGACTTTGTTAGGGACATGGCCAAAGCCATCCCCTTTCCTTTGGAGTCCGAGGAGGAACCATGGGCGGAAGAACTGGAACTACTCCACTACCCCTCGGGCCCCCATGTCCTGCTGTGGCTGCGGGAGATGATGCTCACACTTCTGGTGATCAGCTGACGGCTCGATTCCCTGTACCCAGGTCCAGAAGGCCCCAAGGTTTAAGAAGCTTCAATTACCTCACAATTCCATTGTGGTGGAGTCCACTTTGAAGCATGCGAAGAGTGCTAAGACACACTCCTCGGTCCTGCCAAGTCATGAAGCTCGGACCCTGGACTCCTTTTGGAGGTAGTGCTTCCAGGGTTCCATGCTGATAGCCAGGATTATGGCTTACCAGACGTATGTGAGCTTGTTCCTCAAGCATGTCATGTTGGACATGGAGGAATTTGCCGCCCTTGTTCCTGAGGACTGTCACGAGTCCTTTAGGGGCCTTGCGGTTCACGGCAAGGATTGCTCGAAGTTCATAGTGTGGGGCATCTATGACATCTTTGAATCTACTGGCAGAGTGGCAGCAATGGGCATCGCCGCCTGCTGGCCAGATGGCGTGACTACAGTCTTCGGACCTGGAGCATTGGGTCCAGGACAAGATCGCCAACATCCCTTGCCAGGGTGAAAACCTCTTCTGCAGACCCATAGAGGAGAAAGCTAAAGAACTAGAGAAAGAGCAGGTGATTCTCACCAGGCTTTCCAGAAAGACCACAGACCCAGCATGAAAGAAATATCACACCAAGAAGGCCTTCTATCTGCACCCATGCCGGTATTTCCCGGCCCAGCCATAGACACAGTCTAAGGTACAGATTTCCTGCATGCAGCGAAGACCCTCAAGGCGCAACCCACCCCCCAGCCCAAGCCAGGTATGGGATTTTGACAGGTTCCACAGGAGCATAGCCAGCAGACAATTGTCAGCCGAGGTTCCCTGAAGGTTGGGGGGTGGCTCATTCACTTTGCTCACTGGTGGCCCCTCGTAGCCTCAGACACCTGGGTGCTGCAGATTGTCCTATGCGGATATTGGTTGAACTTCACCCAGCAGCCACCTCCATACGACCTTGGGGAGTACCCCATGGACTCCTCTCACTGGAGCTTGCTTCAGACCGAGGTCGAGGCCCTGCTGTCTGACCTCGACATCATGCCAGTGCCCCCAGCTCAGATTGGGCAGGGGTTCAGCTCCAGGTACTTCCTGTTCCCCAAAACGATCAGTGGGTTCTCTCCAGTTCTGGATCTCCAAAACCTCAACCAATTCTTGGTACGTGAAAAGTTCAAAATGGTCTCATTAGGGACGCTGCTTCCGTACCTCATACAGGATGATTGGCAATGCTCCTTGGATCTGAAGGAAGTGTATATACATATTCCGATCCACTTGCATCACAGGGAATAGCTTTGTTTCGTGCTGGGTGGCCAGCACTATTAGTACCGCCTCAGGTCTTCACAAAGTGTATGGCGGTCGTGGCTACCTTCCTTCATACTTGGGGAGTCTTTTTCTTCCCATACTTGGATGACTGGCTGATCAAGGCTCCCACGCTGGCCGGCAGTCTGCTGTGATCACATTTTGAGGTGCTCGAGGACCTCTGCTTTGTGGTCAAATACCCGAAGTCCCACCCCCAACCAACACAGAAACTGGAATTCATAGATACCATAGAAACATAGAAATATGACGACAGAAAAAGACCACATGGTCTATCTAGTCTGTCCTTCCATATCAACAACTAAAACAGTCCCCTTTTTACCTTTAGAGATCCTCTGTGTTTGTCCCATGCTTTTTTGAATTCAGTTACTGTCCTCATCTCTACCACCTCCACTGGGAGACTATTCCACGGATTCACCACTCTTTCCGTAAAGAAATATTCTCCAGGACCAAGCAGGAAGTCAGTCCTCACATATGGGTGATGTCGGCGCCGACGGAACCCTCGTGCGGAGCATTTCCCCAGCTTTCAAAGAAAGCTTTTGGGAATGCAGTGCGCATGCGCGGTTCCCTTCCCGCCCAAGGGTGCCATCTTGCTCAGTCTTCTTTTTTCCGCGGAGCCCGACGGACGTGTGTCTTGGTCACCAGGTTAAAAGTTGATTTTCTTCGAAGAGTTTGTGATTTTTGCCGGTTCGATGCCGGTTCCCCTTCCCGCCTGGGCGCGGTACACCGGTATCAAGCCTGGAGCTACTTTTTCGGTTTTTGTCCTTCGAGACTCGCGTTCGCGCCTTTTTTCTTTTTTCACTGGCAGCCCAGTCTTTTGAACTTGCAGGGGCCCTTTTTCCCCCAATGGCTGCCAGCGGGTTCAAAAAGTGTGATCGGTGTTAGAAACTGATGTCTCTCACTGACACACATGACTGCTGCCTCCGATGCCTCGGGCCCGATCATGACCCGATGATCTGTGGCCCGTGTGGCAAAATGTCATCTAAGACGTTGAGGAGCTGTCAACACCAACGAGAAAGGATCTTCTCTGACTCCGCGTCTGGCCGGGCCCAGACTTCGTCAGAGGCCTCGACGTCTTGGGAGTCCTACCCCGAGCATTGTCGGGGCTCCTTTGAGCGGGGATCTCCCTCACGGGAACACAAAAGGAAGAAGAAACCCGCGAGGGCGGTGTCGGTGGACGCTCTTGGTCCCCCGAGGGCCAGGTCGTATAGCTCCGAACACCGTCCCGGGTCCTCGGAGCCAGAGAGGCCTGCTAAACTACCTCGTGTGGAGCCGGAGTCCCCGAGTCACGTGAGTGCTGTTGTCCTCGTGGACTCTCCTCCGGGGGAGCCGACGTCAGGTTGACGGCCTTGGAGAGCAGCTTGGCTGCCTTCATGGAACAGCAGCGGGTGCTGATCACCGGTCTGACCGGTGCATCTGCCCCGAGCACCGGGACCTCGACGTCCAAGTCGACCCCGGAGGCTGAGCCGCTCCTCAAGTCCATGCGGTCTCGAGTCGATCCTCGGCCAAGTTTCCCTCGGCCTCCCATATGGGGGCCAAGGTCGTCGACGCCGGTACCCTCAGAGTCGGGGCGGATGGCATCGGTGCCCGCCCAACTGGAGCCACTCAATTCCTCTTCGGAGGAGTCGGGGTGGGAAACGGAGGACGAGGAGTCCCTGGACACTTTCCGGACCTGGTGTGTCCCATTGGACTCGCCGGAGTCCGAGCCTCAGAGAAGGTCCCCCCGGAGGATACTCGATTCTCGGACTTTGTGAGGGACATAGCCAAAGCCTTGGCCTTCCCCGCGGATCCCAAGGAGGAGCCTCAAGCCGAAGAGTTTGAGGCCCTCCAGTATGACTCTCCACCAAAGGAGGCCTTTACTGTACCGGTTCGTCCGATGCTGGAACGGCTGCTCTTCCGTATGTGGGAGGCACCGGCCTTGGCACCGGTTCTCAGCAAACGGGTCGATTCTATATATCGAGTCCATAAGAGTCCTGGGTTCCAGAAGGCACAGCTACCACACCACTCCAAGGTTGTGGAATCGGCCATGCATCGCCTGAAGAGTCAGAAGATGCACTCCTTGGTGCCCCCGGCAGGGAGGCCCGGAACCTGGATGCTCTCGGTAGAAAGTGCTTCCAGGGCTCTATGCTGGCTTGCCATGTACAGACTTACCAGCTGTACATGGGCATCTACCTCCGAGACCTGGCAAAGGAGATTGTCGGGTTCTCTGCTGGCCTCTCTGAGGAACCTTTACAGAGGTTCAAAGCTTTGTCATCGGAGATTCGAGAGTGCTCAAAGTTTATATCTCGAGCAGCCTATGATGGCTTTGAGGCTTCGGCCCGAGTGCACGCCGTCAGGCCTGGCTACAGTCATCTGATCTCGAGCCATGGGTCCAGGACAAGTTGGTCGTGGTCCCCTGCCGGGGTGAAAATCTCTTTGGCAAACCCATGGCTGAAAAGGCTGCAGAAATCGAGACTGAGACTCTCACCCGGACAAGGCTGTCTAGGAAGACTTCTGCCCCTTCTCAAAAGAAGGACCCGGGGAAAAAGCCCTTTTACCCAAGGAAGGCCTCTGCCTACAAATCCTACCCTCAATTCCAGGCCTCTACAGCTCCCCAGCAGGGTCAGCAAGCCAAGGGGCAGGGACATGGACCCTGTAGGCAGAAAACCCCCAAGCCGCCAGCTCCAGCTCCTGCACAGCAGGGAGCAGGGTTTTGACTCCCACTGCATAGCCTCTCCTCCTCCGCTGGCTCCTCTCAGCACAGGAGGCCGGCTGACACTGTACACCCACAGGTGGTCAGCCATAACAGGGGATTCCTGGGTACGGAGCATAGTCCAAAAGGGCTATTTGCTCCACTTCAACCAGTTGCCCCCTCCTATTTTCCAGGGGAGCCTCCAAGACTCCCTCTGCACAGGAAACTCCTCCTTCAGGCGTTGGCAAGTCTTCTACAGGAGCAGGCGGTGGAACCAGTGCCTCACCACCTGAGAGGATGGGGTTTCTACTCCAGGTATTTTCTAGTACCAAAAAGGACAGGAGGCCTCAGGCCCATCCCTAGACTTGCGAAATCTCAACAAGTTCCTGGAGAGGGAAAAGTTCAGGATGCTTACCCTTGGAATATTGCTGCCCTACCTCCAGCAGGGAGATTGGCTATGCTCCTTAGACCTAAAGGATGCTTATACTCACATCCTCATTCATCCAGACCACAGACAATATCTCAGATTTGTAGTGGGAGGAAATCATTTTCAGTACAGAGTACTTCCCTTTGGCCTAACCTCCGCACCCAGGGTTTTCACCAAATGCCTGGCGGTGGTGGCGGCCTATCTCAGAAACCAGGGCATCTTTGTCTTTCCATACCTGGACGACTGGCTCATCAGGGGTCAGTCTCCACAGGAGGCCAGACAGGCCACTCTTCGAACTGTCTCTCTTCTTCAGCACCTGGTCTTTGTCATAAATTTCGCAAAGTCCACTTTGCTCCCCTCACAGGACATAGAGTTCATAGGAGCAAGGTTGGATACCTTACAAGCAATGGCTTATTTGCCTGAGGACAGGGCTCACAGACTGATAGCTCTAGCCCAGCACTTTCACAAGGGATCTCTGGTCTCTGCCAGACATTTCCTGAGGCTTTTGGGCCACATGGCATCCACGGTCCATGTAACCACAAATGCTCGTCTGCATATGTGGCCTGCTCAGTGGTGCCTCAGAGCTCAGTGGATACAGGCCACAGGAGACTTAAGAGACAAAGTAAGAGTGTCCAAGCCTCTGGCGGCCTCCCTGCAATGGTGGCCACATCTCCCCAACCTGGTCAAAGGGATGCTGACGACCGATGCTTCTCTTCAGGGTTGGGGAGCACATTGCCAGGGGGCATGCACTCAGGGCCTCTGGTCCCCTTGGGAGGCCACACAACAGATCAATCTGTTGGAGTTGCGAGCTATTTGATTAGCTCTCCAAACTTTTTCTCATGTCCTCTCTCACCGGTCTGTCTTGATTCAGACAGACAACCAACTAGCAATGTTCTATGTGAACAAACAGGGAGGCACAGGGTCCAGGCTTCTGTGTCAGGAAGCACAGGCCCTGTGCGCCTTTGCAGTCAAGCACGGCATGTTTCTCAAGGCAGTTTATCTACCTGGCCAGGAAAATTACCTGGCAGACAGGTTGAGCAGGATTCTACAGCCTCACGAATGGCATTTGAATCCCCTGGTGGCCCAGCAGATCTTCCTAAAATGGGGTCTTCCAACCATAGATCTTTTTGCCAGTACACTGAACCGTCAACTGCCCAGGTTCTGTTCCAGACAACCGCATCCTCTGCGATGCCTTCTTACTCTCTTGGTCTACTGGCCTACTGTATGCGTTTCCTCCAACACCTCTAGTGGCCCGAACCCTATTCAAGGTTCTTCAGGACAGGACCTCCCTGATTCTGGTAGCCCCCAGATGGCCGAGGCAACAGTGGTTTACACTCCTTCTGCAATTGGCGGTGGACACTCCCCTTCCTCTGGGGGTGCAACCCGATCTCCTGTCTCAGGATCAGTGATCTCTCCTGCACCCCAACCTCCGGTCCCTCCATTTGATGGCCTGGCTGCTGAAAGGGTAGTTCTAGCCCCCTTACTTCTCCCTAGGGAAGTGGAGGAGGTGGTTTTGGCCTCTAGGAGACAATCCACTCGGAAGTCTTATGCCCTCAAGTGGCGTAGGTTCTCCACCTGGTGTGCTCAGCTCCAAGAGGATCCATTTTAGTGCCTGGTACCAGTGGTGCTGCAGTATCTGCTTCACCTGTCGGACCTAGACCTTAAATCCAACTCTGTTCGGGTACCTCCTGTCAGTGCACCACTCGCCGGTGGAAGGCCAGTCTGTCGGTCCATCCCTTAGTGGCCCGCTTCCTCAGAGGCCTGCTTTTGCTCAAGCCTCCGGTTCGTCCTCCAGCCCCTGAGTGGGATTTGAATGTGGTCTTGCAACTACTTACTTGCCCACCGTTTGAGCCAATGGCTACATCTCATTTACGCTTCCTTTCCTGGAAGGCGTTGTTCTTGGTGGCTCTTACCTCGGCCAGACGTGTGAGTGAACTACAGGCTCTGGTTTCTGATAGACTGTACACACGGTTCTATAGGAACAGGGTGGTCTTACGGACTCAACCTAAGTTCCTTCCAAAGGTTGTCTCCTCCTTCCATCTCATCCAGGAGGTGGTTCTTCCGACCTTCTTTCCCAGGCCGCATGCCAGCCGGGCTGAAATCGTCTTGCATACCCTTGACTGTAGGAGGGCGTTGTCTTGCTACATTGACCGTACGCAGGGGCATCGAAGGGCTATTCAGCTCTTCGTATCTTTTCACCCTAATAAGCTGGGGTCACCTCTCTCTAAGCGTACCCTATCCATTTGGGTAGCAGACTGTATCGCCTGGGCGTACAGAGCAGCCGGCCTCTCCTTGCAGGTTAGAGTCACGGCCCACCATGTCAGGGCGAAGGCTGCGTCAGTAGCTCATCTCCACTCTGTTCTGTTGGCAGACATCTGCTGGGCCGCTACTTGGTCTTCAAGCCAGACGTTTGCGGCCCATTACTGCCTCGAGAGGGAGTCCCGCAGGGACAGTGCTTTCGGACAGGCGGTACTCCGTAATCTCTTTGAGGTTTAGGCAACTCCTACCCTCCGGCCCTTGTTTTGGGCTACCGTTCGGGGGCGTTCTTATCTCGCATGCTGAGGCTCTAGAGGGAGCTTATTTTTCAGCTTTGGGTTCCCGGTAGCCTTGAGCTGGGGAGTCCCATATGTGAGGACTGACTTCCTTCTTGTTCCTGGAGAAAGAGTAGTTACTCACCTGTAACAGGTGTTCTCCAGGAGCAGCAGGAATCAGTCCTCACGACCCTCCCTCCTCCCCGTGGAGTTGCAGTCAGGATTTATTTTTCTGTTTTTTTGCTGTATTTTAGCTTTGTCATCAGACTGAGCAAGATGGCACCCTTGGGTGGGAAGGGGACCGCGCATGCGAGCTGCATTCCCAAAGGCTTTCTTTGAAAGCTGGGGAAATGCTCCGCATGAGGGCTCCATCGGCGCCGACATCACCCATATGTGAGGACTGATTCCTGCTGCTCCTGGAGAACACCTGTTACAGGTGAGTAACTTCTCTTTTCTGCATATCACTCCTGAATCTATCTCCTTTCACCCTCATCCCATGTTCCCTCATAGCAGAACTTGCTTTCAATTGAAAGAGGCTCTCTCCCTGAACATTTATGCCACGGAGGTATTTAAACATCTCAATCATATCACCTCTATCCCGCCTTTCCTCTAATGTGTATATATTAAGATCCTTCAGTCTGTCCTCATATGCTTTATAATGAAGACCACTAATCATTTTAGTAGCCACCCTCTGCACCGACTCCATCCTGTTCACATCCTTTTGAAGGTGCGGTCTCCAGAATTACACACTATACTCCAAATGCGGTCGCACCAAAGACTTATACAGAGGTATTATCACCTCCTTTTTTCTGCTAGCCATTCCTCTCTGTATGCACCCAAGCATCCTTTTTGCTTTTGCCGTCGCCTTTTCTACCTAAATATCTACACTTTGTAGGAGAGGAGGGACAGGGGAGATATGATTCCGACCTTTAAATACTTAAAGAGAAATGATGAACAAACAAACCTCTTCCAAAGACGGGGAAGCTGTAAAACTAGAGGGCATAACATGAAGCTGCAAGGTAGTAAATTGAAAGGCAATGTCAGGAAATATTTCTTCACTGAAAGGGTGGTGGATGCTTGGAATGCCCTCCCGATGGAAGTGGTGGAGGCAAACACTGTGACAGAATTCAAAACGGCATGGGACAAACACAGTGGATCCCTTTACAGCAACAGGATAAAAACAAAATAAATGGTACCATCTAACTTCTGAACCATCTAACGTCTCAACAAATAAGGGTGTCCTACATGGAGTGGTGGGTTCACCCCTAAACAAAGACATGGGGAGAGGTGGCCTGCACAGAGCGACAGGTGCACCTACTCTTGCCATCTTGCTGGGCAGACTAGATGGACAATGCTGGTCTTTATCTGCTGTCACTTACTAAGTTACTATGTGACCTGTTTAGCTACTTTAAGATCATCAGACACAACCACGCCTAGGTCCCGCTCTTCTTTAGTGGACAAAAGTACTTCACCCCCAATACTATATTGCTCCCTTGGATTGCTGAAGCCCAAATGCCTGACCTTACATTTTTTAACATTAAATCCCAGCTGCTAGATTCTAGACCATTCTTCAAGCTTAGCTAGATCCCTCCTCATGTTATCTACACCTTCCTGGTTGTCTACTCTATTGCATATTTTGGTATCATCCGCAAAGAGGCAAACCTTACCTGACAGCCCTTCCGCTATATCACTAACAAAGATGTTAAAAAGAATCGGACCAAGGACAGATCCCTGGGGCACACCACTGGTAACATCCTTCTCCTCAGAGTGAGCTCCATCTACTTGTACTCTTTGTCGCCTCCCACCCAACCAATTTCTAACCCAAGCAGTAACTTTAGGGTCCATTCCTAGGGTGCTCAGTTTGTTTATAAGTCGCCTGTGAGGAACAGTGTCAAAGGCTTTACTGAAATCTAAATACACTACATCTAGGGCTCTCCCTCTGTCCAACTCCCTGGTCACTCAGTCAAAGAAATCAATCAGATTTGTCTGACAAGATCTGCCTCTGGTGAATCCATGCTGCCTCGGATCCTGTAATCCGCTGGACTCCAGAAACCTCACTATTTTCTCTTTCAGCAGCGTTTCCAATAATTTACTCACCACTGAAGTTAAACTATCCGGCCTGTAGTTTTCAACCACATTCTTACTTCCGCTTTTGTGTAAAGGCACCACATGAGCCTCTCTCCAGTCCTTTGGCACCACTCCAGACTCCAATGAGGCATTGAAAAGGTCAGTCAGTGGAGTTGCTAGAACGGCCCAAGTTTGCTCAGTATTCTAGGGTGTATCCCATCCGGTCCCATTGCTTTGTCTACTTTAAGTTGAGCTAGTTTCTCACGAACACAGTCTTCTGAAAATTGTTCAAGATGTCCCTCGCTTCTGTTCCTATTTGTGGGTGTTTTCTGAGGTCCTGCCCCTGGTTCTTCATTTGTGAACACAGAACAGAAATATTTGTTAAGCAATTCCGCTTTATCCTTATCAGCTTCTACATATTCCTCCCCTGCACCCTTGAGTCTGACAATACCACTTTTACCCTTCCTCTTCCCACTAATATATCTGAAAAATGTCTTTTCCCCCCATTTTATTGCATTGGCTATTTCCTCCTCTTTTTGAATCTTTGCTTTCCTGACTACTTTGCTAGCTTCTCTAAGTTTTTCCAAATACAGATGCCTGTCTTCCTCTGTCTGTGATCTCTTGTATTTCGTGAAGGCCTCCCTCTTTTTCTTCACTTTTTCAGCTACTTCTTTCGAAAAACATAGCGGTCTCCTTTTCCTTTTACCTTTTATTTACCATTTTAACAAAAAGGTTGGTTGCCCTTAAAATATCTCCTTTCAGTTTTGCCCACTGTTTTTCTACATCCTCCAGCTGTTCCCATCCCACTAATGACTCCCTGAGGTATTGGCCCATCTTGGCAAAGTTAGTCTTCCTAAAGTCTAAGATCCTCACCTTTGAATGGATTCTAACAGCCCTAGTCCTAATACTGAACCACACCATCTGGTGATCACTTGGTGCAAAATGATCTCCCACTGCAACATCAGAAACACTTTCACCATTGGTAAGCACCAAGTCCAGTATGGCCCCTTCACGTGTGGGGTCTGTTACCAATTGCCTGAATAGTTCTCCCTGTAGAGAATCCAGGATCTCCTTAGTTCTAGATGATACTGCAGCAGGAATGTGCCAATCAACATCTGGCTTATTGAAATCTCCAATCAGTTGCACTTCCCCTTTCCTAGCAATGCTGCGTATGTCTTCAATTAACTCTCTGTCCACCTCTTCCTCTTGTGAGGGAGGTCTGTATATCACACCAATGCAAATAGATTTCTCTTTCCTTCTTTCTAGTTTAACCCACGATGCCTCCTCTCTCCCATTTAAGCTCTGTAATTCCAAAGCTTTAATAGTTTTTACATATAGTGCCACTCCTCCTCCCCTTCTTCCTACCCTGTCCTTTCTGAATAAAGTATAGCCAGGTATAGTTACATCCCAATCATGGTTTTCTGTGAACCATGTTTCTGTAACTGCCACTAAATCCAAGTCAGCCACTCCCACCAAAGCTTCAACATCAGGGATCTTATTTCCCATGCTACAGGCATTTATACACACTGCTTTTCATATGTTACCCCTGTTACATTAAATACCTTTATGGAAATGGGTATCACCTACCTGGGGGCTTTCTTCACCCATCCCCAATGAATCTAGTTTAAAGCCCTCTTCAGTAGATTAGCCAGTCTACTACCGAAGACGCGTCGACCTTTCTTGGACAGATGAATGCCATCTCTGCTCTGCAACCCTTGGAGCAGCATCCCATGGTCTAGGAAACCAAAACGCTCTTGATGACACCATCCACGCAGCATGCATTCATCTCAAGGATGCGAGCCTCTCTGCCTTGGCCTTTACTCTCAACAGGGAGGATTGAAGAGAACACCACCTGTGCACTTAACTGCTTCACCCTCTGTCCCAGAGCCATGAAGTCACTTTTGATATGTTCCGAGGTATACCTGGTAGTATCATTTGTTCCAACATGGATTAGCAACATTGGGTAATAGTTGAAGGGCTTGATGAGTCTCGGCAAACTCTCTGTAACATCTTGGATTTTGGCACCAGGCAGACAGCATACCTCTCTGGACATCAAGTCTGGTCGGCAGATGGATGCCTCAGTACCCCTCAGAAGAGAGTGGAGGAGTAGCCTAGTGGTTGGGGCAAGGTACTTCGGGCCGGAAGGTCGGGGGTTCAAATCCCACTAGAGGACAGCAACCTTGGGCCGGAAGGACTGGGGTTTCTAGTCCCACAGGTGCTCCTTGTGGTCTTGGGCAAGCCACTTAACCCTCCATAGCCCATGTTCCCTGTAAAATAGTTCTCTGTGTGCTGTGCTTTCCTGTCTAATCAATGTGTTTATACCTCAAAAATTTCCTGTCATGATTTGACAATTTCCAATCTGTAATCAAAAACCACTGCTGATCGCTGGAAGTAGTGGTATACAAATGTATACTAAATAAAATAAATAAATAAAACCACCACTACCACTCCAACCACCAATACCACTCGGGCGTGGGCCTTTCTGCTGGCAGACCACCTGCAGCACCTCGTCGAGGTGGTTGGTGCATTGCAGTTCAGCACCACACCATGACCTGCAGGCTGTTGAGAGTCCTCTGACAAATGGCTGCCACTGTGTATGTCACTCCTCAGGCCTGTCTCTTAATGTGGCAGGCACAGTAGACCTTGTGCATGCAGTGGAAGCAGGCATTGGGCTGTCTGCGAGATAGGATAGTGGTCACCTTACCTCTGGCGCAGTCCCTGGCCTGGTGGCTCGAGCTAGATAACCTGCTGTGGGGCCTCCTGTTCCAGCCGGCAGCCCCCTGCAAGACGCTCATGACGGACATATCCGAGCTTGGCTAGGGTGCACATCTGGTGGTCTGAGCACCCAGGGGCTGTGATCCGAGCAGGAGAGTCGCCATCAAATCAACTTCCTCAAGGTTCGGGGCATAGTGAACACCCTCTGTGCTTTTCATGCACACTTGCTGAATCAGGTGGTCCTGATTCAAACAGACAACCAGATGCTGATGTTCTGTGTGAACAAGCTGGAAGGCACAAGATTGTACCCCTGTGCTGGGAGGCTGTTCGCCTCTGGAAGTCCACCCTGATCCACAGCATGCACCTCTGAGTGACTTATCTGCTTGGTGAGCTCAATGGCCTGCCAGATTGCCTCAGCCTGCTGCTTCAATTACACAAGTGGACCCTTAAGAGGGAAGTGGTGGACTGGATCTTCCGGGAGTGGGGCATCCTGGTGGTGGATCTTTTCGCCATGGCACGATATGCTCAGGTAGCTTGGTTCTGCTCTTGGCCAGCCAGTGGTTGCTTGGCCTCGGATGCCTTCCTTCTCCACTGGAGGGGAGGACCTGCAGTATTCCTACCCCAATATCACTTGTGGCACAAACTCTCCTGAAGCTGAAGGCTGAGAGGGGCTCCATGATTCTCATCGCTCCTTTCTGGCCTTGGCAATCTTGGTTCCCTCTGCTGCTGCAACTGTCAATAATGAAGCCTCTTTGCCTAGGTTCTGACCCAGACCTCATCTCGCAAGAGTGTGGCTCCCTGCTGCATCCCAACATCCGCTTCCTTGCACTCATACCGTGGGTGCTAAGAGGGTAGTCTTCGCAGAGCTTGATCTCCTCAAGGGCATTACCAATATCCTGCTGGCATTCTGCAAGTATTTGACGTGCAAGGCCTATTCACTCAAGTGGCGACAGTTTGCTGTGGTGCGTGGATATGGCACTGGACCCCTTCTCCTGCCTGTGAAGTGGCTGCTGGAGTACCTCTTCCACCTCTCCAACTCTGGGCTGAAGTCTAACTCTGTGCATATTCACCTCACCTCGATTGGGACTTACCATTGTGGTGTGGGGGGAAGAAGACTGATCCAGTTCATGAGGGGCCTGTTCCTCTCAAAGCCTCTGCTCAAGCCCCCGACAGTTGCCTCGGACCTCAATGTGGTCCTTGGCCAGCTGACTGGGGCTCCTTTTGAGCCACTGGATTCGTGCTTGCCAAAATCCTTGACCTGAAGGTCCTCTCTCTGGTGGCCATCATGTCGGCATGACACATCCGTGAACACCAAGCTCTTGTCGCTCACTCTCCATATACCAGATTCCACCAGAACTGGGTAGTGCTCCACACACACACCCTGATGTCTGCCAAATGTGGTCTCAGTGTTCCACCCTCAACCAGCCCATTGTCCTTCTGATGTTCTTTCTCCGGCCTCATCAAACTGCAGTGAGGTGGCCTTGCACATGCTGGACTGTAAGCATGCGTTGGCCTTCTTCCTGGAGCATACGAAGGCACACTGTTGATCCACCCAGCTATTCATCTCTTTTGACCCCAATTGGGTGGGGGTCACCATCTCAAAGTGTATGCTATCCCATTGGCTAACAAATTACATCGCTTATGCGTATTCTCTGGCTGGGTTGAGCCTTGAGGGTCATGTCACAGCTCATAATGTCCATATGATGGCTACATCGGTGGCCAACATTTGTTCTGTTTCTGTAGAGGAAATCTGCAGGGCTGAAACCTGGTCTTTGGTTTAAACCTTTGCAGCTCACTACTGTCTGGATGGGGATTCCCAGTTTTGGCCAGGCCATGCTCTGGCATCTTTTTGAATCTTAGAGTCAACTCCTACCCACTGGCCCTTCTCTCCCTCCAGGCTACTTGCTCTAAATCCCCTCAGGTCGCTGTCTGCTGAAGATACTGGGAGTCCCCTATGTGAGGACTTATTTCCTGCTTGTTCACGGAGAACACCTACTTCAGGTGAGTAACTATGCTGTACAATACTGGCATCATTGTATGAGCCTATTTTACAAAGGTACAGAGGCATCTGTGTTACCTTTTTTTAATAACTCAGTAGACTCCCTATCCTACATAAAATTCTTCATAATAATTAATATGAACCATAAAATATTAGAGAGCATCGTAGTGGATAAAATCCAAAAGAAATGTTTCATCATATTGTCCATCAACTTATTCCATATTCCTTTTTGTTATAATTAAAAACCTTTGATCAGCATAACAAGTCCTAAAATTCCCCCCTGGAACTATGACTCTCAGACACCATCATGGAATTCCAATGAAAACTTAAAACACACAGCACACCTCTTCACAGATCACTTTGATTCAGGCACTTAACAGCAGCACAATCCTGTCCCAATCAACCTACTTCAGCTCTATCTGCACACCAACAGAATACCATCCTGATTTATATACCATGACACTTCCTCTAGCTCTTGCACTAGCAAATGTATTTAAGTTAAACTATACAACCTCATGCTTAAGTGTACACTATTAATTTAATAATGTTTACCTAGATTTCCTTCATTTGCACTGTTGGAACGTTACTTCAGTATTTATCTAATTTAATTTGCTTGGTTGGTTTATGTTATATGTAAATATGCTTCAATTTCATTATATGTATACCACTTTGACTAGTAGATAAAGTGATATAGAAAATTTGTTAAATAAAAAGAAATAAATTTATCCATAAAGTGCATTACCTAATTTGCATGTCCCTCCCCTACTGTACTCTTCTGGCTCCAACTTTGTCTCTGAGGCTAGTATTGACTGCAGCTCAGAGCACAGGCCCTATCTCCTGACACCTCCACAGTATACAACACTAGAAGCACTCTGGCACTATCCAATGCAGCTTTTTCTGTGTCCATGGATGTTTGCCCACTGTCCCAGTAGGGTCACCCCTGACTTGCAGGCCCTGGTGTTGTGGTTGTCAAGCTGGTGTGTTCCACTTCCATGTCAACTGTACCATGCAGCACCCCCAAAATAATGCCCAAGACCTGCGCCTTGGTATTCAGCTTGCATCTCCTCTTGCTCCCTATTGTTTCTATGTGTTTGCCGTGCTCCTGCCCTTCATATTTCTTAACACTTGCATATGAACCATGCATCCAAACCACATGATGGGTTCAGCTAGCACCTGGTCAGAGTCTGGCATTAGCTGCGGCTGCACTAGTGGCATGGTTTTGTAGCTAATGTGCGACTCCTGCACCTGCTATAGCTGCACCTCCTGACTCTGTCTTCTCTCCACCCTGTCTCTACCTTGACACTGCCTATATCTCCAGGAACAAGCAGGAATGAGTCTTCACATATGGATTTCGTCGGTACCGACGGAGCCTGCGCGGGAACGCTCTCCAGCATCCAAAAGGAAAGCTTTTGGGAGCATCCCACAGCTCCTGCGTGCTGCCTTCCCGCCTTTCCTAACCGCCTCTCTCCAGTTCTTCTTTTCCGTGGAGCCAGCAGGTTGTGTTCCTGTCACCGCTGAAGAATTTCTTTATTTTATTTTATTTCTTTAGTCGCGCGTCTGCCTTCTCGACGCTAGACCGGCACCGCCGGTTTTTTCTTTCTTTATTCTAAAAAAAAAAAAAACCTTCTGTTTTTTTCACTTCAGTGCATTTTCTTCTTTGGCCTTAGGCCTAAGAAATTTTTCCTCATGGAAAAGCCCGCCTCTGGGTTTAAAAAATGCACGAAGTGCAGCGGCACTATTTCTGTCACCGACACCCATGAATGGTGTCTAAAATGTTTAGGTCCTGACCACTCCATTACAGATTGTGAGTCCTGTTCTATGATGTCTAAAAGAGGTCTACAGAATCGAGCAGCCAAGCTCAGTACCCTGTTTCCCTCTGATGCAGCTTCGGTTGCATCGACGTCTTCCAGCGCTTCTACTTCCTCACATGGATCTCGGGTAACCAAACTTAAGTCCAGCTGGTCCTCGAAGGGTAAATCTCCCTCGAAGTATCGAGATGCCTCCGGGCTTGCCCTCGAGGAATCCGCACCGGCAAAATTACCCTGGCGGGAGGCTCCGGCTTCCAAAGCTTTATCTATGGGGTCACAGGTTGACATCGATGGCATGGCCTCGACCGATCACCTGTTGCCATGTTCTGGGGTACCGGTGGTTCCCACTGGTACCGACATCCAGACATTGGTTGCGTCGATGGATCAGAATATCCTGACCATGCAGCGTGCCATCACGGCATTCATACAAGCTGCGACGCTTTCAGTACCGCAACAAACTCCGTTGCCTGTACCGACTTCGGCGCCGGTACCGATTGCATCGACGTCCGCTTCGGTGTCGACTGCAGCGGTACACTGTTCTGTGATGCCCATCGGTACCGAATCGGTACCGATCACTCCCGATTTCGATACCACCCGTTACGCGTATCGGGCTCTGCAGGAGCATCCAGACAGACGATACTTTGATTCCTCTGAAGACTGATGAATCAGAGGTCTCTGTCGAAGCATCGGTGATCCATCCTCAGGAGCCCTCTTCTCCAAAAAGGAGAATGTCTCCTCCAGAGGACTTGTCTTTTCAAGACTTCATTAGGGAAGTGGCCAGGGGCCTTTCCATCTCAGTGGCCCCTGAACCAGAGCCTAGAGCCAAAAAATTAGATATTTTACAATATCCTAAGGCCCCTAAAGAGGCAGCCACTTTACCAATACATGAGATTCTTTATGATCACATGGGCATATGGGAGACTCCTCTCACCACTTCTCCTCATTCTCGCAGGTTGGACACCATGTATCATGTTCCTCCTTGCCCTGGCTTCCATAAGACTCAGCTTCCCCACCACTCCATTGTGGTGGAGTCTGCTATGAAGAAGATAAAGAGTAAAAAAAGGCACTCTTCTGCTCTTCCAGGAAGAGAATGCAGAACTTTAGATGCCTTTGTCAGGAGAATTTTCCAGGCCAGTATGCTTGTTGCCAGAATCAACTGCTATAGTCTCTATATGGGGATGTTTCTAAAAGAAGTTACAGATCATCTGCAAACTTTATCTCCTTTTATTTCAGAAGATAAAAGGGAAGAGTTCCTCACCTGGCTCAAACATGCCCAGGATATTTCCAAGTTTTCCAACCGTGCAGCCTTTGACTCTTTTGAAGGTGCCAGCAGAGCCTCGGCTATTGCCATAGGTGCACGCAGAGTTGCTTGGTTACAAGCTTCTGATTTGGAACCCTGGGTTCAAGATGGTCTAGGAAACCTTCCTTGTACAGGTGAAAACCTTTTTGGCAAGGATTGGCAAGCAAAGGCCACCCAGATGGATGCTGAAAATTCTGATTTAGATAGACTTTCAAAGTCTACTTCTGCTCCTTTTAAGAAAAGGTTGTTCAAAAAAAGTTTTTTTCCCCAAAAAAGGGAAATATTATTCTTCTTATGTTCAGCAGTCATCTTCTGCAGGTCGTTTTGCTACAAAGAGACAGCAACAACCGAAACAGGCCAAGCCTAAGACTGCTAGAACTGCTACGGCCCAACAGCCTCAGCCTCCTCAGGTCCTTTGACTTACAACTAGAGAACTTAGCCTTTCTGGCTCTAGAACATCCAGAGCCTCTCACCATTCCAGGAAGGTTGGCTCACTTTGCTCCCAGATGGGAGCAAATCACAGCAGAGCAATGGACCCTCTCCATCATAAGGGACGGGTACAAGCTTCATTTCTTAAACCTTCCCCCTCACACCATGGTGAGACAGTTCAATTCTCCAACATCTCTCCTCGACCTTCTGGGTCAGGAGATTGCTACCCTTCTTGCCCAGGGGGCAATAGAAGAAGTACCCCTTCTTCTACAGGGTTCAGGGTTCTACTCCCCCTATTTTCTCATCCCAAAGAAAACAGGGGACTACAGACCCATATTAGATCTCAGAGAATTGAACAAGTTTCTATACAAGGAGAAATTCAAGATGACTTCTCTCGGTACTCTCCTTCCATACCTCCAGAGTCAGGACTGGCTTTGTTCTCTAGATCTCAAGGATGCGTACACCCATGTTCTCATCCATCCAACACACAGAAGGTTCCTTCGGTTCCTTTTCCAAGGAAAGCACTATCAATATAGAGTGCTTCCTTTCTGTCTGGCCTCTTCTCCAAGGGTGTTCACAAAATGCATGGCAGTAGTAGCTGCATTTCTACGCACTCTAGGAATATTTGTATTCCCATATCTGGACGACTGGCTCATCCGAGCTCCATCCCAGTCAGAGGCCCAGACTTCCCTGGCCTGCACAAGGCATATTCTTCAGTATCTGGGACTTGTAATAAAAATTCCAAAATCCCATCTCACCCCTACTCAGTCTCTAGAGTTCATAGGGGCCTTACTGGATACCACCACTGCAAGGGCTTATCTTCCCCAGGCCCGTTGCCTACGCTTGGTGCAGTTAGCCTCCCAGATTCAGTTAAAGTCCCATTTAACTGCTCGAGAGATGTTACAACTGTTAGGCCACATGGCATTAACCGTGCATGTGGTCCCCTATGCTCGCCTTCACATGAGGGCAGCTCAATGGAATTTGTCCACCCAATGGACTCAGGCATCAGGGTGCCTGTCAGACAAAATAGCAACCTCCAGTCGCCTCTTTTTCTCTCTCCAGTGGTGGAGGTCCACCCAAAATCTGTTGCTGGGGTCCCCCTTTCAACAAGTGTTACCCCAAGCAAACCTTACAACAGATGCCTCCCCAAAGGGTTGGAAGGCTCATCTACAAGATCTCTCCACCCAAGGCATCTGGTCTCCACAGGAGACATCTCTACATATCAACCTCTTAGAGCTCAGAGCAATCTTTCTAGCTCTCAGAGTCTTCCACACCCTGCTCAGCTACAAGACAGTCCTCATCCACACGGACAACCAAGTAGCCATGTTCTACGTGAACAAGCAGGGGGGAACTGGCTCTCTGTCGCTTTGCAACGAAGCTCTGAGATTGTGGGCCTTCGCCAGAGAGCATCACATTCATCTCATGGCAGTGTATCTTCCAGGGGTTCAAAACTCTTCGGCAGACAGACTCAGTCGAGTTCTGCTTCCACACGAATGGTCTCTCCATGGGGACCAGATAACCAGGATCTTTCAAATTTGGGGAACCCCAGACATAGACCTGTTTGCAAGTCTGTGGAATGCCAAACTTCCCCGGTTCTGTTCCAGGATTCCATGTCAAGGAGTTCAGGCCAGGGATGCCTTCCTCCTTCATTGGGGGCAAGACTTCCTCTATGCCTTCCCACCCATTCCCCTAATTCCCAAGACACTGTTCAAGCTTCAGAGAGACAGAGGGTCTATGATCCTCATAGCACCACGTTGGCCACGCCAAGTGTGGTACCCTCTACTTCTGCATCTCTCTCAAGCTCCCTCCCTGGACTTGGGATCTGCTCCAGACCTCCTGTCCCAGGAGCAGGGAACGTTGTGGCACCCAAATCCCCAGTCTCTTCACCTCAGGGCCTGGTTGCTGAAGGCCTAGACCTTCAGGATTTGCATCTTTCTCAGCAAGTGAAGGATATCCTTCATGCTTCCAGAAAGACTTCCACCAGACGTTCCTATGCTTTTAAATGGAAGAGGTTTACCATTTGGTGTGCAGAGAAGGGTCTTAACCCTCTGGCAATACCTCTGAATTCTTTGCTGGAGTATTTGCTGCATTTATCCCATGCAGACCTTAAAACGAATTCAGTAAGAGTCCATTTGAGTGCTATTGCAGCATCCCTTAAGCCTCTCAATGGACAACCTATTTCCTCTCATCCTCTTATAGCAAGATTCATGAGAGGCCTTCTTTTGACTAGACCTCCAATTAGACCACCTCCAGTGGCATGGGACTTGAATCTGGTTCTTGGCCAGCTTATGAAGCCACCCTTTGAACCCTTAGCCCACTACCTCCTTGAAATTTCTTTCCTGGAAGGTTATTTTTCTCATTGCAGTCACTTCAGCTCGCCGCATCAGTGAGCTGCAAGCCTTGGTGGCTAATCCTCCTTATACAAGGTTCCATCATGACAAGGTAGTCCTCAGGACTAATCCACACTTTATGCCTAAAGTGGTCTCACCTTTTCATCTGAACCAGGAGGTTTATTTACCTGTCTTTTTTTCCAGGACCTCATGCTTCAAGTGCAGAGAGGAATCTTCATACCCTGGATTGTAAAAGAGCTCTTGCTTTTTACTTACAAAGAACACAGCAACATAGAAAGTCCTCTCAACTCTTTGTTGCTTTTGATCCCTCTCATTTAGGACTTCCAGTCTCTAAGAGGACTCTGTCCAATTGGATTGCTCAGTGTATTTCTTTCGCCTACCAGAGTAAGAACCTTTCTCTGGAAGGCCATGTCACAGCTCACAATGTGAGGGCCATGGCAGCCTCTATGGCTCATCTAAATTCTGTGTCCATCAACCAAATCTGTCGAGCGGCCACCTGGGCCTCGGTTCATACCTTCACAGCCCATTACTGCTTGGACAAGGACTCCCGCTGGGATGCTTTGTTTGGTCAGGCTGTTCTCAAACACCTGTTCCATACCTAATCAACTCCTACCCTCCATCCCTGGCTGGATGCCTGAGATTCATGGTTGGAGGTAGAGCCCTTCCCAGGGACTCACAACCTGGGTGATCTCCCAGGCATCTCTAGCTGGGGAGTCCCCATATGTGAATCTCATTCCTGCTTGTTCCTGGAGATAGCACAGTTACTTACCTGTAACAGGTGATCTCTGGGAACAGCAGGAATAAGTCTTCACAACCCACCCACCTCCCCTAGGAGTTGTATCTCTCTATCTTTCTTTCCTTTCCTCACTCTCTCTTTGTCTCAGCTTTAAAACTCGAACTGGAGAGAGGCGGTTAGGAAAGGCGGGAAGGCAGCACGCAGGCGCTGTGGGATGCTCCCAAAAGCTTTCCTTTTAGACGCTCGGGAGCGTTCCCGCGCAGGCTCCGTCGGTACCGACGAAACCCATATGTGAAGACTTATTCCTGCTGTTCCCAGAGATCACCTGTTACAGGTAAGTAACTGTGCTTTGCCTGCTATACTGCTAGCGTGGAAATTTTAGCATGCTTGTCTTTGGGTGTTATGTTCCTTGCTACCTTGTAGTCCAAATGAGCATAAGACCTGTGCTACACTCTGCACTACAGGCTTGTGTACTCAAGTAAACATACCCTTTAATTAGGCACATTTTTCCTTAGCGATAGCATCTGTTGGGGAGGACCTATTCGTCTCTCTCTTTTTACATCTGTCCATATGCATAGGTTTGTTTGCACTTGCACAATAAAATCTGTGTGTTCCAGTAAAGGGAAATCCTGCAGACTGCCATGAACAAATTCCTGCTGTTGGAGACATCATTCCCTGCTGACAGGGAAATGCTAATAGGTTATGGCCCCTGATAGCAAAGCAATGCTCATTGGCTGGGGTCTCGGCAGGCAACAGTGGGGATCACATGCTGGAAATTAAAAAAAAAAAAGTTAATATAGGATTTCCCATATTGGGTAAGACCAAAGGTCCACCAAACCCAGTATCCTGTTTCTGATGGTGGGCAATGCAGGTCACAAGTACATGGAAGGATCCCAAAAGGTAGATAGAGTCCCCGAAGTCCACTTTATTAATGATTTATGGACTTGTCCAAAGCTGTTCAAACCCTGCTACACTGCTCTATTAGTCTTAAATGTATTGGGCCGATTCTTATGCAGACGTAGATCCCCTCTGTGCTTCCAGTCTGAACTGGACGCATAGAGGGGATTGCGATTCTGATCCCGCGGGGCACATCTAGCCCCGTGGGATCAAAATCGCGAACAGTCCTGCACAGCAATTCTGTCCAACCTGCACATGCAGGACTGCACCCAGCTAACTCAGTCAAGGCTCTTCAACGGAGCTGCGGCGCTATGGCGTCATGTTGCAATGGCACCGCAGCTCCATTGAAGAGCTGCGATGCTGGCCGCCGGAGAATAAAGTTCATTCCCCGCAGCCCGATCCCTAATCTGGCCTCTGCCCTCTCCTTTAAGGAACATATCTCTCTGGAAGTACGTAGATCCTTTCATACTTTGAGACAACTCCGCACAGTTCGCCCCTTTTTATCTGTTTCTTCTGTGACCACCTTGCTTTTATCTCTGGTAATATCCTGGCTAGAAAATTACAACTTTTCCCTGGCAGGCCTTCCTCAGTCACAACTTCGTAGGTTACAACTAGTCCATCACACAGCAGCCCACATCCTAACTCACGCATCCCGTTTTGATCTCATTACCCCCATTTTAATACAATTAAATTGGCTTCCGGTTCCTTTTCGTATACAATACAAAATGCTTATTTTTGTCCATAAGACCATCCACACCGGCATTCCCCTGTATCTCACACATCTTATCCGTCTTCATACACCCTATTGTTCACTCAGATCAATTCATTCTAACCGTATGTTTCTACCTTCCCCTTCTCAAGCTCATCTTGAATTAACCCGTTCTTCTGCCTTTTTCTTCCTGGGTCCTCGATTGTGGAACTCACTTCCTCCAGATCTTTGTCTTGAACCCTCACATAAAACTTTTAAAACCAGGTTAAAAACACATTTATTCTGCATTGTGTTTGACCTTCCACCCCCTCCCACCATACTCTCACCACCTCCCCGTTAGCCATTCTATGCCTTCCCGTTGTCTAATGTCGTTTTGAATGTTCTATCATGCCTATCCCTGTCCTCTTTCCTGTCCTGAATTGGCGTTCCTTTCTCTCTAAAGCAGTCTCAGTTTTATTTTGTAAACCGCTCTGATGCTCCTAGTGAGAGCGGTATATTAAATCTGTATTAAATAAAGATAAAGGGTCAGGCTGCGGGGAATGTCCTTCAGCCCCCCCCCCCCCTGCCCCATCTGTGTCCCGGCAACAAACTAAAACTATGCCCCCCCTGCTCCATCTGTGTCCTGGCAACAATCTAAAGTTATTCCACCTCGGAGGTGGAATAACTTCCCTGGACATTTCACCGGCCCTGGACATACAGGGCTGACATTAGAATCAGCCCTGTACATCCAGGGCCGGCGAACGTCCACTCTCCGCCCCAGGCCCACCCGTTCCCCGCCCCTGTCTAACTTCCCACACAACCGTCGGGGAAGTTATTCAGGGGCAGGAGAAGCCATGGATAGCTGGGATGTACGTCGTGTCGGGCTGTCCATCTCTGCTATTTGTGGCTCAGAATAACCCTCATTACTTTTTAGCATCTTTGCATGTCCCACATTTGTACTTTTTGAAGGAGTAAACAAGCAGTTCATGTTTGCACATTCCTCTCCACTCATTATTTTATAGACCTCTATCATATCTCCCCTCAACCATCTCTTGTCCATGCGAAAGATTCCTGACTTTTTTAACCTTTCCTTGTAGGGGTATCCTTCCATGTCCTTTATCATTTTTATTGCCCTTTTCTAATTTCACTATATCTTTTCTTAGATGTGATGACCAGAACTGCATGTAATACTCAAGGTGCAGTTGCACCATGAAGCAATACACAGGCGTTATAAACTTTGTTTCATTCTCCTTTCCTTATTATTCCTAGTATTCTATTACATCTTGACTGCCACTGCACACTGAGCAAAGGATTTAAATGTTTTATCCATGATAATCCCTCAATCCTTTTCTTGGGTGGTGTCTCCTAATGTGGAACATTGCATCATTTAGTTATAGTTTGGGTTATTCTTCCCTGGGTGCATAACTTTGCAGTTGTTCACATTAAATTTTGCCTGCCATTTGGATGCCCAGGCTCCCAGTTTCTCAAGGTCCTCTTGTGATCCAACTACTTTGAATAATTGTGTGTCGTTCCCATTTCCAGGTCATTTATAAACATGTTAAAAAACAGCAGGTCCAGGACAGATTCCCTGGGGTTCTCCATTGTGAAAATTGACCATTTAGCCCTACTTTCTATTTTCTATCTTTTAACTAGTTCCCAGTCCACAATATTACACTGTCTCCTCTCCCATGACTTTTTAATTTTCCTCTGGAGTCTCTCATGAGGGATCTTGTCAAAGGCTTTCTGAAAATCCAGATGCACTATAATCAAACAGCTCACCTTTTTCTGTTTCTTCACACCTACAAAAACTGTAGCAGATTGGTGAGGCAAGAGTTCCCTCTAGGTGAGGTTTAAAAACAAATTTTTACAGTCACTGGAGTTAGGATGGGATTAGTTTATCATCTTGAGATTTCCTTTAAATTGTGCGTTGGTGTGTCTGACTGTTCTGAGTATTTCTGCTGGTTTCTTAAAATTATATCTTTTAATTTAAATGTCTTAGAATGTTTTCATGCATGTATATTATAACATGGGCTTTTTGCAGGAGCAAGTTAAATGAAATGAAAGGACATGACATGTGAATTCAGGAAAGCATGGAACAAGTTCAAAGGATCTCTGAGGGAGAGAAGGAATTAGAGAGCTTAGTTGATGTGGTTGGGCAGACTGGATGTGCTTTATCTTACGTCATTTTCAATGTTTCTTTGTAATATCAATCTTACTGTTGGTTTCACAAAACAGAAAGAAAATAAATAATACAAACGTCTCCAATTCAGCCTAGGCAACCCTCATCTTTTTAACTGAATGATTTGAACATGATTAGTTTCTTTTCCAATCCACAGTTTGCCAGATCTGTTAGGAGTCCAGTTAAGGGTTTTCACCTTAGGTTTCTATCCATTCCTGCCAAAAGACCTTTGAGTTTGTCTATCTTCCATTCTCCAGGAGCAAGCAGGAAGTCCGTCCTCACATATGTGTGACGCTGGTGCCAATGGAGCCCGCGCGGAGCATTTCCCCAGCTTTCAAAGAAAGCCTTAGAGATATGGTACCATGCATGCATGGTCCCTGTCCCGCCCAGGGGTGCCATCTTGCTCAGTCTCCTTTTTTCTGCGGAGCCCAATGGATGTCTGTCCTGTTTCCCCGGAAAAATCCTTGCTAATTATCCTTAAAAGGTAGCTTTCCCGGTTTGCGTACTGGTTCCTCTTCCCACCTCGAGCTGGTGCCGATCTCGGCGCTGTTTTTGGCCCCTTTTGATTTTTTTTTTTTTGATTGAGGCTTGCCTCAACTGGCATTCGCGCTTTTTCTCCAGGACCAAGCAGGAAGTCAGTCCTCACATATGGGTGACGTCGGCGCCGACGGAGCCCTTGTGCGGAGCATTTCCCCAGCTTTCAAAGAAAGCCTTTGGGAATGCAGCACGCATACGCGGTCCCCTTCCCACCCAAGGGTGCCATCTTGCTCAGTCTTCTCTTTTCCACGGAGCCCGACGAACGTGTGTCATTGTCACCCGGTAAAAGTTGATATTTTTTCCTGCGTTGGATTCGTGGTTTTTGCCTGGTTCGACGTCGGTTTCCCTTCCCACCTGGGCCTGGTACACCGGTATTGAGCCCGGAGCTAGTTTTTCGGTTTTTGTCCTTCGTAACTAGCGTTCCCTCTTTTTTTCTCTTTTTCACTGGCAGCCCGGTCTTTCGACCTTGCAGGGGTCCCTTTACCCCCAATGGCTGCCAGCGGGTTCAAGAAGTGTGATCAGTGTAAGAAGCTAATGTCTCTCACCGACACACATGACTGCTGCCTCCGGTGCCTCGGGCCCGACAATGACCCAGTGGTCTGTGTCCCATGTGGCAAAATGTCCTCTAAGGCGCTGAGGAGCCGTCAGCATCAGCGTAAAAGACTTTTTTCTGACTCCGCGTCCGGCCGAGCCCGGACCTCATCAGAGGCCTCGACATCTCGGGAGTCCGACCCCGAGCACCGTCGAGACTCCTCCAAAAGGGGGTCTCCTTCGAGAGAACACAGAAGGAAGAAGAAACCCGCGAGGGCAGCGGCGGTGGACGATCTTGGCTCCTCGAGGGCCAGGTCACATAGCCCCGACCGTCATCCCGGGTCCTCGGAGCCGGAGAGGCCTGTCAAGTTGCCTCGAGTGGAGCCGGAGTCCCTGAGTCACGTGAGTGCTGTTGTCCTTGTAGACTCCCCTCCGGGGGAGCCGACGTCTGGCCCGATGCTGTCGGGGCCCGAGTCGTGGGCTGCTGAGTCTCCTGAGCTGAGTCTCAGGTTGACAGCCTTGGAGAGCAGTTTGGCTGCCTTCATAGAGCAGCAGCGGGTACAGATCGCCGGTTTCACCGGTGCATCTGCCCCGACCATCGGGACCTCGATGTCCAAGTCGACCCCGGAGGCCAAACCGATCCTCGAGTCGATGCGGTCTCGAGTCGATCCTTGGCCAAGGTCCCCCTCGGCCTCCCGCTCGGGGTCGAGGTCGTCAGTGCCGGTGCCATCGACGTCGGGGCAGATGGCATCGATGCCCGCCCGGCCGGAGCCGCTTGATTCCTCCTCAGAGGGGTCCGAGTGGGAGACAGAGGATGAGGAGTCCCCGGACACTTTCTGGACCCAGTGCATCCCATCGGACTCACCGGAGTCAGAGCCACGGAGATGGTCCCCACCGGAGGATACCCGGTTCTCGGACTTCATGAGGGACATGGCCAAAGCCTTGGCCTTCCCCGCGGATCCCAAGGAGGAGTCTCGAGCCGAGGAGCTTGAGGCCCTCCAGTATGACTCTCCGCCTAAGGAGGCCTTTACTGTACCGATTCCTCGGATGCTGGAACAGCTGCTCTTCCGCATGTGGGAGGCACCGGCCTCGGCGCTGGTTCTCAGCAAACAGGTCGATTCCATTTATCGAGTCTGTAAGAGCTCTGGGTTCCAGAAGGCACAGCTACCGCACCACTCCATGGTTGTGGAATTGGCCATGCATCGTCTGAAGAGTCAGAAGATGCACTCCTCAGTGCCCCCCGGCCGGGAGGCCTGGAACCTGGATGCCCTCGATAGAAAGTGCTTCCAGGGCTCTATGCTGGCTTGCCGTGTCCAGACTTACCAGCTGTACATGGGCATGTACCTCCGAGACCTGGCAAAGGAGATTGCTGGGTTCTCAGCTGGCCTCTCTGAGGAACCTTTGTAGAGGTTTAAGTCTTTGTCATCTGGGATTCGGGAGTGCTCAAAGTTTGGTTTCGAGGTTTCGGCCCGAGTAGCCGCTGCTGGCATCGGTGCACGCTGTCAGGCCTGGCTACAGTCATCGGACCTCGAGCCATGGGTACAGGACAAGTTGGTCGATGTCCCCTGCCGAGGTGAGAACCTTTTTGGCAAACCCATGGCTGAAAAGGCTGCAGAACCAGAGTCTGAGATTCTCACCAGGACAAGGCTGTCCAGGAAATCCTCTGCCCCTTCTCAGAAGAAGGGCTCGGGGAAAAAGCCCTTTTACCTGAGGAAGGCTACTGCCTACAAATCCTACCTTCATTTTCAGGCCTCTGCAGCTCCCCATCAGGGTCAGCAGGCCAAGGGGCAGGGACATGGGCCCCGTAGCCAGAAAACCCCCAAGCCATCAGCTCCAGATCCTGCATAGCAGGGAGCGGGGTTTTGACTCCCATTGCATAGCCTCTCCTCCTCAGCTGACTCCTCTCAGCACAGGAGGCCGGCTGACACTGTATGCCCACAGGTGATCAACCATAACAGGGGATACCTGGGTACTGAGCATAGTCCAAAATGGCTATTTGCTCCACTTCAACCAGTTACCCCCCCTCCTATTTTCCAGGGGAGCCTCCAAGACTCCCTCTTCACAGGAACTTCTTCCTTCAGGAGTTGGCAAGTCTTCTAAAGGAGCCGGCCGTGGAACCGGTGCCTCGCCACCTGAGAGGCCAAGGCTTCTATTCAAGGTACTTTCTGGTACCAAAAAGGATAGGAGGCCTCAGACCCATCCTAGACTTGCGAAATCTCAACAAGTTCCTGGAGAGGGAAAAGTTCAAGATGCTTACCCTTGGGATACTGCTGCCCTACCTCCAACAGGGAGATTGACTATGCTCCTTAGACCTGAAGGATGCTTATACTCACATCCTCATTCATCCATACCACAGACAATATCTCAGATTTGTAGTGGGGGGAAGTCATTTTCAATACAGAGTACTTCCATTTGGCCTCACCTCCGCCCCCAGGGTTTTCACCAAGTGCCTGGCGGTGGTGGCGGCCTTTCTCAGAAACCAGGGCATCTTTGTTTTCCCATACCTGGATGACTGGCTCATCAGGGGTCAGTCTCCACAGGAGTCCAGACAGGCCACCCTTCGCACAGTTTCTCTTCTCCAGCATCTAGGCTTTGTCATAAACTTCGCAAAGTCCACTTTGCTCCCCTCACAGGACTTGGAGTTCATAGGGGCAAGATTGGCGACTTGAAAGACAAGATAAGGGTGTCCAAACTGCTGGCAACCTCCCTACGGTGGTGGCTGCATCTCCCGAATCTGGTCCAGCAGGTGCCTTTTCAGGCCCCTCCTCACACACGTGCTGACAACCAATGCTTCCCTTCAGGGCTGGGGTGCACATTGCCAGGGGGCTTGCACTCAGGGCCTCTGGTCTCCTTGGGAGTCCACACAGCAAATCAATCTGTTGGAGTTGCGAGCTATCCGCTTAGCTCTACAGACTTTCTCTCATGTCCTCTCTCACCAGTCTGTCTTAGTTCAGACAGACAATCAAGTGGCAATGTTCTACGTGAACAAGCAAGGGGGGGCACAGGCTCCAAACATCTGTGTCAGGAGGCACAGGCCCTGTGCTCCTTGGCAATCAAACACAACATGTTTCTCAAGGCAGTTTATCTGCCTGGCCAGAAAAATTGCCTGGCAGACAGATTGAGCAGGATTCTACAGCTCACGAATGGCAGTTGAATCCTCTGGTGGTCCAAGGGGTCTTTCTAAGATGGGGTCTTCCAACCATCGATCTCTTTGCGAGTCCACTGAACCGTCAGCTACCCAGGTTCTGTTCCAGACAACCGCATCCTCTGCGAATAGCAGCAGATGCGTTTCTAATCTCTTGGTCTACGGGCCTACTGTATGCGTTTCCTCCCACGCCTCTAGTGGCCCGAACCTTATTCAAGGTTCTTCAGGAGAAGGCCTCGGTGATTCTGGTAGCCCCCAGATGGCCAAGGCAACCGTGGTTTCCACTCCTTCTACAGTTGGTGGTGGACACTGCACTCCCTCTGGGGGTGCAACCCGATCTCCTGTCTCAGGATCAGGGATCTCTCCTGCACCCCAACCTTAAATCACTCAATCTGATGGCCTGGCTGCTGAAAGGGTAGTTCTAGCCCCCTTACTCCTTCCTAAGGAAGTGGAAGAGGTGGTTTTGGCCTCTAGGAGGCAATCCACCCAGAAATCTTATGCCCTCAAGTGGCGTAGGTTCTCCACCTGGTGTGCTCAGCGCCAGGAGGATCCTTTTTCATGCCTGGGTCCGGTGGTGCTGCAGTACCTGCTCCACCTCTCGGACCTAGGCCTTAAATCCAACTCTGTTCGGGTCCATCTCAGTGCTCTATCGGCACACCACTCACAGGTAGAGGGCCAATCTCTGTCGGGCCATCCCTTGGTGTCCCGCTTCCTCAGAGACCTGCTTCTGCTCAAGCTTCCAATCCGTCCACCAGCCCCTGAGTGGGATTTAAATGTGGTCTTGCAGCAACTTACTTGCCCACTGTTTGAGCCGATGGCTAGCTGTCCTTTACGCTTCCTTTCCTGGAAGGCGTTGTTCTTGGTGGCTCTTACCTCGGCCAGGCGTGTGAGTGAACTACAAGCTCTGGTTTCTGATAGACCGTACACACGGTTCTATAAGAACAGGGTGGTCTTGCGGACTCACCCTAAGTTCCTTCCGAAGGTTGTCTCCTCTTTCCACCTCAATCAGGAGGTGGTTCTTCCAACATTCTTCCCCCGGCCGCATGCCAGCGGGGCTGAAACAGTCCTGCATACCCTGGACTGTAGAAGGGCATTGTCTTTTTACATTGACCATACGCAGGGGCATCGAAGGGCTGCTCAGCTCTTTGTATCTTTAGACCCTAATAAACTGGGGTTGCCTGTCTCCAAGCATACGTTGTCCCTTTGGGTAGCGGATTGTATCGCCTGGGCGTACAGGGCAGCCAGCCTCTCCTTGCAGGGTCGAGTCACAGCCCATCGTGTCAGGACGAAGGCCGCGTCAGTAGCCCACCTCCGCTCTGTTCCATTGTCAAACATCTGCCGGGCCGCTACTTGGTCTTCAAGCCAGACTTTTGCGGCTCACTACTGCCTCAAGAGGGAGTCCCGTAGGGACAGTGCTTTCGGACAGGCGGTACTCCGTAATCTCTTTGAGGTTTAGGCAACTCCTACCTTCCGGCCCTTGTGTTGGGCTACCGTATGGGGGCATTCTCAGAAAGGATTCTTTCACAGATGCTGACGCTCTAGAGGGAGCTTATTTTTCAGCTTGGGTTCCCGGTAGCCTGTAGCTGGGGAGTCCCATATGTGAGGACTGACTTCCTGCTTGGTCCTGGAGAAAGAGTAGTTACTCACCTGTAACAGGTGTTCTCCAGGAGCAGCAGGAATCAGTCCTGACGACCCTCCCTTTTCCCCTGGAGTTGCAGTCATATACTTTATTTTGGTTTTTACTGTCTTTTAGCTATGTCATCAGACTGAGCAAGATGGCACCCTTGGGCGGGAAGGTGACCGCGCATGCGCACTGCATTCCCAAAGGCTTTCTTTGAAAGCTGGGGAAATGCTCCGTACGAGGGCTCCGTCGGCCCCGATGTCACCCATATGTGAGGATTTATTCCTGCTGCTCCTGGAGAACACCTGTTATAGGTGAGTAACTACTCTTTCCCTTTTGCACTTCAGGAACATCCATTGCATAATTAGCACAGAGGCTTCTAACACAGGCTGGGGAGCTCATCTCAGCAGTCCATTTGCTCAGGAGATCTGGTTAAAGGCCAAGAGGCTGCTCCACATCAGTCATCTGGAATTAAAAGGAGTGAAATTTATAAAAGCAGAAAACAATGGCAGATATATCCTATCCAGTCTGCCTATCCATAAGATGGATGATCAGACGGGATAGTTTGTACATTCTTTATCTGCCATCATTTTCTATTTTTGTATTCTTCTGTATTCTTTAGAGTCATTCAGTTCTAATCCAGATGGCTAATCAAGTTGACAGTATTTTACATCACAGAAAAGGAAATGTGAGATACCTTTGACTATGCCACGGGGCAGCAGAAGTTTGGGACTTTGGGATCCTCAATCACATAGTGATCCTAGCCACTTGCATACTGAGAAATCAAAGCCAGTCAGCAGATAGACTTAGCAGAGTGCTTCAGTGCACACAGGGCCAGTTCTACGCATGTGTGAACATGTTGTTGGCATAGGGCCCCACTGAACAGGAGGTCTCGCAGCAACCTCGTGCTGCACCCACGTAGGTTCTGTGCCTTTCTTTGCCCCTGCTGCTGGTTTAACGGACTGACCAAATAGCAAATTCTCTATCTGGGCAAACCGGATATTCAGTGCTAGTGGCCAGATATGGCCCCAGCATTAAATATCCAAGTTAAATTTAAAGTGTGTGATGGTCAGTTGCTTTACTAAGGCTGGCCACTGCCACTGAAAATGCCCCCACATTGGTTATAGCTTGGTAAGGCCATATCCTTTTCATGAGACACATTAAGCTTTGTAGTAGCAATAGCATCTATGCTTTAACAACGACTTTAAATGTACATGTTTACAGTCTTTAATAGTACTAGTAGCCCTCAGGAAAGACTCACATAGAAGTCATTGGCTGTTTGGTCCTCTACAGTCCCTGTTACATACATATGATGATATTTAGGACGTCCACCTCAACAGAATCAGCTCTTTGTTGGGCAACATTTCAGAAGGTTTTAGAAATAATTGGAGAATTCTGCATAATTTCTCCCTTTTTTTTCTAGAGTACGTCTTTGTGAAGCCCCATATATTTAAGAACATATTTTTTGGACCTCCTTCTTAGTATTGTAATGTTGAAGCAGTAAATAGCATTTATAGAAAATGTGGTTGGTGAGCTGTGCTGGACGTAACTGCTATGAGTCACTACTGCAGATCTGCCCACCTCTCCCATCAGTGCATGCTGACTTGCTTCCTGTGTTCTCAGTCTCTTGATGCCCCTCAGAACAGGAGGGGGATAAGGAGAATACAATAGGCAGGACTGTGCCACTACAAATACTGACAACAGAATTTTGTCCAATGATCATAATTCTCCACAGTCTCAGGTCTGTGCAGACTGAAAAAAACTGTTGCATGAACAAGATTTTCATAAAATTAGGTTTTGTAGGAAAGACAAATGTGTGATACATTTTTATTCTTCATTAAACTGTATGATGCATTTTATTCTTCATTAAACTATGTGATTTGTGTGAGAGAATTATGATTTTTTTAACATTTTTTCCTCCAGATATGGAGAATTCTGAAATGTAATTTTGATGGATCAAAATATACATGTATTTTTTGTATCCAAATAAAATATGTTGTACTTTTATTATTTTTAAATTTTCGGTGAGGAACTTTTTTTTAAAATATATATACTGCATTAAAAAATCTCATTACTTTGTACAATTGATCTCCCATTTAGAAAGTTATAAATCTTATTTCTAAAACATAATGAATTCTGTCATATCCCTTATATTCGCTTGGCATTCTGTGTAGAAATGTTGTATTCTGCTCAATGAAAATTTCTAATTCTCCAGTTTTTGTTTTTTGCAGATATTTTTCCAAAGACTGAGAAAGATGATGACTTGACAGTAATTGCAACAGTTTCACCTGATCTGGACATAGTTTCTGTAAGTATAAATTCATTCATCGGTAACAATTATCATGCTGTTTTACTGTTTTCTGCTTAGTAGTTAAGGCACGTGCTTTGATTCTAACAATTGAAAACACTTAAACCTAATCCGGTGAATACAATTATTATCCAATTACTAAATTTACCTTACAAAACCCAACTCTATAAAAAACTAATACCTATATTTACATATTCTTTTTGTCGGAGCGAGCCGGAGGAGGGCTGGTACTGAATACCCAGCCCACACCTGACGGCAGGCTACTTTTATTCAGAAAAGGTTCACCACTTGAAAAAATCGTACATATATTAAAATTATTCCAAATCGTCACTTATCTCAATCACACCGTTGCTTGCAACATTTGTTCTTCACACGACGTGCACGTTTCGGGAATGTCCATGTATCAAGTGCTTCATACTATCGGAAGAAGTTGGCAACTGTGTCAGAAAAACGCCGTCAAAGCGGCTCCGGGTCAATCATTATCTGAACAGGCTGAATGGAAGCATTTTAAATGGAGAACCAGCCAATAGAAAACAGGTAACTCCCCACAGTCAGGGGAATCCCTACTACGATTGGCTTTTAACCGCAGATGACCCAAACAAATGTCATATCAAACTGATCCAATCAATCTTGCGGTTCAACCCGCGAGGGGAAACAGTATCCAATTGAAAAATCCATCGTTGTTCCAGCCATTGAAGTCTCTGTATCCTATCCCCACCTCATCCCCAGTGTGAGAACGTCCATATAGCACGGGTGCATGGTGGAGGCGTACCCTAGGTACAGCATGGGAGATGCAAGTCACGGTACGATTTCAGAATGGTACAAACATGTCTGGTCCTAGTTGTTAAGACATCCATGCCTGTACCTGTTTCTGGCCTCAAATAAGGTACAAGAAAGTTCTCATTTCATGGCTGCAGTACTTCCAGAGGGAAGAACAAAATGCGCTCTCATCGCCACAGTTTAATATTTCCTCGCCAAAGAAACCTGCAGGTAAATACACACTCCTAACATATTACAGGCCTGCTGCCATATGAGTATAATTGGGGAGCAATTACTCCAAATGGGTGAGTTTTGCGCATACCATGACAGTCATGAACCTCACTTCTAAGCCAGGGTATGTGGAATATGATCTCAGTTTCTCAAATTTACTGCTAATGCTCTGCACAGTAAGTGCTTCATGCCAAAGAGAGCCTCCCTCTGGAGCTCATGTATGGGTAATTTATTAAGGTGTGCTTGGAGATTCCTCTTAATTAGGCCCGTGGCACCTAACACGATCGGAAATAACTTGGTATCTTTCTGCCACATTTTCTTGGTCTCAGACTGCATTTCTTGGTACTTAAAGATTTTCTTCCTCTCAACACAATTCACAGAGTAGTTGCTTTGAATTGACAGCTCTATAGCTTTGGTTGGTAGAACTTTAACCATATTAATGCTCTTTCCTATTTCTCTGTAGAATTGTTTTGGGTTCTCTCTAAATAGTTTATTTTGGTATCTTTCTATTTTCTTCATGTTGTCACAGTTTTTGTGCTTCTGCTGGTACTTTCAATTTATTGTTGGAACATAAACATTTCAGGTCTTCTTCTGTTAATCCAGCATGCTTCAGCTTGATGTCTTGGATCTTTCTCAATATCCTTGATGATCTTAATCCTTTTAGATATTCATCTATCAAAGATACCTCCGTACGCAATGATTGTATTTTTCCATCAATGCGCTTTTGCCAAGGAGGAACGGTTGTTGTCTCTTTCGGGGGCAATTTCTCCAAATGGACGAGTTTTGCATATACCATGACAGTCATGAACCTCATTTCTAAGCCAGGGTATGGGGAGTAAGATTTCAGTTTCTGAAATTTACTACTAATGCTCTACATAGTACTTGAATTGTGCCAAAGAGTGCCTCCTTCTAGAGTTTGTAAGATGTTACATGTATGGGTAATTTATCAAATTGTGCTTGCAAATTCCTCTTAATTAGGCCTGTGGCACCCAACATGATGGGAAATAACTCTTTTTCTTTCTGCCACATTCTCTTAGTTTCCGACTGCATTTCTTGATACTGGAAGATCTTCCTCCTCTCAATGCGATTCACAGAGTAGTCGCTTGGAACTGACACCTCTATAATCAGTGCAGTTCTGGTGTTTTTCTCCTTTACCACTATATCCGGCTTCCTCGCATCCAACTTTTTATTGGTCGGAATGGGTGTATCTCAGGTGATCATAAACTCTTCATTCTCTGTAATCCCTATAGGGTCATGATCCCAGTGCTGTCAGGCACAGTGATGTTATAGTGTTTTTGAAGTTTACAATGCATGAAGCATAGTATTTTATTGTGTCTTTCCGTATAGAAATTTTCGGCCATTAGAACTTCCCAGCCAGCTATGAGATGAGTCACTGTTCCCATCTCTTTCCCACTGAAGTGACATATGTCTGTTTGGCTAGTTTTTTCAATGCTCGTTGTAAGCCATCTCATCCTTAAGCTGCTGTCCTAGTCAGCAACTATCAATCTCTCATCCTTCGGTTTCAGTTCACCTCTCCATAACCATTCATATGTCCTTTCTTGATTGATAAAGAGTTCCTATAGTAACACTTTGTATTCCCCTCTGTAGTGCTTTTGCCACTTCTTTTTCCTTGGACATTTAAAGCAATAGGTGTATAACCGAGGCAACCCGGACCCGGTGCTCCCCCTTCCCCCCCCCCCGCAGCATCCCCCCCCACCAAGATCCTGCCCACCCTCCATCCATTTGCCCCCCTCCCAATCGTCACAAAAAACTCCAGACAGGCCAACTGGGAATAAACTGGTCGCAGCTTTATTAACATTCATAACTTTTTCAACCACATTAGAATCCAATAATAATCCTCAGAACAATCCAACTAGTGGATCCAATACCTCACCAGCCATGCTATTAGCAAGGTGACATCGTCTCCGCTTCTGCCGTGGAGAAGCCAATGGCAAACTTACCTACCCCCACTGCATCCAAACTCACCATATCATTAGCAAACGCCGACCAGGGGTTGTCCGGGTCGGGGGCACCCAACCACCGCCTAAAGTATTGCCCAAAGTCTCCGGACCCCAGAAACCTCTGGGATCCCACCACCAGCGCAGGGAACATCAACGACCCTGCGCTGCCCCCAAAAGCGCGTATCCTGTCGAACCATACATTCCAAGGCCTCCTGCCAGTCATTGAGCAACAAATCCAGCCCCACTGGGGATAAATGCACTCCATCCTGCCAATACAAACCCGCACAGTCGATCTCCACCCAGGAATGCATAATCTGATAACCACCTGCTCACAGTCCCAGCGGCCAATCTGGCGATTAATCTTCGCTAATCCCCTTGATCAGCGCCGCTGATCCCTGCATGAGGGCCTTAGAATGATGTCAGACCACAACAACACAACATCATGGAACATTTGCAGAACTTCCACCAGATCCTTCTTCGCTGCTCTTATAATCTGCTTGCACGTCCATGAGACCAGGTCATTGCCCCCCCAAATGGAGCAGGATCACTGACAGACTACTCCTCACCTGCTCGTGATGTTGCAGCAAAGGCAGTAGCTGGGTCCAACATAGGCCATGTTCGGCCAGCCATAGAACAGACACCACTGCTGGATCGAGTCCTAGATTACGCCCCAACGGTCGCACCGCTGCTCGCTGGCCAGCCCAATGCACGAATGAATGACCAATCAGTCAACAGTACCGATGACTCGGCCCCCCATCTGCAAAAAGAAAAAAACAATTAGGAGCACTCAACGGTTGCTGACCCCATCAAATTCATAACTGCACATAGCCCAGAAAAGCCTGTGAACGCTATCTGCCGATGCACCGTATCACATGCTCAGCTAACCCAGCTGCCGCCGCACTGGTTGCTGCTCCAATGCGGAAGGAATGCGGGGCGAACAGGCTAGGATCTTCGCCTATATGCCGCAGCACTGCTGAAACTTGAAAACGAGTCAAAGGGCGTGAATACCTATGCACAAACAGTAAGCCCTTGGTCGCCAGCTGCCCCACCAAGCATGCTCCCAAGCTGGCCACCGGGCATGTAAGAAGGCTATTGATCATCTTCAAGACCACCCACAGTCTTTTTCCCAACTGGTCCGTCTTAGATCTGGCCAGCAGGGTCCGGAGCTGCCCCTTTTCAGCCCGCACATGCTGGCGCAACATACCCGAGCCGACCAAAGCTCGGGTGAAGTTCACCACCAACTCTCTGATCCGAAAAGCCCCAAAGAATGCCAAACAAAACACCGCCCAGTAAAGAATGGCCTCATAAGGTGACTCTAATACTGCAGGTAACTCTGCACAGTGTCTCAGGAGCAGGTCATGCATAATCGGATGCCTGGTGTCCGGAGGGGTTGGTTGAGAATGCTCCCAACCCTGTAGCAGCCTGTGGGCCAAAAACCCCTTTGCTGGGTAGCCCCAGCCCACAGCTCTGGCAAAAAAGGCAAACCTGGCCAAGTGAGTTTGCACGGCTGATCTCGAGACCCCATTGGCCTTAGCATACACGATATACTGTCGAATAAGTTGGTCCGGCACCAGGCCATACTGCCAACCTCGCTCCACCAAGAAGTCTGCTACTTTGTTGAAACCACGACAATACACGGACCATGTTGCTGGCGACAAGGATCTCCTCAGCAGATTCAGCATCTCCGTTGACCAACTTGCCACAAGTGCTCTGGAACCGCAAACCCCTCATCGTCCGCTTCTGGTGCCAGAATCCGGAAGGTCCCACTTGAAACGGGAGAGTTAGCAGTCTTATTAATACATCCCGGAATATGCCGAGCCCTTACGGACACGTTCAGATGCAAACAGGCTATTACAAAATCCCTCATTAATGCTGCCACGTGGGCACAACGTGGTGCATACTGGTTAATCACACTGACCATTGCCGCATTATTGCACCACAAAACTACCCTGCGGTTGCGAAGCCTGTCCGGCCACAACTCCAATGTCACCAAAATGGGAAAAAGTTCAAGGAATGCGATGTTGCTGGTTAGACCAGCATTATGCCAAGTCTGCGGCCAATGAACTGCGCACCACGACCCTCAGAAATAAATGCCAAAGCCTGAACTGCCGGCCGCATCCGTGAATAGCTGCAAGTCTACATTGGAGACCTCAGCCTGTAGCAAAACTAATGTCCCAATGAAGTCTGCCAAAAAACATCCCAAACCCCCAAGTCTGCCTGCATATTACTCGACCCCCTAATACAGTGGTGCGGTTTTAGCACTCCCGACATAGCTGCCGCCAGCTGCCGCGAAAACACCCGGTCCATTGGAATAACCCTGCAAGCAAAGTTCAAAGAACCTACCAAAGACTGCATCTCCTGCAGTGTTATCTTGCGGGAAGCCAATACGGTTGCAACCAGCATCCATAACCTCGACACCTTCTCCGGAGGGAGACAAGCCACCATCTCCACTGAATCCAACTCCACCCCCAGAAATGTGATCCTCGTCGCCAGGCTTTCCATTTTACCCGATGCCAACAGCACGCCCAACTCACAGGACAAATCCACAAACCCCTCGAGAAGATCATGGCACACCGCCGACTGAGCCGATCCGACAAACAAAAAATCATCCAAATAATGTACCACATTCGAACAGCCCACCCGCTGGACCAGCACCCAATGCAGAAACGTGCTAAACTTTTCGAAATAGGCACAAGAAACCAAGCACCCCATAGGCATGCATTTGTCGAAATACATTTCACCCCTAAAACAAAACCCTAGCAGATTAAATGCTGATGGGCGTACTGGCAGCAAACTAAAAGCTGACTCAATATCTACTTTTGCCAGCAAAGCCCCGGTACCACATTTTCGAACCAACTGCACTGCTGAGTCAAAAGATGCATGGCGAACCACACACACCTCCCGGGGGATGTGATCGTTCACGGACACTCCCAGTGGAAATGACAAGTTACGAATCAGTCAGAACTTCCCTGGTTCTTTTTTGGGTATGACTCCAAGAGGAGAAACCAACAAATCCAAGAAAGGCCATTCAGTAAACGGGCCCGCAATCTTGCCCAATTCGAGCTCGACAGCCAACTTATCCCACACAATCGCCGAGAAGCGCCGCACCGAAGGCTTATTTCACACCCTCGAAGCAGAAACACAACTTTGCACCGATGTCACAAAACCACATTGAAACCCCATCTCCAAAACTCCAAAATTCCCCCACCTTGGGTAACGCCGAAGCCAAGGCTTCAAGGCCTCCACCCGTATTGGAGTAGGAGCCAGGCTGTATAAGTCCCTATTGCTTGGGGACAGGCAAATGGGCCACCAGGGCCCCCTTTTTACTGCACTTGACTGCTGAGTGTTCTCCACTACACACGGAGCACATGTGACAGAATTTGCAGTTGGGAAATGGGCAAGTGGACTTGTTAAACCTCCAACAAATGTCCTCTGCCCTGCCTCCCCCCGTTCTCTGCTGCAGCACGACTGCCCCTGCCCGAAAGGAATGACCAACCCCTACAGTGGATGCCTCCCCCTCTTTTGCCCCACCAACCCCAGCAGAACCTGCCCTGGCCGACATGTGCGCCAGCCACAAGTTAATTTCTTGCCTACCTCATGACAATAGTTTATTCTCCTCTATCTTGTCCCAAAACATTTCATCATAATTCAGCCAGGCCCATCTGTCGTGTGTCTGAGATGCCTCCAAATTTGAATCTGCATATACCAGCAATATCCCGTACTGCTCCGGAGCATGGTGCTCACATATGCTGGATAAGTGCAAAAAAGCTATAGTCCAATTCAGCACATTACATGACACCTTTTTGATCCGACCCACCTTCTCATCTTCCTTCCTCTTTTTCCTTCTCTCGCCCGACCGCCGCCTACCCTCCAGGAGGCGGAAAATATCTATATAACTTCCGAATCTTACGGCGCAAGGCACAAGGAACTCCCTCCCATAGCGGTATTTTTGGAGTTAACCTAGGGGCTCTCTACCCTGGCTGCTGCAGCCGCTCCTTCGGACCCTGCGGAAGATGACGAGGAGTACAAAGATGACGAGGAAGATGAAGCAGAGGCACGTCGATGGTGACATGAATGCTTTCCTTTCTTATTCGCCTTATGCCCCAGACCCTCCCCTAGGCTACTCCTACGCTTCTTCGTGGCCCCCCTTCCCTGCAGCAACCGGAGCTGCAGAAGGTGCTTCAACTAGAAGGACTGCCGGCCCCTGGACATCCGCTTCCCACTGAGGCCGAATATCCCTTCCCGTGGCCTCCACCTCCAAATGGTGCTGCCCTGTTGGTGCCACCACTCCAAGGCTCAACATCTTCAATTGGCCTCCCCCCTCTTGGCCCAAGGGGTGCTGAGAAACCTCAGATACCTGTGGGGGAATAAAAGGAAAAGCAGGGGGGGAACTGCCGGAGGCTGAGGGGATTGCCACACCCCCAGCCACTCCACCCTGGAGAGACCCTGGCTCCCCCAGCCAATGCTCCCACACCGTGGGCCCCCCTACCGGGAGATATCCACCCTGAACCGTCGGCCAGCCAAAGGGAAAGGCTACTTGCTCCACACCATCCCAACTCACCAAACCGGGGGCCCCCCAAACTGGCACAGCCCCACCCCCACCCCCAACCCCGACCCTACCATCGCACAAGGTAGAAGGTAACTCCCCCTGCCAATGCCCTGCCCCTCCCCAACTGGGGTCCTCCAATGCACCACCCACGCTGCTTATTGGAGGTCCTGCATCCAAAATGTAAGAGGCCTCTCCTGCTACCGCTCTCAACCCCACCTCCTGACCTCTGGCCGCCACCTCCCCAGGCAAAGACCCCTGCCGGCCTCCGAATATGAGGCCTTGCCCCCGTGCTCCCTGGACCTACCCCTACCCCTCTGAGGCAGGGATACTGACCCCCCATGCCTCCTTACCGACCCCCTAGCTCTTGAGGGGCCCCACATAGGACCCGACCGGCCTGACGTACCCCCAGTAACTGCCGCTTTAACCCCTGCCCCCAAAGGACCCTCGGCCCCATAACCTGCTACCCTCCCACCCCGCCCAAAGGGGAGGAAGCGGTCAGCTGGCCTGGGGCCCCGAAGCCCTGCTGGACCCCACCGCCCGGACCGCACGGCCTCATCGAGGAGGCATAATACACAGGCCCCCACAGCTGGCTTCAAAGCCGCCTCCCCCAGCCCCACTAAACTTTTATATACTGTTTATGGACATGTTTCTGAAGGATGTTACCAGGGATCTGGAAACTTTCATCCACATGCTTCCTGAGGATAAGCGGAGTATATTCCAGACATTCATCAAGCAAGGCCAAACTACTTCTAAGTTTCTTACCAGGATCTTTTTTAATGCCTTTGAATCAACAAGCAGAGCTTCAGCAGTCTGCTTTGGGCTTGCAGAATGGCCTGGTTACAGGTGTCAGATCTCAAGCAATGGGTCCAGGATAAATTGGCCAATATCCCATGCGCTGGAAAAATCCTTTTTGGCAAAGATTGGAGGGAAAAAATAGGAGAGATTGAGACAAATGATCTCACCCTAAAACGTCTTTTCAGGAAAACAGCTGACTCATCCAAGAGGAAGGCTCTTCTCAAGAAATTTTTCTATCTCTAAGAACAAGCAGGAAGTCGGTCTTCACATATGGTGACATCAGTACCAACGGAGCCCGGTATGGGAACACTCCCCAGCATCCAATAGGAATGCTTTAGGCAGCGTTCCTCTATGCACGTGTGGCTGCCCTCCTGCCTTCCCTTCAGGTCTCCTCAGTCGTCTTTTTTCCATGGAACCGTTGGGACCTTGTCCCAGTTTCACTGCGTTAAGAGGCTTCTACTTTTTTGTGATACCAGCCAGTACCCTTTTTTCTGCCTTCCCGTCAACTGATTCAACTCCCAGTCAATTCTAGTTCCCGTTTTTGTTAAATTTTCTAAATTCCTATTTTAATTTTTCAGTAATTTCTTAGTTTTATTTTAGGCCTAAGGCCTAAGTGGGCATCATTGCCCAATTTGATTTTGCTTCCCTCCTTTTCCCCAAAACGGATAAGTCCAGGAGTGGTTTAAAAAAAATGCTCTAACTGTTCCAGTACCATCTCGATAACAAATGAATATGACTGGTGCCTAAAATGTTTAGGCTGTGGTGAAGAGCGCCCTCCTGAGGCTATGGAGACAGATGAAAATCCTGAAGGGCAACAGGATTTATGCCAGACTGACAGTGCTGGAAAGAAAGAGAGACTTCGTTCTGCTGAGCTGAGCATGGATACCAGCCCAGGGGAGGAGTCGTGCAGTCCTGATTGGGCACACCCAGTGCTTGGAAGGGGCGTGTCTGGAAGAGAACCTGGTTTTAAACCGGAGTATGGCTTTGCTATGGGAGAGAAGGAGAAGTGGAAGGAGAAGGAGAAGAGAAGGAGCCCAGGGAACGGTCAGAGTACCGTGAGCAGTCAGAGGAGCAGCAGTCAGAGAGAGAAGGCTAGCAGCCAAGGACTGAGCCGAAGCAGTAGAAGAAGACCTGCAAGAATCTGTTCAGAGGCAATAAATGGAAGTCCTGAGGAAAGTGGACCTAGCCCTGGAATAGACACCTGGAGGAAGGCAGAGCCCTGGGAGAGGAAGCCTTTACGGCAGGCAAGAGAGAAAAAGAACTCATTTTAGGAATTACAGTTTGGCCCAGAGAGGCACGAGAACTCTCACAGCTGGAGGACGTCTGAGCCACCTAGGATAAGAGGGGCTTGGCAACAAGTAAGCGATTTGCCAAAGAGTTTCCAGAGTGAAGGTAAACTCAATTCTCCTATATTTGAAACCTTAACAAAAGAGCCTAAGAGTTACTCTGATTCACTTAACCTGAGAGAGGAAAAGGGAGACAGCCTTAATCAAGAGGGAAGTTTAATAACTGATAACAATTCCTTATCTAGCAGACAACAGGCTGAATTGCTTCTCCAGGATTTTAAAGAGTTTTTAAAGCTAAAAGCAAACAGACAGCCAGTATTGCAGGAAGCTAATAATTCTATACAGTCTGAGGAATTAATACAAGATAATTCTGACTTACCTGACTGTGAGAGCATGGACTGTACTGTTTGTTGTTTGGAAATACCAAACTGAAGAAACTGGTTATGCCGTGTATGAGTTGAATACTACGGAGCTGTTTTGCTGCCATGCTAGGAAAGCTTTAATTACCTGCACCTGAAGTGACCCAGCACTGTGAACGTAACAGTGTGTGAAAAGAGGCTGCATTTAAAGTGAATGACCTCTTGGGGCAGAACTGAGTAAACTGCTTAGAAGTAAAGCTGAATTTCTACTTTAAGTTGACTTTATACCTGAGTTCTTTCTGTTCGTCTTCAAGCACCTGTTTTGTTCATATTTCTGAATTTGTCATGCGATGGAAGAATAACCTTAACCATAATAAAAATACTTGCAAATAAGCCTTACCGTCTCTGGCGCACAACTACACTTTATTTCGGAGTGAAAGGAGCAGAAAAACTACAGTACCCAGCATTCCAGGGGAATAGGTTTTAAACTCCTTCCTCACGAGGCAATAGGCCCCGCTCCTGTCTTTAGCCCTAAGGCGGGGCAGGAGCGCCGCAAGGCCCAAACTACGATGTCAAGTCCTGCACTTCCTGTTGCCAGAGGTAGGACTGCCAGAGGTAAGAAGAACCTTACCTCGGGCCAGATCTTTCTCTGGCCTTCCCCCACCTACTTATTGCAAGAGACTTTAACCTCCAACTTGATTCTCCTTCTTCCTCTAGGGATCACTCTTTTAACTCTCTCCTGCATGATCTATCTCTCTTACAGCATGTTCTTTTTCCCACTCATTCTGCGGGTCATACTCTCGATCTTCTTATTACCTCATATTCCTCCACCCTCCTGTTACAAAATCTTTGTTCTCTTCATCTACCTTGGACAGATCACCTCTGCCTGACCTTTCACTGTTTCCATTCAAAGCCACCCTCATTACCCTTTCCTCAGCCAACACATCCCCCTTGCCCACCCCCCCCTCCCCTTTACGCCACTCTCGTCACATCTCTCCACTCACTCTCCAGCATTTTCCAACTACAGCTGAACTTCTTCCCCCAGAATTCCCCACTCTCTCACCTGATTCACAGGCATCTCTTTGGTCCTCCAGTCTCTCCGCAGCTCTGGACCACCTAGCCCCTCTGCAGCCCCATCCCCTACATCACTGCCCTTCACAGCCTTGGTTCCACAGTGGTCTTCACCTCTTACGCACTTACCTCTGTCGAGCCAAGCGGCTATGGTGGAAGGCTCCCTCCCCAGCTACACTATCATTTAAAGCGCATCACCTACACTACCGTTCTCAAGTCCATCTTGCTAAACAGGCCTATATCTCCAACGCCATTTCCTCTGCTCCTAACCAGACCCGGCATCTCTACTCCATTCTTAAATCGCTCACATCACTTTGCCCTGACTCTGCCACGTCTGTTCAGCCGACTCCTCCCTCTTCACAACTAGCATCTTTCTTCAGCGACAAGATTTCTTCCCTTAGAGCATCCCTGCCCTACTGTCCCCCCCCCCCATCTCCTCCCCTCCTCCATTGCCGCCACCCCCCTACTTCCCAACTCTCACACACATGGGCCTCGTTTCATCCACTCACCACAGCTGAACTTGTTCGATTGATTTCTTCCTCTAATAAAACATACTGCTCCCTTGAGCCTATTCCCTCCTCCTGGCTACTCACACCCTCTCTTGCACTCATCCCCTCTATCCTTACCATGATCAACACTAGTCCTTCCGTAGGCACTTTTCCCCACTCTTGGAAGCACGCTCTCATCCGCCCCATTCTCAAGAAACCCTCACTCGACCCCCTGGTTCCAGCTCACTACCGCCCCGTCTCTAACCTCCCTTTTCTTTCTAAGCTTCTCGAAAAAAAACGTCTTTGCACAGCTGTCTCACCACCTGGATTCCACCAATTTTCTCCACCCCTGTCAGTCAGGGTTCCATCAGGGTCACAGTGTTGAGACTGTTCTTCTTGCCTTCACCAACGCTCTACATGTCGCTCACGATTGCGGTGACTTTTTGGTGGCAGTCTCCTTGGACCTATCTGCAGCTTTTGACCTCATTGACCACTCTCTCCTCCTCCTTCGCCTGCGTGAGGCCGGCCTCTGCAGTATAGTCTTTCAGTGGTTCCATTCTTTCCTCTCTTCTCGGTCCTGCACGGTTCTTTCTTCATCCTGCTCTGCTCCATCTTCTGACCTTTTCCCACTGCCCTCCTGGGTCCCCCAGGACTCTGTTCTGGCACCTCTTCTCTTTAATCTCTTTCTAGCACCACTCGCTCTTTTGATACAGTAGTCTGGGATTTCCGCCTTCTACTATGCAGATGATCTAGTTCTTCTTCACCACACCTCCCCCCTTCACCCTGATCTTTCTATTCTCAACTCCTGTCTCTCAAACGTCGCAGATTGGCTTACCTCTTATTATTTTCATCTTAACCTAACTAAAACCGTTGCAATTTGGTTCACCCACGGCAGTCATCCTTCACCAGTGGCCCCTTCCTTCTCTGGATCACCCATACCCCTAGTCTCTTGTTTTCACTTTCTGGGTGTTCTTTTTGACTCTGATCTCTCCTTTCAGGCCCATGTCTCACACATCACTAAAACGTCCTTTGTTTTCTTTCACCAGATCCGTGCAATTCGCCCCTTTCTTACTCCACCCGCTTTCACCACTCTCTTGTCATTGGTCATGTCACAAGTTGACTTCTCTAATTCTGTCCTCACCGGTCTCTCAAAGTCACAATTAAGTAGACTACAACAAATTCAGAACACCGCCGCCCACCTCATCACGCACACTACCCTACGGGACCACGTAACACCTCTCCTCATTCATCTCCACTGGCTGCCTGTTGCTTTCCGTACTCAGTTTAAGTTACTCACCCTGGTCCATCAAGCTCTCCATACTGGCACCCCACAATACTTGGCAGACCTTATCACATTCCACAGCCCCAGACACCCCCCCCCCTCTCATTCGATGTGAACCGTCTTCACCTCCCTTCTCCCTCATGTGCCCACCTCCAGTCCACCGCTCCTCTGCATTCTTTTTCATTGGTCCTGCACTCTGGAACTCCCTGCCCTCCTCCCTCAGGCTGGAACCCCATCATATCACTTTTAAGCAGATCCTAAAAACCCACCTTTTCTCCTTAGCCTTCGACCTTTCCTCCCCTTTTGTCTGATCCTGTCCCCCCAAGTACAATAACTACCCTCTTCTTTGTCATGTATGTCTATTCGCTATCTCTGTCCTATCATGGATTGTAATTTCCTTTCATTTTTCTGGCCATGCGCCCACTTTGAATTTTGTAAATTGTGAACCGCTCTGATTTTTAAAGTAGGACTGTATATCAAATAAATAACCATAACCATAACTGGGACCAGCAGAAGGCTAAACTGTTTCCAACAGGCTCAGCTCCTTCGGTGCACTCTTTGGGGGCATCGACTCCTTCCAAGTCATCCCATGCTTCCAAGTCCTCATTTTTGTTGAAAACTAAGAAGCATCGAATGGAGTCCCCGGAGCACAGGAGCAAAAAGACATCAACATCGAGGGCAATCCCTTTCCTCGAGATTTATATTGACATCGGCATCGGACTCCGATCCCCATCCTCGGCACTGCCATTCTTCCCACTCTGATGCAGACCATCCAGCAACCCTAGCAGGAGGTTTCACCCTACAAAGCCTCATAGGGATTCGGTGATGCCCCCAAGGTTCAGTCCTTGGTGGAACCCCTGATACCGGCATCGGGAGTTGTAGCCCATTCCGTAGTGTCTGGAGGTACTCCTCCTCTGGTACAAACACTCGATGACCGCATCATCGCGATTGAAAGAAGCATCATGGGTATCTTAGCGGCAGTTGTGCTGGCGTCTGCCATTTTGCCTCTTACGGCATCGATATCAGCGATGCCCATAGGCCCTGCTATACAGCTCGATGCACCTCCTGTTCCTCCAATACCAACAGCTTCGTACCGATCATCGGAACTGCCGATACCCCAAGCTCCAGTGCAGTTGGCTCTGCTACAGTCTTCGCAGTGTGTTCCGTCCACACAACACCAAAGTTATCGAGGCCCCGATAGAGACTATTTTAATTTTTTACCGGACTCCAATACCAGTTCTGATGTCTCAGAACCAGAATCGATTTCCAGTGCACATTGAGATCTGTTGTTGGATCCATCACCCCCATATGAGCGTTAATGATGACCGCCTGAGGACATGTCCTTTCAAGATTTTATTAAGGACATGGCAGTGCCACGCAATATATCGGTAGCCACCGAGACGGAAGAGAGGGCAGAGAAGCTTGATATCCTTCAGTACCCATCAGCACCCAAAGAAGCTGCAACTCCCCCGGTGCACAATATCCTGAAAAGCTTGCTAATTAGAAGGTGGGAAGCCCCCATCTCAACACCAGCTGTTAGCAAACGCCTAGATACCATTTATAGGGTTCCACTGTTTTCAGGTTCCAGAAGCCACAACTTCCTCACCACTCCATGGTGGTGGAGTCTGCCATGAGGAGAATTAACAGCCAGAAAACTTACTCCTCTGTTGCCCCAGGCAGGGAGGCTATAACCCTCAATGCCTTTGGCAGAAAGGCTTTCCAGGCAACTATGCTAGCCTCTAGAATAAATTCCTACATGCTCTATATGGGCATGTTCGCTCCATATACCAGGTTTCACCATGACAAGGTAGTCCTCCGGACAAATCCTAAGTTCTTACCGAATGTTGGTACTCCTTTTCACTTAAACATGTCCATTTCACTACCAACTTTCTTTCCCAGACTTCACAGCTCTCCTGCTGAGGCAAAACTATCTCTTGATTGTAAAAGAGCACTTGCCTTCTATATTGACCACACCAAGGATCATTGTCAATCCTCTCAACTGTTTGTCTCCTTTGACCAGAGTCATCTGGGGGTTACCAGTTTCCAAGAGAACTCTCTCTAACTAGATTGCAGACTGCACATCCTTTGCTTACTTGAAAGCGGGTCTCTTTCTGCAAAACCATATGACAGCGCATAATGTCCGTGCCATGGCTGCTACCATAGCCAACCTATGATCTGTGTCAATTTCAGGCATCTGCCAAGCAGCCACATGGTCTTCAATGCACACCTTTATAGCTCACTACTTCCTGGATAAAGACTCCTGAAGTGATGCTCAATTTGGTCAATGTGTACTATTTAACTTGTTTCAAATTTAGACAATTGGCCCACACCCATCCGACCACCTTCCAAGGAGTGCTCTGAAAGAGCTGAGTCTTTTGGATCCCTGCTGCAACCTCTGTGGCACTGGAATCCTTTCCCCTCATGGTGTGGTCATATCCTAGGGAGTCCCATATGAGAAGACTGACCTTCAGCTTGTTCCTGGAGATAGCGTGGTTACTCACCTGTAACAGGTGATCTCCGGGAACAGCAGGAATCAGTCTTCATAACCCACCCTCCTCCCCACAAGTTGTTTATCCATATTTTTTCTACATTTTCCTTTTCTCTGTTATTCACCTGACTGAGGAGACCTGAAGGGAAGATGGGAGGGGAGCCAGGCATCCGTGGAGGAATGCTCCCAAAAGCATTCCCATTGGATGCTGGGTGTGTTCCTGCGCCGGATTCTGTCAGTACCGACGTCACCATATGTGAAGACTGATTCTTGCTGTTCCCGGAGATCACCTGTTATAGATGACTAATTATGCTATTCTAAAAAGAAAAGATACCATCCTTCTTATCCACCTTCTGCTGCCTATCATCCTCAACATTCTCATCAGAGACAGCAGGGCCCTCACCAACCCAAGAAGCACAGGGCTTCTAAACTTCAGTCAGCTGTACAGGAACAATCTGTGCTTGTTTTTGACTCCTTCACAGAGAGCATTGCCAATCTGGCCCTGGAGGGACCCCAGCCCCTCCACATAACAGGCAGACTTTGTCACTATGCCCATAAGAGCAGTGGACACCCCAGATTGTCCAAAGGGGTTGTCAGTTTCATTTCAAAACCTACCCCCTACCAGCTTCACAGGGGATTATCCCATGCAATTTCTTCAAAGAACTCTTAAAAGAAGAGGTGACCACCCTGCTGTCCCAAGGTGCTATAGAAAGAGTTCCTCCTCCTCAAGAAAGGATGGGTTTCTACTCCATGTTTTCTCATTCCAAAGAAAACAGGAGGATTCAGGCCCATCTTGGATCTCAAAGACCTAAACAAGTTCATAGTCTGAGAAAAACTCAAAATAATTTCTCTAGAAACTCTTCTACCATACCTCCAGAGACACGATTGTCTATGTTCTCTAGACCTAAAAAGGTGTACATGCATTTACTGATCCATCCCTTGCACAGACAGTATCTGCATTTCATGTTTTAAGGAAGCCATTATCAATACCGGGTTCTCCACTTCAGTCTAGCCTCTGCCCGAAGAGTCTTCACAAAATTCATGGCAGTAGTTGCTGCCTACCCTATGCAACTTGAGGGTATTCGTCTTCCCTTGCTTAGATGTCTGGCTGATCAGGAGACCCCTCAAGAGGTAAGATTCTCCCTTCAATCACGGTTCTCCAACATCTGAGATTTGTCATAAACTTCCCAAAGTCTCACCTCGCTCCAACCCAATGACTGGAGTTCATTGGAACAGACACAACAGGCCCAAGCTTTCCTCCCACAGGATCACGGTGCCCACCTTACGAGCTGGCAAAAGGGGTACAAGAGCAAAGCTGAGTAACAACTCGAGAGATGCTACGACTATTAAGACACATGGCCTCCATAGTCCATGTCATCCTTTATGCTCAATTTCACATGCATCAAGTGCAATGAACTCTGTCTTCTCAATGAACACAAGTAAAGGGGCATCTCAGAGATAAGATCCACATCACCCCTCAACTAATCAAGTCCCTTCAGTAGTGGTGTTCCCCACAAAATCTACTCGTCTGGTCACCTTTTCAGGTGCCTCCACCTCAATACACCCTGACATTGGATGATTCCAAGCTGGGTTGGGGGGCGCATCTGAACAACCTGACCACACAGAGGCTATGGACACCTCAGGAATCTGCCCTGCAGATCAACCTGTTGGAACTACGGGCACTGACAAAGGCTGTTCGGGTTTTTCAACCCTAACTTTTGGGGCAATCTGTTTTAGGCAGGACAGAGAACCAGTTGCTATATTCTATGTGAACAAACAGGTGGAATGGGGTCCAGTCCCTTCTGTGAGGAATCCATTGCCTATGGATCCTTTGACATCTCTCACCGCATTCGGCTGAGAGTGGTGTACCTCCTGGGTGAACTCAATGTCCTTTTGGACAGGCTAAGCTGTATCCTTTGTCTATACAAATGGATCTTGCATCGAGAGATGGCTGCTGTTATCTTCCAAACATGGGGAACCCCACTCAGATCTTTTTGCCATTTCACAAAACACACAGCTTCCTGGGTTCTGTCACTGCACTGACAGGCCTTGGATGCCTTCTTCCTCCCTTGGGGACATGGACTGCTCTACGCATTCTCTCCCATCCCTTTGATACCCAAGATGCTGTTCAAGCTACAGGCCCACAGGGGCTTGATGATTCTCATAGCCCCCTTCTGACCCTGTCAACCGTGATTTCCTCTGCTTCTTCACCTTGCACATACTCAGCCACACAATCTGGCCTTGCATCTCATAAGGATTCCACCAAGCAATCTTATGCCTTCAAATGGCATAGGTTTGCCCTCTGGTCCTACCCAAAGGACATTAATCCCTTTTTTGCCCAGTGGTGTCACTTCTACAATATCTCCTCCACTTATTCTTGACGAGTCTTAAAACTAACTCAGTGAGAGTTCATCTTAGTGCCATTGTGGCCTCTCACAGACCAGTGGATGGACAATCTATCTCCTCACACCGCTTACTTCATGCGGAATCTCTTGTCCAAACCACCCATTAAGCCACCTCTGGTGGCCTCTGATCTGAATGTGGTTCTAGTACAACTTTTAAAGCCACCATTTGAACCTTTAGCCACCACTTCACTGAAGTTCCTATTTGGAAGGTCTTCTTCCTTATTGCCCTCACTTCAGCTCACTGCATCAGTGAGCTGCAAACTGTAGTGGCAACCCCCCCCCCCCTACTTGGTTCTTTATACCCATCCACACTTCCTCCCGAAGGTGGTTTCTCCCTTCCATCTAAACCAGTTGGTAATCCTCCCAGTTTTCTTCCCTAGACCACATGCATCTCGGGCTGAAGCAGCACTGCACGCTTTAGACTGTAAGCGAACACTGGCCTACTATTTGGATAGAACTAAAGATCACAGAAGATCCTCTCAGTTATTTCCTTTGATCCTAGTCACCTGGGTCTATCGGTGACTAAACATACTCTATCTAGATGGATAGAAGATTGCATTTCTTTTACTTATGCACAAGCAGGACTCTTTCTTTGGAGGGTCATGTCAATGCCCATAATGAGCTATGGCAACCACCAAAGCCAATCTCTGTTCAGTAGCCACTGAGGACATATGCCGGGCAGCTATCTGGTCCTCCATTCATACTTTTGCTGCACACTATTGTCTGGAAAGAGACTGCCAGTGGGACGCTGTCTTTGGCCAAGCTATACTCCATCATCTCTTTGGGACTTAAACTCAACTCTTACCCTCCATCCTGGACTTCTAGAAGATACCAGACTATCATTGGGGGAGTATCGCCTCCTGAAATAGAGTTCAATGGCCCACGACTATTCCAGACTTTTCGTCTACAGGTTTTTTCCCCTCAGGGAATACACTACTCTCCCCCCCCCCCCCCCATACCAGTCTGGTACCTGGGAGCTAATAAGTCCCATATGTGCATTCCTGCATGTTCCTGGAGATAGCGTAGTTACTCACCTGTAACAGGTGATCTCTTGGAACAGCAGGAATCAGTCTTCACAATCCACCCTCCTCCCCTAGGAGTTGTAGGGTTCTTTTATTTTTATTTTTCAAACTCATCTGAGAAGAGGAGTTGGGAAGGCAGGCACACAGGCACAGTGGAGTGCTCCCAAAGGCTTTCTTATTGAACGCTGGGGAGCCTTCCTGCATGGGCTTCATCGGTGACGTTCACCCATATGTGAAGACTGATTTCTGCTGTTCCTGGAGATCACCTGTTACAGTTAAGTATCAACACTTTTCAACCCATTGGCTTGTAGAAAGTTTACTATCCTTTAGAACCTAAGAACATTAGATTTTCCAGATCACATCAGACCAATGGTCCATCAAGCCCAGTATCCTGTTTCCAACTGTATCCAGTCTAGATTACAACTATCTGGTAGCATCCAGAAAGGTAGTCAAATTGCATGCTGCTTATCACCGGGGTAAGCAGTGGATTTCACTTTAATAATGGTTTATGGACTTTACCTCCAGGAACTTGTCCAGATCTCTTTTTAATGGATTAATGGAGAGATTAATGGATATAGAAGTGAGAGTTGAGCATGTGATCCTTTTGGGTCCAAAGGTAGGAGATGTTAATGTATATTAAGAGTTAATCTATACTTGTGCTCATAAATTTATGAATTGTGTTATGCTTGAAAGACACAAATATGTGCAGAACTGAAGGTCAGAAAGTAAATATTTTAATGCTAATAGTTGTTTTGTATCTGTAATTAGAAAACTGTTGAAGGACAAGCATGTAGCAAGGGGCTTTGTGAAGGTACACTAGTTTCTACTGAGATGATAACAGAAATGTGTTCAGAAACAGAAATGGCAAATACTAAGTTTGGACATTCTTAGATAATGAGTTAGCTTTTGATATACAGTATCTCTATAAAATTGGAAGCTGTGGCTCTAATAGTCACAAAGAATTAGAGACTGCAGTACATTGCACTATACTTTGTATTTCTGCTGGGGTTGCTGGAACACAGAATTTCTGCAGAAAACAGTGTTCTGCAGAAATTCTGGGAACCAGCAACCCCAGCACATGCTTCTAACATTGTCCCAGCATACCTCCCCTGAGATTTTTTACACCATTCCCTTTAGCAAAACTAGAACAAGGTTGTAGATGCTAAGAAGAAACAGGCATAAATTGCTCACAAGTGCTGACAACAGACCTATGAATTAACCTGTGTGTGTTAAAACTGAAATAAAACCAGAAAATATTCTTTGCCAGTGTAACTTAGTTTGCTAGCAATAGAGAAATACAAAGTATAGTGCAATGTACTGCAGTCTATAATTCTCATAATTCTCAGAATAATGTCAATTATTCTGAGCAGAAGATCTGCACAGAATAATAGAGAAAGGGAATTGGATTTGGCTCACGCCTTTTCTCTGGAGTTCTTTTTAGCTCGCGCCTTTCTAGGTACATAGTAAATAAATAAATGGTCTTCTTTATGACTAAGGAGCTATGGTTATTGCATTGAATTAAAGTCATGATTGTCAGTTGGCACGAATATGAGCAGCCAAATTATATTAATGAATATCAGCTAGTAAGACAAATTGATTGTCATGTAATTGAAGAATAAATATATAAAAAAAAGCAGGCAATGGCGTGGGGTGGATTGCAACTTAAATTGCCAAAATCTGCTTCTTCCCCCAAGATATTACTGAAATAAAAACAGTTTTTGAATTTCTCAGCCAGAATCCCCTCCTGTGCAACTGTAAACTACCCGAGCCCAGCCCTTGCTATTGCCAAGTACAGGCTGAGGCTATTTTTTAAAACTGCAGTTTAATCAAGGCTGATAACTGGGCTGTTTTTTTTCTTTCAGCAATAGATTTATAACAGGAAAAAGAGCTAAATCTAAGTAATTATTTTTTTAAAATATATTGAGTTTACATTTTAATCCAAGCAAAACTCTTGTTACTGAAATCAGGAGATTCCAATAGGAAAAAGGTAAAACAATAAGGAAATGCAAAAGAAAGAAATATAGAATACAGTCCCCCATACCAGTCAAGAAATAACAGGGAGTGAGGAGCAAGGCACAATATCGGGAAAATATACTACAAGAATAAATGAAGGCAATCAAATATAGGAACCAAAAAGCCGATTGCATATCAAATATTGCCTAAAAGACAGCTGTCTGATTCCCTAAAGAGAGAGTAAATGTAATAGTCCTAGGTCTGAAAGAAAGAAAAGCAGCAAAATGTGCAGGTTCATAAAAATATCTAATGATTAGACTGAAATCTTATAGCACAAGGAAAGTTAAGCCAAAGGAGGCTACCCAGCGGCTGCACCCTAGGTCTTAACAGAAAAAACTCCAATCCTATAAGCCAAAAAACTGGGTCTCCCTGTTATGAAAAAATAACCAGAGAACCCAGTTCCCTCTCTGGCTCTAACACAAAGGTAACAATGAAAGTTGCAGGTTTAGCAGTTTCAGCCTCATCTTTTTTCAAGAAATTGTGTTAGATTTAACAAATCAAATGAAACATCCAAATCAGGAGCCAGAGGTTGCTCAGCTTTCCTTTTAATAAAGGGTGGCAGATAATAAGCCCAAACTCATAGTGGGACAAGAAGCCTCTGATATCCTAACGACTTCAAATAGATGTCTTTTAAAAGTTTCCAAAGGGGTCACTTGAGGCAACTTTGGAAAGTTAATAAAATGTAAAGTCTTCCATTTTAAGGCTTTATCCAGATTGTCAAGTTTCCTATGGATAACCTTATTGTCTTTCGCTATGGATTCACCTGTATCCAAGGCTTTTTATTACTTTCAAATCCATCACTTCAGCCTTTTGCTCCATCTGCTTAATATTCAGCTCCAGTTGCACAGTTTTATCAGAAAGAGGTAGAAGTTGGGCAGAAACTGTGCTAATTTGTGAAGAAATAGAGCACTCCAGCTTAGCTATGGCCTCCCTTAAGGTATCAAGACTAACACTCGCAGGTTTAAGCAACATCTGCTCACTCACTGATTGAGTTCAGCCTCCTGGTATGTGAAAACTTGCAGCCGCTTGAGATTCTCCTGGGAGAAAATGCTCTGCAGCAATGAAGTTTCCAATGGTGCAAAATCTTGAGCCATTGAGCCAGCCTGGTTGGTAGGCTCCCTGCTGGTGTTAATCTTCTTTTGCCGTTCTGTACTCTCTTTCCTCAACCAGAACTGCAGGGTCTTCCCGGGGGGAGGGGGGGGGGGAGGAAGGGGCCGGTGATCTTCTGTATTAAGAAAAACATCACCCTTCAGCTGGCAGCCTTTCCAGCACGCCCTCCGCTGGGGATGGCTGCAGTGGAATATGTCCTGAAGTGTCTTCTTTCAACAAGAACCTGTCCATCGGGTAGCTCTTGGCAGGGGCATTTTGAGCTGTAGAGTTCACTCTTGTACTGTCCTTTCTTTTGTGAGGACAATTATTCATGGAAAGATCACAAAGGTAAGAAAGTTCAAGCAGAACGGTCTAGACATTTTGCTTCTAGTAATGTCTGTAAGGTAGGAAAATCTACATTAGAGAGATTGTTAAGCAATTTCAAAATAGTAAGGAAAAAAACAAAAATAAGGCTATTTTTGAACAATTTATTCAAAAAAATAGTCTTAGCAATTTATTTGAAGAAAAAGAGTCTAAGCAGCAAAAACATTTCAAAACTAAGAAATGTAACTTATCCAGACTGGTGCACCCTAATGACCACCTGCCTCAGTCTTCTGGAGACTCCGTTAGCTTGGAAAATTTGTATTATCTGTGGTCCTTCTGCAGGATTTTCTTCTGTGAACTCTAACCAGAAGTATTGGTTTAGCATGTCCACTCTTTCCTCATTATTTTCCACACATTGGTCCTCATCGCCTCTGGACTTTCTTCTCTTCCCAATCTGCCTGAAAAAAAGTCTTGTCACTTCACTTTACATCCTGAGCAATTTTTTTTCTTCTGCCTGTGCTTTTACCATTTCTTTGTAGTTTTCAGTTTTATCAGGTATTTTTTTCTGTGTTCCTCTCTTCTGGTGATCATCTGTATTTTGTGAACTCTGCCTTTTCTGCATTTATATTTGCAGCCACTTCTTTGAAGAACTATATTTGTTTCCTTTTTGTCTTCCCCCTCATTTACTTTCCATACATAGAGATATGTTGCTCTTTTTATGGCTCACTTTAGTCCATTGTCTTTTCTATTTCCTCCCATCTTGCCAGCTTCTCCTTCAGGTACTTCCCCATTTTATCAAAGTCACCATCTTTAAAGCTCAAGACTTTGAGTTGAGTGAATCTTGACTCCACCTTAGCTTTTATATCAAATCATACCATGTGATTATCACTATTGCTTCCCCCCTCTCCTCTCATGAGCCTTTTTACTCAGTGACAGCAAACAGAGTTAAAGGGGCCAAGACAGAGGAGGTCTCTGATCTCTGGTGGCTAGTGGGCCTGAAGGCGCCTCTCTCCTGCCCTAAGACATAAAAGTCAGAAGCTCCCTTCCCAACAAGCTCTGCCCATTAAATTAATCCATTTTAGGGTTGGGTTGGCCCGGCCCAGCCCTGATCCTCCCTCCTTCACTCCCCTAGGACCACAACTCATCCTAAGGGGTCAGGGGGATGATAGGCAAAGGAGCAGGTCTTAGTATTTCCTGCCTCAATGACTATCTTTTCGGAAATGGCACCACTTGACACCCTAGCAGTAGTCCCACAGTACTACCACTGCTAAGAAAAGCCGCTCCACTTTTTAAGAGGCAACTGCTGTGGTAGGAGTAAATGGTGATCATTCCTGTCATTATTGCTTCCTGAATCTCTAAGGGTAGGTTAAGTACGGGTGGAGGAAATAGAGTGGGAAGGTCTAGCTGACCCGGCCCTTAGATTGATTTATTTAAGGAGTGGGGCATCGTCTGGAGCAGAGGCTTCTGGTTTTTATGCCTTACGTCAGGGGCGGGGAGGAGGGTCTTTGGGCCCAACTTCCACTAGGCATTGGATGCTCCTCAGTTAAGGAGGATCTGGGGGAGCCTCCATCTCAGCCCCTTTAAATCTGCCTGCCACCGCCACATGAATGGGCTCTCTTTTTTTCAACAGCAGATCTGTACGTATCTTATTTATGAAAACAGGTTTACAAAGCCATTTCAATGCTCTTGCTTTTAGTTTCACCGCATTCACTGCATGAATTTGGATTACAGCAGCTAATTAATGGCAAATTTAAATACATTTCTGTGCAAAGCAGCCTTTGTGCGAAAATTTGCTACATAGGAAAAGTGCCCTTTCTTATATGAGGTCCACTGAGATTAGAGGAGGATTTCCTGATTTAGACATATATTTTAATTGTCTTTATATATAGTACATTAGCTGTAATTACATTTTCTTATTAATTTTTGTAGTGCAACAGGGTAGTTTTCTTGATTACACCTCCTCTTTGTCAGGTGTAACTAACTTGGACATATGACTCATCTTAGCAGTAATTTAGAAAGATTATAAATGAATAAAAATAGTGGTGTGCGGTAGAAATTGTTCATAAATAACATGGTGAGTTGGACTGCTCTATTTTTGTCTTTCACACACACTGCTTTGTACTATGTGTGCTGTAGACCTTGTGGGTGTATGAGCACAAGCAAGTTGGCAGCTTGAGTAGCATGGCATTCCTGGAAAGTAATCAAATAAAAAGCATATGTCAGCACCTCTTTTGCCTGTTGGAGAATTGATTGTATGGCTTATTTGCATGGATCCTCACTGAATGCTATTAATAAATACATCTATCTACTTTCCTACAGGAGGAATGAATAGAGACATGCAGGAGAATTACAAGGATATTACAATCCTTGTTAGTTTTTAGCCCCAAAATATAAGGGAAAGATAAAAGGGGAAAGATTAATTGTGTAATAAAATTGCAAAATCCCCTCTCCTTCCTTTCCTCAAGTATCAACCCAAAAATATATGGTAGTTAAAAGACTATAAAAGCTTTTCCATAAAATTGAGCTAAAAATGCTCCCATTCTCCCTAGATTTATTTAGATTTCAGTAAAGCCTTTGACACCATTCCGCACAGGAGACTTATAAACAAACTGAGCACCCTAGAGATAGACCCTAAAGTTACTGCTTGGGGTAGAAACTGGTTGAGTGGGAGGCAACAAAAGGTACAGGTAAATGGAGCTCACTGTGAGGAGAAGGAAGTTACTAGTGGTGTGCCCCAGGGATCTGTCCTTGCTCCAATTCTTTTTAACATCTTTGTTGATGATATAGCAGAAGGGCTGTCGGGTAAGGTTTGCCTCTTTGCAGATAATACCAAAATCTGCAATAGAGTAGACACCCAGGAAGGTGTAGATAACATGAGGAGGGATCTAGAATTTGGCAGCTGACATTTAATGTTAAAAAATGTAGGGTCATGCATTTGGGCTGCAGCATTCCAAGGGAACAATATAGCATAGGGGGTGAAGTACTTTTGTCCATTAAAGAAGAGCGGGACCTAGGCGTGATTGTGTCTGATGATCTTAAAGTAGCTACACAGGTAGAAAAGGTGACAGCAAAAGCTAGAAGGATGTTTGGGTGCATAGGGAGAGGAATGGCCAGCAGAAGAAAGGAGGTGATAGTGCTTCTGTATAAGTCTTTGGGTGCGACCTCATTTGGAGTATTGTGTGCAGTTCTGGAGACCGCACCTTCAAAAGGATATAAACAGGATGGAGTCAGTACAGAGGGTGTCTACTAAAATGGTTAGTGGTCTTCATTATAAAGCATATGAGGACAGACTTAATATGTACACCTTAGAGAAAAGGCGGGATACAGGTGATATGATTGAGATGTTTAAATACCTACATGGCATAAATGCACAGGAGGAGAGCCTCTTTCAATTGAAAGCAAGCTCTGCTATGAGGGGACATGGGATGAAGGTGAAAGGGGATGGATTCAAGAGTGATATGCGGAAATATTTCTTTACGGAAAGAGTGGTGGATCCATGGAATAGTCTCCCAGTGGAGGTGATAGAGATGAGGACAGTATCTGAATTCAAAGAAGCATGGGACAACCACAGAGGATCTCTAAAGGAAAAAAGGGGACTGTTGTAGTGGTTGATATGGAAGGACAGACTGGATAGGCCATGTGGTCTTTTTCTGTTGTCAAGTTTCTATACTAGCATTGTTTCCCTTTCCAACCTCATTAATATTATTTGTAGCCTTGCATTTCATTGCTTCTGGCTAAAACACCTACTTTGAGTATTATTTTTCCTGCCAACTGCTTCCAGTTGCATCCCAGGATCTTGTTTGAAAAGGCTTCTACAGTTACTCCTGGGGGAATTCTGCGCAACTACACAGCACATTATTTGTGCAGAATTCCCCCACCTATTCAGAATCCTGCACTTGATATGCAGAATTCTGCGCAGGCACTGGCACAGGCATCAGCAAGCAGTGAGGTAGGCTTGGAGCATACAAGCTTTAAGGGTGCCTGAGCCTGCCTCACTGTTAGCTGCAGCACAGCTGCAGAAGAGTTTGCCTTTGTTCCCGCAGCTGTGCTACACTTACAGTACAATGCCGGTATCACTATGTTTTAAGGAAGGTCAAAAAAAGCACTACCTGTCCCTAGCAAGAAACAGGAAGCGTTTCTGTCCACCTTTTTAAAACGTTGTGATGTCTGTGTCGGAAGAGTAGCACAGCTACGGGAGCAAAGGGAAATGCTCCCAGGGCTGTGTGTACAATTCTGCAAATGTGATTGGGCAGAGAAGGTGAGTGGCTGGTGTTGGAAACTAATGAGGGGCCAGAGATCGAAGCTGGTGAGTTGAGAGAGGGCTGGTGGCAGGAGATGGGCTGATGGCGAGCTGGGGGTCAGATGGGTGGCAGGAGATAGGCTGATGGTGTGTTGCGGGAGGGCTGGTGGCAGAAGATGGGCTGATGGTGAGTTGAGGGAGGGCTGGTGGCAGGAGATGGGCTAATGGTGAGTTGGAGGGAATGGCTGGGAACTGGAGAGGACTGATGGTGAGTCAGGGGTGATTGGGGGCTGGAGAGGAATTGATGGTGATTGGAGGCTGGAGAGAACTTGATGGTGAGTTGGGGGGTGACTGGGGGTAGTAGAGGACTGATGGTGAGTTGTGGGTGGCTAGCAGCTGAGATGAGCTGATGGTGAGTTTAAGAGAAGTGGTTTGGATCTGGAGATGAGATGGGTGTATGCTTGGAGACTGGGGAGAAAGAAAAGTGGAAGTATGTGCCTGGGAAGAAAGAAGGAGAAGTAAGGGAAAGATAAGGGTGGGTGCATGGGGTGGGGAGGAAGGAGGTAAGGTGGGGGTATGTACCTAAAGAGTAGACATTAGAGAGCAGTAGGTATTTTCCTAGAAGACAGAGGGAGAGAGAAAGTGTGTGTGTGTGGGGGGGGGGGGGGGGGCTGGGAAGGCTTGAGTGTTGGGGAGAGAGCTATGATTGGCCCAAGAAAGCTGAGGAGAGAAAATGAAGTAGGAATTTCTGGTCTGGATAGGGAGTTAGACTTTATGATGGGGGAATTTTGCACAACAATGTACTATTAAAACATTCAGAAGTTTCTCAATTTTTGCAGAGAATTTAAATTTTTGGGGGGCAGAATTCCTCCAGGTGTATGCAGTGAATTAGATCTATAGGATGGAATCAGTAGCAGAATGAAGCAAAGTGGGACTTGACTAGCACAGAGGAAAGCAATTCTATCTTAACTTTGAAAATGGTAGTGGTGATGTGCAGGACTTCTAAAAGTGAAAAGAGAGGGTGAAGTCAGCAGGAACAATTCTTTTAGCGAAGTTTGTTTAACTGATATATTTTTTTTAAAGAAACCACTAATATAAGAAGAAAAATGCAGTTGAACAGTTGGTCTAGATTAGCCAAAATTTAATAAAGAAATGCAGATTATTCTTTTCATAGTAGAATAATATTGATAATGATAACTTGGGCAAAAAGAATATCTCCGCTAAATGTAACTCCTTATCGCAATTATACCTATAAAATTTCCAGTAATGGAAGGGCTAGCCAAACCTGAGCTCAAGGTGGGTTACTGTTCAGGTGTATCTAATAGGTAGTTCTGTTCCCCAAAGGACTTAAAATGTAAGTAGATACCTAAGACTTGAAGTGACTTGTCTGAGATCACAGTGGAGAAGCAGGATAGGAACTCTGGCTTCTCTGGTCCTCAGTCCACTGCTGTAACCACTAAGCTGTGGGGGTTCTGCTTGATTCTGGATTGCCTTTCTAGGCTCATATCTTATCTGTAGTTAGGCATGTTTTTGCCTCTCTGCGGTTAGTCTGTTTGCTTTTATACCGTTTGATTGATAAAGATCTTATTATATTGGTGCATACGTTGATCTTTAGCAAACTGGATTACTGTAATTTGCTTTTACGTGGGGTTCCTGCTTATAGCATTAAAAGACTCCATTTTCTCCAGAATACTACAGCTAGAATTTTATTTCGGGCCAATCACTGGGATCATGTTTCTCCATTACTGAAAGTGCTTATGTGGCTGCCGGTGACTTGGAGGCTTCAGTATAAAATCTTCTTGTTGGTACACCCCTTTTTATTTGGCAGCATTGGTTACTACTTACCACCCAGGGCAGTCACTGCAATCTTCATAAGCGAACTGTCTTGTAGTTCCTCTACCGCCTCAGTTTAGGCTTGAGAAGACTTGGGCGGCAGCTTTTAGTTTCATGTAACCAGGGCAGTGGAACTCATCCCTTTACGGTTAGAGAGATCATCCAAGAGATTTAAATTGGGCCGGAAGGGGTGGCTTTTTGATAGTGTTTAGCGCAGTTTAGAGTTTTTTGCGTCGTATCAGCTGATGTGGGTCATCCTTACTTTTTTGGTCCCTTTTATTTCACTGGGGTATTGTACTGAGTTCTAGTATTGATTGTTGTGCTATTCAGGCCCTACATAGTGTGTTTGACTTTTGTGCATTTTATGGTGTATTCTCAGGTAAATTGGATGTTGTAAACCACCATGATGGGTTATCCCGAGTGACAGATTATCAGATCTTATCAAATAAATAAAATAAATAAAGAAACAAACAAACAAACCCCATATTTGCAAAAATTAATATCGTACTTCTCTTCTTTTTAAAAGAACATCATGGAGAGCTTTTTAATTGTTGAGACATTGAATAACAATAAAAATAAAGGATTTAAGGCTTGATTCACATAAATTCTTTGGGGCATGTTTATTAAAATGCGCTACCTGGTAGCATGGGGTTTAGGGCAAGATTTGGGCACTGCGCTAAAATCCAGGTAGCGCATGTCTGGGTGGTTACTGGGCAAGATGGCGACATTCCCACTGTGGTGCAGGTAGCGTGAGTATTTGTAGCCTGTGCTACCTGTGCTTGGTACAGGTACGAGTGCAACTAATGCCACCTCAATGGTTGGTATCAGTTGCTCCCATGGCCGTTTTACCATGGTGCAGCACACTAGATGCAGGGGGATGTATATAGCTGCCCCCGTGAACGTAGCATAAAGCTCCACACTAGTAATGCAGCCCAAATCCATGTTACCAGCATGAGGCTTAATGTCCTCTGACTGGGATGAAGACAATGAAAACCCAAAATGATGACTCTCGTAAAAGCTTATATTCAACAAAATAAATATACTGGAATCAATATTCAGTGGCACTTATTTGGTCAGCAGCACTTAGCCAGCCACCTGTAAAGTGCATACGTGTCACTGAAGGGGATAGTGCTGCTGAATAGCCTGACAGACTGCCTCAGCACTATCTGGGTAGTGCTGGAGTGGTCCATGGGTGAAGTGGGAGCAGAGCCAGCATTTATCTATATAGTAAAGATATTCAGCACCGCTATAAGGATAACTATCCAGATGACATAGGACAGAAAATAGCTGCCCTAAGGGACTATCTGGATAGTCTCTCCAGATAGTGGAACTGAATATTGTCATTATCCACATGGTGGCACTTGCTGCTCTATCTGGATATTCGATACCAGCCACTATCCAGATACCATATCACAAAACCCCTAGGGAATGATATTATACCACAAACCAAGCTAATTCCCTTTATAACTCCCTCATTAACAAACAAATAATCTCTTTTTGTTGGACGGTTTGCTTTGAGAGAATGACCCCTCTTGTAACAAACCTTCCTTTTATTCGTTTTATTGAGTGTACTCAAATTCACTAAAAACCATGAATAAGTAAGGGACTTCACATGCTATGAATCCCTAAATATGTAAACCATAAAAACGCCTACTCATCTGTTTCAGGTGGTCATTGAATATTCACATTCCGCTTTTGGAACCCCAGCCACTTTCATCATCATCTCATACGTTTCCATCGGCAACTCAATGTTCCTTTACTCCTCATATAGATCAATGGATTTCCTTTCCAATTGATCGATGACTGGTTGGCTGTATTTAAAACCAAACCGTATTTTCTGATTTGTCTCATGTTACACAACTGAGAAAGAAGGACTTTTTGGCCCTTCGCCCCAAGGTAGTGGCCCTGGGAGCTACTTTTCAGCTTAAATTTCCTGTTAAATGTTATGTGGAATTTAAACATAAGATGTATTTGTTTTTTGAACCGAAACAGCTTCAGGCCTTTCTGGAAGCTAGAGAGGGGAGTGTGGTTGAAGTTGTGGTCCCTTCTCATGTGGCTGACGCATGAGTCTCTTATTTGCTTAGTTAATTATACTTATGTTTAGATAGTGTAGGTTATACCTTCGGGCAGGGGCGACTCAAGGCAATTTGCTGCCTGAGGTGAGGGATGAGCTGGCGCGCCCCCCCCCCCCCCCACGCACTCCTCCCACCCCGCACCCCCCCCCCCTTGGGCACGCGCCTCCCCCCGCACATCCCCCGGTTGGGGATCTTTCTCAAAACTCCAGTCAGGGACTGAACCAAATCAAAAATTCAATTAGATAATGTAGAGCAAATGCAAGATGTTCACACACCAAGAAACTAAAAGAAAGAGCGAGAACCACAGCCGTTTATAACTCCAAATTATAATTCATTTGTATTTTCTTATAAACTGCATTATGGTGCTTGCTTTTTCTTTTTGAACATACATTTTGCATTCACAGAACCCCCTCTTCAACAATGGGTGCAGAGCAGAGGTAGGACATTCACCCACAGAACTCAATATATATATTAAAAAAAAAAAAAAAGCTGATTCTGGTCATCTCACCAACAACAAACATTCTCCAGTACCAGGCGTCTTGGGAACTAATATAAAACCCTACTAAATTCACTAAGATCTGCAAGGCCAAATCTACCATACCATACCAGCATACACTTCCAAAGCTCATACAATAAGGGGCCTACCAAGAAAAAAGCAGCGCTATAAACACTGCAATAGGCCTCAAAACATCCATACACCTATTTGAAAAGCTGAACAAGTCAAATTACTACAATACAGATCCCTACGTACAAACTCCATGTTAACAGAACACCTGGCCTTCATCACACACTCAGAACACAGGCCCTTACCAAGTACAGAAAAAGTAACCACAACCTACAGCAAAAATAAAAATATGTAGACAAGAATTAAAATGAAACCCCAAGAAGCCAGATTCCGCATGCGGTGCCACACCAGATAAGAGATGCAATTCCCCATGCTGTGTGAAATATAGATAGCACAAAGTCCAATCACTAAATTGAAAATAAAATTATTTTTTCTACCTTTGTTGTCTGATGATTTTTGATCATGCTGGTCCCGATCTGAGGTTTCCGTTTTCCTCTGTCTTCTCTTAGCTCTTTTTCTATGGTGTATTGTCCATCTGCCATTTCTTGTCTCTCCTTTTGCTTTCTTCATTTTCTTCCATCAGCCTTTTTTCAGTCCCAGTAACTCTCCCTAGTATCAGCCCCCTTTACAGCCTCCCCTCCCAGTACCAACCCCCTTGCCTTTCCAGTACTGCCACCTGTGTCTATTCTCTTCCAGTCCCCCTCCTTCCCCATTGTCCAGCTCCTTCTAGTTAAAATACCATCCCAGGTATCAGCGAACTTCCAGTCCCAGTGCCCCTCCCATGTCAGCTCCCTTTCAGCTCCCCCTCTCCCCTGTCCATCCACCTTCCAGTGCCATCCCCAGGTGTCATCTCCCTTCCAGCTCCCCTCCCCATATCTGCTCTGCTCCGCTCCTTTCCTGCTCCCCCCATCTGCTCCCCTCCAGGCCCCCCTGTCTGCTCCCTTCCAGCTCCCCCCCGTCTGCTCCCTTTCAGGCCCCTCCTTGTGTCTGCTCCCTTTCAGGCCCCTCCTTGTGTCTGCTCCCTTTCAGGCCCCCCCTTGTGTCTGCTCCCTTCCAGGCCCCCCTTGTCTGCTCCCCTCCAGGCCCCCCTTGTCTGCTCCCCTCCAGGCCCCCCCGTCTGCTCCCCTCCAGGCCCCTCTGTCTGGTCCCCTCCAGGCCCCTCTGTCTGCTCCCCTCCATCTCCCCCCCTTGTGTCTGCTCCCTTCCAGGTCCCCCCCTTGTGTCTGCTCCCTTCCAGGCCCCCTCCTTGTGTCTGCTCCCTTCCAGGCCCCCTCCTTGTGTCTGCTCCCTTCCCTCCTCCCCCCTCACCTCACTGATTTATCCTTTAAAATGAAAGCAGCCACGGGAACATTTCTCCGTTCCCGCGGCTCTGTTTTCAAACTGCTGGGTCGCTGCCTTCAATCTTCCTGGAGCCGGCAGAGTGGGAGGGGCCCGAGGTCATCGCTTCCGCTGCCCTTCCGCTTCTTTTGCTGAAGCAGCCAGCAGCAACGGAAGCGGAAGGGCAGCAGAAGATGACCTCGCCCCCCCCCCACACCCCGCTAGCTCCAGGAAGATTGAAAAGCACAATGTCTATGATAAAATAAGAAGCATTAATGAAGCATCTATGGTGGCAGTTTCTCTTCTGCATTCAGAACATCACTTCAAGTTGTAATATATCAGGCCATAGCTAAAGTTATTTCAGATATTCCATGCTGGCATCAGCCTCGATTATAGGAAGATTGAAGGCAGGCAGGCAGTGACCCAGGAGTTTGAAAGCAGAGCCATGGGACCGGAGAAATGTTCCCACGGCTGCTTTCATTTGATGGTTCTATCATAGGCAGTTTCTAGGGAGTGGCAAATAGTGCCGCCCCCTAGAAACTGCCACCTGAGGCCACCGCCTCAGTTTGCCTAATGATAGAACCGCCCCAGCCTTCAGGTTCCTCTCTATCTTTAGAATATTTCCTGGTACTTCCCTATTTCCTTTTTTTTGTGGTCTAATATGGAAAATGGTTTCAATATAAATGTATTTGCTTATTATTTGTAATAATATTTCCATTTTTTCTTTCATTCGTTGTAACTTTGGATGTAATGATTGGATAATCAATAAATATATAATTATAAAAAAAAAAGCGTAAATAGGCAGCTACACAGAGCCATGTTTCAGGTCCTGTTGCTTCTCACCCTTCCTCAGGCTATAATCGAGGCTGATGCCAGCATGGAATATCTGAAATAACTTTAGCTATGGCCTGATATATTACAACTTGAAGTGATGTTCTGAATGCAGAAGAGAAACTGCCACCATAGATGCTTCATTAATGCTTCTTATTTTATCATAGACATTGTGCTTTTCAAATATACATGTATGTTTTTCTTTTTTAAGGACAAGCAGGATGATAGGCCTCACAAGTGAGTAAGGTCATCCGAAAGGGGGACCTAAGTAAACAAAGCTTAAAAGATTTCTAGAATACCCAGGTGACATCAGCTCTGTCACACAGGGCTCAATTGTCATAATTTCTTTTACTGTGGGTTATGACTATTTTTCCTATTGTTTTAAAAGTTTTTATTGTACTGGGACTTGTCAGGTTTTGCTGTTCTATCCTTTAGAAAATTCTTAGTGCTGGATTTACTACCGTGCATTATTGTACCTTGACACACATTATTTAAAGCAGATTACATTATAAGAACATAAGAACATAAGACATGCCATACTGGGTCAGACCGAGGTCCATCAAGCCCAGTATCCTGTTTCCAACAGTGGCCAATCTAGGTCATACGTACCTAGCAATATCCCCAAAAGACACAGGTTCCACAATGCTTGTACTGGGTCAAGCATTGATATCCTGGGTCCCTTTTTAATAGTGGTTTATGGACCTTTCCTCCAGGAACTTGTCCAAACCTTTTTTAAACCCAGCTATACTAACAGCCCTTACTACATCCTCCGGTAACAGATTCCAGAGTTTGATTATTTATTTATTTATTTATTTATTTAGACAGATTTGTATGCCACCTTTTCCTTCAATCAAGGTGGTCACGTCACAACACAATTGGAGGGTTACATTTAACATTAGAGTACATGTAAACATTTAGACAGTACAGTTATGTGACAGTATTTAGACAGTACACATGGAGACAAAGACCTAAATAGGTACACTCTAGAGGAGAGGAAGGAAAGGGAGACATATGATACAGACTTCAATATTTCAAAGGGTATCAATGAACCAACCAATCTTTTTCAAAGAAGGGGAAGCTGTAAAACTAGAGGGCACATGATGAAGCCGCAAGTGGGCAAACCCAAAAGCATTAGGAAATACCTTTTCACCGAAAGGGCGGTGGACGCACGGAACGCCCGCCAGACCGAGGTGGTGGGGGCAAATATGAGATGCGATCAAAAGGTAGCAAGACTTATTCTGTAGTTATATAACAATACATCACACCAATATGCTATTAAGCATGCAGTGAGCTAATTATGTGCACTGCATGTGCAGAGTGTAGCGTGGCTGCAGCAGACCTGTACTTTTTTTAATCACATATTTGGTATTGTGTAAAAGCAGTGAATTTACATTAAATTCTGCCTGAAACTTGGAGATTCATGCAAAGAGACTTATGATAAATTACAGCAAGTGTATGGAGATGAATGCATGAGTCATGTTCAAGTTTATGACTGGTAGAAACATTTCCAAGAGGGCCGCCAAAGTGTTGACAGTGACGAACATTCTGGAAGGTCATCCACAAGCAGGGATGAAGCTGAAGCAGTGCATGCCGCAATACGCTCAAATCTGCGATTGACTATCAGGGAGCTTGCTGAGGATATGGACATCAGTTTCAGGTTGGTACAGGCCATTCTTACTGTGGATTTGGGAATGAGATGCGTGTCTGCAAAAATTTGTGCCAAAAAGACAGACTGCAGCCAGGGAGTTGTTGGAATGCATTGAAAATTACTCAGATTTCATCAAAAAGATTACTGGTAATTAATCATGGGTTTATGGTTATAACCCAAAAACTGAGGCTCAATCCTTATAATGGAAGACTCCAAACTCTCCTAGACCCAAGAAAGCCCGTCAGGTGAGGAGCAACATCAAGATCATGCTCACAGTTTTCTTTGATTACCAGAGTATTGTTCATCATGAGTATGCTCCAAAAGGCCAAACCATTAATAAGGAGTACTACATCCAAGTTCTGACTCGTTTGAGAGATGCAGTTCATCTTAAGAGGCCAAAGTTGCACAGGAATAGTGAATGGTTGATTCATCACAATAACGCACCAACTCACGCATCACATCTTCTAGTTTCCAAAATGGAAATTATCACTGAAAGAAAGGAGATTCAATGACTTGGAGACCATTGTCTTAAATAGTTTACCCTGTAGCTTCATTACATGTCCCCTAGTCTTTCTATACTCTGATAGCGTAAACAATTGATCCACGTTTATCCGTTCCACTCCATTCATTAATTTATAGACCTCTATCATATCTCCCCTCAGCCGTCTCTTCTCCAGGCTAAAGAGCCCTAACCTTCTTAGCCTCTCTTCATAGGAGTAGCCTTCCATCCCCTTCACCAATTTGGTGGCTCTTCTCTGTACTTTTTCTAATAACGCTATGTCCTTTTTAAGATACGGTGCCCAGAATTGCACACAATATTCAAGGTGCGGTCGTACCATGGAGCGATACAGAGGCATTATAATATCCTTTGTTTTGTTCTCCATTCCTTTCCTTATGATACCTAGCATTCTGTTTGCTTTCTTGGCCGCTGCTGCACACTGGGCGGAGGGTTTTAACATGTTATCCACGATGACTCCTAAATCTTTTTCCTGGGTGGTGGTTTCTAATGTGGAGCCTTACATCGTGTAACTATAGTGTGGGTTGTTCTTTCCTAGGTGCATAACTTTGCACTTGTCCACATTACATTTCATCTGCCATTTGGATGCCCAGTCTTCCAATTTATCCAGATCCTCCTGCAGTTTTCCACAATCCTCTTGGGTTTTAACAACTTTAAACAGTTTTGTGTCATCTGCAAATTTGATAACCTCACTAGTTATTCCCTTTTCCAAGTCATTTATGAATATGTCAAAAAGCAGCGGACCCAGTACAGATCCCTGGGGTACTCCACTATTCACCTTTTTCCATTGGGAATATTGGCCATTTAGCCCTACCCTCTGCTTTCTATCTTTTAACCAGTTCCCGATCCACAATAGTACACTGCCTCCTATCCCATGACCTTTTAGCTTCGCCAAAAGTCTCTGATGGGGGACTTTGTCAAAAGCTTTCTGAAAGTCCAGATACACTATATCAACCGACTCACCTTTGTCTACCTGTTTATGCACACCTTCAAAAAAACATATCAGATTAGTAAGACAAGATCTTCCTTGTCTAAAGCCATGTTGGCTGTCTCCCATTAGGCCATGACTATCTACATGCTGTGTAATTTTGTTCTTTATGATGGTTTCTACCATTTTCCCTGGTACTGACGTCAGGCTCACCGGTCTGTAATTTCCTGGGTCACCCCTGGAACCCTTTTTAAAAATTGGTGTTACGTTGGCGACCCTCCAATCTTCAGGTATTACAGATGATTTTAATGAAAGTTCACAGATTACCAATAGCAGGTCTGCAATCTCATATTTCAGTTCTTTCAACACTCTGAAACATGGCTCTGTGTAGCTGCCTATTTACGCTTTTTTTTTTTATAATTATTTCAGTGGGGCATATTTACTAATATGTATTTAATTGCTTTAACCCATGCCAATGTACAATAATCAGGGGACGGCTCTATAATGAGGCAGAGTGAGGTAGCTGCCTCTTTAGTCAACGTTTTGGAAGTGGCAAAAAATGCTCCCAAAACAGTCAAATGGCCGTCACCTCACTCTGCCTTCTATGTAAAAAAAAAAAAAAAAAAAATTCAAGTTGACCAGCTGCTGCTGCTGCTGCTGCCTCTGCTTCTCCCAGGTCGGCAGTGGTAGAATCATCCCTCCCCCCTGCTACTACTGCTGCTACTGCTGCTGCCTCCCCAGATCTGAGGACAAGCAACAGCGGTGGCTGCAAGCTATTGGCTTTGAAAATAAAAAAGGAAAACAAAAGCACAGGGTCTTTAAGACTCCAGCATGCTCGTAAGTCCCTGCTGGATCAGCCCTCCCCCCCCCCCCTCTGACAAGAAAAGCATCATCAGAGTGGGCAGGGCCCATTAGGGCCTTACAAGCATGCCGGAGTAACAAGAGCCTGCACTTTTCCTTTCCTTTTTTTTCAAAGTTGATAGCTCACCGCTGCTCCTCGAATCTGGGTGGCAGAGGGGGGGGGAGAGGCATCCTCAGCAGCGGCGGCAGGAAGGCAGGTGGAAGTGGATGGCAGATGCTGGACAATGGGGGGGGGGCAGGAGGACAAATGCTGGACAATGCGGGGGGGGGGGGGAGAACTGGAGGACAAATGTTGGACAATGGCGGGGAAGCAGGAAGACATATGCTGGATATGGGGGAAGCAGGATGTGGAGGGGAGTAGGAAGACAAAGGTCGGAAAACGGGGGGGGGGGGAAGCAAGAAGGCAAATGCTGACATGGGGGATCAGAAGGACAAATGCTGGACCAGGGCTAGTGCTACATGGTAAGTTGGGTAAGCCTGGCAGTGTGGGGGGGGGGGGCAACATCAGGAGGGCACCATCGCTAGCCACCTGCCTCCCACTCCCCATTCAGGATGGCCTGTTGAGCACCGGTGGCCTAATGGAGAGCCTTCCTATGGGACACACTGCTCCCTTAGGCAGAAGGCTGTGCGTGACTGCAATCACTACTCACAGCCTACTGCCCACTGGAGCAGCATGTCACGCAGGCAGGCTGTTCACTAGACCACTGGTACTCTGCAGGCCATACTGAATGGGGAGTGGGGGCAGGCAGTCAGCGGCAGTGCCCTCCTGACATCAGCTCCCACGGGCAGACTCTGTTACTCTGGGCCACAGTCATGGCTTGCACAGCCCCTGCCCTCTGCTTCTCTGGGCCACGACCGCTGCCTTTCACACCCTTCTGCCTGCAGGAGCAGCATGTCCTGTAGGCAGGGATGTGCAAGGCCAATTATGCCCTGCCTCTGTGGGTTGGGATCACAGCTTGCATAGCCCCTACCCATGAGACATACTGCTCCTTAGGCAAGCTCTACCCCATCTACTTACAAGGGGGGGGGACATGGATGGGCACAGGGAGTCAGAAGGGAGATGCTGGATAAGATTGAGGTGGGACGCTACAGAAATAAAGGGAGATACTGGACATGGGAAGGGGCATAGGGAGAAGCAAAGAGGGGAGACTGAGTGGTGATGTTGGCCTGGCGGTTAAGGGAGAACATGCTAGACTTGGGGAGGTGGGGACAGTGGGGAGATGTGGAGCTACTGGATGGAAGGAAAAAGAGAGCCAGAGAGAGAGACCCTGGATGGTGGGGTGAGAGATGTTAGACATGAAAGGGGAGAGAGAGTGAGCAAAAGACTGGGGGATAATGGACTAGGGAAGAAGAGCTTGGGAAGGAAGGACTGGGGTGAAGGTTGAAAAGTATTAGGTAGATGGCATAAAAAAGAGGGGGATTGAGAACTGGATAGTAAGGAGTAGTGAAATCTGGGTGGACAGAGAGAGAGAGAAATAAATGGAAGAAAGCTGAAGGAAAAAAAATCAATATCCAAGATCAGTGTTGTACCTAGACCTGTGCGAGCAGTGCAGCAGCACAGGGCACAGAACAATAGGGGCACATTTGGGGTTGCTGGTCTTGTCTCCCCCCCACAGCATGCCTGCTTTTGCCCTGCCGTCACCACCACTTTGCATTTTCTCTTGGCAGCGGCAGCGGCGGTGGCAGCAGCAGAGCAGACCTACAATTGAAAAAAAAAAAAAAAGAGTCTTTCAGACTCTGTGCATGAATGCTGGCCTGATCCCCTCCCTTCTGTAATTTATGCTCTCCTCAGAGGAGGGAGGGACCAGACCAGCCATTCAAATGTGGGTCTGGCTGGTCTGGTCCCCCCCCTTCCTCTGATGCACCTACATCAGAGAAGGAAGGGACCAGATCAGCATGCAAATGCAGAGTCGGAAAGACCCACGGGGTTTTTTTTCAATAGGAGGTCTGCTCTACTGCTGCCGCCATTGCCAAGGGAACACAAAAAGTGGCAGCAGCGGTGCAAGGGCGGGCAGCATGGGGGTGGGTTCGGCTGGACATGGAGTTGTTGGGGAAATGCTGGGCATGGGGCAATTGACAAACTGGGGGGGGGGGGGGGAGGGCAGGATACCAGATTTGCAAATCGCACAGGGTGCATTTATGGCTTGTTACAAGATAGAAGGAAGTGTAGAAAACAAAAGGAGAGACAAGAAATGGCAGATGGACTACAGACCAAAGAAGGAGAGCTAAGAGAAGACAGAGGAAAACAGAAGCCTCAGATTGGGAGCATGATCAGAGAATGCAATGGTCAGACAACAAAGGTTGAAAAAATAATTTTATTTTCAATTTAGTCAATGGGCTTTGCGCTATCTTTATATATTACAGTATGGGGAACTGCATCTCTTGTATTTCTCTAGTGTTGCACCACATGTGGAGTCTGGCTTCTTGGGGTTTCAGTTTAATTTTTGTCTACATATTTTTATTTTTAGTTTAGGTGTGGTCACTTATTCTGTACCTGGTGAGGTCTGTATTCTAACTATGTGACTGAGGCCAGGCGTTCTGTTAACATGGAGTTTGTACATAGGGATAGGTACGGTAGTAATCTGAATTGTTTAGTTTTTCAAATATGTGCTGCTTTTTTCTGGGTAGGCCCCTTGTTGTATGTGTTTTAGAAGATTGTTGATAGATTTGACCTTCTAAATCTTCAGTGACTTTTGTAGTGTTTTATATTGCTTCACAATATGCCGTGTACTGGAGAATGTTTATGTTGTTAGTGAGATGACCAGAATCAGATTTTTTTTTTCAATATATTGAGTTCTGTTGGTGAATGTCCTAGTTCTGCTCTTCACCCATTGAGAGGTTTCTGTGGATACCGAATATATATTCAAAAAGAGAAAGTGAGAACCATAACAGTTTATAACAAAATAAGTTATAATTTTATAATTTGGTATTATAAATTGTGCTGTGGTTCTCACTTTTTCTTTTAGTTCCTTGGTGTGCGAGCATCTTGCATTTCCTTTGTTTTTTTGCGGAATATATATTTACATTAATACCATGCTGATCCAGTGGGCAGTTTCAGGAGTTATGTTGAGTTTGCCAAGCCCTTCTTGGTGTTTATGTTGGAGTGGGAGGTGTTGTGTTGCGGTTACAAATTCCCTCTTGTCTTTCAGAGGGTGAGAAGTCTGTGCAAGGGTCACTGAGCCTCTTTTGTTTTGTGAAAGTGGAAAATGCTGTGTTGGGACGCCAAGTCGCTCTTGTTTTTGTGGAAGTGGGAGGCACTGCATGGGTGCTGTTTAGCCCTCTTGTTTGACATATTTAGCAGCATGTTTCCTAAGTTCTGCACTGATAATATAAGAAAATAAGAAATGCCATGCTGGGCCAGACCAAGGTCCATCAAGGCCAGGTTCCCAAAAGGCACACAGGTTCCACAATGCTTGTTCTGGGACAAGCAGTGGATTTCCCGGGTCCTCTTTCATAATGGTTTATTGATCTTTCCTTCAGGAATTTGTCCAAACCTTTTTTAAACTCGGCTTCACTAACAGCCTTTACTACATCCTCTGGTAATGAATTCCAAAATTTGATTATGCAGGGCCATAGACTAACTGCAGGGAGGCAATTACATCCTCCTGCAGTTACCGCATTTCAACATGGCAAAGTGGCTGCTGGTGCAACTAAGGACATCTACTGAGGTGGCATTAGTTGTACTCATGGTACTTCTGCCGAACCATTATGTTAGTTTCTGCCAACAAGGCAGATGCTTGCATGTGAGAGTTCTTTCTCTCGTCTCACTCTGGAATAAAGTATAATTTTGGGAAAGAAATACTGTAAACCTACGAGTAATGGGTAAAAGCATTTTTGAATACATATGTCTGTTTTTAGTTTGTATTAATATATTCCCTAATTGGTGAAGATCTATCTCTGTTCTGCATGTGTGACTGAGGCTACGTTTTCAGTTAGCATGGAGTTTCTATGTAGGGATCTGTAGTAATCTGGCTTGTTCCGTTTTCTGAATATGGATGCTCTAGGAATATGGATGTTTTAGGGCCCACTGCACTATTTTATGGTGCTGCCCTTTTCTGAGTACACTCAATGTTTTGTGAGTTTCGGAAGTAAGTGCTTTTATGGAATAGTAGATTTGCTCTATGGGTCCTGTCTTCTGGGATCTTGGTGTAGTCAACTGTAGGGCGTTGGTTGGGGGATACTGGGATATGGATTGTCTTTGAGATTTGCAGTTTTGCATTCTTTATGCTGCCAGACTGAAATGTAAAATATTTTGTCAGTACAGATTCAAGGAAATTTCAAGTTTAAAGGGAATGTCTCCGTTTAATTTTGTTTAGTAGCCTGATAGCTTCACCACTGCTGATTTCTGGTCTTTTCCAGCTCTAGCACAATCCAATCCATCCTTTGAATTCATGGCTACCAGGATTAGTTCTTCTCATTTTATATTGTCCATCCTCATCAATAATATGGTCATAGCAAAATAGATCTGATGTACATATACTTACAACAGTTTGATTGGGGGGAGAGCTGTATAAGTGGCTTTTCATTAATCAAATGTTTATTATCATGTTTGTTTTATTGTACATGTATGTTTGGAAATCACCTAGGATTTTAGATGGGTGGCATATACATTTTAAAATAAAGTATACTAAATTTATGCAAATGATGCCGCATTGAGTCTGTGCACATGACCCCGCATCACTCTCAGGCTGCCCCTGGGGGGAAGTAGACAGGGGGGGGGGGCATTGAGAGATGGAGGAAAGCAGAAACCTCAAATTGGGACCAGCATGATCAAAGAATAAAATGGTCAGCCAGCAAAGGTAGAAGAGAATTTTATTTTCAATTTAGTGATCGGACATGGTGCTATCTTCATATTTTATACAGTATATAGAATCTGGCTTTTTGGGGTTGCAGTTTAATTTTTATCTATGTATGTTTATTTTTAGGTTATGGTCACTTATTCTGTACTTGGTGAGGGTCTGTGTTCTGAGTGTGTGACCAAGGCCAGGCGTTCTGTTAGTTTGTATGTAGGGATCTGTACTGTAGTAATCTGAATTGTTCATCTTTTCAAATAGGTATTTGGATGTTTATGTTTATTAAAATGTTGATATACCACCTTTTGCGTGGCTAGCAGCAAAGCGGTTTACAGCTTAAAACTTCACTAAACGTAAGAGCAGAAAGGAACTCCATAGCATGGATAGTACAGGTAAGAGGAGACAGAGAAAAAGTAATGAAATAAGGCAGAGGAGCAGTTAAGAGTATCAAGTATCTGGCGCAATCCCTCCTCCCGAAATTCCAGGAAAGCCTTGAGAAAGCCAAGGAGGGCATAATGCTTAAGGTTTAACTAGAAACAAAAATTTCCCACAACTAGGTATTCCTATAAATATCAATAGTCAAAAGAATACCCGATCCCCCAACTGCAATCACCAAATCGTTTTTTTGTCGGGCATAAACCGCAAGGTGAGGAGGACTTCCTCAGCACCTCACGCAGTACATACCCCTTTTTTTATTTTTATTATATCTTTTTCTTGTCCATATAAATGGTTAACTTGTCTTAAAAACCGTAAAAAGGCTTCACACTTATCTGCTCAAGCACGACGTGCACGTTTCGAAGCAACCAGCTTCTGTTTCAAGTGTCCCCAAAGCAAAATAGTGTGTCCATCTCTTCCAAATCCAAGACGTGCACGTTTCGAAGCAACCAGCTTCTGTTTCAAGTGTCCCCAAAGCAAAATAGTGTGTCCATCTCTTCCAAATCCAAAAAACGCCGAAGCTTTTGGTGGGTGACGTCAGGGGGCCAATCAGATAGGCCAATTATAGAACCGCCTATTAAAGGATAAACTAATCACAAACAGCAGGGAAACCCCACCACAGGGGAACCCCTATACAGATAGGTTTATACCTCACAATGTTAGCCAATCAATGTCCTTATTCAATCCTGCAGGAGTCATTGAGTTTAATGTAAAAATCCAGCGCTGTTCAAGATTTCTTAGACGGGCCAGTAGATCTCCTCCCCTCGGGTCATGCGGTACAGAATCAATCACTGTCCATTTTAAATGTTCAAACTTATGATGGAAATCTAGACAGTGTTGTACCATCGGGGCTGTCAATACAGAATGTCGCAATCGGGACGCATGTTCACCCAATCGTATCCGCACAACGCGACTGGTACTGCCAACATAATATTGGGTACAAGGGCAGATAAAAATGTATACTACAAAATCAGATGCACATGTAGTAGACCATCGACGATGAAAGACCTTTCCCGTAATCAAATCAGTCCAAGTCGTGCCTGTTATAGCCAAAGTACAATAATTACAATTCCCACAAATGTCATGAGCACCCAGTCTACCAGCAGACGCAAGCGGCTGATCGGTACATGTAGCAGATCTCACCAGCCGATCCCGAAGGTTTCGTCCTCTCGAATAAGCGATTTGCAGCGGCTTATTCAAACTGGGACATAAAGAAAGTACTGCCCAGTGTTTCCTTAATATCGATGCCACTTTGCCAGAATGACTCATATATGGCAATACTCCAGTCACCCGGGGAGGGGTCCCACCCCCAGGAGGGGAAGACAATTCGCTGTCTAAGTACCACTCTCGATGTGAATACACAGCCCTCCTGTATGCCCTTGAAATAATCGTCTTAGGATAGCCTTTCACTGACAATCGTTGCCACAAATCCATGGCATGATATTTGTACTGGGCTGTGGAAGAACATAAACGACGGATTCTCAAAAATTGTCCAAAGGGGAGTCCCCGACGTAGAGGCTCTGGATGGAAACTGCCAAAATTCAGCAAACTATTTCTTTGTACCGGCTTCCTATACAGCGTGGTGAGCAATGTCGATCCCTCACGATAGACAAGCATGTCTAAAAACTCAAGTTTATCCAAAGCGATATGAGCAGTGTATTTTATATGCGGTTTGATGGTATCCAACCAACCAATAAAAACCTGTAAAGAGGCGAGATCAGAAAGCCAGATGAAGAAGATATCATCAAGAAATCTTTTCCATAATGCCACATTGGCAAATCCTTCTGAAGGAAAAATATACTGTTCCTCAATTGCCGCCATGTATAACGTTGCAAGAGAGGGGGCTACTGTGGCCCCCATTGCAATGCCGAAAATTTGCTGAAAAAAAGCCCCTTCAAAAAGAAAATAATTTCGGGTAAGTACTAAAGAGATCAATGTAATCAAAAAATCTTTAGGTAATCGAATTGGTGCCTTAGTAAATTTGGAATGCAACAGGTCCACCACCTCCCCCTGATCGACATTAGTGTATAGGGCCACCACGTCTAATGTAACAATAATTTATATGGACAAGAAAAAGATATAATAAAAATAAAAAAAGGGGTATGTACTGCGTGAGGTGCTGAGGAAGTCCTCCTCACCTTGCGGTTTATGCCCGACAAAAAAACGATTTGGTGATTGCAGTTGGGGGATCGGGTATTCTTTTGACTATTAAGGTTTAACTAGGGCACCAATACCTTGAACCAACTCTTAGTCTGGTTCTTTCATCCCCTTTATCATTTTGGTCACTTTTCTCTGTATATCGAATTCTGCAGTGCCACAATGCCAATATATGCTTTATCACCTGTAAGCTTTCTTAATATCTTCAAGCTCTGCATCCTTTTCTTCCAGCTATTGCTTCAACGTCTCCTTTCTCTCTGTGCCTTTCTAGTTCCACCTCTAGCTTTTTCACCTGTGCAGCTCTTTCGTCAATTTGTTCTTGAAAGACCTTTCAGATTTCAAGAATTCCATCACAATATTTTCTTATTTGCTCATCTCTCTCCTGAAGGCCCTAGGCATGACAATTATTTTTTCATAATGTGATTTCATTCCAAGATCTATATCAGTGGATCTCAACCCAGTCATCTGGGACCCCTAGTCCAGTTGGATTTTCAGGGTATCCACAATGAATATGCATAAGATAGATCTGCATACAATGGAAGCAGTGCATGCAGAGCTAGCTCATGCATATTCATTGTGGATATCCTGAAAACCTGACTGGCCTGGGGGTACCAGAGGACTGGATTGAGAACCACTGATCTATATGGTTCCAAATTTGTACAGCAAAATGGTTAACAAAATTAGGTTGGCATACTTTTACACCGAAAAGCAAACCAAAATATGAAGATATACAGAATAGTATTTAAAAGGACTAGTCCAGTTAGCAGCACCTGCTTACTGGATAAGTCCTGCTGAGAGAGAGTACCATTGAATACTTATGACCACTTCAACACATTCCAGGACCCACTGCAGCATTTACAATGATGATTTTTTTGGGTAGGCTCCTTAAGTGAGTTTTGGAAGTTGGTGCTGGTATGGTATAGTAGATTTGCTCTATAGATCCTCTGTGAGTTTGTTGTAGGGTTTTGTATTAGTTCACAGTATGCTTGGTAACTGGAGAACGTTTGTTGTTAATATTGAGATGACAGAATCAGATTTTTTTTTTTTGTTTTAAATATTGAGTTCTGTGGGTGAATGTCCTAGTTCTGCTTTGCACCCATGTTGAGGGAGGGGGGTTCTGTGGATGCAAAATATATGTTAAAAAAAAAAAAACAAGAACCATAACACAGTTTATAACACAATAAAAATGAATTTTCGCTTTTTCTTATAGTTCTGTGGTATGTGAACATTTTGCATTTCCTCCGCATTATCTTATTGGCTTTTTGGTTTCGTTCAGTTTGGATACTTCTTTCATTGAGTCATTTGATTTTGCCTCAGCTCTTTTTCTCCTGTGATCACAAAAAAACACAGAAGAAACCCAGTGGCCTCAGGAAGTGTGTTCATGCCTGTGTTGCCTAGAGCCTTGCCACAATATCCCTAGATGTACAACTTGCCAAAAAGGATCTTCATTTTCATTAAGACCATTGTGAAAGTTCTTCCGTATCTGAACCAAGTACATTGATCTCAATGGTCCTGACCTCCATGAGGCCTGAAGCTGCACTAGACTCTGAGAATGTATTGACATTGATGAAACATTGTTTCCCCTTAAAGCTTTAAGTATTGTTAGAGGCCATCAAAACAAAATAATTCTAACCTGATGAAAAGGAAGGATTGTCCTGCATCACTATCTGCATTGAGGGATATCGATGCCTTGCATCGAGCAAAGGTGAACAAACATTGAGATCAGTTCTCACTGATGCACAGTGCCAAGTGCAGGGAGATCTTGACAACTGCCTTTTCTCTTCCCTAGCAGATAGGACTGCTTCTATCCCTGCAGATCAAACTCTTTATCCTTGAGCAAATTGGGGGGATTACAGTAGTCTTTAAGTACCTGGTTTCCAGCCACCTATACAGATCAGGTGACCCAGGAGGATGTTACCTCTCCTCCTTTACCCCAAGCAATTTAAGCATTGGTAATGCTCAAGGATAAACTGGATAGAAAAATCCAGGAGATGTTGAATTACCATCTGACATCATGAGCATTAATGCAAAGGGAGATACAACTCCTCCTTGAAACCATAGCAGTGCTTAGAAATGTGAAATCATTGCTGGCACCTTGAAGGGCATCCATATCTGTAGCGTTGACAGCAATATCAATTTCTAGTATATCAGAGTTGGAAGCTTCACCAAGGAATAAATCTGTATTGAAGTCTAGGCCTTAGCAATCAAAGGGAGCCCCCATTGGAGGCTTGACCTCTAGACAGGCTCATACTCTGCTCTCTTCTACAGAAATGTTTTTATTCCTATCCTGGTGATACACTTATGTATCCAAGAGCTACTTTGATCAGAAAGGGTCAACATGTTTCCTCTTGGACCCCTCTCCCACAGGAAAGGAGAAGATCTCCATAAGAGGAACTCGCTTCCATGGATTTTATCAAGGATGATGGCTGAGATAATTCGATTTCAATTGGAGGAGGAGAATGAACCCAAGGTGCATGAATCTGGAATCCTCCAATTTCTCAACCTTCCTAAGGTGGCTATGATAGCATCCATCCAAGATGACATTAAGGAAGCACAGATGAGAATGTGGGAAACTCTCTCACCTGTGCCTTCTGTGAACAAGAAGATATTTAGAATTCAGAAGGCTCCCATATTCAAGAATTGGCAACTATTACACCAGTCAGTTGTAGTCACAAGCACTGTTATAAAGGTCAAGTGGATGAGGACCATTCATTCCTTATTGTTCCTTGCAAGGAATGTTTGCATTCATGACCTTCTTGAATTAGATTTATAGGGTGAAATCAGTAGCAAAGTGAAGCATAATGGGATTTGACTAGCACAGACAAAAGCAATTTTACCTGAACTTTGAAGATTGTGTAATAATGTGCAGAACTGCTAGGTAAGACTTCTAAAAGTGAAAAGAATGTTGTGCTTATGTCCCACATAGCTTTATAAGAGTTCTTCATGAGCTAATATATACAAAATATATTAGCAAGGTGGAAAGTCTATCAGTTTCTTTTTCAAGAGAAATAGGTCACTAGAGGACAAGGGTAAGGAGCATGGTCAGCTGGGCCTATGCAGACTGTTTAAAAACACATATGGAGATCATGCAATGCAGAAAGCAGTGAGAATGTGTGCACCTTGAGCTCTGGGAGCCACCCTCTTCATATTTTTTTAAACAGCTGATAATATGCAACAGTAGTTAAGATAAAGAAGTAAAATCCTTTGAGAATTTTATGGGCAATTGGGTAACTACATTGGAGCCGATATATCTGCTAAAATCACCAAAAGGAAGAAGGTAAAACAGAAAGTCCCTCACTTGGTTTGCAGCTTGTTGTGCTGTGAGGGCTTATTTGCATCAGTGATGCTGAGGGCTAAGCTATTGGTAACTTAACTACTGGCAGGGTCTCGCAAGATGTACAGGCCTCAGCTGAGATGCCAGACTAAGACAAACCACCCATCTGGGTAGCAGCAGAATGGGATGGTGTTGGCTGTGGAGGATCACATTTCTGTGACAATGGCAACAACACTACACTTAAATTGCACAGAAGAAAGGCATGGAAATCTATTTCCATATCTTGCCATGAAAACCCAATGGATAGTCACAGCAAAACAAATTGCACTATAGTGCTGGAAGATGAAACCCCCAGGTCAGAAGGCACTCAACTGGCTACTGGGGAGGAGCTGAAGACTTTTCAGAGTAAAGCCAGTATTTATAATGTGGTTGGATCAAAGCCCTCAGGAAGTCTGACTGCAGATGTAGGTGCGCATGAAATGAGAGTCAAAAGCTGCAAAGATGTCTTACATATTGGGGCATGGAACATACAAAGCATAAACCAAAGGAAGTTGGAGGTGGTCAAGAATGAAATGGAACATGCACAGTTCTATCTGTTGGGTGTCAATGAACCGAAATGGACTGGCATCGGGCACTTTGCATCTGATAATTACATGGTCTACTATGCTGGAAATGAAAGACAAAGAAGAAACGGTGTTGCATTTATAATTAAGAAGAAACTTGCAAGAACTGTAATGAAATACAATGCAATCAGTGAACACTTAATTTCTATTTGTCTATGAGGAATACCCATCAACACAACTATAATTCAAGTATATGCCCCAACAACAGCTGCAGAAGAGGATGAAATTGATGAGTTCTATGAACAGATACAAGCTGAAATTGACAGAACATGCAAACAGGATATCCTGATAATCATGGGTGAGGAACACAAAAGTTGACAACAAAGAAGAAAGCAAAATGGTTGGAAAATAAGGACTTGGCAACATATATGAAGCTGGAGAAAGACTGATAGAGTTCTGCAAGACCAATGATCTATTCATCTCAAACACCTTCTTCCAGCAACACAAGCGGCGACTGTACATATGGACTTTACTCAATGGATTGTACAAAAATCAAATTGACTACATCTGTGGAAGTCAAAGATGGAAAAGTTCTATAACATCAACAAAGACAAAACTTGGAGCTGATCACCAACTGCTAGTATGCAAGCTCAAGCTAAAGTTGAAAAAGAGCAAACCACTCATGAATGTAGCAAAATATAACCTTGAGAATATACCACTGGAATTAAAAGGCTGCCTGCAAAGTCATTTTGCTGCTTTAGATACAAATGACAGAGCTCCAGAAAAGTTATCGGATGGCATCAAGAAGATTGTATTGGAAGAAAGTCAGAAATTTCTACAAAAGTTGAAAAACAAATGGCCAAAATGGATGACCGAAGAAATTCTCAAAATTGCCCAGAAATGCAGAGAAGCTAAAGCCAGAGTTGAAAGAGAGGCAATCGCAGAACTCAACAGAGATTTCCAATGTGCAGCAAGGCAAGGCAAGGAGAAGTTCTACAATGACACATGCAAGGAAATAGAAGCAGAAAGAGGAAGAACAAGATTGGTTTTCCTAAAGCTATGAGAGTTAAAGAAAAAATTCCAGCCTCAAATTGGAATGTTACAAGATGCTCAAGGATCCATGTTGAATGATGCTGAGAAGAACAAGAAAAGGTGGAAAGAATATACAGAGTTATTATATGATAAAGATCAAGTGGACGAACAGCTGTTTCAACCTGTACGTTATGATCTAGAACCACTGGTGATGAAAGAAGTCGAAGCAGCATTGAAAGCCTTATCAAAGAACAAAGCACAAGGCATTGATGGCATTCCCATAGACGAATTACAGCAATCTGATACAGCTGTTGCCATACATACAAGGCTCTGCCAGGAAATACGGAAGACAGCATCATGACCAACTGACTGGAAAAGATCTGTGTTTATACCAATGCTAAAGAAAGGTGATCCAGTTGACTGTCAAAATTATCGCACAATCGCTCTGATCCCACATGCCAGCAAGATTCTACTGAAGATTATTCAGAGGAGACTACAACCATACCTGGAATGAGAACTACCTGAAGTGCTGCAAGCAGGGTTCAGGACAGGGCAAGGAACAAGAGACATCATCACAGATGTGAGATGGATCCTTGAAAAGACGAAAGAATACCAAAAGGATATCTATATGTGTTTTATTGACTACAGCAAGGTTTTTGACTGTATAAACCATGAAAAACTCTGGGCCACATTAAGAAGTAAGGGTATACCAAAACACCTGATCATTCTCTTGCACAATCTTTACATTGATTAAGAAGCAACAGTTCGAACAAAACAAGGAGAAACAGAATGGTTTAAAATCAGCAAAGGTGTACAACAAGGCTGCATACTTTCCCCCTATCTTTTTAATTTATATGCAAAACAAATCATCAGAGAAGCAGGACAGTATGAAGATAACAGAAATGTGACGATTGGTGGGAGACTCATCAACAGCCTTTGCTATGCTGATGCTACCACTTTACTGGCTAAAAGTAAAGACGATCTAAAACATTTTCTTCTCAAGATCAAGGAACATAGATTTTAAATGGGCCTGCACTTTAATGTAAAGAAGACAAAGATCTTGACAACTGGCAAAATTAATAAATTCATCATTGATGAAGAAGAAATTGAAATAGTGGATAACTTTAACCTACTTGGATCAACTATCGCTTAAAAAAACAACAAGCAATCAAAATATTATACGCATTGCTCTTGGTAGAATGTCTATGAAGGACCTAGACAAGATTTTCAAGAGCAGAGATGTCTCTCTCCATACAAAGATTCGAGTTGTTCAAGCCATGGTAATTTCAATAACATCATGTGGATGCGAAAGTTAGACAGTGAAAAAGATAGGAAGAAAATTGATGCCTTTGAATTATGATACTGGCGATGAATACTATGTTTACCATGGACTGCCCGAAGAACAAACCAGACAGTACTAAAGATCAAACCTAAGCTTTCTTTAGAAGCTCAGATGACAAGATTTTGACTTTCATACTTTGAACATACCATGTGAACAGAGAGATCATTAGAGAAAGACATCATGCTTGGCAAGGTAGAAGGTCAACGCAAAAGATGGATTGATAAGAGCAGCTATGGGGAGCCAGTCTGTCTGCCTGAAGATCAAACTCAGTTTAGGGCATCTATCCAGAGGGTCGCCAGGAGTCTACACCAACTCGATGGTACTTAACAACAACAACAAAACAGAAAGCAGCAGAGAGCATGATGATGGAGGATCCGAATTAGAAAACCAGATACACAGAAGAGTGAATGCACCTTGTGAGAGTTCAAAGAGAGCCAGGTAACTGACTATGTCTGGTTAGGGTGAGAGTGCTGACTCAGATAAAGGAGTATGTTTTCTAAAGTTAATGCAAGTTAATGAATGTTAATATGTGCTAAGTGCTGCTGTGCCCTAGAAATAAATGGGCCACAGTGGCACTTAATGTCTGTTTATTAAAGCTTGATATACTGCCCTTTGAAGAGACAACAGCAGTTTACAATATAAAATATAAAATTAATTAGAAAATAGATAGGAGAGAGATACAAGAAATAAAGTACACACGTGCATGAGGAAAGGTGAAGGAAGGAGAGTGAGAGGATGAAGAAGAGGGCGGGGGAAGAGTGGTTAGGGAGGGAGATCAAAGGCCATTTTAACGAGGTGTTTTTTGATTTGAGACTTAAATTTAGTAAATTAAGGTTCCGGATGTTAAGATTCATTAACATACCTTAACCGTTAGTAAATATGCCCCAAAGGGTCTAAAGTGGTGATATTTAATTACTTTTAGGAAAAGGTGGCAGCCAAACCCAGAGAAATGGTACTAGTTCATATTGGTGTATGAACTGAAAGTAGTGATGGAAAGTTTAACCACATATTTTCAAATATGTGATAGAAACAAGAGCTTTCATGTAAGCTAGGGGTGGAGTGAGAAGCCAATAAGTTGTGTTCCCTATTATTTATGACTTGTGGACACATATTAGGAACAAGACTTTCTTGGATTTGTTTTTTATCTAACATCTGACTTAACAATGAAACAAAGCTCTGTGATGTGCCTTATAGTGAGAATCATGAAGATGGAATACATTGTGGAATGATAAATAAGGACATTTCACCATATAACCATAATCCAGCAAAAGATTACAGGTAAGGAAACTGAGTCTACTGTTAAGTATAGACTTTTGAAGAATAGGTGACTTGAAGAAGTTCCAAGGTTTTGTAGATTTTTTTTTTCAGGACGCTATAGTTACTAAGTTACATTAAAATATCGCAGTTTACTGCAGTGAAATTTAGAAGATAGTGAGTAATTTGTGAGGTAAATTTCATCTGGCATTGCTGCAGCTTGTAATATCATGCCTTCCTGGCTGTACCAACATAAAGATAGGGGACTAAAAATCCAACCTACTGTCTTTAAAAGGGCTGGTAGTGTGAACATGAGCTGTCCTGACAAGACCTCCCTGATCTCCCTGGCACCTACTGGGGGTCTCCTCCAATAAGAACCCCCCTATCCCACAATCACCACCCCAGAAGCACCTACTGGGGATCTCCCTATGTCTACTGGAGTGGAGGAAGTGGAAACAATTCCCAGTTAGGGCTCAGGTTCAAAATAGCAGCTTGACACCTAGCAGTAGTACTTTGAAACTACTATTAGTCGTGCAGTGCCATTTTGTATAGTAACATAGTACATAGGGTATGACTGCAGATAAAGACCAGTATGGTCCATCTAGTCTGCCCAGTAAAGTGGCTAGAATGGTTATAGCCGCTGCTTTGTGCAGGTCACGCCTCCCCGTGCTTTTGTTTAGAGGTGTACCCACCGCTCCGGGCACCCCTGTTTGTTGAGATATAAGATAGTTACGTTTATTTTGATTTCATCCTTTTGCTGTAAAGGGATTTACTGGGTCTGTCCCATGCCGTTTTGAATTATGCCACTGTATTTGCCTCCACCACCACCATTGGGAGGGCATTCCAAGCATCTACCACTCTTTCAATGAAAAAGTATTTCCTGTCATTGCCTTTCAGTTTACCTCCTGCAGCTTCATTTTATGCCCTCTAGTTTTGCAATGTCCCCTTCTTTGAAAAAGGTTTATTTGTTCATTAATTCCCTTTAAATAATTAAACATCTGTATCATTTAGTGGCGGTTGCAGAGACATGGTTCATGGACCAGCATGGCTGGGATGTAATTATACCAGACTATACCTTATTCAGGAAGGATAGAATAGGAGGAAGGGGAGGAGGAGTGGCACTATATGTAAAAAATAACATTAAAGCTATAAATTACAGGGCTTAGAAAGGAGAGAGGAGGCACTGTGGGTTAAACTAGAAAGAGGGAAAGAGAAATCAATTTGCATTGTTGTGATGTACAGACCCCCCCTCATAGGGAAAAGTAGTAGATGGAGATGTAATAGAAGACATATGCAGCATTGCTAGGAAAGGGGAAGTGCTATTTATAGGTGATTTCAATATGCCGGATGTGGATTGGCACATCCCTGCTTCGGTGTCATCTAGAAGTGAGGAGATCCTGGATTCTCTACAGGGAGAACTATTCAGGCTTCTGATAACAGAACCCACATGTGAAGGGGGCCATACTAGACTTGGTGAAAGTATTTCTGAGACTAGGGCTGATAAAATCCATTCAAAAGCGAGGATCTTAGATTTTAGGAAAACTAACTGCCAAGATGGGCCACTATCTCAAGGAGTCGTTAGTGGGATAGGAACAGCTGGGGGATGTAGAAAAACAGTGGGCAAAACTCAAAGGGGATATTTTAAGGGCAACCTACCTTTTTGTTAGAAAGGTAAATAAAGGTAAAAGGCAAAGGAGGCCGCTATTGTTCTCAAAAGAAGTAGCTGAAAAGGTGAAGAAGAAGAGGGAGGCCTTCATGAAATAAAAGAGATCACAGAGAGTGGAAGACAGGAATCAATATTTGGAAAAACTTAAAGAAGCTAGCAAAAAGTCAGGAAAGCAAAGATACTAAAAGAAGAAGAAATAGCCAATGCAATAAAATGGAGGCTAAGACATTTTTCAGATATGTTAGTGAGAAGAGAAAGGGCAAAAGTGGTATTGTCAGACTCAAGGGCGAAGGAGAGGAATATGTTGAAGCTGATGAGGATAAAGCGGAATTGCTTAACAAATATTTTTGTTCTGTGTTCACAGATGAAGAACCAGGAGCAGGACCTCAGAAAACACCCACAAATAGGAATAGAAGCAATGGGGATCTCGAACAATTTTCAGAAGACTGTGTTCGGGAGGAACTAGCTAAACTAAAAGTAGACAAAGTGATGGGACCAGATGGGATACATCCGAGAATACTGAAGGAACTTGGGGATGTTCTAGCAGCTCCGCTGACTGACATTTTCAATGCCTCTTTGGAGTTGGGAGTGGTGCCAGAGGACTGGAGAGAGGCACATGTGGTCCTTTTACACAAAGGATGTGGTTGAAAACTACAGGCCGGTTACTCTAACCTCTGTGGTGGGTAAATTATTGGAAATGCTGCTCAAAGAGAAAATAGTGAGGTTTCTGGAGTCCAGTGGATTACAGAATCTGAGGCAGCATGAATTCACCAAAGGCAGGTCTTTTCAGACAAATCTGATTGATTTCTTTGACCGGGTGACCAGGAAGTTGGACCGAGGGAGAGTCCTAGATGTTGTGTATTTGGATTTCAGTAAAGCTTTTGACACCGTTCCGCACAGGCAACTTATCAACAAACTGAGCACCCTAGGGATGGACCCTAGAATTATTGATTGGGTTAGAAATTGGTTGAGTGGAAGGTGACAAAGGATACAGGTAAGTGGAGCTCACTCTGAGGAGAGGGAGGTTACCATTGGTGTGCTGCAGTGATCTGTCCTTGGTCCGATTATTTTTAACATCTTTGTTAGTGATATTGCAGAAGGGCTGTCAGGTAAGTTTTACTGCTTTGCGGATGATACCAAAATCTGCAATAGAGTAGACACTCTGTAAGGAGTGGATAACATGAGGAGGGATCTAGCTAAGCTTGAAGAATGGTCTAGACTTTGGCAGCTGAGATTTAATGCTAAAAAATGCAGGGTCATGCATTTGTTTTGCAAAAATCCAAAGGAGCTGTACAGTATAGAGGGGTAAGTACTTCTGTCCACAAAAGAAGGGCGGGGCCTGGGCGTGATTGTGTCTGACAATCTTAAAGTAGCTAAACAAGTAGAAAAGGTGACTGCAAAAGCTAGAAGGATGCTTAGGTGTTTAGGGAGAGGAATGGCCAGCAGAAAAGTGGAGGTGATAGTGTCTCTGTATAGGTCTTTGGTGCAACCTCATTTGGAGTATTGTGTGCAGTTCTGGAGACCACACCTTCAAAAGGATATAAACAGGTTGGTTGGTGCAGAGGGTGGCTACTAAAATGCTTAGTGGTCTTCGTTATAAAGCATATGAGGTCAGACTTAAGGATCTTAATATGTATACCTTAGAGGAAATGCGGGATAGAAGAGATATAATAGAGATGTTTAAATATCTACATGGCATAAATGTACAGGAGAGTCTCTTTTGATTAAAAGCAAGCTCTGCTGCGAGGGGACATGCGATGAGGGTGAAAGGGTACAGACTCAGGAGTAATATGCGGAAATATTTCTTTATGGAAAGAGTGGTAGTTGTGTGGAATAGTTCCCCAGTAGAGGTGGTAGAGTTGAGGACAGTATCTGAATTCAAAAAAGCACATGACAAACACAGAGGATCTCTAAGGGAAATGAGGAGACTATTGTAGTAGTCTGTATGGAAGGGCAGACTAGATAGGCCATGTGGGTTTTTTTTCTGCCATCATTTTTTCTATGTTTCTATCTCATTAGAGCTATGCACGGCTTTTGATTTGGTGGAATGGGAATTATTGGTGGAGAGATATAAGAGGTTGCGAAATGGGGGGAACAGTTCTGGCTTGGATTGGGTCATTTATGACTGTCTGTTTAGGGTTAAGGATGGGGAATGGCAGTCACAGATATATGATTAGGAGTGAGGAGTGGCGCTAGGCTCCTCCTTGTCGCCGTTATTTAATATTTTTCTTCGGCCTCTGGGAACTTTGGTGTGGGCTTTTGATTTTGGTTTCTTGTATGTGGATGATATACAGATATTGACTCCTTTATTAGGAGATGTGGAGGCAGTGCTGAGTCCATTGAACAGTTATTTGGAGAAGGTGCAGGACTGGTTCTTGGAGAGTGGTTAGGTGTTGAATGTGGAACAGTGTGCTTGAGGTTTCGAACATTAGAACAGGCTGGGTTGCGCCTATGTCCGAGTGTTGCCAGATATTCTATCCCATTAAAAGAGGAGATGAAATCCCTAGGAGTAATCCTGGAGGGGGGGAGGGGGGGTGGGGGTGGGGGTGGGGGTGGGGAGATTAGTCAGGTGGCAAGGGCTGAAATTGTGACTGGTCCATCAACTCTGCCCATATTTGGATAGTGGATCATTGAGAATATACATGCACTCCTTAGTGCAGGGTACTCTAGATTATTACAGTGTACTTTATGTGGGCTTGCTGTTGAAGTATGTGCGTAGGTTGTAAGTGTTACAGAATACGTTGACCCATTTCCTTTTGGGGGCATGTAAGTGGGACCGTGCGCGTCCGCTGTTCAAACATTTCCACTGGCTACCCATTCGTAGCACATTATTTTAAAGTTGTTGGTTATTGCTTTTAGGATATTGCACGATTTGCGACCCATCTATTTGTGGGAAAGGTTGATTTGGTATGCCCTCCCTCAACCACTGCATTCTTCACTGGGTTGGTTATTGGTGGTTCCTGGTTTAGATGAGGTTCAGAAAGTGGGGTGGCGGTCATGTGCCTTTGGGGCGGTCACAGCAGAGAGATGGAATGAGTTGCCAGAGAAATTGCAGACAATTTTCAGTTTGTTAGGCTTTTGGAAGGGTTTAAAGACATTTATTTTTAGGGGACTGTAAAGGGGAGGGAAAGGGTATATGAGTGAGCAAGGAGCTGGGGTATTTTTGTGTGGATTGTTAGTATTTTATTGTACACCCTTTTGATTGATCTTTTCTGGAAAGTGGATATAAACACTTATAAATAATCAATCATTCCCCTCCAACAATGAAGCATTGAGTACCTTCATTAATCTCTGTATTAAGACAGACCTTGCACCATTTATCAAAGGTGAAAGACAATAACTGAAGCTACAAGTTCTCATCCCTTTCAAAATTTCTGGTAAGGATTCCTCAGCAACTATGAAAAGGCAGACCTACCTCATCTCTTCACAGTGATCAGCTACATCAAGAAGAATTGCCCCCTACATATCACTTCCAGCAACAATCCTGGTCCTGGCATAGCAAAAGACTAACAATTTTAGCTTGGTAATGTGCAGCAAATTTATTGCACAGGTCAGATAATGGTTGCAAGACCCTATATTTAGATACCATGAATTTTTCTAACAATGGAAAGCAATTCCTTGGAATATTCAAGGGCCTAATCTAAAGATTTAGTAAATGTTCCTCAACATTCTTAATAGTCATATTCTCCAGGACCAAGCAGGAAGTCAGTCCTCACATATGGGTGACGTCGGCGCCGACGGAGCCCTCGCGGAGCAATTTTCCCCAGCTTTCAAAGAAAGCCTTTGGGAATTGCAGCGCGCATGCGCGGTCCTCTTCCCGCCCAAGGGTGCCATCTTGCTCAGTCTTCTTTTTTCCGCGGAGCCCTACAGACGTTGTCTGTGAATCCCCGCCGAAAAGTTGATTTTTTCTCTTTATTTCTCTTTTTTCTTCGGTTCGACGCCGGTTGCGAGTCCATTCTTTATTTTTCGGTTTTTTGTCCTTCGTGACAGATTTCGCGCCTTTTTCCTTTTTCCCTGGCAACCCGGTCTTTCGACCTCGCAGGGGCCCTTTTTCCCCCGATGGCTGCCAGCGGCTTTAAAAAGTGTGACCTCTGTAAGAAACTCATGTCTCTTACAGACACGCACGACTTCTGCCTCCGCTGCCTCGGACCCGATCATGACCAGATGATCTGTGGTCCGTGTGGCAAAATGTCCTCTAAAGCGTTGAGGAGTCGGCAGCATCAGCGGGAACGTATCTTCTCTGACTCCGGCCGGGCTCGGACCTCGTCAGAGGCTTCGACGTCTCGGGACTCTGGTCCTGAGCATCGTCGGAGTTCCTCTGAAAGGGGGTCTCCTACCCGGGAACATCATCGGAAGAAGAAACCCACGAGGGCGGGATCGGTGGACGCTCCTGGTTCCTCGAGGGCCAGGTCGCATAGCCCCGATTCCCGTCCCGGGTCCTCGGAGGTGGAGAGGCCTTCAAAACATCCTCGACTCGAGATGGACTTGCCCGCTCACGTGAGTACTGTTGTCCTCGTAGACTCGCCTCCGAAGGATCCGACGTCTGGCCCGACGCCGTCGGGGCCCGAGTCGGGGGCTGCTGGGTCTCCTGAGCTCGGACTCAGGTTGACGGCCTTGGAGAGCAGTCTGACTGCCTTCATGGACCAGCAGCAGGCATTGATCGCTGGCCTCGCCGGTGCTTCTGCCCTGACCACCGGGACGTCGACCTCCAAGTCGACCCCGGAGACCGAGCCGATCCTCGAGTCCATGAGGGCTCGAGTCGATCCTCGGTCGCGGTCTCCTTCGGCCTCCCGTTCGGGACCGAGGGCGTCGGGGCGGACGGCATCGATGCCCGCCCTGACCGGAGCCGCTCGACGACTCCTCCGAGGAATCGGAGACGGTCCCCCCCGGAGGATACCCGGTTCTCGGACTTCGTGCGGGATATGGCCAAGGCCTTGGCCTTCCCCACGGATCCCAAGGAGGAGCCTCGAGTCGAGGAACTCGATGCCCTCCAATATGACTCTCCCCCGAAGGAGGCCTTTATTGTACCGGTTCCTCCGATGCTGGAACGACTTCTCTTCCGCATGTGGGAGAGCCCGGCGTCGTCGCCGGTGTTAAGCAAGCGGGTCGATTCCATTTATCGAGTCCGCAAGAGCCCCGGGTTCCAAAAGGCACAACTGCCGCACCATTCCATGGTGGTGGAATCGGCCATGCATAGACTTAAGAGTCAAAAAATGCACTCCTCGGTGCCCCCCGGTAGGGAGGCCCGAAGCCTGGATGCCCTCGGTAGGAAGTGTTTCCAGGGCTCTATGCTTGTTTGTCGAGTCCAGACCTACCAGCTCTACATGGGCATGTATCTCCGAGACCTGGCTAAGGAAATAGCTGGGTTCTCTGCTGGTCTCTCCGACGAACCTTTGCAGAGGTTCCAAACCTTGTCAACTGGTATTCGAGAGTGCTCAAAGTTTATCTCTCGAGCAGCCTACGATGGTTTTGAGGCATCGGCTCGAGTAGCCGCAGCCGGCATTGGTGGACGCCGCCAGGCTTGGCTTCAGACGTCCGACCTCGAGCCATGGGTGCAGGACAAGTTGGTCGATGTCCCCTGCAGAGGTGATAACCTCTTTGGCAAGCCCATGGATGAGAAGGCTGCACAGATCCAGACCGAGACTCTCACCAGGACTCGTCTCTCCAGGAAGACCTCTGCCCCTTCTCAAAAGAAGAAGGGCTCGGGGAAAAAGCCCTTTTACCCGAGGAAGGCGGCTGCCTATAAATACTACCCTCAGTATCAGGCCTCACCAGCTCCCCCTCAGGGTAAGCAGGCCAAGGGACGGGGTAATGGGTCCCGTAGGCAGCAAGCCCCCAAGCCTGCACCACCGGCCCCTGCTCAGCAGGGTGGGGGTTTTTGACTTCATCAGCATAGCCTCTCCCCCTCAGCTGGTTTCTCTCAGCACAGGAGGCCGGCTGGTCCACTTTGCCCAAAGATGGTCCAACATCACCACAGATACCTGGGTACTTCACATAGTTCGGAAGGGCTATCTTCTTCACTTTCACCAGGTACCTCCCTCCTATTTTCCAGGGGAGCCTCCGAGACTCCCTCTGCACAGGGACTTACTCCTTCAGGAGTTAGCAAGTCTCCTTCAGGAACAGGCTGTGGAACCGGTGCCCCACCACCTGAAAGGTCAGGGGTTTTACTCCAGGTACTTTCTGATACCGAAAAGAACAGGAGGCCTCAGACCTATCCTGGACTTGCGAAACCTCAACAAGTTCCTTGCAAAGGAAAAGTTCAAGATGCTTACCCTTGGAATCCTGCTGCCCTACCTCCAGCAGGGAGACTGGCTATGCTCCTTGGATCTAAAGGATGCGTATACTCATATCCTTATTCATCCAGACCACAGACAATATCTCAGGTTTGTGGTGGGGGGAAATCATTACCAGTACAGAGTACTACCCTTTGGCCTGTCCTCCGCCCCCAGGGTGTTTACCAAATGCCTGGCAGTGGTGGCGGCCTATCTAAGACTTCAAGGCCTTTTTGTGTTTCCCTACCTGGACGACTGGCTCATCAGAGCCCAGTCTTCCCACGAAGCCATTCAAGCCACTCATCGCACTGTGACTCTACCCCAGCACTTGGGATTTGTCATAAACTTTGCAAAGTCCACTTTGCTCCCCTCTCAAAATCTCGAGTTCATCGGCGCCAGGTTGGACACTCTTCAGGCACGGGCCTTCCTGCCTCTGGACAGGGCCCAAGGCTCATGGATCTCGCCAGCCACTTTCACAGCAATTCCCTAGTCTCGGCCAGGCAATTTCTGAGACTGCTCGGCCATATGGCTTCCACAGTCCATGTGACCCCCAATGCCCGCCTGAACATGTGACCTGCTCAATGGTGCCTTTGCACACAATGGCATCAGGCCACTGGGAGCCTAGCGGACTCTGTACAGATCTCCAACCGGCTGGTCTCTTCTCTGCAATGGTGGCTTCATCTGCCAAACCTCGTACTGGGAGTGACTTTTCAGCCCCCTCCACATTCTCAGGTCCTGACGACCGATGCTTCTCTCCTGGGTTGGGGAGCACATTGCCAAGGGACATGTACTCAAGGTCTCTGGACTCCTTGGGAGTCTGCTCAGCAGATAAACTTCCTGAAGCTCAGAGCCATCCGCCTAGCGCTCAAAGCCTTCTCTCACCTGATTTCCCATCAGTCGGTGCTGATACAGACAGACAATCAGGTTGCAATGTTCTATGTGAACAAGCAAGGCGGGACCGGCTCCTTCCTTCTCTGTCAGGAGGCACAAAAACTATGCTCTTGGGCTGTCCACCACAGAATTATCCTCAAAGCTGTCTATCTCCCAGGTCAAGAAAATTACCTGGCCGACAAGCTGAGCAGGATCCTCCAGCCGCACGCGTGGAGGCTGGATCTGATGGTGGTTCAGCGAATCTTTCTCAAGTGGGGCCTCCCCACCATGGATCTGTTTGCCAGTCCTCTGAACAGGCAACTTCCCAGATTCTGCTCTCGACAACCGCATCCTCTCAGAGTAGCGGCGGATGCTTTTCTGATTCCATGGTCCACAGGCCTCTTATATGCCTTTCCTCCCATGCCGCTGGTGTCTCGGACACTCTTCAAGGTTCTCAGAGACAAAGCCTCGATGATCCTAGTGGCTCCCCGGTGGCCGAGACAACCTTGGTTCCCGCTTCTAATGCAGCTGGCGGTGGACACCCCTCTTCCTCTGGGGTTTCAGCCCGACCTCCTGTCACAGGATCAGGGGACTCTCCTGCACCCCAACCTCCGGTCCCTTCATCTGATGGCCTGGCTGCTGAAAGGGTAGTCCTTGCTCCCCTCTGCCTACCTCCAGAGGTAGAGGAGGTCGTCTTGGCCTCCAGGCAGCCCTCCATCCGGAAGTCCTACGCTCTTAAGTGGCGTCGGTTCTCCGCCTGGTGTGCTCAGCAATCTCAAGATCCCTTCTCCTGTTCAGCATCAGTGGTCTTGCAGTACTTGCTTTCCCTCTCCAATCTTGGACTTAAGTCCAACTCGGTCAAGGTCCACCTCAGTGCTCTTTCTGCGCATCACATGCCGGTGGATGGCAGACCTCTTTCTAGCCACCCTCTGGTGGCTCGTTTTCTCAGAGGCCTCCTTCTCCTTAAACCACCTTTGCGCCCCCCAGCCCCGGACTGGGATCTCAATGTGGTTTTACAGCAGATTACCTGTCCGCCTTTCGAACCTATGGCTACCTGTCCTCTTCGTTTTCTTTCTTGGAAAACCTTGTTCTTGATAGCCCTCACTTCTGCTAGACGCGTTAGTGAACTGCAGGCCCTGGTGTCTGATCCTCCGTACACTAGGTTCTACAAGAACCGGGTAGTCCTACGGACTCACCCTAAGTTTCTTCCCAAAGTGGTTTCCCCCTTTCACATCAACCAGGAGGTGGTGCTTCCGACCTACTTTCCCAGGCCACACTCCAGCCGAGCTGAAATGGTCCTGCATACCCTGGACTGTAGAAGGGCGTTAACCTTCTACCTTGACCGTACGCGGGAGCACAGAAGGGCTGTTCAGCTCTTCGTCTCTTATGACCCCAATAAGTTGGGGCTCCCTGTCTCCAAGCGTACCCTGTCCATCTGGATTGCTGACTGTATTGCTTGGGCTTACGAGGCAGCCGGCCTCTCGTTGGAAAGTCGAGTCACGGCCCATCGTGTCCGGGCGAAGGCTACGTCAGTGGCTTACCTCCGCTCTGTTCCATTGGCAGACATCTGCCGGGCCGCTACTTGGTCTTCAAGCCAGACTTTGGCGGCCCATTACTGCCTGGAGAGGGAGTCCCACAGGGACAGTGCTTTCGGACAGGCAGTCCTCCGTAACCTCTTCGAGGTATAGGCAACTCCTACCCTCCATCCCGGATTTTGGGCTACCGGTTGGAGACGTATTCAGAGAAGATTCCTTCCTTCTGGACTGCTGAGCTAGAGGGAGCTCATTTTTGCGCTTAGGGTCTCCGGTAGCCTTAAGCTTGGGAGTCCCATATGTGAGGACTGACTTCCTGCTTGGTCCTGGAGAAAGCGTAGTTACTCACCTGTAACAGGTGTTCTCCAGGAGCAGCAGGAATCAGTCCTCACAACCCTCCCTCCTCCCCTTGGAGTTGCAGTTTTATGCTTTCGTTTTTTTGCTAATTTTTTTGCTGTCTTTTAGCTATGTCATCTGACTGAGCAAGATGGCACCCTTGGGCGGGAAGAGGACCGCGCATGCGCGCTGCAATTCCCAAAGGCTTTCTTTGAAAGCTGGGGAAAATTGCTCCGCGAGGGCTCCGTCGGCGCCGACGTCACCCATATGTGAGGACTGATTCCTGCTGCTCCTGGAGAACACCTGTTACAGGTGAGTAACTTCGCTTTATATACAGTAGCAACTGTTTTTAAATTGGTCTATCAACCAGCACTTTAGACTTATATCATTGAGGTTCAGATTTCCGACACTTAACTTTTCCCTTCCGAAGAAAAAAAGAATACCAAGGACATGATTTATACAATGTCACTTTAACCCATTTTCTGGGATCAATTTATCATAATTTTGCCGTAATTATAAATGCCACGTATCCACCAAGTCCTCAGTGCCTTTGGCAAATACAGTGGTGGAATCAGACCAGTCTCTTCAACAAAGTTATCCAACATCAAATTCCTCTTAAGTAAAATCATCTAAAAGTCATCCAAAATTACTGTCTATCACAAGCAAAATGTATGGCAAGGAATTTGTATCAGTCTGTCTCCAGGAACAAACAGGAATGTAGTCTTCACATATGGGTATCGTCGGTACCGACGGAGCCTGCTCGGGAACGCTCCCCAGCGTCCAATAGAAACCCTTTTGGGAGCATCCCTCAGCACATGCGTGCTGCCTTCCCGCCTTTCCAGCTGTCCCTCTTCAGTCTTCGTTTTCCGCGGAGCCGACAGGACCCATACCCTTTCCGTCTTTAAAATTGTTTTCTTGTGGTCGCGTGTGCCTCCGCACGACGCCTACCGGTACCGCCGGTTCTTTTCTTTTCTCAAAAATTTTATACTTTGAACTGTTTCTCTTCAGAAACATTTCTTTTTCGGTGCTAGGCGCCATTTTGGGCATTAGGCCGCATATTCATAAAACATGGAAAAACCAACTAGTGGTTTTAAAAAATGTACTAAGTGTGACGGTACCATTTCCGTCACTGACACCCATGATTGGTGTCTTAAATGTTTAGGGCCTGAACATTCTCCATATGAATGTCTCTCCTGTATGGGGATGATTAAGAGAGGACGACAGAACCGGGCTGCAAAGAACATAAGAACATAAGATATGCCATACTGGGTCAGACCAAGGTCCATCAAGCCCAGTATCCTGTTTCCAACAGTGGCCAATCTAGGTCATACGTACCTAGCAGTTTCCCCAAAAGACACAGGTTCCACAATGCTTGTACTGGGTCAAGCATTGATATCCTGGGTCCCTTCTTAATAATGGTTTATGGACCTTTCCTCCAGGAACTTGTCCAAACCTTTTTTAAACCCAGCTGCACTAACAGCCTTTACTACATCCTCCGGTAACAAATTCCAGAGTTTGATTACACGTTGAGTGAAAAAATATTTTCTTTTATTAGTCTTAAATAGTTTACCCTGTAGCTTCATTGCATGTCCCCTAGTTCTTTCTATATTCTGATAACGTAAACAATCGATCTACATTTACCCGTTCATTAATTTATAGACTTCTATCATATCTCCCCTCAGCCGTCTCTTTTCCAGGTTAAAGAGCCCTAACCTTTTTAGCCTTTCTTCATAGGAGTATCCTTCCATCCCCTTTACCATTTTGGTGGCTCTTCTCTGAACCTTTTCTAATAACGCTATATCCTTTTTAAGATACGGCGACCAGAATTGCACACAATATTCAAGGTGCGGTCTCACCATGGAACGATATAGAGGCATTATAATATCTTTTGTTTTATTTTCCATTCCTTTCCTTATGATACCTAGCATTCTATTTGCTCTCTTGGCCGCCGCTGCACACTGGGCCAAGGGTTTTAACATGTTATCCACAATGACGCCTAAATCTTTTTCCTGAGTGGTGGTTCCTAATGTGGAACCTTGCATTGTGTAACCATAGTTTGGGTTGTTCTTCCCTAGGTGCATAACTTTGCACTTGTCCACATTAAATTTCATCTGCCATTTTGATGCCCAGTCTTCTAATTTATCAAGATCCTCTTGCAATTTTCCACGATCCTCTTGGGTTTTAACAACTTTAAATAGTTTTGTGTCATCTGCAAATTTGATAACCTCACTCGTTATTCCACTTTCCAGGTCATTTATGAATGTCAAAAAGCAGCGGACCCAGCTCAGCACTCTCTTTTCTTCGGATGCCAGATCCATTGCATCGACATCTGCAAGAGCCTCCTCTTCTTCCCATGGATCTCAGGTAACTAAACAAAAAAGCCGGTCCTCAAAGGGTAGCTGTCCTGCTAAGCTTCGAGAGGCCATTGGCATTGCCCTTGAGGGAACCACACTGGCAAAACAGCCCTGGCGGGAGGCTTTGACTTCCAAAGCATCAGTGGGGCTCCAGGATGTTCTCGAGGCCTCGACCTCGCAAGAACTACTGGTGCCATGCTCAGGAGTCCCGGTCGTTTTCACCGGTACCGACACCCAGGCATCGGCAGCGTCGAGAGACCAGAGGTTCCTCGCTATCAAACGCAACATTGCAGCTCTTCTCACAGCTGCAGTACCGTTGACACCTATGGTTCAACGGGCACCGGTACCGACATCGATACCGATGCCGGTACCTACACCGGTACAGACACTGGTACCGATGATACCGGCCCCAGTGGGAATTCTTCCCACGCCATCTTTGGCTGGAATCGACAGATCGGTACCGGATCAACTAGGTCCCGACTTCGATCGATACCGGGACCGTGCTTTGCATAAGCATCGTGGTCAGGAATACTTCGAATCCTCCGATTCCGAAGACTCTGACAATTCTGCTGGTACCAGAGGGTTTCTCCCGGAAGATCCCTCTTCTCCCCAAAGCAGAATGTCACCTCCAGAGGACATGTCCTTTCAGGATTTTATTCGTGATGAGGCCAAGGGCCTTTCAATCACAGTAGCTGCTGAACAGAAACCCAGAGCAAAGGAATTGGAAATTCTCCAATATCCTAAAGCTCCAAAGGAGACAGCCACTCTGCCCATCCATGAAATTCTGCATAACTTGATGCTCAGAATGTGGGAGACACCTCTGACTACATCTCCTCATTCCAGGAGGCTTGATTCTGTGTATCGAGTTCTGCCATGTCCTGGATTTCAAAAGATTCAGCTGCCATACAATTCAATGATGGTGGAGTCAGCCATGCGTAGGATGAAAAGTGCAAAGAGGCATGCATCCAATCCCCCAGGTCGTGAATGCAGGACTCTGGACGCTTTTGGGCGCCAAACTTTTCAGGCTTCCATGCTTTCAGCTAGGATCAGTTCATATATACTATATATGGGAATGTTTCTCAAAGAAGTTACAGGAGACTTGGAGCATATGAGCCCACTTCTCCCAGATGACAAGAGACAAGACTTTCTTGCTCTAGTTAAACATGCTCAAGTTTTCTCCAAGTTTGTGAATCGTGCAGCCTTTGACTGCTTTGAATGCATCAGTAGAACCTCTGCTATTGCCATTGGGGCACGACGGATTGCCTGGCTTCAGGCATCAGACTTGGAGACTTGGGTACAGGACAAGTTAGGCAACATTCCTTGCACGGGAGAGAATCTCTGTGGCAAGAACTGGCAGGAAAAGGCTAACGAGTTAGATGCTGACAATACCACTCTAGATAGATTGCCAAAATCTACAGCCACTCCAGCCAAAAAGAAGCCTTATAGAAAACCCTCTTTCAGCAAAAAGAGGAAATTTTATCCTTCCTATACCCAGCAGAGTCAAACTCAGGGTCAGGTTGCCCAAAAGGGACAAACTAGACAGCAAAAGAAGCCAAAAGGCCCGAGAGCCCAACCTGCTCTGCAGGTTCAGCCCCCTCAAGGGCTTTGACTCCTTCCTAGAGAGCTTAGCCTTCCTGCCTCTGAGGGGTCCCCAACCTCCCAATATCCCAGGCAGGTTAATAGTTACCCCCTTGTTGTCTATCCAAGTTCTGTTGCCTGTTAATTGTAAACACAAATCGAATGTTTTGAGATGTGTATTTAACTGGTTCTATGTAAACAGCACTGATGGAAAATAGCGCGGTATATAAGTGCATGTAATAAATAATAAAAATAAATAAATAAAATGCCACTTTGCCGACAGATGGCATCAGATAACAGCAGATGATTGGACTCTGTCCATTGTAGGAGAGGGGTACAAGCTCCATTTTCACAGCATGCCCCCTCCTACAATTCTAAGGCAATTCAATTCTTAAACATCCGCAGACAATCTGCTAGATCACAAGGTCTGAACACTTCTTGCCCAAGGGGCAATAGAAGAGGTACCCATTCTTCAACGGGGTGCAGGTTTCTACTCCCCCTATTTTCTTATTCCAAAGAAAACAGGAGCACACAGACACATTCTAGATCTCAGAGAATTGAACAAATACCTGTTCCAAGAGAAGTTCAAAATGATTTCTCTAGGAACTCTTCTGCCATACCTTCAAAGCCAGGATTGGCTTTGCTCTCTAGACTTAAAGGATGCATACACTCACATTCTGAACCATCCAGATCACAGGAAATTTTTACAATTCCTTTTCAAGGGAAGACATTTCCAGTACAGGTTCTTCCCTTTGGTCTGGCTTCAGCACCAAGAGTATTCACGAAATGCATGGCAGTAGTAGCTGCATTTCTGCGAACCCTGGGGATATTCGTAATCCCATACTTAGACGACTGGCTCATTCGAGCCCCTACAGTTGCAGAGGCCAGCACTGCACTGTCTCGCACAATGCGAATCCTCCAATACTTGGGGTTGGTAATAAACTTCCCAAAATCCCAACTTGTTCCTTCCCAGTGCCTGGAATTCATAGGGGCCTGTCTAGATACCAGACAGGCAAAGGCTTTCCTTCCACAGGCCCGGTGTCCTTCGCATAATGTAACTAGCTTCTCAAGCAGCAGGGAAATCCTCCCTAACTGCTCGGGAGCTACCACAGTTGCTGGGACATATAGCATCCACAGTTCATGTAGTCCCATATGCTTGCCTCCACATGCGAGCAGCTCAGTGGATCCTATCCATACAGTGGACACAGGCCACAGGACATTTATCAGACAAAATAGTAAACTCTCAATGACTAATTTTGTCCCTCCAATGGTGGCAATCACTAGAAAATCTGACAGTGGGGTCTCCTTTCCATCAACCCCTTTTTCGGGCCACCCTAACAGCAGATGCATCACAGGTGGGTTGGGGAGCACACCTGAATCATCACTCTACCCAGGGCTTCTGGACTCCACAGGAGGCTGGTCTACACATAAACCTCCTGGAATTAAGATCAATCTATTTAGCTCTTCGAGTATTCCACGCCCAGCTCAGCTTCAAGACAGTCCTAGTCCAGACGGACAATTAAGTAGCCATGTTCTCTGTGAAGAAGCAGGGTGGGACAGGCTCTCTGTCGTTATACAACAAAGCTTTACGACTGTGGGCCCTCGCCAGAGAGTATCAAATTCACCTTCTAGTGGTATATCTTCCAGGTATTCAAAACCTTTGGGCAGACAAACTCAGCCAAGTACTGCTACCTCACGGGTGGTCTCTCCACCTAGACCAGGTGGCAAAGATTTTTCTTCTCTGAGGCACTCCAGACATAGACCTCTTTGCAAGTCCACTGAATGCCAAACTTCCCCGGTTCTGTTCCAGGATTCCGGCTCACAGTTGTCAGGCAAGGGATGACTTCCTCCTTCACTGGGATCAGGACTTCCTTTATGCCTTCCCACCCATTCCCCTCATCCCCAAAACACTCTTTAAGCTTCAGAGAGACAGGGGTCGCATGATTCTCATAGCTCCACGATGGCCACGCCAAGCGTGGTATCCCCTGCTTCTACATCTCTCTCAAGCTGCACCTCTGGAGTTAGGGCATGCTCCAGATCTCCTTTCCCAAGAGGACGGGACACTATGGCACCCGAGTCCCCAGTCCCTGCATCTCACGGCCTGGTTGCTGAAGGCTAAGACCTCCAGGATTTCAACCTGTCCCAACAGGTAAAGGATATCCTTCAGGCGTCTAGAAAACTTTCCACAATAACATCTTATGCCTTCAAGTGGAAACGTTTCACTATATGGTGCTCCAAGAAGGGATTAAACCCCCTTGTCATACCTTTAGAATCGATACTAGAGTATCTCCTTCACTTATCGAATCCTGCTCTAAAGACCAATTTGGTAAGAGTCCATCTTTGTGCAATTGCAGTTTCTTATAAGCCTATGAATGGACAACCAATTTCCTCTCATCCACTCATATCCAGATTTATTAGAGGTCTTCTGTTGACCAAACCTCCCATTAAGCCACCACCGGTGGCATGGGATCTAAATCTAGTTCTCGGGCAGCTCATGAAGCCGCCTTTTGAGCCATTTGCCTCTCTCTGCTCTGGGAAGAGCAGTGCCTTCACAGTGCTCTGCTAGAGAGGTGGATATTTAACTCCTGTGACAACTTTGCTGTGAGTTCTAGCTGTCTATTTATTTATTGTTGTCTTATTGGTGTGCTACTTCACCTCCCTGTTCCCTTTAGTTTTGCACTTCAGCTTTCTCAGCTGTATAACTTACCTTGCCTCTCTCAACTAACTGGCCTTTGTGTGGTAGCCAGGTTAACTGTTACGTTAAATTAAATATCTCTCCCTGCTCTGTCCCCAGAACCTGCTACGTTTTAAACTTTTTTTCCTTCTCTAGCCTACATGAGGGACTAACCCCCTCCCCCCCCTGCTGAGGGTACAGGACAGGATACCTTGTAACAGCCCTCTTTTAATAGGTCTTATTTCCCTCCCGAACAGCCACCTGCCCCTGGGGTAATTGTAGCTTCATAGGTACTTACACGTCTTAGAGGAAAGGGGCTTCTCTCAGGTGCAGCTCTTTATCCAAATAAGTCATACACTGAGGACCTGAGATTAATTAAGCTTCAGGTGAACAAGGTATATTAGAGGTATTAGATACACTTTTATTAGTATAAGCATCTACACCAACCCTTAGTAAATACATTTTTATAGACCTAAACACAAGCTTTAAACTAAGATGCAGACAACAGTCCAGCAGCAAGATGGGGGCTTTTGCATTGAGTGCCACATGTATGATTTTCTCCCAGTTGGTGAGAGGTCTTACGTATGCACTAAGTGCAAGGAGCTCTTTGCTCTCAGGGGACAAGTCCGTTCTCTAGAGGCTAGAGTAACAGACCTGGAAGACATAAGAAAGACAGAGAAGTACATGGACGAGACCTACAGGGATATAGTCCTGAAGTCCCACCTCCAGTCTGGCAGCATCTCTGTTGCCATGGGGGAGAGAGATCACGTGACAGGAGAGCATCACCCTGGTGTGGCAGGACGTGATCCTGTAACTAGGACCTGTCCTCCAGGTTATGTAAAACCCTCTCGCATCGAGGACGTTTCTCCAGGGCCATGTGCCCATGAGGGGAAGGTTAGGACAGCTGTTATAGTTGGTGATTCAATCATTAGGCATGTAGACAGCTGGGTGGCTGGTGGACGTGAGGATCGCCTGGTAACATGCCTGCCTGGTACGAAGGTAGCGGACCTCACGCACCGCCTAGATAGGATCTTAGATAGTGCTGGGGAGGAGTCTGCTGTCTTGGTACATATTGGTACCAATGACATAGGAAAATATGGTGGGGAAGTTCTGGAGGCTAAATTTAAGCTTTTAGGTAGGAAGTTGAAATCCAGAACTTCCAGGGTAGCGTTCTCCAAAATGCTTCCTGTTTCACTTTCAGGACCCAAAAGGCAGGCAGAGCTCCGGAGTCTCAATGCGTGGATGAAACGATGGTGCAAGGGTGAGGGGTTTGGATTTCTTAGGAACTGGGGAACATTCTGGGGAAAGGAGGGGCTCTTCCGAAGGGATGGGCTTCACCTTAACCGGGATGGAACCAGACTGCTGGCATTAACCTTTAAAAAGGAGATAGAGAAGCTTTTAAACTAGAAAATAGGGGAAAGCCGACAGTCACCCAAAAGTGCATGGTTCGGAAGAAGGTATCCTTGAAGGATACTACCAAAAGCAGTGAGCTTCCAAAAAAGAGTAAAGTAGCCCAAATGCCCTTCCGTATGGTGCAGACAGAGCGTAAAGATTCCAAATTACCCATGCCTACCAATAGCCAGATTAATATTAATAAAATACAGTATCTAAAATGCTTATATGCAAATGCTAGAAGTCTAAACAATAAGATGGGAGAGTTAGAATATATAGCACTAAATGAGAGGTTAGATATGATTGCAATCTCAGAGACATGGTGGAAGGAGGATAACCAGTGGGACACTGTGATACCTGGATACAAACTATATCATAATGATAGAACTGATCAAATTGGTGGAGGGGTTGCGCTCTATGTTAGAGAGGGCATTGAGTCAGAAAGGATTAAAGTTTTGCAGGAAACAAAATTTGCTGTAGAATCTCTATGGATTGAGATTCCATGTATGAAGGGGAAGGTGATAGCAGTGTGGGTGTACTATCGACCGCCTGGCCAGAATGAACAAATGGATGATGAAATGCTCAAAGAAATCAAGGATGCTAACAAACGTCACAGCAGAGTAGTAATAATGGGTGATTTCAATTACCCCAGTATCGACTGGGTCAGTGTCACGGCAGAACATGCTAGGGAGATAAAGTTTCTAGATGAAATAAATGACTGTTTCTTGGAGCAGCTGGTTCATGAACCAACCAGAGGGGAACCACAAAAAGCAAGAAGCCAAAAGTCAGGACGATTCAAATCCAATTTATTGAAACAGACCCCGACGCGTTTCGGCAAAAAATGCCTTCATCAGGGGGTAGCAGCTACAATATAGATATATATATATATAAGTAATACAAATCATAAAACATAAAAACGTAAAAAGGGAACTCAAAATAATAAGCCATAACATTTAAAATATTATATATTATAATATAGTATTATGTAAACCAAAAGAGGGGGGACTGGTGAACCTATTATCAATGTAATTAAACAAAAACAAAGTGTATATAAACGCAGGACACAGAAATGTAAATAGTAATAATAAATAAAAATTATAAAATAACAGCATAACCACTTGAACAAATATAATAAAGGTGTAAGGAAAAAATTATAAGAAAAAATTATTGTAATAAAAAGGTTATTGTAGTAAAAAGGTAATAAACAATTCTTGAGACAATAACTTAAGTCTTATAAAGAAATTATAAAAGAATATGGACATAAAGAGAAATGTTCAAAACTCTTATACTCACATATGACCCTGTTCATAGACCGATAATGTAATGTTAAGTCCAGAGTTGGGCGTGTTCTGTCTCGCTATATTAAAGAGACTTGATATCGCCTAAATTAAACTATAAATATAACAGCTAAAGGTAGTTACAAGTGGTAACGTAAAACTGAGTTAAAATCAAACATGTTAAAAATGTCACAAAATAAGTGAGAACTTACATATAAATAGATAAACAATAATGGACTATATAATCTATGTATATGAATGTATACAGCTATAAATTATGCATATAAATCTTGTGGTAACTTCTGATTAAAAATTATTATGGAGACTAAATACATAAAAATGAATAATAAAATAAAATACAATCAAATAAATATATATGTATAATACCTTATTATATTATTTTGTAAGTGTATGCTAATTAGCAAACCAATTATCAAACCATATAGGTATATAAGAACGTTTTAAATTGATAATGGTAAACAGTGAATCACAGATTGAGAATCTATATAGCACCATGGAATCAAGCCAGGGAAACTATAGTTACTATCCAATAATTAAAAATGCACAAATAAAATGATACTATAAATGAAAATAAATTAAATTGTATACTTAACATAACATGAGTATGAAGATAACATCGAATAGTCTGAATAGTGAACTAATGAATGTATTTATTTGTTCATGAATATTCGTATTAAGAGGGGAAACCGATAACTGTGAAATGATGCTCCCTATTAAATTTAATATAAAGGACAAGATAACAGACGTGAATAAACGTGTATTTTATTTTATTATTCATTTTTATGTATTTAGTCTCCATAATAATTTTTAATCAGAAGTTACCACAAGATTTATATGCATAATTTATAGCTGTATACATTTATATACATAGATTATATAGTCCATTATTGTTTATCTATTTATATGTAAGTTCTCACTTATTTTGTGACATTTTTAACATGTTTGATTTTAACTCAGTTTTACGTTACCACTTGTAACTACCTTTAGCTGTTATATTTATAGTTTAATTTAGGCGATATCAAGTCTCTTTAATATAGCGAGACAGAACACGCCCAACTCTGGACTTAACATTACATTATCGGTCTATGAACAGGGTCATATGTGAGTATAAGAGTTTTGAACATTTCTCTTTATGTCCATATTCTTTTATAATTTCTTTATAAGACTTAAGTTATTGTCTCAAGAATTGTTTATTACCTTTTTACTACAATAACCTTTTTATTACAATAATTTTTTCTTATAATTTTTTCCTTACACCTTTATTATATTTGTTCAAGTGGTTATGCTGTTATTTTATAATTTTTATTTATTATTACTATTTACATTTCTGTGTCCTGCGTTTATATACACTTTGTTTTTGTTTAATTACATTGATAATAGGTTCACCAGTCCCCCCTCTTTTGGTTTACATAATACTATATTATAATATATAATATATTTTAAATGTTATGGCTTATTATTTTGAGTTCCCCTTTTTTACGTTTTTATGTTTTATGATTTGTATTACTTATATATATATATCTATATTGTAGCTGCTACCCCCTGATGAAGGCATTTTTTGCCGAAACGCGTCGGGGTCTGTTTCAATAAATTGGATTTGAATCGTCCTGACTTTTGGCTTCTTGCTTTTTGTGGCTCCCTTGGACTATTGCAAGAACAGCGCTCCTTGTTCCCCTTTGCCAACCAGAGGGGAAGCCATACTGGACCTAGTCCTTAGTGAAACACCAGATCTGGTGCAAGAAATAAGGGTGTTGGGACCACTTCACAGTGATCATAGTATGATTGTGTTTGATTTAATTAGTGAAGGAGTGATAATAAAGAAATCCACAGTACTACATTTTAACTTTCGAAAGGGAGACTATGATAAAATGAGGAATATAGTTAAGAAAAAACTAAAAGGAGCGGTTGCAAAGGTTAAAGACTTACATCAAGCTTGGGTGTGGTTTAAAAATACTGTCCTGGAAGCCCAGACCAGCTGTATTCCACGCATTAAGAAAAGTGGAAGAAAGTCCAAAAAACTGACAGCATGGTTTAAAGGAGAGGTCAGAGAGGCTGTTGTTGCCAAAAAAGCATATTTCAGGAAATGGAAAAAAGAGCCAAACAACCAAAACTGGAAACAGCACTAGCCCTGTCAAGTTAAATGCAAAGCATTGATAAGGCAGGCAAAGCAAGAATTTGAGAAGGAACTTGCTACGGAATCAAAAACACGAAATAAAGACTTTTTCAAGTACATTCGTAGCAAAAGGCCTGTGAGAGAGTCAATTGGACCATTAGATGATAGAGGGGTAAAAGGGGCATAAGAGGAGACAAGGTTATAGCAGAGAAACTGAATGAATTCTTTGCTTTGGTCTTTACTGAGGAAGATGTAGGGATGTTACCCAAGACTGAAGTGGTATTTAAAAGTGATACTGCAGAGGAATTGAGAGAAATAACGCTACACCGGGAAGATGTATTACAACTATTTGATAAACTGAATAGTAGCAAATCACCTGGACCGGATGGTATACATCCAAGAGTGTTGAAAGAACTGAAATATGAGATTGCAGACCTGCTATTAGTAAACTGTGAACATTCATTAAAATTATCTGTAATACCTGAAGATTGGAGGTTTGCCAATGTAACGCCAATTTTTAAAAAGACCTGGAAAAGGTAATAACTAGTGAGGTTATCATATTTGCAGACGACACAAAACTGTTTAAAGTTGTTAAAACCCATCAGGACTGTGCAAAACTGCAGGAAGATCTGGATAAATTGGAAGACTGGGCATCCAAATGGCAAATGAAATTTAATATGGACAAGTGCAAAGTTATGCACCTAGGAAAGAACAACCCACACTATGGTTACACGATGCAAGGTTCCACATTGGGAACCACCACCCAGGAAAAAGATTTAGGAGTCATCGTGGATAACGTGTTAAAACCCTCCGCCCAGTGTGCAGCAGCAGCCTAGAAAGCAAATAGAATGCTAAGTATCATAAGGAAAGGAATGGAAAATAAAACAAAGGATATTATAATGCCTCTGTATCTTTCCATGGTACGACCGCACCTTGAATATTGTGTGCAATTCTGGTCGCCGTATCTTAAAAAGGATATAGTGTTATTAGAAGAGGTACAGAGAAGAGCCACCAAAATGGTAAAGGGGATGGAAGGCTACTCCTATGAAGAGAGGCTACAAAGGTTAGGGCTCTTCAACCTGGAAAAGAGACGGCTGAGGGGAGATATGATAGAGGTCTATAAATTAATGAATGGAGTGGAACGGGTAAACGTAGACCGATTGTTTACGCTATCAGAATATAGAAAGACTAGGGGACATGTAATGAAGCTACAGGGTAAACTATTTAAGACAAATAAGAGAAAATATTTTTTCACTCAACGTGTAATCAAACTCTGGAATTTGTTACCGGAGGATGTAGTAAGAGCTGTTAGTGTAGCTGGGTTTAAAAAAGATTTGGACAAGTTCCTGGAGGAAAGGTCCATAAACCATTACACAGGTCTGCGACTAAAAAGCTGTTTGATTATTTTCACCTAATTTCCATGTATTTTGGTGTGCTGAAAGCAAAATATTGAAAAAACTCCTAGACGTCATGATTTGCCACAACATGCAAAATTGTCTTCAAATTTATCAAATCTTTTCAAATTACTATTAATTAATTCAAATTGCTATTAATTAATTCACATAAGTGCATTTAAGATATAAAATGCCAAAAAAACCTTAAAGGGGTTGTCAGAGTTATATAAAAAAAATATAGCACTGTAAATCTGATGGTCAGCAATATATACATAAGCTAAGCAAGTTTTAAGTCCGTGCTTCTAATGGTAGAAGGGGTTAATCTATCCTGAAGAATCCAGTGGGAGGGAAACACAGGGCAGATAGCAGCAGCTCCGGTCAATGCAAGGGGGCGTGGCCAGCACTGTGACGTCTCGTGTACAGACACAGAGCTGCAGTCTCCTGCATGCCACACTTGTGCACGAATCATCATCAGGTTCTTGGTTCTAGGCTGTTCACACTTTTTCATCGCAATTCGTGTTAGCTTGTCATTCTTCAACCATTATGTTATGGCTCCGCGAAAGTGTATTAATTCGCCAGACAGTTTCTGTTTCATCTGTGGTGAATATAAGTGTTGAAGCAACAGCAGAATATTACAGACTTTTTGAAAAAAGTATACTTTGCATACTTTGGACTAAAAATTGGAGATCAAGATAAAGTCTGGGTGCCTCATAAAGTGTGCAAACGGTGTGTTGAGGACCTCCGAAACTGGTTCAAGGGTAAGAAAAAATCTTTCCGTTATGGGATTCCTATGGTATGGCGAGAGCAAAAGAACCATAGTGACGACTGTTACTTTTGTTCATGCGATGTGAAAGGGTTTAATTCCAAATGGAAGCATTCCATTTCATACCCCAATCTTCACTCGGCAATTCGTCCCATCCCCCATGGCATAGATATACCAGTACCCAAGCCCCCTGCTACCTTGGAAGAGATACCTAGCTCCAATGAAGGTGAAATCATACCTGAACCAGATGACGAATCAAGTTCTGACTTTGAAGATGATACAAGACCAAAATTGTTTTCTCAGGAGGAGATGAATGATTTGGGAAGAGACTTGAATCTTCCCAAAGATGCCACTGAGTTACTCGGATCAAGGCTGTAAAGCAGGAATTTATTGGTGCCAGGAGTGCCATCTTCATGGTTCAGACATCGTGAAAAGGAGTTCGTTCCTTACTTCGCCCAGGAAGACAAGTTGGTTTATTGCATCGATGTCGAAGGTCTGATGGGTCAATTTAAAATCCAATATGATTCAGAGCAATGGCGTCTTTTTATATATCCTTCAAAAAGAAGTCTCAAAGCAGTTTTACTCCACAACGGTTTTTACGCTTCCATACCTGTAGGTCATTCCATACACTTCAAGGAAACCTACGAGAACTTGGAATTGGTTCTTCGTAAACTTAAATATGAAGACCATGGTTGGCAAGTGTGTGGGGACTTGAAGGTCTTGTGCATGCTGCTAGGGCAACAAGCTGGGTATACCAAATATCCTTGTTTTCTGTGTCTATGGGACAGTCGAGACCGACAAAATCACTGGACCAAGAAGAGTTGGCAGCCAAGGGTGCTAACAGTCAGTGAAAAAAATGTCCTCTGAGAAACTTTGGTACCTTGGAGCAGACACAAGAAGAGCGAGACCCTCTTGCAAATCAACCAGAGATACACACGAAGCTAGAGTGGAGGATGAACACACATACTTTTTTTTTTTTTTTTATTGAAAGACAGCAAATTGACACAAAGCACACAAACGTCTTATAGGCTAAGTGCATGATACAATAGCAAAAGGTAGCGATGCAAAAAATGCAAACATCTAACAATAATCCAACAGAGTGTCTTTTTTTTTCCCCCTCCCCGTTCTTCCCCCCCCGACCAACTCATCCTCAATCCACAAGGAGGACTCTCATAACATTCTGCTTACCCCCCCTCCAACCCCCCACCCTCCCCCTCCCGCCCACCCCACCATCTCCTCCTCCCCCCCTCTGAACCTCCTCATCAGCCACAAGTGAAGAGAGCGGACCAGCATATCTGTGCATATGAAGCAAAAGAAGGGAAACTCGAGGACTCCATCTCAAAGGAAAGCACAGAGCCTACCCCCCCCGACAGAATACACAGAGCCCTCATATCCTCACGAGCCATAGTGCAGGACAAACGCTTCCCAGATCTGCTCAAAGCGGGGCAATCGCTGTTTGCTGGCTGCCACCCCATGCTCCATTGTATACGTATCCCACATCCGTTCTAACCAAGCGGAGAAGGGCGGCGGCAGACTCTGCTTCCACGCAGCAGCCACAGATAGCCGCGCTGCATTCAGACCATGCCGAATTAAGGCCAACTGAGGACTACGTGCCCCAGGCACCCTAACACCAAAAAGAAAAATGCCTGGATCCCAGGGAATGGCCAACCCAACCAATTGATTTAAACGATATTGGATCCCCCTCCAGAAGGTTCGGACACGAGGACAGGACCACCAGATATGCGCCAAAGTACCTTTTTGTCCACAGCTCCGCCAGCACAGATCCAAGCTCCCCGGATACGCGTGAGCAATGCGCTCAGGTGTCATATACCATCTGTATAATAGCTTATAGTTAGTTTCACGGACATTAATCGCCACCGAACTTTTCCACAGCCTGCCCTCGACCTGTTCCCATTGCTGCTCAGAAAAGTGGAGGCTCAAATCAGAATTCCATTGCTCTCTATACTGGCCCAATCTCGGCTGCTGCGCCTGCAAATGGGCATATAAAGTTGCTATAAGGCCTTTCGTGGTTGTACACTCCACGCAATAACGCTCCACGTCCAACATATCACGGGCCACCTGAGACCGCACGCTGCGAGCCTGAACCCAGTGGGCCACCTGCATATATTGAAAAACATGACAATCGGGGAGGCCAAATTCCTCCTGAAGGGCACTAAAGGATCGCAACCTACCCTCATCGAACAATTGACCAGCCCGACTGAGTCCTTGATGCCCCCACACCCGGAAAACTGGATCACTCATCCCAGGGGGGAACAGAACATTATCCACAATGGGCGACAGAGGAGTCAGATCCGCCCCCTGGGGCCGAAATGATTGGTCCCAGCAACGGAAGGTATGCAAAATATATGGATTGGTGAGGCGTAGACCACCTCGCAACTTAGGACCGAGCCACAGCCGGTCTCCTAATCCCACTCCCCCCCGCGATATGCATTTCCAGCTGTATCCAACGTTTGGGGCTAACCGGATTCATCCATTCCACCCCGGCACGGCACTGTGCCGACGCATAGTACCAATGGAGGTTAGGTGCCCCCATGCCCCCAGAACGCATGCGCATATAGAGGATTCGACGCGCTATACGCGGCCTACGAAACTGCCAGATAAACTTCATGAGCATAGTTTGCCAGCCAGCCAACGTTCCTCGAGACAGGGGGATAGGGAGTGTTTGAAAGAGGTACAAGAATCTCGGGACAACCACCATCTTAACCACCGCTATACGCCCAAACCATGAGAGCGTCAAGCCAGCCCAGGACTCCAAATCGCGCCGAACCTGGTGGAGTAACGGATCATAATTAGCCTTAAAAAGCGCCGTCCGCTCCACTGTCAGGTTCACCCCTAAATAGCGAAGGGCCCCTGCCACCCACCGAAAAGGATAGGAAGCCCTCAACTCCCCACAAACCGCCTCTGGGACCCCAACATTGTGAATCTCTGATTTAGTGTAGTTGATTTTGAATACAGAGACCTGGGAAAAGGCCTCAAAGAGCAGCATAGCAGCAGCAAGGGACGCAACCGTTTTCACCAGTGATAAGATGATATCATCTGCAAAAAGTGCAATTCTGTAGTCGGTAGAGCCCACTCATACGCCCTCAATGTCCGGGTGCTCTCGAAAGCTTTGCGCCAAAGGTTCCATCACCAGCACGAACAGCAATGGCGACAAAGGACAGCCCTGGCGGGTACCCCCTTCTAGCTGAAAATTCCGCGACTGACCCCCGTTAACCCGAACACAGGCTGTAGGGTTCTGATATAAGCTACGGACCCAACGAATAAAGTTTGGACCAAACCCCATCGCATCTAGCACGCACCAAAGGTAGCCACAGCTAACACGATCAAAAGCCTTCTCAGCGTCAACTCCCACCAGGAGAGTCGGCTGAGAGTCCTGTCGAGCAGTATGAATAACCTGTAACATTCGCCTAATATTGTCTGCCGCCTGCCGCCCTGGTACAAACCCAACCTGATCTGGATGCACCAGAGCTGGGAGAACTCGATTTAATCGTGCAGCCAGTACTGAAGCCAAGATTTTAACATCTGTGTTTAGTAGGGAGATGGGGCGGTATGAGGCGGCTTCATGCAGGGGCTTACCCGGCTTAGGGATCATCGCTATAAGAGCCTCGTATTGAGAAGGGGATAGCGGTCCCCCCCAGCAGTACCTCATTAAAGAGCACTACCAAAGTTGGAGTTAATTGAGCATGAAACCTTTTATAGTATTCCGCAGGGAAACCGTCGCTATCCGGCGCACCTCCATTTTTTAACCGGCGAATTGCAATTTCCACCTCTTCCACCGTGAAATCAGCTTCTAAGTGATCTCTGTCCGAGTCTTGCAACCGCGGCAAAGTTACCGTCCATAGGAAGCCCTGCACATGTGAGGAGTCAAAAGGCTCAGCTTTATAAAGCCGCTCCAAAAATGTGGCAAAGACCTCGCGTATCTCTCGGGAGATCACCCTCCTCTGCCCCCCGGAGTCTCGAATTTCACGAACCACCCTCCTAGTGTGCTGCTGTCGAAGGCGTAAAGCAAGAAAGCGACCCGGCTTATTCCCCTGCTCATAAAAAGTTTGTCGTAATTTCCGACGGTTATTATCCAATTCTCTTTGCAAACACGTAGCTAAGCGGGCACGAGCTGCCCGCCATTGACGCAAGGCTCGTTTAGAGTCGGTCCGAGCGTGTTCCATCTGGAGACGGGAAGCTTCCCCCAACAGTTGGCAATGCTCCCGTTTCCAAGCCCGCCTAGTACGGGCCGCTTCCGCTATTAGTCGGCCCCGAGCTGTAGCTTTGAAGGCGCCCCATACCATGGGAAGGGGAACCTCCCCAGAATCATTTAACTCAAAATTTTCAGTTATAAAGCGGCCGTGCTCCTGAACAGCGCATTGTCGCAGAAGAAAGCGTGCATCTAGTCGCCAAAGCCAATGTCGCGCAGTGGAGAAATCCGCCGGAAGCGTAATCCAACACGGGGCATGATCTGACCATGTCAATGCTCCATGCCCAGCCTCCACTCTCTCATCCATCAGGCGCTGATCCAATAGAAAATAATCTATGCGGGTATGCACCTGATGAACAGGGGAGTAGTATGTATAACTTTTTTCCCCTTCATGTGTATCCCTCCAAATGTCACGCAAGCCTAGGTCCAGCATAAATTTGCGCAATGCTTTGCTGGGCCCAGCCGCCATCCTCACAGTGCTACCCGTCGAATCCATATGCGGAACCATGTGAGCATTGCAGTCCCCGCCCAATAGTATAGGACCTTTCGCAAATTCAGCTAACAGGGCTGTCAGCCGCGTAAAAAAGGCTACTTGGCCTTCATTAGGGGCATAAATATTAGCTAGCGTTAATAATTGGCCCTCCAATCGGACATTCATAAAAAGTCACCTTCCCAAAGTGTCTTTCTGAACCTCTTCTACACGGAGGGATAAGCATTGATGAAAGAGTAAGGCCATGCCACATTTCTTGCGGCCATTCAAGTCAGATGCTACCCAAATTTCAGTATAAGGAGTACGTTTTAACCACCCCTGAGAGCTACTACGGAGATGTGTCTCCTGTAAAAACACAATATCGGCTTTCAAGGCTCTCAATTCCGAAAACAGCAAAGAATGCTTTCTAGGGGAATTGAGGCCCTTCACATTCAGAGAAATCACTTTTAACATAGATAGTCAATCACCTTACATCCCTGCACCGCTGTCCCACTCGCCCATTTAAGCCAGCCTCCCTTATCGCTTGTAGAACCACATAATTGTAGCAGTGCAAGCGGACTCACACCCCTCCACCCTCTAACAGCCCTTGGAGGTTCACCCCACATCCCCAAGTGTTCCCCAGCCCATGAAAGCACCCATAAACCCTTTCGCCCCACACCCTCCCCCCTACCCTCTCCCAGCAGTACGCACCCCCCAACAAAGCCTACCCCCCTCCCCGTCAGTACCACCCGCCTGTCAGAGAAAAAACAGGACACGGTTAAACTGACCCCCAACCCAGCCCCTTCTGGGCTCCCATACAAAGAAAACCATGATAAAGTCACACAAAAGGATTTCCCCCTTTTTCTTTGTTACCATGCATCAGTGTAGGGAAGATCCCACCGTGCCCCGCAACATGACAGAGTCATGGACCCCCCCGGACCGTTATGGCAAAAAGCCAATACTAATAGCCCCATACAACCAGAAACATTGATCATAAACAAAGCATAACAGAAAGGGGGGGAGTGTAATTGTGCCCAACGGGACAGACACGGCAGCCCCAAAACTAAAGGACCCCTGAGGAAGCCCCCAGTGTCAGTAAGTCAAAAGCGCAGAATCTGAGAAGAGTCAGGCGGGCTTTCCCACCCGAGTCCATTTCGAGCGCTGCGGCTTAGAGGCCGGAAGTGCAGGTAGCGCAATATCTTCCACCAGACCTGCTTGACGGAGAGCTCTCCAAGCCTCGGTATGGTCCTTAGCTGAGAGCTTTTTGTTTCCCAAGAGGAAATTCATCCGGAACGGAAAAGACCAGGAGTAGCGTATCCCTTTATTGTTCAGCACCGCTATGATTGGCTTCATCTCTCTGCGTCGAGCCAGCGTAAAGGCCGAGAGGTCCTGATACACAGCTACTGTTGCCTCTTGGTACTGGATGTTTTTTTTTCTCCCGACCACGTCGCAGAAGAAGTGCCGCATCTGTAAAGCGCAGAAATTTGGCAATAACATCCCGAGGTTGATTGTTAGGGGGCTTCCCCAGGGCACGATGCACTCGCTCAATCTCCATTCCAGGGCCATGGAGTGCAAGTTCCTCTGTTGTGAGCAATTCGCCCATCAAAGTTTTGAGGACCACTGTCAGGTCTTCAGCGCCCCCCGCAGCCTCCGGGATTCCTCGAAAGTGCACAATGTTGCGTCGGGAGCGGTTTTCAATGTCATCAATTTTATAGGTCAACTCCATCGCCTGCGAGCTATGCCTATCTACAGCACATTGTAAATCCACCAGTGCACCATCATAATCTTCTACTTTTGTCTCTACCTCCTCCACTCGGGTGTCTAGGTCTTTTATGTCACCCCTAAGATCCGCAATAGTGCTCATCACCTCCTCACGCATGGATCGAAACTCTCCAGCCAGATCTTCAAAGCCCTTCCGGAGTTTCCACTGAAGGAGGGCGTGTGAGGAGAGCGCCGCGAGGCCCAGATCGTTTTCACTCAGTTTCTCATCGCCTGAGCCCTCCGAGGAGGGCTTATGGGTTGGACTGGGCTGGGAGCTACTCTTAACCAGGAGGCGCTGAGAGGCTCGCATTTTCTCCCGGGCTTCGAGCCCCTTGGTCTTGGCAGCCATGGGTATATTTGATAAAGGAGCAGCTACGAGGAGGAGCGTGGCAGGTATCAGTGGGTAATACAAAAATAGAAAAATTAAAATTGTAGCAATGTTCCACTCTTGGGCAGCAGAGGGCGCTCCAGGATCACTGAAGCCGGCAGGGCAGAGGAAGCAGAGGGCAGAGGTCTCTCCGATGCAATCAATACACGTGCAGTGATCTTAGCTGACACAAAAAGAAAGGGTGTTTGGTGCAATTAGCAGAGAGCGGGGGAATCAACAGCACAACGCCAAAGACTCACCGGACCAGACTCGGCGGCCAGGCAGAAGAGGGGAGGGCCCCTCTACCAGATCAACCAGTCCTGGAAGCAATAGGCCGCTGAGAGCCCGAGACGGGCTTGTTGAGTGAAGACCTCGTGACTTGATTTTCCCGCCGAGGAGGATTGGAACGCAGACAGGCCTGTGCGTTCCAGGAGCACGCGGTAATGGCCACCAAGCTAGTCCAGCACGAGCCCTGCGCCCGGGCACTCCAGATATCGCAGCACTCTCACCTCCTCCAAAGCGTGCCGCTACGATTAAAGCAAGGTAAGGCAATGGGGCGCAGCGCAGGATCCGCCGGGAAGCCAAGCTGAGTCACTGCTCCAGTGTTGCGCGTCGGGTCAAACAGCCCCGCGGACACACTCGGTCGCCGCACGATCCCCTCCAGCCAGCAAATCCCGATGCAGCAGCAGCGCCAGGGCACTTCTCCCCCGAGGGTGCTAAAAAGGGAGACCTTCTCCCAGCAATGTCAGCGTCCGGCTCTAGGACTGCAGCTCTAGCCGCGGGGTGAGATGCCGCCGAGTTTCAGGCACCGTCACATACCTCCGACCATCCTCCCAAGGCTCAAGTCAAGACGGCAGACACTCAGCACTCAGATCCAGGTATGCAGGGGGAATTTCGCTATGGATATGCAAGTGATAGCTGAATTAGAGGGAGCACCCAGGCAGAGCTAGTCTAAAACGCGGCCATTTCTTCACGGGCTCGAACACAAATACTTTATTGAATCCCCAACGTGTTTCGGCAGGTGCCTTCTTCGGGGGGAGGGTACTATGATACAAAAATATATTAAAAACCATATATTAAAAACCATGTATAAAAAGATAAAGATACCAAAATATAATTGAGCTGGGGGACGGAGCCTGATGTCCAGCGGGTAAGACGCTTCGCGCTGAAGCTCCCGAGAGGCCTACTTAGAATCCTGACATAATACCTATACAAACTTACTATTTCGCTCCGGGCTGACCGGGGTACCTCGGGGGGGATGGCGGCCCATAAACCAGCGCGCTTGGACTTCGGGTCTCCTTCTTCTTCTCACGGAAAACGCTCCAAAACAGAGGTGTCCTCCCCACAGAAGATGGTTCCATTTCGGGAGAACCCCGAAATGCACCTGGAGATTTTAGAGGAAATACGCGGCGTGAAGGAATTGGTGCAGTCCAATGGAGAAGCGCTTAGAGCCATGCGAGAAGACTTTGGAGTGCTCCAGGACCGACTTGAAAGTCTCTCATTACGGCAGGACAATATGGCGGGGGTCCTCGACTCGCACGCGGTGCGCTTGGGCACACTGGACAAGGCTGAGCGCCAGATACAGAATCTTCAAAAGGAGTTAGAAGATAGCAATAATCGAGCCCGTCGCAACAATGTGAGGCTCATTGGAATACCGGAGGGGGTGGAAGCGGGAGATATGAGAGAATTCCTGCTCAAAACTCTTCCCTCCTTGCTGAAGATCACCTTTCATAAAGAACTGGAAATCGATCGTGCACACCGTGTTCCTACCCACATGGCGCTCAACCGAACGACCCCCCGGCCTATTATCTTTCGCTTGCTACGATATCAACAAGTGGAACAAATTTTAAATGCTGCCCGGGCGAACCATCATTTGGAATTTGAAGGTCACAAAGTCTCCTTCTTCCCTGATTTGGCAAAGCCTACAGTCGACTGACGGAAGAAACTCCTTGCTTTTCGCCCTCGACTTCAACAGCTACAGGCTCGCTTTGGCCTGTTGTATCCCGCGAAGCTCCGAGTGACTCTCCACAACCAAACCAGGACATTCGAAGATCCTGATCTACTATCAACATTTTTAGACTCCAAAGAGGCAGAGCAGATGCGCTAATCCAACGACTTGGACTTTTATTTGCCGGCTCTGGCCGCCATTTTGAAGGGCCCGATGCGGCGGTCATAGTTAAGCACAGAGACTACTTGGACTTTCTTTCTTTCTTTCTATGACTTTTGTTTTGTGGTCTCCTATCCCTCCATGATGTGTGCCTCGGTCGGATTCGGAGCACGCACAGTCCTACAGGTTATGTGTTTTTTCAATTACGGCCTTCTCTGGGGCTTCTCCCCGCAGACACATGGTCGCCAGTAATTTTTGGGGTTCTGCTTCTTCTCTACCGCGCTGCGGTTTTTCTTTTTTAATGTGGGGCGCTTCATTGTATTATCTAAGCTTATTTTCTTTTATGCCATATGTACAGCCAGATACAGTCAATATGAGGGACATTGTGAAATTATGTGCGCTATCATGCTCAGAATTTTTAACTTGTCTGAATGGCTTTATGTAAAATCTTATCACTCAACGTAAAGGGCATTAATAGTCCAATCAAAAGAAAGAAAATCCTTAGCTATCTTAGCCATGAGCATGCTGATTTAGCGTTTCTTCAGGAAACGCACTTAAACTCTGCTGAAACACTGAAACTCAATGTTAAGCCTTACATGGTGGCTGCCTATTCTCCCGCCGTTTCCAAACGGTGCGGGGTAGCCATTCTGGTTAAGAAATCTTTGCAAGCTACTGTAATTGATACTAGCGCTGACAAGGAGGGTAGATGGGCCCGAGTACATCTTAAGGTTGGAGATAGTGAATTTACATGTATTTGCATTTATGCCCCGAATGTGGACAACCCTGCTTACTATGCAAGTATTGCGCAGTTGGCACAGGCCTCTGCCAATACTCCATTAATACTTGGTGGTGATTTTAATCAAGTGTTAGACCCTCTGATAGATAGACAGCCGCCTAGAACGAGTAGTCCACCCAAGAGTCTTGCTACCGTTACAGCTCTGATGCAAGATCTTGCGCTGGTAGATATATGGAGGCTGCTTCACCCCTCCGACTTAGAGTTCACTTTCTTTTCTGCCCCCCATCACTCCCAATCTAGAATAGATTTCTTTCTCATTTCCAAAGCACTGATTTCTCAAGTAGACACGACTAGGACTCATCCTCTCCATATTTCAGATCATGCTGCCATATCTTTATCATTACGTGTCACTGCGCGGGACGATTCTCCCCGAGCTTGGTTTTTTGATAGATCCCTACTGGGTCAAAAAGATTTTCAGGTTGATATAAAGGCTGCTATCCAAGATTATTTTCATTTTAACTCACCCCATGACACAGCGAGCTGGGCTTGGTGGGAGGGTTTTAAAGCATCTATCCGCGCCACTATAACTAGCTATCAAATTCGGCAGGGGAAACAAAGAAAGCAGCATTTACTGATTCTAGAGCAGCAGATACAAGCTGGGGAGCGTCTCCTCACGTCCCGTACTGACCCATGTATTTTACTCCGTTTACAACGCTTGCGTTTTCAATACAATCAGCTTTTGTACACTGCTGCTGTTAAAAATATTGAATCACAACAAGGGCTATATTATCGGGAAAATAATCGTGCTGGCAAATTATTAGCAAATGCCCTAAAAGGTCAAAAAGAAGCCAAGCGTGTTACCGCCCTCCATAATCCGTCGGGGGGGGGCTTGGTCACTAAAGATACCGAAATCTTAGAACTCTTTCGTGATTTTTATACTCGGCTTTATCAATCTGAATGTGATTTTGAGCCAGATGTATTTGAACGCTTACTTTCAGGGGTACAAAGACCGACCCTATCTGACGAAGATAGAGTGGCCTTGGACACACCATTTACTGTCTCAGAAATTCATTCTGCTATCAAGAAATGTGCCTCAGGTCGAGCCGCAGGCCCAGACGGTCTCCCTGCTGAATTCTACAAAACCTTTTACGCTGACTTAGCTCCAGTTTTGAAAATTTATTTTTCTGCTCTGGCCGAGGAGGGTTCTCCTTCTGGGTCCTTTTCAATGGCAAATGTAGTAGTTTTTGAGAAAGAGGGGAGAGACCCGCAACTAACAGCTAATTATCGTCCAATTTCCCTCCTAAACGCGGACTATAAAATATTTGCCACCATTCTCTCTACCCGGCTCTCGGATAGGATGCCTACCTTAATACACCCAGATCAATGCGGTTTCATTCCTGGTAGATCAACTGCTGACAATGCTCGGACTCTATGCCATGTACTGACTACCGCAGTTAATCTTGATCGCCCATTTGTTGGCCTCTCACTTGATGCTGAGAAGGCCTTTGATCGCTTAGAGTGGCCCTTCCTGTTTGCAGTCCTCCGCTGGTACGGATTCGGGGAAGGTTTTCTCCGTTGTCTTCGCACCATGTACGCACAGCCTACAGCCAGTATATGTGCCAATGCTTTAAAGTCTCAGCCTTTTCCCCTTCAACGCGGCACTCGCCAGGGATGCCCACTGTCTCCACTTCTCTTCGATCTTGCACTCGAGCCCTTGGCTTTACTAATCCGGCAATCGGAGGAGATTCATGGAGTCCCCTTCACCCATAGGGAAATCAAAATTTCAGCGTATGCTGATGACCTTATGCTTTTTGTCTCTATAGACTCAGTACCGGCTGTCCTAGAGCAAATTGGTAAATACTCACAACTGTCCGGTTATAAGATAAATTGGACCAAGTCGGTAGCCTTTCCATTAAATCCTTTGCTTCATCAGGCAGATATGCAACCCTTCCCCTTTTTATGGCAACCTCGCATGGTCAAATACCTTGGGGTTCACTATTGTTCTCCCTTGGAAGACACTATCTCCTTCAATGCCAAAGCCTTAACCTCTAAAGTCCGGGCGCTTACTCACCGCTGGACTCCTTTAACACTTACCTGGTGGGGTCGATTAGAAACCATAAAAATGATGATTGTTCCGAAAGTGAATTATATCTTAGAAATGTTGCCCTGTCTCTTCCCTCGACGTATATATAAAGATATAGAGGGCCTTCTGACTAGATACTTGTGGCAAAACAAGACACCTAGGATAGCGAAACATAAGCTACAAGCAGATAAGGAAAATGGGGGTGTCAGATTCCCTGATTTCCTGAAGTATCATCAATCTTTTCTTCTCAAACAAGGCGCTCGTTGGCTGGAAGATCCAGTACCGAGTAGACCTGTGTGGCTAGACATAGAAGAGGACCTTTGCAAACCGATTCCTCTTACTTTTCTCCCTGGTATGACTCTCCCATCAGACTCCCACTTTCCACCAATGCTTTTAGACACCTTAGGTGCCTTTAATAATCTTATGCACTCTTTAGACTCCCGACTCTGTCCGTTAGACAAGCTCCCACTTTGGTACAACACTCGATTTCGAATACAAAATAAGCCGATGGCGTGGAGCCCCTGGTACACTAGGGGCATTTGGATTCCTAGTCAGTTGTTCCATGAAGGTCGCTGGAAAACTTTTAGTGAATTGCAAATTGAATTTGGTCTCCCAGCGAAACACTACTTTCAGTTGGTGCAACTTCAGCATTGCCTTCGGAGTGCTAAGGTGCTCCCGCCATCGGCCTCCCCTACACAAGGTTGGTTGGAGACTATCCGATCTATCGGTAGTTCACCGGGTGTAGCATCCAATTTTTACAAAACCTTATGTAATGCTATAACTAGAGATACCCCTATAGCGCAGAAAGCATGGGAGAGAGAATTGCATGTGACTTTGACCCCGGAGCAATGGAGCCTTGTCTGGAGTAGAGTGACACGGGTCTCCCGATCCGCCTCACTCACTCAGACACTCTTCTTTCTAGCCCACCGGTGTTTTTACACTCCTGACAGATTGGCCAAATGGAACACTACTCAGGGCAATAGTTGTTGGACATGTCATGCGGCCATTGGTTCACTACCTCATGTTATGTATGAATGTCCCGCACTACAGCATTACTGGCGTCGGGTCTGGGGTCGTATCCAGTCTATTTTGCACTTTCAAGAGCCCCTTTCTTGGAGGATAGTGGGACTTCGCTCAGCTGCGGGGATCCCCTCTCTTCCAAAAACGGCTTACTTCCTTTTGGACTTTATGCTTGGCATTGCTATTTCCCTAATTACGAAATACTGGAAAAATAGCTCCCAGCTGAGCCCCAATGAATGGTGGAATCATGTCTGTCTCTACAGTAAATATGAACAAATACCTCGTATGTTTGCTTCCCCCATTCAGACTCCTCATCATCGATCTAAATGGAAGATGCTCAATGACTATGTACATTCTGCTCAATGCTCTCATCTGACTGTCTAAATTTGTATATATCTTTGTCCCATGATTATTCTGTATCGCAGATACTCTTTTGATTGTTTTGATGTATAATCACTGTTGTTTGGAAGCGCTCACATGCTGACATAATCAGCTAGAGAAGAAGCGTGGGGGTGGGGGGTAATTGGGTTTACTTTTCTTTATTGTATACTTGTTTTGTCTCCTTTGGTGTGTTGTTTCTTTTGTTTGTTGCAAAATGAAAATAAAAGTTTAAAAAAAAAAACAAAATATAATTGAGCTGGCATGACCACTGTTAGTATTCAGGGTTACAATACAATAACATCAAACCACAAATGTAAATAAATAAGTTAACAAGTGTCGTGAGCCCTCTCTGTGCACCTACCGGTGAGATCAGGTATTGCACTGGGCCTCAGTGTAACTGGCCTCCTGGTAGTTGTAGTTGCTGCCAGTTACAAAAATAAGTTGTGGACAACCGATGTAAGGTTAAACAGGGCTTTATTTCCCATTCCCAAATAGGATATTTCAATATGTACAAAAACAAAACATAACCCTTCTTGGGTAAAACAGAAAGAAAACTGTAACACAAAAATGGCTTTCTTTCAGCTTCTTAACAAAAGAAATATAGTTTAAACACAGACCTGTAGCCACCCAGAATAAGGCCTTCTCTTTACCTTGTCAGGCTGCTTATTCTTCTCTATCTTAGTGAGATTATATTATCTGCCAGAGAAAGGCTACAATCCATTTCTTCAATATTCTCTTCAATCACAGAGGCTTCACATTGCATCGGCTCCTCAATAGGAATTAATACCTCTTTACTTTCTCCCCGTGTGGGCTTGGCAAACAGTCCGTCCTGGCTGTGACATACTTCTTTTTCACTAAGGGACAACTGTTTGCTGTTACCACAATTGCTGGGGTTTTGGTAGTAGGAGCCTCCCCTCTGTTGATATCTGTTTGGCAGGCTAAAGAATTCCCCTGCCCCTCTATTAGGAGGAATTACTCTTGCTCTGAGCTCTGCTCTGTTTAGGAACCTGGAACCAGCTGGAACTTCTGACGGCAGCCCTTCTGAAACTCTGTGTCTCACGTACCGCTCAGAGTGTTTTACTTCTGCAGGTAAAAAGCCTTTCCTTTGTTTATTATAAGGGTACTGGAGTTTCTCTGCTCCCCTTAAGCTGGCTTTGGAGGGCTTCTGGACTTCCACAAACTGTCCCTTATCTCCAAGCCATGAACTCCCCCTTTTTGGACCGGAATAAAACTTCCTGGCTTGTACCTTTTTTCTTCTGTCTCTGCTCCAATCTGGGCTGTCACATTCACTCTCACTTTCTGTGTCAAGCTGTCTGTACCTTTCATTCAAGCATTCCTCGGACTCACTCAGACCTCCGTTCAGGCTTCCAATGTGGTAATTAGACAGGCTCTCTTCACAGCTTCTCTCGTCCTCCTCATTCATCCAGTTCCTTCTCTGGGTTTCTCTCCAGCTCCTATCCTGGCTCTTGGTCTGGCTCTTAGTCTGTACCTTGCTCCTGTTCTTGTTCTGCCTAACTGCTTGTGAGCTGAGTTTATCTAGGTATTTCCTAGCTGCACCACTCCCCAGCTGATTAGAGTCAGGTGAGAACCTCCTGGCTTCTCTACTGGCTGGGTGTGTCTCCCTAGCTCGTGACCTCACTTGCTTACGTTGCCCATGGCAACTTTCTACCATGTGCTTTCCCCAAACGTTAGTATTTCCTTGCATTGCAATATCATCTGTCTCCATAGGGGTCACTAATGAGTCTGCTCTGTGACACAAGTATATAAAAAGGTATTATAGATTAAATTAAAATAAAATAAAATAAAATAGATGCAGGGCAAGAAATGAATATAAATGCATAAAAATACAGTACGTTACTCACAAAGAGAAACTTGTGGGTACAAAGACCCTAGTGGTGAATCTTCTTATGTTGTAGCTATCACCATCTGGAAACAATGGACTTTACGAAATGAAACTGTAGTGTATCTATTGAAACTGCAACATGAACAATTTAAAATTGACACTGAGATCTATAGATGAAGTTACATAATGCAAACCAAATCTGTGTGGAAAAATGAAGTGTGCCCTCTGGCACATCGAAGATGAACCCAAGTGACACTTATCGATAGTGACTAAAAGGTAAGAAAAATAAATCTAAAAATGAGAATACTTTCAAAAAACCGAGAATACTTTCAAAAAAAATAAAATAAACTGATCTTATATACAAAGGTCGGCACCCGTTGAACATACTAAAAAAGACGTGAAACTGTGTACTAAAACAATTGCCAATAGGATGCCTTTAAAAACATAAATAAACTGGTATTTAAAAGTGTATGGGATGAAAGCAATATCTTGCTCATAAAAAGTCCCTCTCTGGAGATGAAACTATATTAAAAAACTACTATCCAAGTGCCGTGCTAAAAAAGTGTCAGACATAGTAGCATGCGTGTGCCGTTACAAGACCGCTGCAGCCGTATTCTGCATATAACCCACATTTATTCAGATAGCAGTCAATGTGAAGAAGAAAACCTAGCATATTAATAAACAGCATGCAGCTAACGTTGTTAAGTAATGTAGAAATAATAAATAATGCTTTTAGCTAAAAAACATTAAATAGATAGCATCTCGAGAACCATATAAACTGAAACTAAAACTAAAACGCTGTCATGACTGGTAAAAATGTGTTTCTTGAGGAAGAGAACAAGTACTGAAATAGCACAACTAATGTTCGTGCATCTGGCTAAAAAGTGTCAGAGAGATGTATTGTGATACCGTACATATGCGGTGAGAAAGTAACATCAACCATACCTGTCAGAAAAACTTGCGTTGATCAGAATACGATCAGTAAAAACTAGTGCCGCAGTGGAGGGGTGAATTTAAAGACGCAAAAAAACGCGCCAAACCTCGGGGCATGGCCAACTGATCGCTACACTCGCTGGCACACTCAAAGCAGGAATGATTGATATTGTATACAAACTTATGTGGCGCAAAATGTATAACAAATAAAAATGTTAAAAACAATTAAAATCAGTGGAAGCACGGCAAACATAACTGAGAAACAAAGGTTACACTAAATTGGATCTACATGATAAAAATCGATAAAAGTGCCACTTGTGTATAAGGATGGACATATAAGTGAATCAATAACTAAAATTGCAGAGAAATAAAATCATTTGTGTGAAAGTATATAAATGTACATGAAAATAAATCGTATCAGATATAAAATAGTCAATTTAAGAGAAATATAGTTGACATAAAGAATGGACATTGGATGATCCTTAGACAGTAATTACATTCAAAGCAGGAAACTGAATAACTACAAGTAACATGTACAAACCAACATGAATGATGGTATTAATCTAAAAGATGTATATAAATAAATAACTTAAAAACATCAACACCAAAAAAATCATTGATTAATCACATATAATTCATAAAAACACTGATAGATCTGTTTCTTGATTTAATCCATTAGTTTCCAGACTGCTAAGTTCATAGATATATCTCTGCTCTAATTTGAGCAATATCTTATTAGCATCTCCACCTCTCCAATGGGGAACCACAGTCTTAACAACTAGATATTTCAAATTGTTAATGGTGTGTTGTTTTTGTAGCCAATGTGACACAAGTGGACTATCTGAAATTTTCCTTTGTAGGCAGCTCCTATGCTCTATAATCCTGGTGCGTACCTGACGTATGGTTTTACCAACATAAATTAAATTGCAAGGGCATATTATCAAATAGATCACTTTTTCTGTTTTGCAGTTAGAGAAATTATTTATATAAATTTTCTGTTGCGTGACTGGATGTATAAAAAGTTCCTTAACTGTAATTGTATGTGAACATACAGAACAACTTCCACATTTAAAATGTCCCTTAAGTTTAGGTAATGGCTTATGATATGTAAGGGCAGATGGTACTAGAATGTTAGCTAAATTAGGATTACGTTTATGAGCAACCATGACCTCCTTAGATGTAAATGCTGGTAAAGTGGTTAATAAATACCATTCTTGTTTCAATATGTTAATGATTTCCTTAGAGTAGTGAGAAAAGGTAAGCGAGCAGACGATTTTTTCAGTATTTTGATGTTGTTTCTTCTGCAAAAGGCTAGTGCGATCTGTTGAGCAGGCCTTGAAGTAGGCCTTCTTGATACACTGTTTGGGATACCCACGCTGTTGAAATCTATTATACATATCAACTGCATGTTTCTCAAAATCTGTATTAGTAGTGCACAGTCTTTTAATACGCAAGAACTGACTTATGGGCAAGTTGTTTTTCAAAGAAGCATTGTGGAAACTATCATACTGTAAAAAATTATTGCGATCAGTAGGCTTACGATATAAATCTGTGATAAAACCCTCTGCTCCCTTTTTAATCATTATGTCAAGGTAGGCAATACATTCAGAACTAAATGTGCCCTCAAATTGTAAATTGGGATCCAAATTATTTAGCCAATAGAAAAATTCTTGTAATACCGATTCAGTTCCATCCCATATTAGTAAGACATCATCAGTGTATCTCTTCCATAAACGGATATTAAACTTAAATAGGTGAGAACTTAAATATAGTTTCTCAAAATTCGCCACGTATAAGTTTGCAACATCTGGAGCCATTGACGAGCCCATGGCCACCCCTTTAACTTGCTTATAAAATATGCCTTTAAACATAAAATAGTTCTCCATCATGACAATGGAAGCTAGCTGTGTAAGATAGAACGTAGGGATACGGACAGGCTGAGACCTTTGTATCAGAGTGTCAGCTAAAATTTCTATGGCTGCTTTTTGGGGTATATTAGTGTAAAGCGAATTGATATCTAAAGTAACTAATATTAAATTGTCATGATATCCTGAAAAGCTCTGTAATATATTAATAATATGTGTGGAATCTTGCACATAGGATTCTGCTTTGGAGACAAAGAGAAAAATGTCAGGGAATTTAGATATGGGTTCAAGGAGAGATCCGATGGCAGAAACTATGGGACGGCCCGGGGGATTATCAAGAGTTTTATGGATTTTGGGAATCATGTAAATGGTTGGGGTGACTGGACGTGGTACTGTAAGAAAAGATATCTCTTTAGATGTCAAATACCCAGCTTGGTTACTATATACAAAAGAGTATCTATTTTTTGCTTCAAAAGGTTTGTGGGATCTTCATAAATTTTTTCATAGAAAACTGTATCATTAAGTTGTCGCATAACTTCTGCAATATAAGCTGTGCGATCTTGTATTACTAGTGCCCCACCCTTATCTGCAGGTTTGATAATTATCGAATTATTGTTGCATAGATTAGATAATGCCAACTTCTGTGTTTTGGAAAAATTGAAAAATACTTTAGCTTTAGTTTTAGTACAATATAATTGGTCTATTCTGGACAATACCACTTTCTCGTATGCTGCAATTAGTGGATCAGTGTTAGATGGTGGCCTTTTAGTCAGTAACGATAAGTGTCACTTGGGTTCTTCTTCGATGTGCCAGAGGGCACACTTAATTTTTCCACACAGATTTGGTTTTCATTATGTAACTTCATCTATATATCTCAGTGTCAATTTTAAATTGTTCATGTTGCAGTTTCAATAGATACACTACAGTTTCATTTCGTAAAGTCCATTGTTTCCAGATGGTGATAGCTACAACATAAGAAGATTCACCACTAGGGTCTTTGTACCCACAAGTTTCTCTTTGTGAGTAACGTACTGTATTTTTATGCATTTATATTCATTTCTTGCCCTGCGTCTATTTTATTTTATTTTAATTTAATCTATAATACCTTTTTATATACTTGTTAACTTATTTATTTACATTTGTGGTTTGATATTATTGTATTGTAACCCTGAATACTAACAGTGGTCATGCCAGCTCAATTATATTTTGGTATCTTTATCTTTTTATACATGGTTTTTAATATATGGTTTTTAATATATTTTTGTATCATAGTACCCTCCCCCCGAAGAAGGCACCTGCCGAAACGCGTTGGGGATTCAATAAAGTATTTGTGTTCATCCTTCACTCTTGCTTCGTGTGAAACTTTGGTACCTTGCCATAAAGTTCTTCTACCCCCTCTCTACATAAAATTGGGATTGATGAAGCAATTCGTAAAATCACTTCCAAGAGATGGAGAATGCTTCAAATACTTGGTCACCAAGTTTCCAGGCCTGTCGGAGGCAAAATTGAAGGAAGGTGTGTTCGTCGGACCAGACATTAGAAGGCTTATAGTTGATCAAGAGTTTGTCAGTACCATGACGGATCCTCAAAAAGAAGGGTGGATTGCATTTAAAGAAGTCATACAGAAATTTTTAGGCAATAACAGAGATCCTCACTACAAAAAGATCGTCTGACGAATACTGAAAGCATTTCAAGCTTTAGGTTGCCTGATGAGTTTGAAAGTGCATTTCCTCCAGTCCCACCTTGACTACTTTCCCGAAAATTTGGGAGCTGTGAGTGAGGAACAAGGTGAACGATTCCACCAAGACATTAAAGAGATGGAAAGGAGATACCAGGGAAAATGGAGCATTACAATGATGGCAGACTACTGTTGGATGCTTCAGAGAGACATTCCAGATGCTACTCACAAGCGTAAATGCACCAAGAGGAGCCTCACAAGGAAGAAGAATCGAGTTTAGTGTGTGTAGGTGAGCTCATTTCAGTTCAAAAAAGGATTTTCATGAAAATATTGTAATAAAACTTTAATTTTATAAGTCTATTTCCATTTATTTTGAGGTATTGCCTTATTTAGCATAGTTACCTAAATTGTCAGGAAACGTGATGTCCTATGACAAAATGGAGGTCATTTTTGGATTCAGCGCACCAAAAAACATAAAGATTACGTGGAATAACCAAAACAGCTCTCGAAATTTTTTTTATTATATATTATTAAAAAGGGACCCAGGATATCAATGCTTGACCCAATACAAGCATTGTGGAACCTTTGTCTTTTGGGAATACTGCTAGGTACGTATGACCTAGATTGGCCACTGTTGGAAACAGGATACTGGGCTTGATGAACCTTGGTCTGACCCAGTATGGCATATCTTATATTCTTATCTTATGTTCTTATGTACAACCCTTAAGTTTTTGAACTGGAAGGTCATCTTCCTAATTGCAATCACCTCTGCACGTCGCATTAGTGAACTGCAAGCTTTAGTGGCTGATCCTCCTTATACTAGGTTTCATCATGATAAGGTTGTTCTTAGAACTCATCCACACTTTATGCCAAAAGTGGTTTCGCCTTTTCATTTGAATCAATCAATTCATCTTCCTGTATTTTTTCCGAGGCCTCACGCCTCTAAAGCAGAAAGAAACCTTCATACTTTGGATTGTAAAAGAGCCTTAGCCTTTTACCTACAGAGAACACAGCAACATAGAAAGTCCTCGCAACGTTTTATAGCTTTTGACTCTAGTCATTTGGGACTTGCAGTCTCCAAAAGAACTTTATCTAAATGGATTGCCCAATGCATATCCTTTGCTTATGTGAGTAAGGGTCTTCCTCTTCAAGGCCATGTCACAGCTCATAACGTGAGAGCCATGGCAGCTTCCATGGCTAATCTCCACTCCATGTCTATCGATGACATTTGTCGAGCAGCCACCTGGACTTCGGTACACACCTTCACAGCCCACTACTGCCTGGATAAAGCCTCCCATCGGGATGCCTTCTTTGGCCAAGCTGTTCTTCAAAATCTCTTTCAGACCTACTTCAACTCCTACCCACCAACCCTGGTGGAATGCCAGAGATCCATGGGAGGAAGGATGCCTACCTTTCTAGGGTGGCACCTTCCTGGGGCTGTCTCTCTGGCATCTTCAGCTAGGGAGTCCCCATATGTGAAGACTACATTCCTGCTTGTTCCTGGAGATAGCGTAGTTACTCACCTGTAACAGGTGATCTCCGGGAACAGCAGGAATTTAATCTTCACAACCCACCCACCTCCCCTAGGAGTTGTCTCTCTATCTCTTTGCCTCTTTTCTCTCTCCCTCTATCCTTTCACTCAGCTACAAACTTAACTGAAGAGGGACAGTTGGAAAGGCAGGAAGGAAACGAGCATGTGCTGAGGGATGCTCCCAAATGCGTTCCTATTAGATGCTGGGGAGCATTCCCGCGCAGGCTCCGTCGGTACCGACGATACCAATATGTGAAGACTAAATTCCTGCTGTTCCCGGAGATCACCTGTTACAGGTGAGTAACTACGCTAAATGCCATCTTCCACATTAACCAAGATATTGAGGATCTTAGGAAAAAATGGGCAGATCCGAGAAAAAAGCCAAATAAGTGCCTGGAGTTTGACAAGGGCCATCCAGCCAAGCCATTGTTCCAGATATAGCACCAGGTCCTTTTGATTCTAGATGATTCCCTTTTGTTGTACTCAGCAAGCTGGATACTGTTTGTGTACTCTGCACCTCCCCTCACTGGTAACAGCACCTGGGTTCTTGGGAACGGATGTCCACTTCCAGAGCAATGAGAAGGAAGCAAGTATGGTTAACACCACAAAACACACTTGTATTATAAAAACCATCAAAGCTTTGGGAGAGAAAACAATGTCAGCAACTTGTTTACGCTTCTGACATGGACTCTGGCTATTTTATTAATAGGTCAAAATTCCATTACACAGCATAATTTTCACCTTATTGTTCTACGTCAAGCATGTATTCCCAGACATAACTTCTTAAACAATAATTCTAGCACTAGTAGTTTTGATATCTCTGATTCGAGACTGAAGAGACAGCTTCTCCCTGCACTTTTTCATAGCAAACCTAGTGTCTTTGTTATCGGAAAGTTCAGCCTAGTTATTTCAGTAGAGTCTTTCAAGGTTGTTGCTGAGTAATAAGCCCTGGAATGTTTGAGTTACTGAATCTGTAGTGTTAACTCTTTCTGAGGACTTTTAGTAATATAATGTTATTAAGTACCCTCACAGTGTATACAGCTCTGTACAGACAAGCTTCCTTTCAGATACCTCCAGCTCTACCATAAGAGAGTGTAAGTACTTGTTGGTGTTGTGTTCTGTTAGGTGGTTTCTTCCACCTTTCCTTGAGTTTTTCTAGCAAGTCTAGCAGCCTCTGACTGCACAGTTTCTCCTCTTCCTGTGTGAAGGCCTCCTTCAAAGTTGACAGAATGAAGCTTGTCCCATCAAGAGTTCAGCCTTTTTTGTAGTCTTAAGATTTTACTGATCCCTGACTGCAGGGATGCTATTATGCCAGAGGAGCTCTCCCTGTCTTGGTGAAGAGTGCGGCTCATGAAGGCCTTCTCCTGAAGAGGTGAAACATACTGAAGTGAGGCCACAGGATGAGCTTGGAGTAGGTGCTAATATGCTTAAGTCCTAGTCTTCTCCAGGGTCCCATGTTCAAGGCTGTCTACAGATATGCCACCCATGTGCATGTCCCTGCTATTCTGTATCCCTTTGTGTTTCTTACCTGCAGACAAAAGGAGATCCAGGCCAAAGAAGACATCATATTCTTATGGCCATCAGGTAGAAGCAAATGATAGTTGGAGTGGCATACAATTGGAAGAGGAACCAGGCCACAGGGAGGAGATATGCTCAGGAGCTGCTGGGGATCCATAGAGGGGGAACCTCCAAGTTGAAGGTCGCTTCCTGACCTCCATTCTCATGGGAGTGGAGGAGTGACCTAATGGTTAGAGCAATGGGCTAGAACCAGGGAAACCAAGTTCAAATCCCACTGCTACTCCTTGTGATCTTGAGCAAATCACTTAATTCTCCATTGCTTCAGGTACAAACTTAGATTGTAAGGTCTCTGGGCACAAGAAAACACATCCTCCTGTACTTCAATGTAACTCACCTTGAGCTACCATTGAAAAAAGGCATAAGCTTAAATCCAAAAATCCAAACCTAAAATTTGAGAGGACAAAACACAAGGTAGCCCGACATGGAGAAGAGGGAGAAAAAAAAACAAAACTGAATGGGATCATGCCCTTTCTACATTTGGTGAGGCAAGAGGTGAAGGAGGAGCTGGAATGCCACTTGTTTGTTTATTGTTTACTTTGATATGCTACCTTATCTCAATATCAAAGTGGTTTACCTAATAGTGCAGTTTAGTAAACATGCCCCATAGAGACTTAACATGGGTGTCATTGCTGTATGGCTATGAATGTATCTTTTTCTTTCCTGAAATCAAAATCAGTCATTGGTGATTAGCATTTCTGACCTTAAGATTTATGGATTTTATTTCTGTGGGCTTTATATATGTAAATCAATGCATATCCAGAAGCTTATTCTATATATTGGGAAAGGGATCAAGAGAAATTCAGTGTTTCTTAATTGAGCAGAAAATAAATCATATGGTTTAAGTGGGCTGACCCATGTAAGGAAGGTTTTTCATTTTTCCATGATGACCAGAGACTTCCATCTATTTTTTTGTATATACAAGATCTGATTAATTTTATTTGCCCAAACAAAATTTTTCTAAGTCCCAAATTTGAATGAATCAAGTGCTTAGGGAGAAGTGAAAGAAGTGAGGTTGCTCTTAGTCCATTTTAATGGTTAATAAATAAAAATAAAACAAAAATAATATAAGGTGATACCTTTTTTATTGGACTAACATTATCATTATTTTTGAGTTCTTATACACCACTCATTATTAATACATCTGTGTGGTTCAGAAGATTACATACATAAGGTATGCTCCAACAAGATTGCATACATTGAATTAAAATCAACACATAACAGAAAACAATTATTTTATCAAATTTAACATAAAATCATTAACATCTCTTCTAAAACCTTATTTGAAGAAATATCTTTTAATATCTTGTAGAAAATAAACATATCCTTCTCAAGCTGTGAATATATTAGTAAAGGATTTCAAATTTTTAAAGGAGCATACAATGAAAATGCACAAGACCTTGTAATATTTTCTAGCATTCTTCACAGATGGTAGAGAGAGCATATCCTGGGATAAAGATTGCAAATTATAAGCTGGAACATACTGGGCCAGTATCAAAAATAATTCATTATTGACTTGCAACCAACGTGCCTTAAATACTAAATTCAGACATCTAAATTGGTTTTTGTGTTTGATCTGGAGCCAGTGCAATAAAGACAAAGTCTGTGGTATATGATCAAACAATTTTAGGTGTGTTTTACATAAGCAATAGTAACCGTGGCACGACGGACACGGTGCACCTCCCCCCTTTGCTCACCCCCCCTCCCCAAACCCGCAATAACTCACAGCACACCATTTATTGGCATAACACCGGTCGCAGCTTTATTAACTTTAACAAACTTCAACCATAATTCCAAACAAAACAATTCCCGCCTCTACCTCAACAGTAATGACTCACTAGCCATGTGGGTAGCAAAGTGAGGTCATCGCTGTTGCCACCGCAGCAAGGCTACTGCTCATCCTACCACCCCTTTCTCCGGCTTCGCCATATTACTAGCAAAAGCCTCACCGGGGTTATCCGGGTCGGGGGTACCCCACCCCCGCCAAACTAATAGCTATGGCTCCGGACCCCGGAAACCTCCGGGATGCCCGCCACCCCCCCCCCCCCGCTGCAACACCCCGCACCCAACCCCACCAAATGATAATGGGCGGGAGGGGGGGACGTCCGCAGCCTCCTGCCCCGCGCACCAAATGCACACCCGGCAAGGCTCCGCATCAACATCCTCCCCTCTCCCTCCCACTGCCAGCCCCGATTGGCTCCCGCCGCTGCCACTCCGCCGCGGGAGCCAATCCATTCAAATGACGCCGCCTGGCCTCGCGGCAATCCTTCGGCCACCGCGGCCCGACGAGGGGGGAGAGCCACGCGCTGCCGGCCCGGTTACCAACGGCCGGCCAGGTACGTGGCCCTGGGACCTTCTTCATAACCGTGGCACGACGGACACGGTGCACCTCCCCCCTTTGCTCACCCCCCCAAACCCGCAATAATTCACAGCACACCATTTATTGGCATAACACCCGTCGCAGCTTTATTAACTTTAACAAACTTCAACCATAATTCTAAACAAAACAATTCCCGCCTCTACCTCAACAGTAATGACTCACCAGCCATGTGGGTAGCAAAGTGAGGTCATCGCTGTTGCCACCGCAGCGAGGCTACTGCTCATCCTACCACCCCTTTCTCCAGCTTCGCCATATTACTAGCAAAAGCCTCACCGGGGTTGTCCGGGTTGGGGGTACCCCACCCCCGCCCAACTAATAGCTATGGCTCCGGACCCCGGAAACCTCCGGGATCCCGCCACCGGTTCAGGGACACCCTCCTCCCTGAACCGCCCCCTCCCCCCAAGCTGCGACCGATGAACCTCCTGTCGACCACATCCTCCACGGCCTCCTGCCAATCATTAAGAAGCAAATCCATCCCAACCGGGGACAAATGCACCCCATCCTGCCGGTATAAGCCTGCACAGGAAACCTCAACCCAGGGATGCTGAATCTGGAGCCCCCCATGCTCCACCACCCAACGCCCAATCTGGCGATTAATCTTAGTCAACCCACGCGACCACCGTCGCTGCTCCCAACAGGCAGGCCGTGGAATGATGTCCGACCATAATAACAAGACATCCGGAAACATTAACAGCACTTCGCGTAAATCCTGTATTGCTACTCGGATCAGCTGCTTACAAGTCCAGGAGCATAAGTCATTACCCCCCAGATGTATAAGCAGCAAGTTCGGCCACTCCATCACACGCCTCCGATGCCGCAGCAAAGGCAGGAGCTGCATCCAACGCAGCCCTCTCGCATCCAGCCATAAGACCGCCAGCTCCGCCGGGTCGAACCCGAGATTGGGCCCCATGGGCCGTACCACCGATCTCCTCTCCGCCCAATGCACGAAGGAGTGGCCAACCAACCAGCAGCTCTGCGGGTACCGCTCCCCACCTGGAACACAAAACAAAAGTTAGCACCCCCCCCAGAACTCACCAACCTCCCCCTCATATACGCACATAACCCTGAAATGCTTGGGAACGCCAACGGCCAATACGCTGAATCTCGCCGTGCGGCAATCCCGCCACCACGGCACTGGTAGCAGCCCCAATCCAGAAAGAATGTGGGGTGAATCCCGCCGGCCCTACCCCCAACTTCTGCAAAGCCTACCGCAGGACCGCCGCAAACTGAAAGCGAGTTAACGGGCTACAATCCTCATGCAAGAAAAAATTACCGTCACCCTCGGGGCACACTCCCAAATACTCCCGTACCAAAGCCACTGGGCAAGTCAGGGAATTCCCAATGGCTCGCAACACCACCCACTGCCCCCGTCCCCACTGATCCGTTTTGGACCGCGCGAGGAATATCCGCATCTCCCCGTCCCCCACATACACCTGCCTCCTTGCCAAACCGTACACCACGCGGCGTGAATCCGCCACCAACTCCCCCACTCAGAAAGCCCCAAAAAACGCCAAACTAAACACCACCTGAAACAACCACGTCTCGAAATCGGAGGACGCAACCCCCGGTAACGCCACAGATATCCGCCCCAATAACTCATGCGTAATAGGCCGACGACCGTCCCGCTGAGTCGGTTGAGATCGCTCCCAGCCCTGTAACAATCACTGAGTTAGAAAGCCCCCGCCCGAGCCACCCCAACCCACCGCCCGCGCAAAAAAGGAAAACCCGGCCAAGTGCGCCCGCACCGTCGCCTTGGACGCCCCTTTTTCCTTTGCCGCGACCACGTATTCTGCCAATAAATGATCGGGAACGTGACCTGCCCGCCAACCCCGAGTCACCAGAAAGCTGACCACGTCGTCGCTCCCACGCTGATATCTCTTCCAGGTCCCCTGCGCCACTGACCGCTGCAGCAACATTAACATCTCCAGCGGCCAAGCTGCCATAAGTACTCCGGGACCTGCACACCCTCGACGTCTGCTCCTGGCGCCAACACCCGGAACTGCTCCCACTTAAAATGAGAAAGAGCATCCGCAATACTGTTAGTACTACCCGGGATATGCCGGGCCCTAACTAAAACATTCAACCGCAAGCAAGCCAACACTACCGCCCTCATCAAAGCCGCTACCTGCAGGCAATGCGGAGTATAATTATTTATGACACAGACCACTGCCTCGTTGTCACAGTGCCACACCACCCTACGATTACGCAACTTGTCCGGCCACAGATGCAAAACCACCAAAAAAGGGAACAACTCTAAAAAAGTGATATTCGCCGTTAACCCTTCGTCCCGCCAAGCCTGAGGCCAAGGGGCTGAACACCACGCCCCCGCAAAGTAGATACCTAATCCCCCACTGCCCGCCGCGTCCGTAAAAAGCTGTAGATCAGCCGAAGTAACGGTTGCCTCCATCAAAACTGACGTGCCGTTAAATTCCTGCAGGAAAACGTCCCACACCCCCAAGTCCGCCCAGATACTCCGAGTCACCCTGATCCGATGATAAGACCTTGTCACCCCGGCCGTAGCGGCCGCCAAGCGCCGCAGAAAGACCCGGCCCATAGGTATCACCCGACATGCAAAATTCAGCGAGCCAATTAAGGCCTGCAACTCTTTCAAGGTGATCTTGCGCGCTCCCAGCGTGTTGGCAACCAGCAACCGCAAACGCACAATCTTTTCAGTCAGCAAACGCGCTACCATTGCCACCGAATCCAGCTGAATGCCCAAAAAGGTGATGCACGTACCCGGACCCTCAGTCTTCCCCTCCGCCAATGGTACACCCCACTCCTGCGCTAAAGCCACAAAACCATCCAACAAGTCCTGACATTGACGCGTCTGGGCCCCTCCCACAAACAAAAAATCATCTAAATAGTGCACAACATTTGCAGAACCGACCTTCTGAACCAAGGCCCAATGCAAAAAGGTGCTGAACATTTCAAAGGTACGCACAGGAAATCGAGCAACCCATTGGCATACATTTGTCGAAGTAATAGCCCCCCTCAAAATAAAAACCCAACAACGGGAAAGACGACGGGTGAACCGGCAACAACCGAAATGCGGATTCAATGTCAACCTTGGCCATTAAGCTCCCCGCCCCGCAACAATGCAACAAATCGACTGCAGCGTCAAATGATGCATAACGCACGGAACACCACTGCTGCGGAATCTGATCATTGACCGACGACCCCACAGGAAATGACAGGTTGTGAATGAGCCGGTACTTCCCCGGCTCCTTTTTGGGCACAACACCCAAAGGAGACACTACCAAATTCGGAAACGGTCGGCAAGAAAATGGACCAGCTACTCTACCCAACTCACATTCGGATCGCAATTTTGCCCGCACTACCTGTGCCAATTGGCGCACCGAAACCGCATTGTCCACCCAACCCGACCTCACCACCCCTCTCACAGGAATGGGAAACGCATCCCGAAACCCCCCCCCCCAGCCTCGGATAGCGCTGTAGCCACGGCTGCATCAACTCCAACCTAATCGGCGTGAAAGCACGCTCCCCCACCTCTACACTACTTGGGAGCCGCAAGGGGAGGGGTGACACGCTTTGTGCATTTGAGGGCGGAATGCCCCGCTCCACACAAGGAACAGGCGTGCCGAAACTTACAGTCCGGAAATGGGCATGACGATTTATTAAATCTCCAACAAAGATCTCCAGAATCCTCCCCCCCCCCCCCCCGGCCTTCGGCAACCCGAAAGCTCCGTCACAAAAGGAATGCCCCCTACCCGCCGCGCCTGCCCCCACACCTTTTACGCCCCCTTGCCCCCCCTGCACCCCTGGCACCCCCAGGCCGGGCCGCCATCTGAGTCAGCCACAAACTAATGTCTTGAGTCCCCCAAGACAACAACTTATTCTCCTCCATCTTATTCCTAAATTATTCGTCATAGTTGAGCCAAGCCCAACCATCATGCGTCTGCGCGGCTTCCAAAATGGAATCTGCATACGCAAGCAACATCCCGTACTGTTCCGGAGACTGATGGCCCCACACGCTGGCTAGCCGTAAAAAGGCCCTAGTCCAATTCACCACATTCCGAGCCACTCGTTTAACCCTCCTGGCCTTCTCATCCTCCTTCCTCTTCTTACGGCTTTCGCCCGACCTCCGCCTCCCCTCCAACAGCTGGAAAATATCAATATATTTCCTCTTCCTGATTTTTCTGTGCAACCTCCGCAGAACCCCCTCCCACAACTCTGAAAAAGACGCGAGCGTCGGAACAGCCCCACGCCCCTCCGCCCCCAATGTCGCAGGCACCGCCACCCGCTCCACTGAATCACCACCCGAAGTATCCGTTGAAGACCCGCTGGACGAAGACGAAGACGTCTCATCCCTGCAACGCCTCCGGCAAGCATGCTTCCGCTTCCTCCGCGCCTTTCCCCCCACGCCGACCCCCGACCCCCCCCTCCTGGGTCCCGCCCCCTTCACCCCAACCTGTGACTCACCTGTATGCACCGCCGCCTCCCTGACTGCAGCAGCACCGTCCGACATCACAGCCGATGCCACTGGCTCCTGATCGCCCCGTGCGCCTTCCGCACGCGCGATGCCCGCTGCCATCAGCGAAGCTGCCCCAGCCACACCGACCGCCGCTCCTTCAGCACTGCCCACAGGAAATCCCCCCGGTGGAGGGCAAGCCGCCAGAGCCTGTGCAGGAACATAAGGAAACACAGGGGGAGGGGGAAAAGAAGCCCCTGGCCAGGAGAGCAACCAGGCCAATCCGCCCTAGATGTGCCTTGCCCCCCACTCCTCCAGTAATCCCAAGCTGAAGGCTCGCCGCCTCCCGATAACCCCTCTCGCTCAACCACCCCAAAGCCCCCACCCTGGCTAGGCTGCCTAACAGGAAAAGTCTGTGCACCCCCAACAAACCCAGCAACATCTCCACTGCCCCCCCCCCATGCACTGGGCCCCTGCCCCGCTCCCAGAGCCATTTCCCCAGACTGAACTGTCCCCACTGAGGCAGAGGACATGTGCTCCAAAGGCCCACCACTGCCCCCCCCCCGAGCACAGCATCCAAAGGTTCCGTCGGACCCGCAACCCCCCTACCCCTTGAGGAGGACCTCACACCCAACCCCCTCTTTCCCCGGGATCTCCCAGACCTGAGAACCCCCCCCCTCGACAAACCCCCAACAGAGTCCAACACAGCCCTTCATTCCTCCCCCCCCCTTACCCTAGCATCCCCACCCCGAGAATCGCTGCCAGACCGCCTGGCACCCCCTACATTTCTTTCACCTTTCCTACCACCTCTTGCTCTTGACCAAGCCGGCATTCCTCACTCACCCTGCTTCTATGCCCTGGTGCACTCCGCCGAACCTCGCACCGCCCGATCGCCTCGGCCGCTTCAGCAGGACGCCAACCAGACCCCAGACCCCCGCCTGCCGCAAAGGCATCGCCGCACAGACTGGCCTGCAAAAAAAAAGAAAAGAAGTGACAGAACACGTCCGCAGCCTCCTGCCCCGCGCGCCAAATGCACGCCCGGCAAGGCTCCGCTTCAACATCCCCCCCTCTCCCTCCCACTGCCAGCCCCGATTGGCTCCCGCCGCTGCCACTCCGCCGCGGGAGCCAATCCATTCAAATGATGTCGCCTGGCCTCGCGGCAATCCTTCGGCCCCCGCGGCCCGACGAGGGGGGAGAGCCACGCGCCGCCGGCCCGGTTACCAACGGCCGGCCAGGTACGTGGCCCTGGGGCCTTCTTCATTCCTGTTGTCAAAACTCCAGCCATGTGTTTGTTTTGTTTGTCCATATGCATAGGATTCTCTGTGTTTGTGCAAAGAATTCTAAGGGTTTGGATTAAGATAGGCAGGCAGTAGAGTGAAGAAGCCATGAATGAAGAGGGGAGCAAGCCACAATTGTGACAAAGAGTGCTGCAGTCTGCCTGCAGGAATAGCATCTGTTATGAGCAAAAGCGTAGAGCAAGAGGAGATGGCTGCAAAGAGTGCTGCAGAGCAGACGAGAAAGGAGATTAAAAGCTAGGGTGAGGGATCTGCAAAAAAAGGCAGGAGAAATTTAACGAGGGAGTGAACTTGGGGAAAGAAAGAATGGAGGGCAGTGGATGAGAGTGCAAAGGGGGAAAGATAAATGGAGAGAGTCTGGGAAGAGGAACAGAGGGTAGGGGGACAGGGGTGAGGGAAGAGAGCAAGTTTTTGAAGTCTGAAGAGATGAATGCATGGCTCCCCCCAACCCCATAGGAGACGCACATACTTACCCCACCCCAGTGCCATACACACACACACACACACACCCTGCACCACACACGCATTATTTACAAATAGAATAAATATATACAGTAGATAACACCAGTTATACAGGTGCCTCATATAACTCCTGTTAAAGTAATGAGACACATTTGGTCATCTCTCTTCAAATTCTCTTCCCTCCCCCCCCCCCACCCCAAATATATGGTGTGATAATGGAGAAAGGGGAAATGTGCCATTTGGTGTCACAATAAGTGTGCTCTTTTCAACTTGTTTGACTTGCTTTAAACCTTCTTTCTCAGGACAGGACGGTGTGAACAAAAGATCTGCTATTGTCTTTTGCTTTGAGAGCGACAGGCAACGAGCGTTAGTTCACACGTATTTTGATTCAGTTTCATAAAGTGAAACACGCATGTTCTCCAGGACCAAGCAGGAAGTCAGTCCTCACATATGGGTGATGTCGGCGCCGACGGAGCCCTCGCGGAGCAATTTTCCCCAGCTTTCAAAGAAAGCCTTTGGGAATTGCAGCGCGCATGCGCGGTCCTCTTCCCGCCCAAGGGTGCCATCTTGCTCAGTCTTCTTTTTTCCGCGGAGCCCTACAGACGTTGCCTGTGAATCCCCGCAGAAAAGTTGATTTTTTTTCTCTTTTTTCTTCGGTTCGACGCCGGTTCTTTTCCCGCTCGGACTTGCGACGCCGGTTGCGAGTCCGTCCCTTATTTTTCGGTTTTTTGTCCTTCGTGACAGATTTCGCGCCTTTTTCCTTTTTCCCTGGCAGCCCGGTCATTCGACCTCGCAGGGGCCCTTTTTCCCCCGATGGCTGCCAGCGGCTTTAAAAAGTGTGATCTCTGTAAGAAACTCATGTCTCTTACAGACACTCATGACTTCTGCCTCGGCCCAGATCATGACTCACTGATCTGTGTGCCATGCGGCAAAATGTCCTCAAAAGCATTGAGGAGTCGGCAGCATCAGCGGGAGCGTATCTTCTCTGACTCCGGCCGGGCTCGGTCCTGAGCATCGTCGAAGTTCCTCTGAGAGGGGGTCTCCTACCCGGGAACATCATCGGAAGAAGAAACCCGCGAGAGCGGGATTGGTGGACGCTCCTGGTTCCTCGAGGGCCAGGTCGCATAGCCCCGACTCCCGTCCCGGGTCCTCGGAGATGGAGAGGCCGTCAAAACATCCTCGACTCGAGGTGGATTTGCCCGCTCACGTGAGTACTGTTGTCCTCGTTGACTCGCCTCCGAAGGACCCGACGTCGGGCCCGACGCCATCGGGGCCCGAGTCGGGGGCTGCTGGGTCTCCTGAGCTCGGACTCAGGTTGACGGCCTTGGAGAGCAGTCTGACTGCTTTCTTGGACCAGCAGCGGGTATTGATCGCTGGCCTCGCCGGTGCTTCTGCCCTGACCACCGGGACGTCGACCTCCAAATCGACCCCGGAGACCGAGCCGATCCTCGAGTCCATGAGGGCTCGAGTCGATCCTCAGTCGAGGTCTCCTTCGGCCTCCCTCGGCGTCGGAGCGGATAGCATCGGTGCCCGCACGACCGGAGCCGCTCGACTCCTCCTCCGATGAGTCGGCCTGGGAATCTGAGGACGAAGAGTCACCTGGTTCCTTTCGGACTCGGTGTGTCCCTTCGGACTCCCCTGAGTCCGAACCTCAGAGACAGTCCCCCCCGGAGGATACCCGGTTCTTGGACTTCGTGAGGGATATGGCCAAGGCCTTGGCCTTCCCCGCGGATCCCGAGGAGGAGCCTCAAGTCGAAGAACTCGATGCCCTCCAATATGACTCTCCCCCGAAGGAGGCCTTTATTGTACCGGTTCCTCCGATGCTGGAACGACTTCTCTCTTCCGCATGTGGGAGAGCCCGGCGTCGTCGCCGGTATTAAGCAAGCGGGTCGATTCCATTTATCGAGTCCGCAAGAGCCCCGGCTTCCAGAAGGCACAACTACCGCACCATTCCATGGTGGTGGAATCGGCCATGCATAGACTTAAGAGTCAAAAAATGCACTCCTCGGTGCCCCCTGGTAGGGAAGCCCGAAGCCTGGATGCCCTCGGTAGGAAGTGCTTCCAGGGCTCTATGCTTGCTTGTCGAGTCCAGACATACCAGCTCTACATGGGCATGTATCTCCGAGACCTGGCTAAGGAAATAGCCGGGTTCTCTGCTGGTCTCTCCGACGAACCTTTGCAGAGGTTCCAATCCTTGTCTACTGGTATTCAGGAGTGCTCCAAGTTTATATCTCGAGCAGCCTATGATGGTTTTGAGGCTTCGGCTCGAGTAGCTGCGGCCGGCATCGGTGGATGCCGCCAGGCTTGGCTTCAGACGTCTGACCTCGAGCCCTGGGTACAGGACAAGTTGGTCGATGTCCCCTGCCGAGGTGATAACCTCTTTGGCAAGCCCATGGATGAGAAGGCTGCACAAATCGAAACGGAGACTCTCACCAGGACTCGTCTCTCAAGGAAGACCTCTGCCCCTTCTCAAAAGAAGAAGGCCTCGGGGAAAAAGCCCTTTTACCCGAGGAAAGGTGCTGCCTATAAATACTACCCTCAGTATCAGGCCTCAGCAGCTCCCCCACAGGGAAAGCAGGCCAAGGGACGGGGTAATGGGTCCCGTAGGCAGCAAGCCCCCAAGCCTGCACCACCGGCCCCTGCTCAGCAGGGTGGGGGTTTTTGACTTCCTCAGCATAGCCTCTCCCCCTCAGCTGGTTTCTCTCAGCACAGGAGGCCGGCTGGTCCACTTTTCCCAAAGGTGGTCCAACATCACCACAGGTACCTGGGTACTTCACATAGTTCAAAAGGGTTATCTTCTTCACTTTCACCAGGTACCTCCCTCCTACTTTCCGGGGGAGCCTCCCAGACTGCCTTTGCACAGGGACTTACTCCTTCAGGAGTTAGCAAGTCTTGTTCAGGAACAAGCCGTGGAACCGGTGCCCCACCACCTGAAGGGCCAAGGGTTTTACTCCAGGTACTTCCTGATTCCAAAAAGAACTGGAGGCCTCAGACCCATCCTGGACTTGCGAAACCTCAACAAGTTCCTTGCAAAGGAAAAGTTCAAGATGCTTACCCTTGGAATCCTGCTGCCCTACCTCCAGCAGGGAGACTGGCTATGCTCCTTGGATCTGAAAGATGCATATACTCATATCCTCATTCATCCGGACCACAGACAATATCTCAGATTTGTTGTGGGAGGAAATCATTACCAGTACAGAGTGCTGCCCTTTGGCCTATCCTCCGCACCCAGGGTGTTCACCAAATGCCTCGCAGTGGTGGCGGCTTATCTGAGACTTCAAGGTCTGTTTGTGTTCCCATACCTGGACGACTGGCTCATCAGAGCCCAGTCTTCCCAAGAAGCCACTCAAGCCACTCTTCGCACGGTGGCTCTGTTCCAGCACTTGGGTTTTGTCATAAACTTTGCAAAGTCCACTTTGCTCCCCTCTCAAAATCTCGAGTTCATCGGCGCCCGGTTGGACACACTTCAGGCGCGGGCCTTCCTCCCTCTGGACAGGGCCAAGCGGCTCATGGATCTCGCCAGCCTTTTTCACAGCAATGCGCTGGTCTCAGCCAGGCACTTTCTGCGACTGCTCGGCCATATTTCTTCCACGGTCCATGTGACCCCCAATGCCCGACTGAACATGCGTCCTGCTCAGTGGTGCCTTTGCAATCAATGGCATCAGGCCACGGGGAGCCTAGTGGACTCCGTACAGATCTCCAACCAGCTGGTCTCTTCTCTACAATGGTGGCTTCATCTGCCAAACCTGGTACTAGGAGTGACTTTTCAGCCCCCTACGCATTCTCAGGTCCTGACGACCGATGCTTCTCTCCTGGGTTGGGGAGCACATTGCCAGGGGACATGTACTCAAGGCCTCTGGACTCCTTGGGAGTCTGCTCAGCAGATAAACTTCCTGGAGCTCAGAGCCATCCGCCTAGCGCTTCAAAGCATTCACCTGGTTTCTCACCAGTCGGTGCTGATACAGACAGACAATCAGGTTGCAATGTTCTACGTGAACAAACAAGGCGGAACAGGCTCCTTCCTTCTCTGTCAGGAGGCACAAAAACTATGCTCTTGGGCAGTCCACCACGGCATCATCCTCAAGGCTGTCTATCTCCCAGGTCAAGAAAATTACCTGGCCGACAAGCTCAGCAGGATCCTCCAATGGTCCACCGGCCTCTTGTATGCCTTTCCTCCCATGCCACTGGTGTCTCTGACGCTCTTCAAGGTTCTCAGAGACAAAGCATCGATGATCCTAGTGGCTCCCCGGTGGCCGAGACAACCTTGGTTCCCGCTTCTGATGCAGCTAGCAGTAGACACTCCTCTTCCACTGGGATTTCAGCCCGACCTCCTGTCGCAGGATCAGGGGACTCTCCTACACCCCAATCTCCGGTCCCTTCATCTGATGGCCTGGCTGCTGAAAGGGTAGTCCTTGCTCCTCTGCAGCTACCTCCAGATGTGGAGGAGGTCGTCTTGGCCTCCAGGAGGCCCTCCACCCGAAAGGCCTACGCCCTCAAGTGGCGTCGGTTCTCCGTCTGGTGTACTCAGCAGTCTCAAGATCCTTTCTCCTGTTCAGCATCAGTGGTCTTGCAGTACTTGCTCTCTCTCTCCAACCTTGGACTAAAGTCCAACTCGGTAAAGGTCCACCTCAGTGCTGTTTCTGCGCATCACATGCCGGTGGATGGTAGACCTCTTTCCAGCCACCCTCTGGTGGCTCGGTTTCTCAAAGGCCTCCTTCTCCTTAAGCCACCTTTGCGCCCGCCAGCCCCGGACTGGGATCTTAATGTGGTGTTGCAGCGGATTACCTGTCCGCCTTTTGAGCCTATGGCTACCTGTCCACTACGTTTTCTTTCCTGGAAAACCTTGTTCTTGGTAGCCCTCACTTCGGCTAGACGCGTTAGTGAGCTGCAGGCCCTGGTTTCTGATCCTCCTTACACTAGGTTCTACAAGAACCGGGTAGTCCTACGGACTCACCCTAAATTTCTTCCCAAAGTGGTTTCCCCTTTTCACATCAACCAGGAGGTGGTACTTCCGACCTACTTTCCCAGGCCACACTCCAGCCGAGCTGAAATGATCCTGCATACCCTGGACTGTAGAAGGGCGTTGACCTTCTACCTTGACCGTATGCGGGAGCACCGAAAGGCTGTTCAGCTCTTCGTGTCTTATGACCCCAACAAGTTGGGGCTCCCTGTCTCCAAGCGTACCCTGTCCATCTGGATTGCGGACTGTATCGCTTGGGCGTACGAGGCTGCCGGCCTCGTGCTGGAAGGTAGAGTCACAGCTCATCGTGTTCGGGCGAAGGCTACGTCGGTAGCTTACCTCCGCTCTGTTCCATTGGCAGACATCTGCCGGGCCGCTACTTGGTCTTCAAGCCAGACTTTTGCAGCCCATTACTGCCTGGAGAGGGAGTCCCGCAGGGACAGTGCTTTCGGACAGGCAGTCCTCCGTAACCTCTTCAAGGTATAGGCAACTCCTACCCTCCGTCCTGGATGTTGGGCTACCGGTTGGAGTCATATTCAGAGAAGATTCCTTCCTTCTGTGCTAATGACCTTGAGGGAGCTCATTTTTGTGCTTAGGGTCTCCGGTAGCCTTAAGCTTGGGAGTCCCATATGTGAGGACTGACTTCCTGCTTGGTCCTGGAGAAAGCGTAGTTACTCACCTGTAACAGGTGTTCTCCAGGAGCAGCAGGAATCAGTCCTCACAACCCTCCCTCCTCCCCTTGGAGTTGCAGTTATATGCTTTCGTTTTTGCTAATTTTTGCTGTCTTTTAGCTATGTCATCTGACTGAGCAAGATGGCACCCTTGGGCGGAAGAGGACCGCGCATGCGCACTGCAATTCCCAAAGGCTTTCTTTGAAAGCTGGGGAAAATTGCTCCGCGAGGGCTCCGTCGGTGCCGACGTCACCCATATGTGAGGACTGATTCCTGCTGCTCCTGGAGAACACCTGTTACAGGTGAGTAACTACGCTTCCTTTACTTCATAAAATAGGGGTGTACTGGTGCGCCCGAACATAGTTGCTGCACCTAGCCTCTCTAGAGCAGGTGTAACGGCTCATAACTAAATTAGTGAAGATGTTCCAACAATCAGAGACCAGAGTATAAAATCCAATAAACAGGTCCTGAGATAAGACAGCTAACATCTATAATTGTTTTTTGTCGGAGCTGTAAACACAAAAGAAGGTGGAAATCCCACCACTTCCTCGCTGTAACTGCTCCTTTTACTCGTGTTTTAAAGTGTTTTAAAGTGAAAAAACTCATTGTCACTTATCTGAAGCTTTTCACAGCTCTTCATGTCAGTAAATGCTTCCATCAGCATTCATAGAACAGCAAGAAATAACAACGTGCCATGTTTCGGGTTGATCACTCTTAACCCTGCATCAGGTACAAAAGGTTTGTGCCTGCATTCTCTTTAACATGATCTGGAATAACATAGAGCTGTTGGTCCAATGCTTAAAAATGGTGCCTGACGTCATGACTGCGAGAGACTGAACCAGCCAATCAAAACAGATGATTCACTTAACTGCCAATGGGAGCGGACAATCCCCACTGAAAAGAGAACCTCCTGATCCCATTGGTTTCACAATTCAATGATGAACAGAGACAATCGCCAAGCCCAAAATGAGGGCCAATCAAAGTAAACTATGCCATTCCAGCGCTGCATTCAGTCCCCTGATCACCACCCCGCAGATCAGATGGAACAAAATCCAAGATCCGCCAGCGCAGTTGTTCAAAAGTATGATCTTTCTGAAGGCAATGTTCTACCATCGAGGCTGATAGAGTTTTAGTACGCAGACGAGATGCATGTTCAGCCAGACGAATCTTCACTGGTCTTTGTTACCTGCTGGATCCCACAACACAGAAAGCATGATGAACATAAGAACATGGGGGTGATATTCAAAGGGAATGGAAGGCTACTCCTATGAAGAGAGGCTAAAAAGGTTAGGGCTCTTCAACCTGGAAAAGAGACGGCTGAGGGGAGAATATGATAGAGGTCTATAAATTAATGAATGGAGTGGAACGGGTAAACGTAGATCGATTGTTTACGTCATTGGAATATAAAAGGACTAGGGGACATGCAATGAAGCTATAGGGTAACCTATTTAAGACTAATAAGAGAAAATATTTTTTCACTCAACGTGTAATCAAACTCTGGAATTTGTTACCGGAGGATGTAGTAAAAGCTGTTAGTGTAGCTAGTGTAGCTGGGTTTAAAAAAGTTTTGGACAAGTTCCTGGAGGAAAGGTCCATAAACCATTATTAAAAGGGACCCAGGATATCACTGCTTGATGCAATACAAGAATTGAGGAACATGTGTCTTTTGGGGATACTGCTAGGTACTTATGACCTCGATTGGCCACTGTTGAAAACAGGATACTGAGCTTTGATGGACCTTGGTCTGATCTTACGTTCCTATCAGGTACATCCAAGTTTGTGAAATCACGTCAGCACCTGGACATACCTGCATTTTTTTTTCAAACGTTCTGGCTTAAATGTCCCAGATTGCACTTGGAGGGATCTTCTAAAATCCCCCCCTTTAGTTTTAGCCTTCAGTATCATTCCTCTTCAATATTGTATCTAACCCTGCATCTTTATTTTAAACTCTCTTCTTTTAAAGCTGTATAAATTTCTTAAAATGTCCTATCTTTAAAACACAAAAAGATTAGAAATTTGTTTTCTAAAACTTCAAATAAGTTGGTCAGAAGTAAAGCAGTCTTATAGCATACTGCCTACCTTCTAAAATCTCACAATTCCATTTTTTGGGGGTTTGAACTACAAGTATGTAAATTTTTGAAAGCTTGTGAACATTTGCCAAAATAATCACTAACTAGTACTTTCTAGAGCTATCATCAATTGAAAATATGAGGGGGGCTGATAAGTCTCTGGCCATGTAATTAAACAGAAAGCTATGGGCACACTTCAGTTCCGGTGGTCCAAATGATCTCTCTGCAGTTTCATTTTATTTGGTACAAAATAAAAACAAAACTGCAGAGAGATCATTCGGACCACCAGAACTGAAGTGTTCCTGTAGTTTTCTGTTTCATTACAAGGTCAGAGACTTATCAGCCCCCCCCCCCCCCACCCCTCGTAATGTCCTTATATAAATTCCCTTTCCAATTCCATGGTCCAACAAAATGATACAGCCTTTCAAGTACAACATTATACTTGGGAAATGTGTTTAAACTTCCTTTCTCTGATCAAGTGGGCAGTGCTTTGAAGTACTTTAATTTATGAACTGTGAAACTTTCTATTTCTTCTGGAATTTATGCACTGCTGTGTGTGAAGGACATGAGGAAAGGTTGTCATGAGAACTAAAGGGAAAACATATTCAAGCAAATTACAAGTATGTAAGTAGTTCCACTCTAATTTCAGAATAAAGTAATGGGGTTGCAGCGCTTATCTACTTGGAATAAGTAGAAATACAGGTCAGTAAACAAGTTATATATGCTATCTATCTGTTGGACTAACTTCATACATTTGTGACTAGCTTTCAAAAGCTATGCTCCTTTCATTGGGTCATTGCAAAATTAACCAATGATTGTTGCTGGTTACACAATTATATTTTCGGTTGCATTTCACTAGAGACATTTGTAACAAAATATAACTTGCAGTTTACAGTACTTGCATGTTTCAGACAACATCTATAGTTTATTGGGCACTGAGTACGTATATAAAGATAGACACATGCATGAAGGGTAAGAGGGCTGTCCTGACTAGACCTAGTCCTAGAGCCTAACATTATGAAGAGCTGGTGATGTCATAAAATATTTTTGACCAATGGCCAGTCAAAATGATCGTCAGCAAGATACTAGCAGGGTGGATAGGATTGTTGACTTTTAGGATTATCCAGGACCGTTAACACACTTAATATGAACCTTTTCTGTCTCCTCTCTGGCTCTTAGTAGACACAAACTCGCATTGCAGAAACTCAAAAATAAATACACAGATATGCATATAAGCATAGACAAATAACAGACACACAAAACACACAAAAACAATTATGCAGCTTGAATAGTCTTCGAGGCTCATATTTGTTTAGTTTAGTTTACTAGTACTTTATAGACTGCCTTTCACTAGAAACAAAGCAGTTTACAATGGCTATTATACTGACAAAACAAAATATAAAAATAAAAAACAAACTGCATAAAAACAGAAATTAACACCAAAAGAACCTGTTCCTAATGCTCCACTCTCAACCTGGACAGCCAAAAGCCTGTTCAAAAAGTAGGGGTTTAAGACCAGTAAAACTTTCATAGTGATAGCTCCTCCTTCAGTTAATGCATTCCAAAGTATAGGAGCGTCATAGAAAAAGACCCCCCTTATATTTAGAGGTAATTCAAGTCTCTGCTTACCACTTTTAAAGTTTATCATGGCTTGTCTTCAAACTCTTATTTGGAAAACTCCTGATAATAGGATTAGGAGGTCAATTTCCCTCAATTCTCTACATGTACCTTTGGCTTACTCCAAAGTCAGCTTTGCAACATCAAGAAGAGCTTTCTCTTTCTTTGCACCCACTCTTTGGAATATGCTCCCATACGAATTCCGTACCATCAACAATTTACTGGACTTTAAAAGAAAACTTAAGACTTTCTTATTTAATGATCACTTCTCAAATGTTTCAATTTAATTCTCAGATTAAATTTTTCTATTATGCCTTAACCGAGGCAAGCGTACCCGGTGCTCCAGGCCCTGCCACAAACAACCCACTCCCCAGCCCCCTCTCCCCCCCCCTTCACCGCCCCCCAAACCCCCCAACTTTCAAGAAAACGCCACACCATTTTATGGGAACATAACTGGTTGCAGCTTTATTAATTATTGATATTAACAATATGCCAAAAACAACCATAACCAGGCCCGACAGCGGAGTAGTACCACACCAGCCATGCCTTAGCAAAGTGCCTACCACCGCTACGGCCCTACACTTGCCCCCGGCAAGTTTCCCTCCCTTTTCCTGACTTAGCCATGCCCATAGCAAAAGCCGGCCAGGGTTAATCCGGGTCAGGGGCACCCCAACCCCCGCCCAAGTGTACCTTGAGGCACCGGACCCCGGAACCTCTGGGATCCCGCCCCCCCCCCCAAGCTGCAACACCACAGAGCGAACACACCCCAAATGTGTACCCAAGGGAGGGCGGGAGGGAAGCCGGCACGCCGCAGGACTCACAGCCGCAACTGACCGCGTGCCTAAGCCTCCCCTCGCCAGCCGCGTTCCCCCGGCAGCATCCCATTGGCTCCCAAGTGATTGCATTTGCCGGGAGCCAATGGGTTTGAAGTATCCCCCCACCCACGCGCCTTCAGACGCGGCCGCGCGCAGGGTCCCCGCACCGGTCCGCGCGCCCGGTTAACAACGGCCGCCGGGACCCTGCCCGCGGCCTCATTAATAACCGAGGCAAGCGTACCCGGTGCTCCGGGCCCTGCCACAAACAACCCACTCCCCAGCCCCCTCTCCCCCCCCTCCACCGCCCCCCAAGCCCCCCAACTTTCAAGAAAACGCCACACCATTTTATGGGAACATAACTGGTCGCAGCTTTATTAATTATTGATATTAACAATATGCCAAAAACAACCATAACCAGGCCCGACAGCGGAGTAGTACCACACCAGCCATGCCTTAGCAAAGTGTCTACCACCGCTACGGCCCTACACTTGCCCCGGGCAAGTTTCCCTCCCTTTTCCCGACTTAGCCATGCCCATAGCAAAAGCCGGCCAGGGTTAATCCGGGTCAGGGGCACCCCAACCCCGCCCAAGTGTACCTTGAGGCACCGGACCCCGGAACCTCCGGGATCCCGCCACCGGCACATGCGACAGGTCTGTCGATGCGCCGCCCCCCCAAAACTTAAAGCTGCGACCAGCGGCTATCCCGCAAAACAACATACTCCAAAGCCTCCTGCCAGTCGTTAAGGAGCAGATCCATGCCAACTGGGGATAAATGGACACCATCACTCCTATAAAGACCAGCGCAACCCACCTCAACCCATGGATGCATAATCTGATAACCCCCATGACCACAAACCCAGCGACCAATCTGACGGTTTATCTTAGTCAATCCCCTCGACCAGCGCCGCTGGCTCCAGCATGCAGGCCGAGGGATAATATCTGACCACAACAAAATTGTCCCAGGGAGCATGTCCAACACCACTGCCAAGTCGTCCTGCGCCGCTCTAATCAGCTGCCGACAGGACCAAGAGACAAAGTCATTGCCCCCTAAATGCAGAATCAGCACCGCCGGTTGCTGTGATGTCCTCATATGGTGCCGAAGCAAAGGTAGCAGCTGCAGCCAATGGAGTCCTCGCTGCCCCAGCCATGAGACCGACACCACTGCAGGATCCATCCACAAATTCAGGCCCCCAGGCCGAATGGCAGCACGCTGACCAGCCCAGTGGACAAACGAGTGCCCAACCACCCAGGCACCAGCAGGCTCGATATCCCCATCTGAAAAACAAATGAACAGTCAGTACACCCAACACCCCAACCAAGCCAACCCATCAGAACCGTATGTAACCCTTGAAAGCCCGAGACCGCCACCGGCCTATACACCGGACTTCATCATCTGACATCCCGGCCCTCGCCGCACTAGTAGCCGCGCCAATATGAAAAGAGTGAGGGGCAAAGCAAAAGGGGTCCTCTCCCAAGGAATCCATCGCCAATCGAAGCACCGCCGCAACCTGAAAACGGGTCAATACCCGTTCATTCTCATGCAGAAAAAGAACCCCAGCCCGATCCGGACGCACCCCCAAGTACCCCATCACCGCCCGCACAGGGCACGAAATGAGACCCGCGACCTCCCGCAAAACAACCCACAAACCCCGACCGCGCTGATCCATCTTGGATTTTTCTAAAAGGATCTGCAACTGGCCGCCTTCTAAATGCACATGATGTCTGTGTAAGCCTCCCCCAACCCCCCGCCTGCCCGAGTTCGCCACAAGCTCCCCAATCCGAAGAGCCCCGAAAAAAGCGAGGCAAAACACAGCCCGGAATAGTACAACCTCGAAAGGCGAAGAAGCCACCTGAGGCAATACCGCCAGGAGGCGCACAAGCAGCTCGTGCGTAATGGGCTTCCGGCGATCCGTGGGGGACGGCCAAAGCCGCTCCCACCCCCGCAACAGGTGACAGGCCAAAACTCCCCCAGCCGTACATCCCCAGCCCACGGCGCCCGCAAAAAAGTTAAACCCCGCCAGCTGCGAACGGACCGCAGCTCTAGACAGCCCGCGACCTCTGGCATCCGCTATATAACTGCCAATGAGGGCATCAGGGACCCTCCCCGCCAGCCACCCCCTCTCACCCAGGAATGCAACCACCTGGTCACAACCACGCTGGTATGCCAACCAAGTCCCGGTAGCCACCGAACTTCGCAGCAGGCTCAGCATCTCTGCAGGCCAATGCTCCACAATGTCTCGGGGACTCTGGACCCTTCTGTATCCGCCTCTGGGGCCAGAGCACGAAAACGCTCCCACTGAAAACGAGAAAGAGCATCAGCGATCTGATTCTTGCAACCAGGAAGGTGCCTGGCCCGAACAGATACATTCAATTATAAGCATGCTAACACCACTTCGCGCATCAACCTAGTCACCCGTAAGCATTTTGGTGAGAAACGATTAACAACGCTAACCACAGCCTCATTATCACACCACCAAACAATCCGCCTATCCCGTAACCGATCCGGTCACAAATTAAGAACAACCAAAATCGGAAACAATTCCAGGAAGGTGATGTTAGAGGTCAGACCCGCATCGCGCCAACTCGGGGGCCAACGATGCGCACACCAAGCCCCCCCAAAGTAAACCCCGAATCCAATGCCCCCAGCCGCATCAGTAAACAGCTCCAACTCCGCACTGGACACCTCCGCTCCCAGCAAAACTGAAGTTCCGTTAAGATCCTCCAAAAAACGGCTCCAAACCTGAAGATCTGCCCTCATTGGTGCAGTAACTCTAATCCGGTGGTGAGGCTTCTGCACCCCAGCCGTCGAAGCAGCTAGACGCCTGGAAAAAACTCTACCCATCGGGATTACCCGACAGGCAAAATTCAGCGAGCCCAGCAAGGCCTGCATCTCACGCAAGGGGATCTTAGTGGCCACCAGGACGTTGGCGACCAACGCTCGAAGACTAGCCACCTTCTCCTGTGGCAACCGCGCAATCATATCAATTGAGTCCAATTCAACGCCCAGGAATGTAAGCCGGGTCGTAGGCCCTTCGGTCTTGTCTCCCGCCAACGGCACACCCAACTCCAGCGACAACTCCTGGAACCCGGCTAACAACGTCTGACAATCCTCGGAATGAGTCGAACCGATGAACAGGAAATCATCCAAGTAATGCACCACATTCCGCAAGCCAGTCTTCTGACACAAAGCCCAGTGCAAAAAAGTACTGAACTTCTTGAAGTAAGAACAGGAAACAGAGCAGCCCATAGGCATACACTTATCAAACTAATACATCCCTAGAAAATGGAAACCCAACAACGGAAAAGAGGAAGGATGCACAGGCAACAATCGGAAGGCGGACTCAATATCCACCTTCGCCATCCGCGCCCTCGGCCCAGCAGCCCTCACCAGCTCAGCCGCCCTGTCAAAAGACGCATATCGCACTGTGCACAGCTCCCGCGGGATGTGATCATTCACCGACGCACCCGACGGACAGGACAAATTGTGAATGAGCCGGAACTTACCCGGGGCCTTCTTAGGCACGATCCCCAAAGGAGAAACCACCATGTCCGGGAAAGGCGGATCGAGAAAAGGACCCGCGATCCGACCCAGCATCAGCTCAGCCGCCAATTTGTCCTGCACCACATCCGCAAACCGTCGCACCGAAGGGGAATTCCTGGCTCTATTAGCCCTCACCACACCCCTAACCGGGATAACAAAACCAAACTGGAAACCCGTCCTTAACACCTCCCTATCCCGCTTCCGCGGGTAGTGCTGCAGCCAACTCCGCAAAGATTCCGAACGCACCGGAGTCGGGGCCAAGCAGCTCCACTCACTGGGACTTGGGTCCCGACCCAGCAGCACCTCGGGCTCTCTTCTGCTGCACTTAACAGCGGAGTGACCCCCGCCGCACACTGAACAGAGGTGCTTGAACTTGCAGTCCGGAAAGGGGCAGGTGGTCCTATTAAAACGCCAGCACACGTCGCTGCCCCCACCCGACCCGGCTTTCGGTTGCAAGCCCCCCCCGCCCGGCCGAAAGGAACGGCCCCCCCGGAAGGTCCAGCTGTAACCCCCCTCCCCCCAGCAGAGGAGCCTGCTCTAGCAGACATTTGAGTCAACCATAGGTTGATGTCTTGCATGCCCCATGACAATAGTCTATTCTCTTCCATCTTATCCCGAAACTTTTCGTCATAGTTTAACCACCCCCAACCCTCGTGCGTTTGAGAGGCCTCCAAAATAGAATCAGCATACGCCAGCAACATGCCATAATGTTCCGGCGAATAATGCCCCCACACGCTGGACAGGCGCAGAAATGCCCGTGGCCAGTTTACCACAGTGCGCGCCACCTTCCGAATCCGACCCGCCTTCTCATCCTCCTTCCGTTTTTTCCGACTCTCCCCCGACCTCTTCCTGCCCTCAAGCAACCTAAAAATATCTATGTACCGTCGCTTCCGAATTTTCCTTCGCAGCTTCTTCGGAACCCCCTCCCACAACTCCGGGAACGCCATGACTGACGGGGCCCCCCCACCCAACCGAGACCCAGCCGCCCCGCCACTGTCGACCTCCGGCCTCGCAACCTTACCTAAGGAAGACGAAGAAGAATCCTCGGAAGAGGACGAGGAATCGCAGCTAAGACGCCGACGACAAGATCGACGCCTCTTCTTCCGCGCCCTGCGCCCCGGCGCCAACGAGTGCGACAATTCCCCATCCCGCTCCCCAGACAACTCACCAGCGGCCTGAAGGGCCTGTCCATCCAGCGCAGAAGGCGAAGCAGCATCACGATCCCGTTGGCGACACCTTCCGCTACGCCGAGCTGCAGTGTCCTGGACCCCAGCAGCCTCCACCTCCGCGGAACTCCTCGGCGCCGCCGCACCACCATCCGCCGTCGACAGCCAACCCGGGCTTCCGGGACTGAGTCCCCACTGATGCTGGGTCATCCCTTGAACCTGCGGGGACAAAAATGAAAAAACAGGGGGGGAACCTGCCGAAGGCCACATGGGGGACCATGGCGCTCGCCAATCCGCTGACGAAGTGCCCTGCCCCCCGCTCGCCCAGTGGTCCCAAGGCGAAAGCCCACCCCCCGGCGCAAAACCCCCCCGCACAGCGGTCCACACTGCCGCAGGAGGCACCCCCGGAAAACCAGGGGCCCCACCACCCGGCAGCGCACCGCTCTGCCCCTGCACCATCCTCCCAACAGCTGCTACTCCCCCAGTACCACCATCCCCCCATCCACCACACTCCCCCTTTCACCCACACCCAGAGTCTCCCCTCCCCCGGGCATTTCAATGCTAGCCCGGCGCGCCCCACGCGGCGTGCACCCCTTTCCCCTCGCTTTCCCTTTTCTGCCCCCCCCCCCCGAGCCCCCCCACGCCCCTGCCCCACTCCCCCCCCCCGAGCCCCCCCACGCCCCTGCCCCACTCCCCGGCCCCTCGCAACCCCCCTCCTAACCGGCACACCCCCCCGCAACCCCCTTTCTCTAGCTGAACCCCCCACAGCGCCCCCAACCTCCCCCATGCCCCCCCAGCCATGGCAGGCTCAACCCGACGCTCCGCAGACCTGCCCCGCCCCCTCACCCTACCCCCACGACCCCCACATGGCGACATAAGCCCTGCAGAAGATTCAGTAAGTTAACAGGACACTTCAATACCCCCTGCAACTGTACTATATCTCTCTTTGTTCTTTTTTTTTGTTTTTTATAATGTGGTGTGAGGTAGGAAAAACAGTGAGGCTAAATAAGTCCCCGCTAGCCAGCAAGCACCCCCAGCCAAGCTTCAGGCCCGCACCCCCGCACAACAAACCAACCACACTCCCAGCAATATGACCCACCGTGGGCCCGTACACCTGGCCTCCCCCTTTAGCCCTAAACGGCACCTGCCTTCCACAGATGCTGCACACAACCGCAGCCGCCGCCGAACCCGGGCCACACCAGCAAACGAACCCCGCCGCCGCAACAGAACCCAGAGAGAAGGAAAAAAGCCGGCACGCCGCAGGACTCACAGCCGCAACTGACCGCGTGCCTAAGCCTCCCCTAGCCAGCCGTGCTCCCCCGGCAGCATCCCATTGGCTCCCGAGCGATTGCATTCGCCGGGAGCCAATGGGTTTGAAGTATCCCCCCACCCATGCGCCTTCAGACGCGGCCGTGCGCAGGGTCCCCGCACCGGTCCGTGCGCCCGGTTAACAACGGCCGCTGGGATCCTGCCCGCGGCCTCATTAATTACTGTAACATTTGTTTTGTTTTTTCCTTTCTTTTAATTGTGTTCTTTTGGCATGTTCACTGTAAACCGCTTAAACTCTTAGATTTGCAGTATATAAAATTTGTTAAATAAATAATAATAAATAAATAAGCTGAGAATTTGTAAGTAGAGATAAGGCTAAGGAATGATAATGCTGGGAACGAAGAGCATGTCTTGAGGTATATGGAAACACCAATTCTTAAATCTTTACAAAAATCCACTTCAGTAGGAACGATGTTGCTTCACAATAAATAAGGATATAGATATTATCTACAAAGATATGTAAAAAGGTATTGACAAGGACCTCAGTTAGGGTGTCCCCTGCCTTATAAAACTGTAAGCAAGGCTGTAGGCACAAAGTACCGTAGCCCTGTTAGGTTTCTTTCATCAGTCCTTGTCATCCAAGTCTATATTACTCATCAGTCCTCCTGAAGCAGCCATTAGAACATATCTTGACGAAATGTGAGTTGAGCAATGGTTTATCAGCTGGGAGGGTTATGCAAAGTTTCCTGTGTATACGGAGCTAAGTAGCTTTTTATATATGTATTTAAAAATTCAAAAATTATATGGACTTGGTTGACAAGGACCGATGAAAGAAACCTAACAGAGGTAGCTTTGTGCCTACAGCCTTGCTTACAGTTTTATAAGGTGGGGAAACCAAAGCAGGCCAAGTCAACTGCAGCAACATTCAGAAACACCATGGGTGGATAACTAACACCAAGGGGCTCAGAAAGATATTGAGCAGCTGAGAAGCTAAAACTAAGCCCTGCTGGATCCCACAACACAGAAAACATGATGAACATAAGAACATGGGGGTGATATTCAAAGGCATTTACACGGTTTGCAGACTGTAAACTGTATAAATGCCGGTTAGCAGGATATTCAGCAGCACTAACATGGTTAGTGCTGCTGAATATCCACGGGTGCCGATGCTACATGCCCCGATGCTAAACAGTTAGCATTGGGGTGTGTCCTGGGCATTCTGGGATGGAGCAGAGATGGCGCTCATCGCTAACTGGGCAGCAGCGATATTGAGACATTTCCCAGTTACCAACCCACGGGTAAAGTCAGGCGTGGCAAATGCTGGGCTACCATTATCTGTGGAATCTAACCAGGCAGCGGCTCAATATCGCTGCTGCCCAGTTAGCTCCCGGGTTCTGCTGCTACATGAGATAGGTCAGTATTGGTGGCCAGATATGGTCCCGGCATTGAATATCAAGGGTTAGTCTTCAATGGTGACGGTAATGCACTTTACAAGCGCTTGCCACCACTGCTGGATATCTCCTGCCCCCTCCCCCATGTCATACTGGGTCAGAGCAAGGGTCCATCAAGCCCAGTATTCTGTTTCCAACAGTGGCTAATCCAAGTCACAAGTATCTGGCAGGTTTCCAGAAAGCTACACAGATTCCATGTTGCTTATCCTGGGGTAAGCGATGGATTTCCCTGGTCCTCTTTATGGTTTGTGGACCTTTCCTGCAGGAACTTGTCCAAGCCTTTTTTAAACTCAGCTACACTAACAGATTTTACTACATCCTTGAGTAACACTTAAACATGACGGCAGAAAAAGACCACATGGTCTATCTAGTCTGCCCTTCCATATCAACCACGAATTCCAGAGTTTGATTATGCGTTGAGCAAAATATTTTCTCCAATTAGTCTTAAATGGACTACATTGTAGGTTCATTACATACCCCCAAGCCTGAACAACTGATCTACATTTACCTTTTCCACTCCATTCATTGTTTTATAGACCTCTATGGTATCTTTCCTCAGCAGTCTTTTTTCCAAGTTGAAGAGCCCTAACCTTTTAAGTCTTTCCTCGTAGGGATATTTTTCCATCTCCTTTACCATTTTGGTGGCTTATCTCTGTACCTTTTCTAATTCTGCTATATCCTTTTTAAGATATGGTGACCAGAATTGCACACAATATTCAAGATACGGTTGCACCATGCAGCGATACAGAGGCATTATAATATCCTTGCTTTTATTCTCCATTCCTTTCCTTTTGATTCCTAGCGTTCTGTTTGCTTTCTTGTTTGCCGCACTGCACACTAGTGAAAGAGTTTCAACATATTCTCTGCAATGACACCTTTTCCTCGATGGTGATTCCTAATATAGAAACTTGCATTGTATAACTGTGGTTTGGGTTGTTCTTCCGTAAGAGGGGCATTCTGTTGTGGCATCTCTCCCTTGTATGGCTGATCAGAATCAGCTGTATTGAGGTAGGCCCAGTTCTGATTGCACAGGGGCTAGACATGCCCTTCAGGATCAGAATCGGGTCTATGGCTATTCAGGAGCTGCGATCCCCTGCCACAGAAAACAATCTTCATTCCCCACAGCCCGACCCCCGATCTGGCCTTCCATGGCCAGGGTCAGGATGCGGGGAACCTCCTACATCCCCTCACCTGCGTCCTCGGGTCCCGCTTCATCCAGGGGAACTTGTCCCCTGTATAGATCCAAGACCTCTGATGTACAGAGCCGACCTCTGAATCGGCCCTGTACTCCCGGGTTCATGGCCTGGCCTGCCCATGCCCTGCCCTCGCTCCGCCTCCAGAACGCCCCCTCCCACCCTATCTAGTCCTCCCCGTACAAATCCGCTGTTCATATGGGGAGGATATTGACAGAGCCGGCAGGGGAACGAATAGTGGAGATGGATGTCCCAATGAGATGTCCATTCCTGCTATTTGCAGGACAGAATTACCCCCTAAGTGCATAACTTTGCATTTGTCCATATTAAATTTAATCTGCCATTTTGACACCCAGCCTCCCAATTTTTCAAGGTCATCTTGTATTTTTTCACAGTCCTCTTGTGTTTTAACACCTTTGAATAATTTTGTGTCATCTGCAAATTGTATCACTTCACTCATTATTCCAATTTGCAGGTTATTTATAAATATGTTAAAAAGCAGCGGTCCCAGCATAGATCCCTGGGGTGCTCCACTAATTGCTGTTCTCCATTGAGAAAATTGGCCATTTAGCCCTACTCTTGGTTTTCTATCTTTTAACCAGTTGCTAATCCACAATAGTACACTGCCTCCTATCCCATGACTTTTCAATTTCCACAAGAGTCTCTCATGAGGGACCTTGTCAAAGGCTTTCTGAAAATCCAGATACACTATATCAGCTAGCTCGCTTTTATGTGCTTATTTATTCACATCTTCAAAAAAATGTAAGAGATTAGTGAGACGAGACTTTCCTAGGCTAAAGACATGTTGGCTTTCTGCCATTAAAACATGATTCAGTAATTTTGTTCTTTTACAGTGGTTTTTATCATTTAGCCCAGTACAGAGATCAAGCTCATCAGTCTTTAGTTTCCCAGATTACCCCTGGAACCCTTTTTAAAAATTGCTATTATGTTGGCTATTCTTCAGTCCTCAGGTATGACAGATGATTTTAATGATAGTTCAAAAATTACTAAAAATGGGTCTGCAATCTCATATTTCAGTTATTTTAGCACCCTGGGAAATATGCCATCGGATCCTATGTACCTTTTTGGGGACCTGCCAGGTACTTGTGATCTGGATTGGCCACTGTTTGTAACAGGATACGGTGCATGATGGACCTTGTTTTGACCCAGTATGACATTTCTTATGTTCTTATGAAGGTGATTTGCTGCTCTTTAGTTTATCAAATAACTGTATTACATCTTCCCAATTTATGGAGATTTGTTTCAGTTCCTTTGATACATCACCTTTAAATATCATTTCTCGCATGGGTAGGTTTCCTACATCTTATGGGTTTATGGGTTTATTTTGCTTGATATACCACTTTTCTGGGCCGTGTTTTTCAATAAAAACAAATAGGTCAGGGTACAAAGGAATTCCATTGTTTATTTGACAATAGAGGAGGAAAGAAAGGCAAAAGGAGGCAGTCGTAGGACACTTCACAAATTAAGAAGATAAATGTAGTAAAGAATTCATTCAGTCTCTCCGCTATGGCCTTGTCCTCTCCTACGGCCGATGCAGAAAGACTAGCGCACCCTTTGTGCGCAGATAATGCAACTTGTATGCACAAGTTCTGCCATGCCAAATGCATAAAAGAGCCTGATGTGTGTGTAAAGAGGTAGTAAACGTAGGTGCATACAGCAACACCAAATGTATCTAAATTATCTGCAAATGAGCTGTGCATATTAAAATGAGATGGTAATATTGTCTACGCTCGGTGCAGAGAAACATGTAGAGGATTAGATAACCAACAAGAACATCAGTATCTCTGTCTTGTCTGAGGTGACTTAAACATATTAGACATGTAGGGAATGACTGTTTCTGGGTTTGTACTGGTACCTTTGACATGTACATTTTATGTGTCTATCTGAGCGTATAAGCAAAACTTCAGTGTTTAAGAGCAAATGTCTTTTGCTTCTTATCTTTGTGTGATTTTTGGACTCATTTATATCATTCTCCATTTATTGTTAGGTCTCTTCTGTGTTTTCATTAAAAAAAATAGTGTTGATTATTACAAGCTGAGCGCCAAAAAAACCTGCATGTAGTGTGCGCATAGCATGAGCATTTGATTTTTATGCAGATGCACCCATGGCCACTTCTAGCATGTTTGTTATTTGCACATGCATTGGCCCCCCTCCTTTCAGCTTTATGTAAGTTTTGTGCACAGCTCATTTGCATATACATTCTTTGCTGCACACCAGGGCTGAGGTTTCACACTGTCGGCGTCTGATGAAAATGCATACACAGCTAATAGCACGTGACTTCAGTGCTGCCTTTCTGCTTTGGCCTGTTAGTTCACCTTTTACCCTTCTTTCATCTAATGGTTCATCTCATTCTCTCACAAATGTGTTGCTATGAATGTACTTGAAAATGTTTTTATTATGTGCTTTTGCTTCCATAGCAAGCTTCTTTTGAGTTCTCTTTGCCTGCCGTATCAATGCCTTGCATTTAACTGCCACTGCTGGCTGTCATTTGGTCTTCCTTTCACCTTTCTTAAAGCGTGAACTGTATCTGGTCTGAGCTTCCAAGATACCATTTTGAAATAGTGCCCAGGCCGGATGTAAACTCTTATCCTTTGCAGTTGATCCTTTTAGTTTTTTCTTAACCATTTTCCTCATTTTATCAGTCTCCTTTTTGAAAGCTTAATGCTAGCACAGTGAATTTCCTTATCATTCCTCCATCTTATGATCTCTATTGCCAAGCGGCCCCAACACTATTACCTCTCACACAAGATCCTGCGTTCTACTAAGGAATAGATATAAAATAGCTTTCCCTCATGTCAGTTCCTGAACTAGCTGCTCCATGAAACAGTCATTTGTTTCATCTAGAAATTTTATCTCCCTAGCATGGCCTGATGTAACATTGACCTAGTCAATACCAGGGTAAGTGAAATCTCCCATTATTACTGTGTTGAAAACTTTGCTAGCTTCCCTAATTTCTGTTAGAATTTCATCATCTGATCGTTTTGGCCAGGTAGACTGTAGTACCCCCACTGCCTTTCCTTTCCCCTTTTAACATGGAATTTCTGTCCATAGAGATTCTACAGTGTATTTTGTTTCCTGGAAAACTTTTATTCTGTTTGAATCAAATGGATAAAAAAGAAGCCAAACCAATCCAAAACATGGCCTCTGATGCTAGTAAATGCCAGCTGGTGAAGAAGTTGTTTGTGATCAACAAGGTCAAAGGCTGGCGATAAATTTAAATACACAACTAAAGCAGCCTTATCCTGTTTCTGAACACGTCTCAAGTCATTCAGAAACAGAGTTAGCAGAGTTTCCGTGCTATGACCGTGATGAAAGTCTGATTATTTTCACTCCAATATGGCAGCTTTTTAAGAAACTTGGTTAATAGAGCAGCAACAACCTTCTCCACAATCTTAGACAAAAATGGCTTGAAGGAAGAGCTTGGATCAAGAGAGGACTTGTCAGAATTAGTCAAATCACAACTTCTTTCCATATAGCTGGAACGAAGCCCTCAGCAAGACTGGAATGTACCATGATGACAAGAAGGGAAAGCAACTAGGATAGGAATGTCAAAACAAATTTAGACAAGAGGCAGTCAGGAGAAGAAGTAGTAGCACTGATAGGTTTTTCTAGACTCATCTGACAAGGTAGAATAAAAGACGCCCATGGTTCAGAACAAGCTTCCATTATGTTTCCGAAAGAGTACTACCTTAGATGGAAGAGCAGAAAAGACCTTTCTAAAATCATCAGTCTTATCAACAAAGTAAGAAGTAAGTTTATTAGCATCTGGAAGTACAGAATTACACCTCAGATCTGCAGCTGATGCCATTGAGGTAAAAGCTCTAAACAGAGGGATTTGGGCTCGAACAAAGCAAACGCAAATGTTTTCTTTGCTCTCTTAATCTCATAGTAGTAAGTCTGCTGGTGATGTTTACATAGCCTATACAGGGGCAGCTCTACCATGAGGCGAAGTGAGGCGGCTGCCTCAGGCGCCGAAGTTTTAAAGGCGGCAAAAAATGCCCCCAAAATAGCCGCTTCACTTCAACTTCTAAAGTTAAAAATAAAAAAAATCCAACCGCTCAAGTTGCTGCCGCTGCCGAGTCCGCTTCTCGGCAGCGGCAGTCTCCGGCAGACTCACCTGCCTCTCCTTCCTATAGCAGCCGCGGCTCCTGCTTCTTGGAACCGCGGCTGTGCTAGCAACATCAACTTAAACACAAAGCAAAACCGGGCAGACTCTGCGGAGCCTTCCCATGCAGTGGCGTCCCGCCCCCAAAGGAAGTTGTATGCAAAGGAAGGACACCGCTGCATGGGAAGGCTCCGCAGTCTTCTGCACCGGTTTTGCTTTGTATTTAAGTTGATGTCGCTAGCACAGCCGCGGTTCCAAGAAGCAGGAGCCGCGGCTGCTATAGGAAGGAGAGGCAGGTGAGTCTGCCGGAGACTGCTGCTGCCGAGAAGCGGACTCAGCAGCGGCAGCAACTTGAGTGGTTGTTTTTTCCCCTGGGGGCTAGGACTGGAAATGGGCAGTGTCTAGGACTGGAATTGGGCTGCGGGGGGGGGGGGATTAGGAATGGAAGTGGGCTGATGGGGGGGTGTTTAGGACTGGTAATGGGCTATGAGGGGCTAGGACTGGAAGTGGGCTGATGGGGGGGTTTAGGAATGGTAATTGGCTGTGGGGGGGTTAGGACTGAAAATGGGCTGATGGGGGGGTTAGGACTGGTAATGGGCTGATGGGGAGGTTTAGGAATGGTAATTGGCTGATGGGGGGTTAGGACTGGAAGTGGGCTGATGGGGGTGTTTAGGACTCGTAATGGGCTATGGGGGGCTAGGACTGGAAGTGGGCTATGGATGGGCTGATTGGGAGGGGGCTAGGACTGGAAATGGGCTGATGGGGGAGTTAGAACGGGAAATGGGCTGATCGGGGTTTAGAACTGGAAATGGGCTGATTAGGGGGGCTAGGACAGGAAATGGGCTGATTGGGGGGCTAGGACTGGTAATGGGCAGATGGGAGGCTAGCACTGGAAATGAGCTAGGACTGGTAATAGGCTGATTGGGGGCTAGGACTAGAGTAGGCTGATTGGGGGCTAGGACTAGAGTGGGCTGAAGGGGGATAGGACTGGAAATGGGCTAATGGGGGAGGGGAGGAGAATGCTGCTGGCCCTGGAACAAAACTAGGGGCTAGGGCTACAAATGGGCTGATGCGGGAGGATGGTAGAATAGGACTGGAAGGGAGAAGATAATGAGAGGGTCTGCCAGAGGAATGAGGGGGCACGAAGGGAGCTGACACGGGGGAAGGAGAGGGCTGGAAAGGAGCTGACACCTGGGATGTACTGAAGGGGGACTGGAAGGGAGCTGACATTTGGGGATGGGAGTGGTAGGTGGTTGGGTAATGGGGAGGAGGCTGGAAGGGGGTTGGACAGAGGGTAGGGCGACTGGAAGGGAGCTGGCTGGGGTGGATGGCACTGAGAGTGGAAGTGAGTTGCTTTCTGAGATGGTATTTTGACTAGAAGGTGCTGGACATTGGGGAAAGAGGGGGACTGGAAGGGAATGGACACCAGTTGCAGTCATGGGAATGCAAGGCGGTTGACATTGGAAAGTACTGGGAGGGAAGGGGGCTGATACTGGGGAGGGTTACTGGAAATGGAAATGGGCTGATGGAAGGAAGTGAAGAAAACAAAAGAAGAGAGAAGAAATGGCAGATGGACCATAGACCACAGAAGGAGAGCTAAGGGAAGACAGGAAAGCTGAAGCCTCAGATCGGAACCAGCATGAACAGAGAATAAAATGGTCAGACAACAAAGGTAGAAAAAATAATTTAATTTAATTTTAGTTATTGGACTTTGTGCTATTCTTATATTTTACACAGTATTGGGGAACTGCATCTCTTTATTTATCTGATATTGCACTGCATGTGGACTCTGGCTTCTTGGTGTTTCAATTTAAATTTAGTCTACATATTTTTATTTTTACTTTAGATTGTGGTTACTTATTCTGTACTTGGTGAGGGTCGATGTTGCGAGTGTTTGACTGAGGTCAGGTGTTCTGTTAACATGGAGTTTGTACATAAAGATCTATACTGTACTGTAGTAATTTGACTTGTTCAGCTTTTCAAATAGGTGCATGTATGTTCCAGGGCATCACTGTAGTATTTACAGTGATGCTTTTTTTGGATGGGCTCCTTATGTGAGTTTTGGAAGTTTGTGCTGATATGGTATGGTATGGTACGTTTGCTCTTTGTTGTAGGGTTTTTTTATTAGTTCACAATATGTCTGGTACTGGAGAATAGTGGTTGTGGTTGTTGTTAGTGAGATGATCAGAATCAGATTTCTTTTCTTTAAATATTGAGTTCTGTGGGTGAATGTCCTGGTTCTGCTCTGCACCTACTGTGGATGCAAAATATATGTTGAAAAAGAAAAAGCAAGAACCATAACGCAGTTTATAAGAACAAAATAAAAATGAGTTATAATTTAGTTTTATAAACTGTGCTGTTGGTTCTTGCTGTCTTTTAGTTCCTTGGTGTGCAAACGGGTCCATAACTAGCCCTGTGCAAGCGGTGCAGCCGCACAGGGCGTAAAGGTTTGGGGGGGGCGCATTTTGGCTGTCTGCTGTTGCCCTGCGGCCAACTGTCAGGACAATAGCAGGCAGATGAAATGCGGTCCCCAAGCCTTTTTGCAGCACTTTAAGCAGGTCTGGTCCCTCCCTTCTCCAACGCGATGTCAGAGTAGGGAGGGACAGATCTTCTTAAAGTGCCGGCGCCTTTCAGATTGGGCGCATGCCCCCCTCCTCCTCCCCATACCTCCGTCCAGCGGCGCCTCCATGAAAAAAGCAGAGGACAGCAGCAGCAGGGAAAGAGCAGACAGCACTGGACGGCGGTATGGGGGGAGGGGGGCGTGCGTCTGAGCTGCAAGTCGCACAGGGTGCGATTACAGTTCGATATGGCCCTGTGTGCAAACATCTTGCATTTCCTCCATATAATCTAATTGGTTTTTTGGTTTGGTTCAGTCTCTGATTGGATTTCTGAAAAAGCCCTGCCCCCCCTAAGGTGTGTGGGGGGGCTCCTTTTTATACTTCGCCTCAGGCAGTAGTTTGCCTTGAGCCGCCCCTGAGCCTATAGGTACTGTATCCTTGTGCTTATATTTCCACCACATATTTTCTGCCTGACAGACCTGTTGTATTAACAGACGAAGACCCACATGATACCATGAGTTACTGCACTGTATCTTGGAAGGGCATGCTAGCATAAGAACATAAGATATGCCATACTGGGACAGACCAAGGTCCATCAAGCCCAGTATCGTGTTTCCAACAGTAGCCAATCTAGGTAATACGTACCTAGCAGTTTCCCCAAAAGACACAGGTTCCACAATGCTTGTAATGGGTCAAGCATTGATATCCCAGGTCCCTTTTTAATAACGGTTTATGGACCTTTCCTCCAGGAACTTGTCCAAACCTTTTTTAAACCCAGCTACACTAACAGCCTTTACTACATCCTCCGGTAACAAATTCCAGAGTTTGATTACATGTTGAGTGAAAAAATATTTTCTCTTATTTGTCTTAAATAGTTTACCCTGTAGCTTCATTGCATGTCCCCTAGTCTTTCTATATCCTGATAACATAAACAGTCGATCTACGTTTACCCGTTCCACTCTGTTCACTAATTTATAGACTTCTATCATATCTCCCCTCAGCCGTCTCTTTTCCAGGTTAAAGAGCCCTAAACTTTTTAGCCTTTCTTCATAGGGGTATCCTTCTATCCCCTTTACCATTTTGTTGGCTCTTCTCTGAACCTTTTCTAATAACGCTATATCCTTTTTAAAATACGGTGACCAGAACGATACAGAGGCATTATAATATCCTTTGTTTTATTTTCCATTCCTTTCCTTATGATACCTAGCATTCTATTTGCTCTCTGGGCCGCGCTGCACACAGGACAGAGGGTTTTAACATGTTATCCACAATGACGCCTAAATCTTTTTCCTGGGTGGTGGTTCCTAATGTGGAACCTTGCATTGTATAACCATAGTTCTTCCCTAGGTGCATAACTTTGCACTTGTCCATATTAAATTTCTTCTGTCATTTTGATGCCCAGTCTTCCAATTTATCAAGATCCTCTTGCAATTTTCCCCAATCCTCATGGGTTTTAACAACTTTAAATAGTTTTGTGTCATCTACAAATTTGATAACCTCACTCGTTATTCCCTTTTCCATGTCATTTATGAATATGTCAAAAAGCAGCAGACCCAGCACAGATCCCTGGGGTACACCACTATTCACCTTTCTCCATTGGGAAAATTGGCCATTTAGCCCTACCCTCTGCTTTCTATCTCTTAACCGTTCCTGATCCACAATAGTATACTGCCTCCTATCCCATGACTCTTTAGTTTTGCCAAAAGTCTCTGATGAGGGACCTTGTCAAAGGCTTTCTGAAAGTCCAAATACACTATATCAACCGACTCACCTTTGTCTACCTGTTTATTCACACCTTCAAAAAACATAACAGATTAGTAAGACAAGATCTTCCTTGTCTAAAGTCATGTTGGCTGTCTCCCATTAAGCCATGACTATCTACATGTTCAGCAATTTTGTTCTTTATGATGGTTTCTACCATTTTTCCCGGTACTGACGTGAGGCTCACCAGTCTGTAGTTTCCCAGATCACCCATGGAACCCTTTTTAAAAATTGGCGTTACATTGGCCATCCTCCAATCTTCAGGTATTACAGATGATTTTAATGATAATTCATAGATTACTAATAGCAGGTCTGCAATCTTATATTTCAGTTCTTTCAACGCCCTTGGATGTATATCATCCAGTCCAGGTGATTTGCTACTCTTCAGTTTATCAAATAGTTGTAATACATCTTCCCGATGTATCGATATTTCCTTCAATTCTTCCGCACCTTTAAATACCACTTCAGTCATGGGTAACGTCCCTACATCTTCCTCAGTAAAGACCGAAGCAAAGAATTCATTCAGTCTCTCCGCTATCGCCTTGTCGCCTCTTAGTGCCCCTTTAACCCCTCTATCATCTAATGGACCAACTGACTCTCTCACAGGTTTTTTGCTATGAATGTACTTGGAAAAAGTCTTTATTATGCGTTTTTGCTTCCACAGCAAGCTTCTTCTCAAATTCTCCCTTTGCCTGCCTTATCAGTACCTTGCATTTAACTTGCCAGTGCTTGTGCTGTTTCCAGTTTTCGTCATTTGGCTCTTTTTCCATTTCCTGAAAGATGCTTTTTTGGCAACAACAGCCTCTCTAACCTCACCTTTAAATCATGCTGGTAGTTTTTTAGACTTCCTTCCACTTTTCTTAAAGTATGGAATAGCTGTTCTGGGCTTTCAAGATAGTATTTTTCAACAACACCCAAGCTTGATGTAAGTGTTTAACCTTTGCAACTGCTCCTTTTGTTTTTTTCGTAACTGTTTTCCTCATTTTATCATAGTTCTCCCTTTCGAAAGTTAAAAGGTAGTACTGTGGATTTCCTTACCATCCCTCTTCCACTAATTAAATCAAACGCGATCATGCTATGATCACTATTGCCAAGTGGCCCCAATGGCCCTTATCTCTTGCACCAGATCTGCTGTTCCACTAAGGGCTAGGTCCAATATGGATTCCCCTCTGGTCAATTCATGAACCAGCTGCTCCAAGAAGCAGTCATTTATTTTATCTAGAATCTTTATCTCCCTAGCATGTCCTGCTGTGACACTGACCCAGTCGATACCGGGGTAATTGAAATCACCCATTATTATTACTGTGCTGTAACCTTTGTTAGCTTCCTTGATTTCTTTGAGCATTTCATCATCCATTTGTTCATTCTGGCCAGGCGGTCGATAGTACACCCCCACTGCCATCGCCTTCCCCTTTTTACATGGAATTTCAATCCATAGAGATTCTACAGCAAATTTTGTTTCCGCAAAACTTTAATCCTTTCTGACTCAATGTCCTCTCTAACATAGAGCGCAACCCCTCCACCAATTTGATCAGCTCTATCATTACGATTTAGTTTGTACCCAGGTATTACAGTGTCCCACTGGTTGTCCTCCTTCCACCATGTCTCTGAGATTCCAATCATATCTAACCTCTCATTTAGTGCTATATATTCTAACTCTCCCATCTTATTTTTTAGACTTCTAGCATTTGTATGCAAGCATTTTAGAAACTGTATTTTATTCATATTAATCTGGTTCTTGATAGGCATGGGTAATTTGGAATTTTTAAGCTCTGTCTGCTCCATACTCAAGGGCATTTGGTCTACTTTACTCTTTTTTGGAACCTCTTTGCTTTTGGTGCTATCCTTCAAAGATATATTCTTCCAAACCATGCACTCTTTGGTGACTGTCGGCTTTCCCCTATTATCTAGTTTAAAAGCTACTCTATCTCCTTTTTAAAGGTTAATGCCAGCAGCCTGGTTCCATCTTATGATCTCTGTTGCCTAGTAGCCCCAACACCATTACCTCTCACACAAGATCCTGCTTTCCACTAAGGAATAGGTATAAAATAGCTTTCCCTCGTGTCAGTTCCTGAACTAGCATTGCAGCAGCGCACACTATATCCCTTTGGCTAGCAGATTGCATTGCTTACACAGATTACCAGGCTGGGTTGAGCCTTGAGGGTCATGTCACGGTTCATAATGTCCATGTGATGGCTTTCTGCAGAGGAAATCTACAGAGCTACAACGTGGTCTTCAGTGCATACCTTTGTGTCCACTACTGTCTGGATGGGGTTCCTGATGGGACAGCAATTTTAGCTAGGCTGTGCTCCAGTCAACTCCTGCCCACCAGCCTTTCTGTCCATTCAGGCTACCTGCTAAAACTCCTCTGTTGATGTCTGCTGAGGATGCTGAATCAAATGAGTCCCTCGGTGGGACCACCTTACTGTTCTTTCTGACTTCTTCAGTTTCGTTGCCCCTGTTGGGCTATTGATCTGCTTGGGTTCTGGTAGCCTGTAGCTTGTGAGTCCTAAATGCGAGGACTTATTTCCTGCTTGTTCATGAAGAAAGCATAGTTACTCGCCTTTAGCAGGTTTTCTCCATGAACAGCAGGAATAAATCCTCACAACCCTCCCACCTCTCTGGGGAGTTGCCTTTTTGGCTCTTGCTATATTGCTATATTGCAGAAGATGGCGCCATGGCAGGCACGCATGTGCATTGTACATCCCAAAGGCTTCCTGAGGAAGCTGGGGATTATTCCATGCAGGGTTCTGTCGGTGATGTCACCCATATGTGAAGACTTATTCCTACTGTTCATGGAGAACACCTGCTACAGGTGAGTAACTATTTATTTAACTGTTTTTATACTGCTTTTCCTTAAGTCAAAGCGGTTTACATCACAACTTAGTAACGATAACGGCTTACATTATAACAACAAACATGTGGAGTGGGAACGGGATATAGTATAACATAATACAAGTAAATTATAAACATGCAAACTACACTTTCATGCAACAGAAGATAGCTGGATAACAGTTGATACAGCTCAAGCCCATCGAAAACTGTTGAACCAGCAAAGGGATCTCTTTATATAGTGTCGCTAATAGGACATACCCCTTGCTGAGCCAGTGAGTTCCTCTGGAGGTAGGCTTCTCCTTCCATTGCCTGTGGATTCTCTTTCTAGGACTTTACCACAGGCTAAGCAGCCTCCATGGCTCCAGCTGCAAGTCACTGTCCTCCAGTATCCATGGTTGTAGGCCTGATTCCCAGCTGTCCTGAGAATATGCTTCAAAAAATTTTACTCTATAAAATGTCTCCAAAATTAGATTTTCTCTAAATATCCAATCAAGGTGTGAATGCAGCTTTGCATAGAAGCATCTGAAAAAAATTGTATTTAATAAGATTTACTAGCCATCTTCTTGTTCTATACATGCAGTATTATGATCCTTCTTCATTCCTTTTTGTAATGGATTTATAATGTCATCTTTTTCTTTGAACAAAGGAGATTTGGAAATGAATTTTTTATATTTCAGATTGTCATTGATAAATTCTCCCTTGAACCGTTTGATAGTGGGAGATTAATACTGTAGTCATTGTTTGCTTGCCATCATGTAATATTACTCTCATTCTGTTTTCATCTTGTTCTTTCATAGCAAGCCACTGATAGTGAGACTGGAGCTGAAGCTGTCCCTTCCATCACAGTGAAGGTATTGTGCATAAATCAAACTGCAACACTTTGACTATAGACAGGCATTTTAATATCACCCAGGCTATCTCATTGCTTATGGCCTGGAAATAACAGGCAGAGCATTAATTACAACAGATGTATACTTTTATTTACAATTTGACTATTCTCTGTATGATGACAGGTAGTTTTCTTCGATTCTTGCCAAAGTATAAGTAAAGTTATGTTGGTATGTGTTCTATTTATATCTCATGTGCTTAGCAGTCTAGAGTGGCAGATAAAGAAATATTTATTTCTGGACTGGGAAAATAGTTCTGCAGCATTCGGATGCCAATGTGTGGCCTGATGATCCCAGGCACCATCTTAAAAGGGTCACTTTAAAAAGTGCCACATGGACTCCCACCTCATGGAGCTCCCTGGCCCCCCACCCAATATTTTCCATTCCCCTAAAGATCCCCTGATCCTTCTCTTCCCTTTCTGGAAGAAGCACATTTCCTCGGCCCTACCTCCGCAGTTTTTGGTGTCTAGTAGTATGGGACAGGAGTGATCCCCAGTCGCTCCTGCCCCTTCTGACTCTGGATTCAGACGGTACCAGGTGACCTCTAATGGTAAGCTCATGATAATACCACTAGGGTCAATTTACCTTATTTGTCTTTTTGAGCAGGCATAATATCTGTGCCTTGTATATAAGCTGTTGATGCTGGATTCGTGCTAGTATTTTATAAAAACACATAGGCGCCTAGGTATCTTTACAGTATAAAATAATGTGAAATAGGTGACTTCCTGTTCACTTAACCTAGGCACCCTGTTATAAAATTACCCTTTGTTTTCTAAACAAAAAATGGTGGTATTCTATGCTAAGAAATGATTTTTTTTCCCTTGCTACAGATCACTGTGCGGAGCAGATTAACTGTTCAGAAAACCAAGATATCTGTTTGTGTACAACCTCCTTTAGCTCTTACTCAGGACCAGTTCATCTTTGATTCAATAGGTAATTTTATCTTTTATGATTGAAAAGCTACTATGATACAATTCAGTCTGCTGCATATCCAAAGGTGTGATGATAATAGTTTCCGTACTGTATTCCAGGCCTCATGTTACCACATTTTGATATTTGCAACATTATTTATCAGGGATTACCAGACTGTGCAGTTCATGCCTTGCAGCTTGCACAAAATACAGCTGTATGTATCCTCTTTAGGGTATCAAGTGTTCCACACATTACTCTCTTCTTGTGCAATTTGCATTGGCTCCTCCATCACCATTCAAGTCAGGTACAAGGTTTTACTGACCGTATTTAAAATCACACATGACTTATCTGCAGAGTGACTCTTGCATATGTTATATGAGAAACCATCTATTTGGACCAGGAGGTCTTGCATACAGAATACTTATAGTATTCCAGGCATTAAGGGCAAGGAGTAGCCAAACTGCATGTGTCTGGGCATTTTCCGTTTATGCAACTGGACTTAGGAATGCTTTTCTGGACAGGATAAGGGCTATTACAGACTTTACTAATTTTCGTAGAGAACTGAAAACCCACCTCTTCAGGGTATACTATGGTAATGATGATTAACTGATAATCCTTAACAGTATTCTATGGATAGGTCCTACCATTACAAATTATTTTATGATGTGTATTTTTAATTGTATATGATTTAAATTTTACAATATATAGGAATAAGTTGTATACTTCTTTTTATATTTTATTGATTATTGTAATATTGCAACTTTACATATGTAATCCACTTTAAATTTGTTTTGGATAATAGCGGAATCTAAGAACTGATATTGAGTTCTGTGATTATTGTAAATGTTATTTATTACCCGCTTTGACTTTGTAGATAAAGTGAGATACAAACTCACTAAATAAATAAATAAATACATTTCTGATCGATAAATTGAAAATGGGCCTGCAGCAGTCAGTGGTTATTTTGGCCAGCAACTGCAGACAAATTATACCATATATTTAATGGCAGTATCGAGGTAGTGGTAATATTTAGCCACTGTCTGGATAACCAAGCCACTTAGACTTAGAAATTTTACCTTTCCTAAGTAATGCATTACTTATTTGGGCAGGAGCATTGAAAATCACTGCTATCTGAATAAATACCAGCTCCACAGACAGACCACGGTCAGAGGAAATATTACCTGTGCTATCCGGATAGTGCCGCTGAATATGGGGTTCAATGTGTCTTTCTTATTGTTATGCTAGACCAGTCCAGATGAATGGATTATGCTTCCCAGCCAGCACGTGGAGGCAGACCAAAGCAACTTTCAATGATGTCATCACTTGTATATACACTTGTGCAGCACTGAGAGAAGCCAGTATTATCTACCTCCAGCAGATGGCAAGGTGTGCAGACTAGTGCAGCAGTGCAGATAGGCCTGTCTCCTCTGGATCAGATCATGATCTTGTGTCATGTGTGATTGACACCTTTGGCCCAGTATGTGCTTGGAGCTTGGATATGCCAATTGTCTTCTTGAGCCCACAGTTGCCTTGTAGCTGACGCTGTTACCCACAGGTTGAAGCACTGATGGGTAGAGAGCAAAGCAGGAGGACTCCGTGGGGGCCCCTGATGGGGTTGCTAAGTCGGGGCAGGGGCCCAGGCCCACTTTCATGCTCACTGTCCTAAACATAAGAACATAAGGTATGCCATGCTGGAGCAGACCAAAGATCCATCAAGTCCAGTATCCTGTTTCCAACAGTGGCCATTGCAGGTCTCAAATACATATCGGGTTCCCAAATTTATACACAGTCCATGCTGCTTGTCTCAGGAGTAAGCAGTGGATTTCAACACTCCTCTTTACTATGGTTTATGGATTTTGCCTCCAAGAACTCATTCAAACCTGTTTTGAACCCAGCTACAGTAACAGCTTTTACTACAAGCTCTGGTAATAAATTCCAGAGTTTGATTACGCACTGAGAGAAAAAATATTTTCTCCGATTAGTCTTAAATGTGCCATATTAGTTCTTCATTGCGTGTCCCCTGGTCTTTCTAATTTTGAAGGAGTAAACAACCGATCTTCATTTACTCATTCCATTCATTAATTTATAGAACACTTTCATATCTCCCCTCAGCCGTCTCTTTTCCAACCATTGTAGCCATTGAAGAGCCCTAATCTTTTAAGCCTTTCCTTATAGGGATATCCTTCCATCCCCTTCACCATTTTGGTCGCTCTCCTCTGTACTTTTTCCAATTCTCCTATATAATTTTTAATATATGGTGACCAGAATTGCACACACTATTCAAGATGTGGTTGCACCACGGAGTGAGATAGAGGCATTATAATAAGCTTGGTTTTATTTTCTATTCCATTCCTTATGATGCCTAGCATTCTATTTGCTTTTTTGGCTGCAGTTGCACACTGGGCAAAGTGTTTCAATGTACTAGTCACGATGACACCCAGCTTCTTTTTCTGAGTGGTGATTCCTAATGTGGAACCTTGCATCATGTATTTATTTATTTAAGGGGTATTTCTATCCCGCCTTATCCTTCAATCAAGGCGGTGAGCACAGCAAACGATCATTAGCAGTGTTGTGTGTGTCAGGTGAGAGTATTACAGTGGGGGTGCGTGTGTGAAGATGTGCTGATTAGAGTGAGCTATTTACAGTGTGCGCTATGTACAGTATATACATGGGTTTTCTGGGTCCGTTTCTGGTTGTGGGTGAGCTGTCATTGAGTCCAGATTGGATCCGGTTTGTAGATTCTGGTTAAGCGTTTGGGCCGTAGTGCTCTGTGAAGAGTACAGTCTTCAGGTGCTTTCGGAAGTCCTTCAGATCTTCAGTTGATCTTAGGTCGTGAGGGAGTGAGTTCCATATTGATGGGGCCGCCAAGGAGAGTGCTCTTTGTGTGGTGGATTTGAATGCTTTTGTGTAGCTGCTTGGGGTGCTGAGTGTGTCTGCTGTGGTTTTTCTTCTTGGTCTGTTGCTGGTGTCAGGGAGTATGAGGGCTTGGAGGCTGAGTGCTGAGCTCTTGTGTCTGATTCTGAATATGTTCAGGATCATCTTGTATTTGATGCGGTGGCTGATTGGGAGCCAGTGGAGGTCTTTGAGGATGGGGGTGATGTGGGCTTGGGTTGTGGAACCGGTGATTTTTCTGGCTGCTGTGTTTTGAGCCATTTGAAGTGGTTTGAGTGATTGTTTTGGTATTCCGTTGTAGATTGGATTGCAGAAATCCAGTATGGGGGTTATGAGCGCTTGGCAGACTGTGCGGAAGTGTTCATGGGAGAGTAGAGGCTTGAGGCTGATTATTTTCATTTTGTAGTATGCGTTTCTGGCGGTTCTTCTGATGTGTGATTGTAGGTTCTGATGTGTGATTGTACCTATACTTTGGGTTGTTCTTCCCTAAGTGCATAATTTTGCACTTGTCCACATTAAATTTCTTCTGCCATTTGGATGCCCAGTCTCACAATTTTTCAAGGTCCTCTTGCAAGTCTTGACAATCCTCTTGTGTTTTAATAAGTTTGAATAATTTTGTGTGATCTGCAAATTTGATCAACTCATTCATTATTCCCATTTCCAGGTCATCTATAAATATGTTAAAAAGCAGCAGGCCTGGTACAGATCCCTGGGGTACTCCACTATTCACCTTTCTCTAATGAGAAAATTGTCCATTTAGCCCTACTTTGTTTTCTATCTTTTAACAAGTTCCTAATCCATAAGAACATAAGAAATGCCATACAGGGTCAGACCAAGGTCCATCAAGCCCAGTATCCTGTTTACAACAGTAGCCAATCCAGGTCACAGGTTCCCAAAATGGTACACAGGTTCCACAATGCTTGTCCCAGGATAAGCAGTGGATTTCCCAGGTCCTCTTTAATAATTGTTTATGGACCTTTCCTCCAGGAACTTGTTCAAACCTTTTTTAAACCCAGCTCTTTTTTAAACCCAGCTATACCAACAGCTTTTCCTTATCGGTCCTACAGTTCAGTCCTCCACCACTGGGTAGTGCACCTCCTCCTGCAACATGGAGACTGGACAAGTCAAACTTGTGACATCACCGGGTATATCCTGCTGGTCTTCTCCCATGATCCCCCAGTGTGTCCAGTCTCCATGCAGCATGAGGACGTAGTGAGCCTAGGTGCTGGGCTCACTTGAGAAGCAGTTTAGGAGCAGTTAGTCAGGATTTGATTTACCTTGCATTTCTTTTGCCCTTCTTTAGGTGTAATCCTGTAAATTGAATTCATTTTCATTTAATTTCATTTACTTTTACTTTATTTATTTTCACCTAGTCTGCCTTAGTGTAAAGGGGGGTTCTGTCCCTTTTCAAAGTTCACGCTGCCAGCTAGCCTCTCTGCTTGGGATTCTTCGGTCTCTGTGCCCGGTGATGATCTCTCCCCCAGGACTGTACGGGGGAGAGCTCTGTGGAACACCTGCATTTTGGCAGCGTCCATGCGGCAAATTCCCATCGCGGCGGGAGCCTCAGGCCGTTCGAGGTTCTTTAGCCAGTGGGCCGGGGCTCGCAGCGTCTGCTACTTCTGGTGGCGCGAGGCAGCAGCATGTCTGGACAGCTCTTCACCCCGCAGCTACAGCGGGGTAACTGCTGCATCCCGACGCCACAAGGGAGTCTCTCGAGTCCGCATGGAGGGGCTCTGAGCTCTTGCCGCCTCTGTGGTGTTTGGCGCCAAACGGGCCTGCTTCGGATTGGCGCCATTTTCTCGGCAGGGCTGAGGCCTTGTGGCGGAGAGCGGAGCAGCCCCGCGTTTGAGCAGACGACGCTGTTCCACGCGGCTACACCCAGATAAGGACTTCCTTTTGCTGTTACTTTTAATTTTAATTCTAATTTTAATTTCCTTTTAATTTTAATTTCCTTTTAATTTCATGATAGTTTATAGTTCTTTGAATGCAATGTGATTGGTTTGGGTTTTACTTCTTGGGGGGTGCCTTTACCTTTGTCTGCATTCTGGCAGTTAGCGACGTCTGTCAGCAGCAGGTTTCCGTGCTAGGATTTGGCCATTCAGGGTCATCGGCGGCACAACCACCTACAAATTGAGCCCTTTCTGAAATTGTCATTTACATAAGGATGCTATTTCCATGTTTATACGCTTGGAAATTGTGCAGACAGCTCTACAAATTGAGCCCTTTCTGAAATTGTCATTTACATAAGGATGCTATTTCCATGTTTATACGCTTGGAAATTGTGCAGACAGCCTCTAAATGTCGTTATGCCATCTGCAAATTTGATCGCCATGCTTGCTGATCTCTTTTCCAGATCATTTCAGTGCAGTAGATGTTACCAGATGCCAGTTCCAGTGCAGATCCCGAGACATTCCACTATTTACGGGTCTCCTGTGAGAAAACTGGCCATTTAGTCCTATTGTGTTCCTGTTTTTGATCCATTTCCCATTCTATAATAGCACATCATCTCCTTCCTCAGGAGAAGTTCATAAGGGGCTTTGTCAAGTACCTTCTAAAACATCCAGATACATATCATTTGGCTTACTCACATGTTTATTAACCCTTTGAAAAGACAGCTTGGTGCTGCTTTTCAGAACAAGTTCTATCATTTAACTGGCACTGAACTCAGATTCATTGGTCTGTAGTTTCCAAGATCGCCTTTGAAGCTCTTTAAAAAAAACAAAAAACAACAAAAAAAACCCAATTAGTGTTACATTAGTAACTCTTCAATCTTTAGAGATCATTAATACTAATGTTATGATTGAGCCTGGCTGATATTATGAATGATCACTATTAGACAAAAATTAGCTAGGTTAAGACACTTTGATTTGGTTTTCTGCACTATGTTATCAGAGCGCAGCTTGCCTATTTGGCGGGAACACTGCCCATCTGGGCCATCTGGGGAAAGGCCCCTGCTGGGGATCGTGAGAAGTGTTGCTGGATGGCACAGTCCGGGGCTTAGTGTTCCAGGATCCTGGAAGGGTTGATAGCGGCAGTCAGGCCTCCCTGTCTTTGCTATGACGGTCACCTAGGTTCAAGCGTCCTATGTTTTGGGTGACAGGAGTGGGACACCTGGACATGTGGTGCTGGATGTTGGATAGGCTCATACTACTTAGGTGCACTCTCCTTGAGTGCGTCTGCATGTCCGTGTTCCGTCTGTGATCTCATGCTCAGGTGATTGTTGCAGCAATGACAGAGATCGCTTGGGATATCGTGAGCGGGGTTGTCATGGTGTTGCATGGGGTTGCCAATGCAAGACGGGGCCATCCTGAGGAGTTTGGGCCTCAATCATCAGCTTTCCCTTCGGTGGCCCGGCTGTCCAGGAGGCACCCCTCCAGATCCGCCGGTCCAGTTCTTCTCTGCCTCTTCTCAATGTGGGCAGGGGGGCTGGCAGATCTGGAAATTCACGTCCACTGCACGTTCTACTGTTTTACCTCTGTCTTGGGGTTCTGAGGTCATATATTCCCAATCATTTGTTTGGTGGGGTGCTGCTGTCTGTTGTGCAAGACAAGGTGGTCAACAGTCGGAGGCTGTCGTCTATTCCCCTTACCCCTGAAGATGCTCACAATTTAAGTTTTTTGTACCTGCGGAGGTGTATGTTGTTTAAGGCTAGCAGGCGCACCTGTGGGACCAGAATCCTCGGTTCTTCCGACCTTCCGTTGAGGTGCGCGTGTGGGGTTTACTCCCTTGGTCGGCTAGCAACTTGCTTCACCCATTGGGCCTTCCCTTTCCTCAAGGCATCGTTGCGTCCCACTTCTTCGTGAGGGCTCGCCGCAGGGCCTGGAGTTATGCTCAGCCGGTTCCAGCCAGGGCTGAGTCCTTGGGGGGAGGCTCCGATCCTAACGATACAGGGAGTGCTGGGATCCGTTCAACCAGGTTCTTTCGGGCCCAGCGTACGTCGTCTTTTGCTGGCCGGTTTAGGTCTTCGGGTCGTGGCGGTGCTCCGAGAAGACCAGTAGGCTGCACAGTGCTTGTCTTGGAGCAAGCGCGGGATATCTGTAGGTTCATATTCAAAGCCGTCCGGTTACATATCCCTCCATTGTGGAATGTTGTACTAGTAGGCATACTTCATATGCTGGGCTTACAAGTTGGCTTCCGCGCTGCTCGGCATCAGCCAAGGTGACTGCCGGTTTAGTCAGCCTGGAGGAGGGGCCTTGCGTTCTCTGGACAATGCCCTGTTCGGTTGTGTGCCTTGTGGCCCTTATGGAGTTGTAAAAAGGAAAAAAAAATAAAATAAAAGAATAATCAAACAGGAAAACCTTCCTAATTGTCCCCACTTCTTTTTTATAAGGTTCTGTCCCTTTCTTCCGGGAGCTTGGCCGGAGCGTGGTTAGACTCAGCTACATTTTGGGGATCCTTTATGTACAAGGCGTTTTAGTGTACGCAGCACGCCCAGTGTTCCATCGTCTGACTGGAACGGTACGCGGTACGTCAGCCGTGGCAGGCGTTCACGGACACGGTAGCGGATCGAGCGCTGTAGGTGCTGTCTGAGATCTCCGGGATGGTGGCCTATTTCGATCGGCAGGGTGGAGTCGGTCGGGTGGTCAGGGTGGCCCGAGCGAAGGGACAGCGTGCGCAGTTGAAGCCTTGGCGGCCTGCGTTTCGGTGGGGACACTGTGGTGGCGAATGTCCTTAGCGGGGTCCGAGTGTTTGCCGGAGGAGTGAGATTGCATCAGGCGGTGTGCGCGCCGCGTGTGCTCAGCTGCGGTCAGCCCATATTGGACCTCATGGCGACCTGTCAGTCTGCGGCGACGGGTCGATGTTTAGCAGAGGACATATGAGGCTACTGGATAGCGTCGACGCATCGGTACGGGGCCGTGGCCCGGTCCATTCTATGCCTTTCAGAGGTTATAGTGAAAATGGCCAACTGGGTCTGGTTGCTAAGATATGTGCTCTTCATTAGTCAGTGGGGACCATTACCAGTGTATTCTGCAACATTTGCGTGAGCTTGCATAATCTTTACTTGCAGCCAATCGAAATAACTGTCCAAAACCAGTTGATGCAGTCACTACTTAAATTTGCCTCGCTTGACAGTAAAAAAAAAAAAAAAAAAAAGACATTTATTTTATACCGATAGGTCACTCAGAGCATATTTGGCGATTCCTCGTCCTGGTGTTAATCATGCAGATAATTTCTGCTCTAGTTGTGGTGATGTGACTTTTACATCACAAAAATGGCATATGACTGTGGCGGTTCAGAAAGCCTACAATTTATATTTTGGCTGCAGAATAAAAGATCAGGATAAAAGCTAGGCGCCACACATATGCTGCAATACATGTGTAGCAGATCTCAGGCTGTGGATGGATGGGAAAAGACCATCAAAGTCTTTTGCGGTTCCAATGATCTGGAGAGGGCCCATGGATCACGTCGGCGATTGCTACTTCTGCATGGTTCCTCCTCCAATTCCGGAGGGCATATCCAGGTGATGTAAGCGGTTGGCGTACTGGCATTGCATCGTGGGCGTGGCTACCAGAGTCTCCTTTCTTTTTTGTCACACCATGTAAGACTCCACATCTTCTGAAACAACGCTGGACTCTGGGGCACTTGACACCCTCTTATATGCCCTTGGTGGATCACGCTTGGTTTATTGCAACTCATTGCTTAGCTGCATTCCACATTCTCAATTAAAAAGACTCCAACTGGTCCAGGACATAGCTGTAGAGCTTCTTTGTGTTGCAAAGAATAAAGCCCTTAAGAGGTGTGACAAATAGGGTGTTTGACGCTGGTGGTTTTTCCATTTCCCTCATTTTGCTTCCCACCTCTGTCTGGATGGACCTCGGTTCCGTTCTCCCTCGTGGAATCCGGCTGTGCCTGTCTAGTTGTCGGTTTGGGACTTACGCAAGAACACTTTGCTTGTAACCTGCGTTCCTTGGACCTTAGGTGAGATTCCGTCGCTTTCTGGGAGGTCTCTTCGCTGCCTGTCCCTCCGTGGAGGCGGGTTCTGCGGGAGAGCAGCGGTTGCTGACACCCTGATGGGGTCGAGAGCCAAGGGGGAGCTCAAGCGGATTTTTCAGGCGGAGCTCCGGTAGCCTTCTCAGTAGGTCTGTTTCTAGGGCATTCAGTGTGTTTGCGATGGTGAGTTTGTCTTTCTGAAGCACTAGCGCTGCTTGGGGCAGAGTTCTGTGCTGTTTTCACCAGTGAAGAGGATCCAAGTGGGCTCTCGGTCGTGTCTTCCTGGTTGGCTTACCGCCTGTTGATGTGAGGAGCGGGCTGGGGTCGGTGCCTGCTCTGTTCGTTTAGGGGCCGAGCTGACTGGATAGGTCCCTCCCAATGATTACTGCTCTGGTACATCCCAGTGGTGGAGGACTGAACTGTAGGACCGATAAGGAAATGGAAATTACACTTACCTGGTAATTGATGTTCCTTGAGGGAGTACAGTTCAGTCCTCATTCCCGCCCGGGGATGGATGTTTTCAGACGCGAGGCGTCAGTTCCAAGTATGCTTTCGGATCCTAGAGTCGGCAACGGGCTCTGATTGGCAGGTAATCGCGAGAGCAACCTTTTCTGCCTATACTCTTCCTTAGTTCTCCTTCCTTCTAGCTCTCTGTCTTCCGCTGTTTGGTGCGCAGGGGGACAGGGGCACGGAGGAGGGTGTTTTCGGCCTTTCTTTTTGGGGCCCTGTGATTTTAAAGTTGAAGTTTGAGCATAGCTTTGTATTTAGTAATTTAACTGGTTGTTTGTTTGCTCCTTTGAGTCTGCTTTGACAGTAGGTCACTGGGGGATCATGGGAGAAGACCAGCAGGATATACCCGGTGATGTCACAAGTTTGACTTGTCCAGTCTCCATGTTGCAGGAGGAGGTGCACTACCCAGTGGTGGAGGACTGAACTGTACTCCCTCAAGGAACATCAATTACCAGGTAAGTGTAATTTCCATTTACTAAATCATTCAGTAACGAATTCCAGAATTTGAATATGCATTGAGTGGAAAAATATTTTTTCTTTTCTCTGACCTCACCTTTAAACTATGCTGGTAGTTTTTTGGCCTTTTTCCACTTTTCTTAAAGCGTGGAATACATCTGGCTTGCTCTTCCAAGATAGTATTTTTAAACAGCGTCCATGCCTGATGCAAATCTTTAACCTTTGCAGCTGCACCTTTTAGTTTTTTCTTAACTGTTTGTCTCATTTTATTATAGTCTCCCTTTTGAAAGCTAAAAGGTAGTACTGTAGATTTCCTTTCTGTCGTCCCTTCATTTATTAAATCAAATATCAAGTGACTCCAACACCCTTATCTCTTGTACCAGATCTTGTGTTCCACTAAGGATTAGGTAAAAAATGGCTTCCCCTCTTGTTGGTTCATGAACTAGCTGCTTCAAGAAGCAGTCATTTATTTCATCTAGAAATTTTATCTCCCTAGCATGTCCTGCTGTGTCATTGACACAGTCAATACCAGGGTAATTGAAATCACCTATTATTACTGTGTTGTAACTTTTGTTAGCTTCCCAGATTTATTTTATCATTTCATCATCCATCTATTCATTTTAGCCAGATGGACAGGAAGTACCTCTCCACTGCCATTGCCCCCATTTACATGGAATTTCTATCCAAAAGATTTTACAGTGTATTTTGTTTCCTGCAAAACTTTAATCCTGTGCGACTCAATGCCCTGTCTAATATACAGTGTAACCCCTTCACCAATTTGATCGACCCTAACATGTGATATAGTTTGTACCCAGGTGTCCCATTGGCTGTCCTCTTTCCACCAGGTCTCTGAGATGCCAGTCATATCTAACCATTCATTTAGTGCTATATATTCTAACTCTCTCATCTTATTTTTTACACTTCTAGCATTTGCTTACAGGCGTTTTAGAGGTTGTATTTTACTCATATTAATCTGGTTGTCAGTTGATGGGGTAATTTGGAATCTTTCGGCTCTGTCTGCTCTGTACTTAAAGGCATCTGTGTTACTTTTATCTTTATTGAGACCTCTCTATCGGGATGCCCTAACTTGCTGGTATCCTTCAAGGATACATCCTTCCAAACCATGCGCTCTTGGGTGACTGTTGGCTTTCCCCTATTATCTAGATTAAAAGCTGCTCAATCATCTTTTTTAAAGGTTAATGCCCGTTGCCTGATTCCATCCTGGTTATGGTGGAGCACATTCTTTCAGAAAAGCCCCTTTCTTCCCCAGAATGCTGCCCAGTTCCTAACAAACCTAAAACCCTCTTCCTTGCGTGATCATCTCATCCATGCATTGAGACTCTGCCTGCCTTTTGGATCCTGCATTTCAGAGAATGGTACCCTGGAAGTTCTGGATTTCAGCTTCCTACCTAAAAGCCCAAATTTGGCCTCCAGAACCCCCCTCCCACACTTTCCTTTGTTATTGGTACCAACATGTACCAAGAAAGCACGCTCCTCTCCAGCACTATCTAAAACCTTATCTTGGTGGCATGTGAGGTCTGCTACCTTTGCACCAGGCAGGCATGTTACCAGGCAATCCTGATATCCACCATCCACTCAACTATCTACATGCCTAACGATTGAATCACCAGTTATAATGGCCATCCTAACCCTCCTTCATGGACACATGTCCCTGGAGAAATCTCAGTGTGTGAGGGTTTTACATCACGTGGAGGACAGGTCCTAGCTACAGGATCACTTCTTGCCAAACCAGGGGTGATGCTGTCCTTTCACATGACCTCTTCCTCCATGACAACACGGAGGCTGCCAGATTGGATGTGGGACTTCATTACTACGTCCCTGTTGGTCTCATCTATTTACCTCTCTTTCTCCCTTAGCACCTCCAAGTCTGCTACTCTAGCCTCCAGATATCGGACTCGTTCCCTGAGAGCAAAGAGCCCCTTGCACCTAGTGCACCTCACCAACTGGGAGAAAATCATACATGTGACACTCGATACAAAAGACTGGATAGCCCCCATCTTGCTGCTGGACTGGTATCTGCATCTTAGTTTTAAGGTTTTGTTAAGATATTTAAGTTGTTTAATTATGTAAAGCTATACCTGATGAGGATAATTAGCTACACCTGAAAGTTAATTTGACTACCTCTGTTCTTGTATGAGTTTATAAATCTAAGATTATGCCTGGGGTGCGTGGGATGCGCAAGAGGGAAAGAAACACTTAATTGAAGCTGGCTTGCTAACACAGTGCCCTGACTTAGTCTTAGGGCCCTATTTACTAAGCAGTTTCTCCATAGACACAAAATGGGAAAAATCCTTTAGTAAAACAGGTCCTTAGAGTTTGCTTTAAGTGAAAAGCTGGCTTGCTAACACAGTTCCCTGACTGAGTCTTAGAGATTGTTCTGAGTTAAAAGCTGACTTGCTAAACCAGTGCCCTGGGTGAAAAAAACACAGAACTTTTAAAAAAGACAGAGATTTTATCAGTTTAAGCCCAAAGAGTTCCCCTTAACCCAAGAGTCTTAGAAATTACAAGCAGGTAAATACTTACAATTGCAGAATCCTTCACAGCAAGAGCAGCTTTTCTCTTTAGTCCTGTAGACACACAATAGTACACTGCCTCCTATCGCATGACTTTTTAATTTCTGTAAGAGTCTTTCATGAGGGACTTTGTCGAAGGCTTTCTGAAAATCCACAGTATATCATCCGGCTCACTTTTATCTACCTGTTTATTCATACCTTTGAAAAATATAACAGATTAGTGAGACAAGACTTTCGTTGACTAAATCCATGTTGGCTTCCTGCCATTAAGCCATGACTATCCACATGTTCAGTAACTTTGTGCTTTAGAAGGGTTTCTACCATTTTGCCTGGTACTGACGTCACGCTTACTGGTTTGTGGTTTCTCAGGTCACCCCTGTAACCCAAAATTGACATTACAGTAGCACTTTCCAGTCGTCAGATACAGCAGATGATTTTAAGGATAGTTCACAGATTACTAAAAGTAGATCTGTAATCTCATATTTCAGTTCTTTCAGCCCCCTGGGATATATACCATATAGTCCAGGTGATTTGCTGCTATTTATTCTATCAAATAGCTATAATACATCTTCCCAATTTATCAAGATTTATTTCATTTCCTCTGATACATCACCTTTGAATACCATTTCTGGCATGGGTAAGTTTCCTATATCATCTTCAGTAAAGACTAAAGCTAAGAATTCATTCAGTTTCTCCGCTTTGGCTTTGTCCTCTCTTAGTGCCCTTTTTACCCCTCTATAATCTAATGGTCCAACTGGCTCTCTCAGAGGTGTTTTGCTATGAATGTACTTGAAAAGATTTTATTATGCTCTTATCTCCAGGAACAAGCAGGAATGTAGTCTTCACATATGGGTATCGTCGGTATCGACGGAGCCTGCGCGGGAACGCTCCCCATCGTCCATTTAGAAAGCTTTTGGGAGCATCCCACAGCGCCTGCGTGCTACCTTCCCGCTTTTCGCAACTGCCTCTCTCCAGTTCTTCATTTTCCGCGGAGCCTGACGGTCGTTGTTCCTGTCACCACAGAAAATTTTCCTTAATCTCCAGGAACAAGCAGGAATGAGTCCTCACATATGGGTACATCGGAACCGACGGAGCCTGCACGGGAAAGCTCCCCAGCTTCCCAGAAAGGAAGCTTTTGGGGCCTCCCACAGCGCATGCGCGCTGCCTTCCCGCCTTCCTGACCAACTCTCTTCAGTTCGAGTTTAAAGCTGAGACAATAGAGAGGAAAGGAAAGAGAGAGAGAGAGAGAGATACAACTCCTAGGGGAGGTGGGTGGGTTGTGAGGACTAATTCCTGCTGTTCCCAGAGATCACCTGTTACAGGTAAGTAACTGTGCTATCTCCAGGAACAAGCAGGAATGAGTCCTCACATATGGGGACTCCCTAGCTAAGATGCCGGGGAGATCCCCCCCCAAGGGTTCCTCATCTTCCTATGGATCTCAGGCATCCATTCAGGGAAGGTGGGCAGGAGTTGTTTAAGAATGGAACAGGTGTCTAATTCCCAAAACCCTGTTCAAGCTTCAGAGAGACAGAGGCCATATGATTCTCATAGCTCCACATTGGCCACGGCAAGTGTGGTACCCTCTGCTTCTACATCTCTCTCAAGCTCCCTCTCTGGAGTTAGGATCTGCTCCAGATCTCCTGTCTCAGGAGGACGGAATGTTATGGCATCCCAATCCCCAGTCTCTGCATCTCAGGGCTTGGTTGCTGAAGGCCTAGATCTCCATGATCTTAACCTCCCTCAGCAAGTAAAGGAATTGATCAATTTTTGTGACGTGTAGTTTCTGTTCATTGTAAACCGCACTGATGTCAAATAGCGCGGTATAAAAGAAACTGTAAATAAATAAATATCCTTTATGCTTCCAGGAAGCCTTCCACAAGACGCTCTTATGCTTTCAAGTGGAAAAGATTTACCATATGGTGTTCGCAAAAGGGTCTTAACCCGCTTGCGATATCTCTAGAATCATTACTGTAGTATCTCCTTCATTTATCCAATGCAGGACTTAAAACTAACTCAGTAAGAGTCCAATTGAGTGCTATTGCAGCTTCTTTCAAGCCTCTTAAATGGACAACCTATTTCCTCCCATCCTCTTATAGCAAGATTTATGAGAGGCTTTCTTCTAACTAAGCCTCCCATTAGGCCACGGTGGCATGGGACTTAAACCTGGTTCTTGGGCAGCTCATGAAGCCACCTTTTGAACCCTTAGCTACTACCTCATTGAGATTCCTTTCTTGGTAGATTATCTTTCTCATTGCAATCTGTCGCCCCCACCTGGCTGGGCGTATAGCCGGGCACCAGGATGGAGTCGCCTTGCTGCCCTAGAATAAGTCCTCCCAATATGGCTGCCAGGAGGGCTGCTGGGATATGTAGTTTCACTTATCCATATTAGGCAAAAGTAGTTGTGCAGACAAGTGGTCAGGCGAAAGAGAGAAATATTTATTTGTTGTGTTCTGGGGTTTCCTTCATATTCACAAGTAACAGGCTGAATAAACAATAATGGGATTCTTCTCCAAAGCAAAGGTATAACTTTCACAAAAGTATGCACAGGAATACTGGTATCAGCAATAGATAGCTTCTTAGGAACTTGCTTTCAAAGCTCAGATTATAAAGCTTCTCATGGGCACATTAGCTTCTTATGGGAGTGTTTACTTCACAGCTCCTTTATAACAGAAACAGCTTTAAAATGTCCACTGAGCTTTCCCTTCAGTTTCAGGTCTTACAGAGCAACAGCTTGATTAACAACGTTCAGCTGTTCTCTGTGCTGCGTCCTTCAATCAGGTAAGTTCCTTACTATGGCATTCACTCATTCAAACAGGTTTTAAGCTTAACACACTTCTAATTCATTAGCTTTACAATAAGAACACTGCATCTCATCGGAGTTATCTTCATAGTCTTCATAGCAGCTTCCTATATCCATTTCCTCAATGGCATCCTCACAACATTCTTCAGAGGGTACCTGGCTGTAGAGCTAACTAGTTTGTTTCTGGAGCATTTCATTCAATCTCTCTAATAGAACCTTTTTCTGCTCTATTTCTTCAGAGAGCTGGGAGTGCTGACCTGCAAACAAGCTATTGTTTCTACTGCTAGAGCTTAGCTGGTTATTATAATTATTCCTTCTATCAGGAACTAATTCTCTTAATTTTCTTTCAGGCAGGAATTCTGGAAGACACACTTGCCTTAGTTCAGGGCCGTTTAGTAGCTCTCCTCCTTCCTTGCCAGAGCCATGCTGCTTTCTCTCTGCAGACACTTCTCTCCGTTGTAGCAAACTTCCTTTCTGCTGAGACTGCCTTGGACCGGTTCCAAGCAGATCCCACTGCTTGTCTTTGAGCTTGAGCCCAGCACTTCTCGTGCCTCCTTGGGCCCCTTCTCCTCTAGCTCCAGTTCCTCTGGATTCTCTTCCAGGTCCTCTGGGTTCACTGCCACTCCTTCTTCTCTCTTCTCCTCGTCTTCTTCCTTCACTTTCCGGTCCTCCTCTCTCTGACTTTCCAAACACGGGAGTTTTAAACTGCTCCCTCTCAGGGACCACGCCTTTTTCCCAGCACACGTGGGAGCTGCTAGGCTTCACTCCAGCCCTGACGTGCTGAAGTGGGTGGGGCTTAATGGTGACTGTGCTATGAGTCAAAGGTTCTCTGTTGCTGGGGAAACCCTGAATGCTCTCACTCTTAAAGGCACAGAGTTCATTCTCCTGGCATTCCATAGCCTCTGAACTGCCTTCATCATCACACATTCCCCCCTTAAGATATTACGGGCTGGGGTGTTTTTATCATCACAGCACGTAATTCTCCTAAAAGAACCCTTCTGATCCTGTCCTTCGTGCCTACCCTGGGTACTAGTGGCTAGCTGAGCTAGGGCAATCCTTTCATGCCAGGGTCTGAGCAAGTTAACATGATATAACTGTTTACGTCCTTGCCTATTCTGTAATAAATAGGTTACTGGGCCCACTTGCTTGATTACACGGAAGGGACCCTTCCATTGACTTTCGAATTTTGGGGCTGCTCCCGCTACCATAACTATGACCTTTTCGCCCACAGCCAGCTGGCGTGGCTTAGTATTATGGTCATAATATGACTTTTGACGCTGTTGGCTTACTCTTAAATTGCCTTCGGCCATCTGTGAGGCACGCGTTAAGCGCCCTCGCAAATCTTTAAGAAATTGGGGAACCTCTTTTTCCTGTACTCCCGGCTCCACCCACTGCTCCCTAAGAATGTCCAGAATACCTCTGGGGTTCCTACCGTACATGAGCTCGTACGGGGAAGTACCTAGTGATGCCTGTGTCCTCTCCCGACACGCATATAAGGCGAAGGGAAGCATCGTGTCCCACTCGGCCATCTTCCCTTCTAACCCCCTCCTTAGCAAATTCTTGAGGGTCTGGTTAGTTCTCTCCACTAACCCATTCGTCTGTGGGTGATAAGCCGCAGTCTTGACATGTTTGATGCCAAAGGCATCCCAGACTTGGGCTAAATAGTGCGACATGAAGTTGCTGCCGCCGCGATCCGACAGCACCTCCCTGGGGAACCCAACCTCGCAGAATAGTTTTATTAATTCGGCTGCCACGGTGCGAGCCGAAATGCTACGCAGGGGTACCGCCCAAGGGAACCTGGTTGCATGATCAACCATCACTAAGATGTATTGGAATCCCCGCGGTGTTTTTATCAGGGGACCCACAATGTCTATGGCTATCCTATGAATAGGGACCGAGACGACGGGAACTGGGATCATGGGGACCTCCACGGGCCTGATTGACGTGACCCTCTGGCAGGCAGGGCACGCTTCACAGAACCTTGTTGTCTCTTTATACACTCCGGGCCAGTAGAACCGGGCCAAGACCTGGTCTAAGGTTCCCTGGATACCTTTGTGCGCCCCTACAGGATGGTCATGGGCTAATCTCAGCACTAAGGCCCTAAATGTATTCGGGACTACCAACTGCCTGCGTGTGTCTCCCGTAAAGGGGTCCAGGCTTTCCCAATATAAGACCCCTTGGTCTATTTGAAACTTGGGCAACGAATCTCGCCCCTCTCTGGCAAATTTAAATGCTTGGGAAAGAGCAGGGTCAGCCTCTTGCTCTTTTGTAAAGGAGGGAAATTTAGCCATTAATTCCCCCGGAACCCAAGGCAATTCCATCCCATCCCTGACTTCCTCTCTACTCTGAGAACGAACTCGTCGCTCACGACGCTTCTCACCCTTCAGCTTTTTTACTTTGTCTACGGGGATGGTCACTAAATCTTCATGGGAGGGAAGATCTTCCGTCTCCCCCACTATAGGTTCTTCCTCTGCTGCCTTTAGGGCTTTGGACTGGGTTCGTGTAGAAACCATTCCCTTCTTGGCACCCAGACCTTGTTGCACACCTCTCTGGAATTGGGGCCAATCCCTCCCGAGCACTACCTCCTGCGGTAATCGGGGAACTATTGCCACAGGGATCTCTCTTTCAACCCTAAGGCCTTCACTCTGACATGGTAAACAGGATATGTGGACGCGGTTCCGTGAACACACCTTATTTTTACTGTGCCCATGGGTGAACAGGGTGTCTCTGAATCCGGGGCTCTTATCTTGCGCCATAAGCTTTGGACAGCATGGACTGATCCGAGCCTGAATCAAGCAATGCTTTTGTGGGTATACCTTGCACTGTAATATCTAATAGGAAGCCTTCACCAACCTTACTAGGCTCATTCAAAATTAAGGCTGTCCTCATTTTACAGTCCCTCTGTAAATGCTGTTCGCTACCACACCGGTAACACGCTCGGTTCACAGGCTTTCTTCTAACTATGGGAACACCTTCATTCTTTGCATTCTTTCTATCCCTATCTGACACAGCAGCAGACATTTTAGTAAAAGCCACAGTTTTGTCCTTAGCTACAGCCTCTGCTTCTAAAAACCGCTCAGAGAACACTATAGCTTTCTGCGTATCTTTACACCCTTGTAACATGAGGAAATTCTGCATTCTTTCTGGAACAGCTGCTAGAAATTGCTCAAGAATAATATCATCTAATACCATCGCCAATGTTTTACGCTCTGGCTCCAGCCATTTGGATACCAGCCCTTTTAACCGGTGATAAAACGCCCTTGGTGTCTCACCTGAACGCAATTTAGCGTTCCTTAACTGACGATGATAGACTGAGGGTGTCAATCCCAGCCTATCCTTTATTGCTCTTTTGACTTCATAATAGTCATTGGCCAAAGTTGTAGGTACGGCTTGGTAGGCAGCTAATGCTTCACCCGTTAGCGAAACAGCCAGCCTCACCACCCATTGCTCTTGTGGCCAACTGGCTATTCGAACCACCTTCTCAAACGCCTCTAAGAAGTCGTCCAAGTTATCTCCCTCCTTTAACTGTCCAAAGTTAAGGGTCTCTTTGGACCACGGTCCAATTGCTCGGGCTAACCCCAGTCCTGTGAAACCTGTGGTGGCTGGGTCCGGCTCTGGTGTCTTCTTAGTCTCCTTTACCCAGGCCTCCATTAAGTCCACCAGTGGCTTCTGTTGGGCCTGCAACCTGACGGCAGCTCTTTCCTGGAGCTCCAACGATAACTCCTTCTGGCAGTCAAATTGCAAAGCCATCCACTTAAGAACTTCCGCTACTTCCATGATTCTTATCTTTCTGTATCAAAGACAAAAGAACAAACACACCACCCAAGTGTGGCACAAAACACTCTGTGTCTTTCCCTCTACCTGCTCCAACCGCCCCACCCAGTACCGGTATCCTTAACTACCCTTTAGTTAAATACCCTGTACCTGGTACTACTGGTGGTGCGTCTCACTCAGCAGCAGTGTAGGACCTCCGCAGGACCTTGGACTCCCTGGACCAGTCGAACTCTGGACTCTCTCTCTCCCAGTCTCAGCCACTCGTACTTCCAGTCGGCGGCGTCCTGTAGAGTTCTGGAATACGCTGTGCAGTTTCCTTTGCGCATGCGTGTTCAGCGCTGATCCGTAGCAACTACGCCACTCTGTCGCCCCCACCTGGCTGGGTGTATAGCCGGGCACCAGGATGGAGTCGCCTTGCTGCCGTAGAATAAGTCCTCCCAATATGGCTGCCAGGAGGGCTGCTGGGATATGTAGTTTCACTTATCCATATTAGGCAAAAGTAGTTGTGCAGACAAGTGGTCAGGCGAAAGAGAGAAATATTTATTTGTTGTGTTCTGGGGTTTCCTTCATATTCACAAGTAACAGGCTGAATAAACAATAATGGGATTCTTCTCCAAAGCAAAGGTATAACTTTTACAAAAGTATTGCACAGGAATACTGGTATCAGCAATAGATAGCTTCTTAGGAACTTGCTTTCAAAGCTCAGATTATAAAGCTTCTCATGGGCACATTAGCTTCTTATGGGAGTGTTTACTTCACAGCTCCTTTATAACAGAAACAGCTTTAAAATGTCCACTGAGCTTTCCCTTCAGTTTCAGGCCTTACAGAGCAACAGCTTGATTAACAACGTTCAGCTGTTCTCTGTGCTGCGTCCTTCAATCAGGTAAGTTCCTTACTATGGCATTCATTCATTCAAACAGGTTTTAAGCTTAACACACTTCTAATTCATTAGCTTTACAATAAGAACACTGCATCTCATCGGAGCTATCTTCATAGTCTTCATAGCAGCTTCCTATATCCATTTCCTCAATGGCATCCTCACAATATTCTTCAGAGGGTACCTGGCTGTAGAGCTGACTAGTTTGTTTCTGGAGCATTTCATTCAATCTCTCTAATAGAACCTTTTTCTGCTCTATTTCTTCAGAGAGCTGGGAGTGCTGACCTGCAGACAAGCTATTGTTTCTACTGCTAGAGCTTAGCTGGTTATTATAATTATTCCTTCTATCAGGAACTAATTCTCTTAACTTTCTTTCAGGCAGGAATTCTGGAAGACACACTTGCCTTAGTTCAGGGCCGTTTAGTAGCTCTCCTCCTTCCTTGCCAGAGCCATGCTGCTTTCTCTCTGCAGACACTTCTCTCCGTTGTAGCAAACTTCCTTTCTGCTGAGACTGCCTTGGACCGGTTCCAAGCAGATCCCACTGCTTGTCTTTGAGCTTGAGCCCAGCACTTCTCGTGCCTCCTTGGGCCCCTTCTCCTCTAGCTCCAGTTCCTCTGGATTCTCTTCCAGGTCCTCTGGGTTCACTGCCACTCCTTCTTCTCTCTTCTCCTCGTCTTCCTCCTTCACTTTCTGGTCCTCCTCTCTCTGACTTTCCAAACACGGGAGTTTTAAACTGCTCCCTCTCAGGGACCACGCCTTTTTCCCAGCACACGTGGGAGCTGCTAGGCTTCACTCCAGCCCTGACGTGCTGAAGTGGGCGGGGCTTAATGGTGACTGTGCTATGTCAAAGGTTCTCGGTTGCTGGGGAAACCCTGAATGCTCTCACTCTTAAAGGCACAGAGTTCATTCTCCTGGCATTCCATAGCCTCTGAACTGCCTTCATCATCACAAATCACATCAGCACGCCGCATTAGTGAGTTGCAGGCACTAGTAGCTGATCCACCTTATACAAGGTTCCATCATGACAAGGTAGTCCTTAGGACTCATCCACATTTTATGCCAAAGGTGGTCTCGCCTTTTCATCTAAACCAAGCGGTCTACCTGCCTGTGTTTTTTCCAAGGCCTCATGCATCTAATGCAGAAAGGAATCTTCATACTTTGGACTGTAAAAGAACTTTAGCCTTTTACTTGCAAAGAACACAGCAACATAGAAAGTCCTCTTAACTCTTTGTTGCTTTTGATCCTTCTCATTTGGGACTTCCAGTCTCCAAGAGAACACTGTCCAGCTGGATTGCTCAGTGTATTTCCTTTGTCTATCAGAGTAAGAATCTTCCTCTGGAGGGCCATGTCACAGCTCACAATGTGAGAGCCATGGCAGCTTCAATGGCTCATCTGCACTCTGTGTCTATCGACGACATCTGTCGAGCAGCCACTTGGGCCTCGGTTCATACCTTCACAGCCCATTACTGCTTGGACAAGGACTCCCGCCGAGATGGCTTGTTTGGTCAGGTTGTTCTTCAACACCTGTTCAATACCTAATCAACTCCTACCCACCATCCCTGGTTGGATGCCAGAGATCCATGGGGGGAAGTGGAGCCCTTTCACAGGGACACACAACTTCTGGGGTCTCTCCCTGGCATCTAAAGCTAGAAAGTCCCCATATGTGAAGATTACATTCCTGCTTGTTCCTGGAGATAGCATAGTTACTCACCTGTATCAGGTGATCTCCGGGAACAGCAGGAATTTAATCTTCACAACCCACCCACCTCCCCTAGGAGTTGTATCTCTCTATCTATCTTTTTCTCTTTCCCTCTGTCTCTCTCTTTGTCTCAGCTTTAAACTCAACTGGAGAGAGGCAGTTGGGAAAGGCGGGAAGGCAGCACGCAGGCACTGTGGGATGCTCCCAAAAGCTTTCTAATTGGACGCTGGGAAGCGTTCCTGCGCAGGCTCCGTCGGTATCGACGATACCCATATGTGAAGACTAAATTCTTGCTGTTCCCGGAAATCACCTGTTACAGGTGAGTATGCTTTACTTCCATGGCAAGATTTTTTTTTTCAAATTTTCTCTTTGCCTGCCTTATCAGTGCCTTGCATTTAACTTGCCAGTACTTATGTTGTTCCTGCTTATATCATTTGGCTCTTTTTTTCCATTTTCTTAAGGATTTCCTCTTCATGTTCTGCATTTTTTCTGTTTTCAATTTTTTAAATTTTGATCCTATTTCTTTAGCTGGCTCTTTTCTGTGTTGCTGAATAAAGCAGCTTCAAGAAATAAAAATAAATAAATAAATAAATAAAGCTATGAGGCAGTCAGGCCAGGTCAATGTGGACAACTGAGTAGGCTTTTCTTGAGTTTCTCCAGCTGGGCTGACAGATGCAGGGATTACCTTACAATCAGGGATGCCATTTTTGCAGTGACTTTTTTTTTTCCGTCGGGCTTTTTCTTTGCTTTTTTTTTTCCCCTAACCGTGTTTGAGCTCAGCCGTGGTGCTGGGTGCACAGACGTATGCTGCCTGTGGTTCCTGCCAAGTGAGCTCTGTGGCTGGCTCCATTTTCCCGGAGGTACAACACTGTGAAAGCAAATACCGTGCCAAATGCAGAAACCAGTCCAAGGGCGTGGTATAGTGGAAAACCCAAAATCTTTATTAAACAATGCCAACCCGACACAGGCCGTGTTTCGTAACACTTCGTCAGGGGTTTAACTGACATAAAACTAAAAATATAAACATAAACACATAAACATTAAAAAGCATGAAAAGAACAGAGCAAAACTAACAGCATGTTTTATCAATAAATAAATAATAAAAATCAATAATAACATAGTGCTAATGATAAATAATAGTGAACAATGTAATACATTAAAATTAATATGAAACAACATATAAGCATAAATCATGTTATTTTCAAAAAGACAATATAGAAATAGAAAACAAACGAGTCTATCTAAGAAGAATAAAACAACAGAATGTAACAGATAAAACCATGAATACCTCTATAAAAGGCCATTAAACCGATGGTCATCTAACGTGCTGTTTCAGACCACTATGAATCTGTAAATACTAAAAGAGACAGAAATAAATTAATGAACAATCACTTAAAGAAGCTTATAAAACATATAAAACAATGGAACAAGTAAAACTATGAAAATTTAAAAACACTCTAGCAGGACCCTATTCTGCTTGAAGAGAGAAGGAAAGAAAGGGAGGGGAAAAAAGAACAGGAGTGAGTCAGCGATGTGGGAATAATTGTAAGTAAAATGGAACAAACATGGAACTTCCGGTGATGCAGTGAGAGCGAGCAGTCGCGTGCTGATCGCACTCCGACCCCCCCCTTGCTTGAACCGGCATTTCAGAGCCGTTTTTTGAGCCCGGAACCGGCGACCAGTGCCTACCCCAGGTGTCGGACACCCCTTTGCAGTTCTAGAGGTGAGCTGTGGGTCCGAAGGGGATGGCAGCCGCGCTACGAGCGGGGAAGAAGGAACGGGACCGTGGGCCCACTACCAGCAAAATGGCGGATGGAGTGGGGGCGCCCGGCTCACCGGCCTCCCCGGCAAGAGTGGAGGAAATATCGGCGGCAGTCACAGAGGCTTTGGCTGCCCAATTTACCACGCTCTGGGAGAAACTTGACGCTGTGCAGAGCTCTGTGGAGACCTTTGGTAAGCGGCTGCAGGAGGCGGAGGAGCGCGTGGGGCATGCGGAAGACACCCTAACAGAGCTGAACCATGTGGTGGCAGGCCTTAAGACCCGGCTGCAATCTCAGGAGGCCAAGATTGACGATCTGGAGAATCGCTCTCGGCGAAACAACGTGAGGGTGATGGGTATCCCTGAGGCCGTGTCAGACAAAGACTTGCGCAAGTACCTGGAAGTGCTCTTTGCGCCGCTGCTGGAGGAGGCCGCAGTTGGCGGGAATATACAGATCGAGAGGGCGCATCGGGTGGGCAGTAAGAATATGCAAGACTCCCGACCATGATTGGTCTTAGTCAAATTCTTACAATTCCCGCAAAAGGAGGCCATTCTACGCGCTGCTCGGCCGCGTGGTACCTTGGAGGTGGACAATGTGCGACTCCGGATCGCGCAGGATTATTCGGTGATACTGAGCCAGCGTCGCCATGCTTATGTGCCTATCTGCCAAAAACTGATTGACTCTAAGATTAAATTTACAGTCCAGTATCCGGCGCGTCTACATGTGCTCCACGAGGGCCTGCGTAAAACCTTTGAGTCGGCCGACGCAGCGGCGATCTACGTGGAGACCATCATTTCAAGTGGTGGAGCGGGCTGATTGCTCCCGGGAGGCTAGAGTGCTGTTTTATTCTCTGCGGTGGACTGCCTACCTGATATATATGTCTGCGGGGTACCGACAGAGCTACTGGTTCTCTGTTGCTTTGCCTCTGTTGGGGTGTTCGAACTGGGTGGGCAGAACTTTTGACCCAGTGAATTGGGGCCCCTTTGTTGATGGGCTTCCAGTTCAGACCCGGCTCTATTTGTGCGGGGCCTGAGTTGGAGCCATTAGAGAGCTGTCGAGTGGGTTTGGGGTATTGAGTTATTGACATGTTGGGTTCCTACCGGATAAGCAGTTGCAGGAAGGAAGGGCAGTATTTCTCCCGGGGGTTACTTGGCAGGGCTCCAAAGATTGACTGGGCATAATAATAGGTAAGCCGGTGGCCTCTTTACAACTTCAGGGCAGGCAGTTAGGCACATTTGACTGTGCCGTATGGCCAGGCCTACATGGCCAATGTCCATCCCCGGGCTTTGTGTGTTTCCCAGGGCACATTTAACACGCCCTCCAGTTATTTTTGGTAGATACTTCCTGCTTGTTTTGTAGACAGAGCAGCTCTAATTTTCTATTAGCAGGCTCTTGTGTGGGTCTGTATGCCTAAGGCTTACCTAAGTGCCATGTATAATTGCAAAAATCTTAGGACTAATGCACCTACTTTTTCAGAAAAAGGCCCGCCCTATCTTGTGGAGCCTAGCATATTTCTTTAGAATATTTCCTAGTGCAATCCCTGCTGTAGATGTATTTTTAGAGTATGCCTTCCATACCCACACAGTGAGTGGAATGTAACTATAAACTCTGCTGGTATGTATAATGTTTTTACATGAATGGGGGAGACTGTGGCGAGGTTGGATCATGGAAAGCTTAACCGTTTGCGAGCTGTAGGGGACCGACACCGCCACCTGCTACCATGTATGGATGCTGTTGTCCAGCTTAAGGGTTCAGAACCCCTAGGAGCTCGCTGTAACCCGGATGCTTGAAGTGCTAGTACCCGGCATCTGAAGAGAAGGGGTGTGTGGGAAGGCAGGGCATCGGTGGGATGGGGGGGGGGGGGTGGAGCGTATCACCAGAAGGTTCTGTAGGAGTGGGGTTGAGGTGGTATATGGAGGGAGAGCACCTAGCACAATTGGGGGGAGGGGCTGAGGGGGGAGGGAGTTGGGGGGGAGGGTGGGGTGGGGCAGGGGATAGGTCGCACTCTAACTAGGCCTCATCGTTTGTTAAGGGGTGTGCTGTTGGGGGAGGGGAGGGGGTTCCAGGCTGGAAGAGCCCCGTCCCTAATAGTATGGGATACCGGGCACTTGGGTCATGACACTGCCCCGCCGCTTTGAAAGTTATTACATGGAATGTGTGCGGTTTGGGTAACCCTATCTACAAGCCTTAGCTAGGCACAAATGTGATATTGCACTCCTGCAGGAGACCCACCAGACGGCCGATGAGCATAATAAGTTGCGTCGAGATTGGGTGGGGCAGGTATGGGGGGCCCCTGCCCTGGGGAAAAAAGGGGGGGTGGCCATACTGATTCATAAACGGGTACGATGTCTAATCGAAGCTGAAATTCGCAATGCGGCGGGGCGTTACTTGCTTTTACAAGGTACCCTGGAGGGGAGGCCGGTAATTTTGGGGTCGGTGTACGGACCGAATTCCCTCGACCCACATTTCTATGCCAGTTTGGCCTCCAAGGTGGAGCAGATGCCTGAGCTCCCGCTAGTTTTAGGAGGTGACTTTAACGGAGTCTTGGATATTGACCTGGATACTTCTCGGGGGGAGGAGGCGCGGGAACGTGGGCCAATAATGCAGGTGTTACAGCGTTTTAAGACCCGGCTGGGGCTGGTTGACACGTGGAGGGTGTTACACCCCTTAGAGAAAGACTTCACTCATCAATCCAGAGCTCATGGCTCCAGTTCCCGTATTGACTATTTATTGCTTTCCATTGGGATATTCGCAGCTGTGGGCGAAGTGCAGATCGGGCCCTGGGCAATCTCCGACCATGCGCCGGTGTGGCTGGAGCTCTGCTGGAGTGGGGGGACAGATCGGTCGCGACTTTGGCGGTTTCCACCGGAACTTTACAAGGACGCTCAGTTTCATAAGTTTCTAGAACAGCGCTGGAAAGAGTTTGAGGAGGATCACCGTTGCCATCAGGGGGACCCTGAATTGGTGTGGGAGACGGCCAAGGTTGTGTTACGAGGCGATATTATTGGGTTTGCGGCGCGTAAACGCCGGATGCTTGCGGACCGGATTCTTAGATTGGAGAAGCGAGTGTCTCTGTTGTGGCGGCGGTTAGCGTGGGTCCCGACTGAGGGGCTTAAGAAGAAGCTGTGGGAGGCCAGGGTGGATCTTGACGAATTGTTGCATCAGAGAGCTAAGAAGTCCATCTTATATTATCGCTATCGGCTGCAGTGCTATGGGGACAAGCCCGGGCGGTTGTTAGCTAGATGTCTGAGAGGTCAGAGGGGCTCGCACACAGTGGCAGCCTTGCGGGATGGTCAGGGGCTGCTACAGAGGGACACCAAGGATATTGTCCGGGTGTTTTGGGGATTCTTTCAAAAACTTTACGTGGCGGAGGGTGGTTCCCCTTCGGCAATACCGGACTACCTCCAGAAGCTAAACTTGCCTACGCTTACAGAGGAGCAGAGCATCCAATTGGGGTGGCCCATAACTCTGGAGGAAGTGGGGTCGGTTATTGCCGCGGCTAGCTGCTTCAAATCACCAGGGCCGGACGGATTGGGGGCCGAGTTTTATAAATTGCTTAATAGCTATATTGGTCCTGCCTTGGTAGAGGTGTTTGCACGGCGGGTTGACCAGGGCGGCTTCAGATGGGGCAATAACCACGCGCATATTACCTTGATTCCCAAACCGGGCAAAGACCCGGAGTTGCCCACCTCTTACCGGCCCATATCCTTACTGAACTTCGATATTAAAATATTTGCTAAGATTCTGGCGGATAGATTGGCGGGGCATCTCAGCTATTTGATTCATGATTCACAGGTTGGCTTTGTGAAAGGTCGGTATATTGTACGGAATATGCGCAAAATATTAGCGTCTTTGGAATGGGTGCACGACCAGCATCTGCCCTCCCTGCTTGTTAGCTTCGATGCGGAAAAAGCTTTCGACCGGGTCGATTGGTGTTATCTAAAAACTCTGCTGCCTTGGTATGGTTTAGGTGCCCCATTTTGTGCCATGATAGAATGCTTATATGCTGAGTCGACTGCGGGAATGCTCTGTAATGGGGTATTATCGGAGGCCTTCTCGCTAGAGAGAGGTACACGGCAGGGTTGCCCCCTGTCACCCCTGCTATTTGTTTTATCTCTGGACCCGTTGATCAGGGCGGTGGAGGCGTCGCCGGCGATCAAGGGGGTGCGGATCGGTTCTCAAACTTTTAAAGTGTCGGCTTTTGCTGATGATCTCTTAGTGCATCTTCTGTCTCCTGCAGACTCTTTGCCTCACCTACTACAGAAGCTTGAGAACTTTGGCCTTTTTGCTGGCCTGCGGATTAATGGGGATAAGTCGGAGGCTCTGGATGTCTCGGGGACCTTACGGCAGGGCTGGACGGGTGGTTTTCCTCTTAAGTGGGCAAACTCTCATTTTACTTACCTGGGCATTCGGCTGACCTGTCAACCGCGCGAACTTTATCGGTGTAATTTGGATTGGATGTTGAACCGTGTGCGGTCCCAGTTACAAGCATGGGGGCCCCTGCTGCTCTCTCTTTCAGGGCGAGTGGTGGCGGTGAAGATGGTGATACTACCGAGGCTGTTATACTGGCTGCAGACTCTGCCGGTGTGGCTGCTTCGAGGTGATCTGCGGCGGTTGGAGGCTGTACTCCGTACCTTTCTGTGGCGTGGGGCGCGGGCTCGCATCCCCTTGATCCGGCTGGTGGGGAAGTGGCGGGAGGGGGGGATGGGGATCCCAGACTTGGGCGCGTATGCCTTGGCTTGTCAGGCCCATCACCTAGGGGACTGGCTGGGGGGGACTGCGGTGTATACCCCCTCGTTTTTGGAGGAGGAATTTGTGGCACCTTTCTCTCTGATGGGGGCCTTGCATACGGAATCTAAGGACCTCCTGGCCCGCCTCGTGCGGAGTGTCTTGTTTGGCTCGTCTCAGCGGACGTGGCGGTATCTCAGTATCAGATGGCGGACGTCCTGGACGGTATCCAGCTGGTTGCCGTTGCAGGGCAATGTCCACTTCACTCCAGGTTCTGGCTCCCACGGTTTTTGGGAATGGAGGCGTAGAGGTATTCGGAATATTGGGCACCTGGTTGATTCTACGGAGAGGTGTAAATCCTTTCAATCTCTCTGTCAGGAATACAATTTGACTTCACAGCATACTTTTGTGTTTTTGCAGGTTTCCCATTATATTTCCTCCTTGCCTAGTGAAGCATTGGCGCTTGAGCGCTTGGCGCAGTTGCTGGATTTTTTTGCCTTAGGGGAGGAAGTGCCTCCGACTATCGCGGGTTTTAGGGCTCGCTTGGACAATCTTCGAACCCGTGCTGACTATCGGGGTGTGGAAGCAGCGTGGGGGCGGAGCTGGGGAGGGAGGTCTTTCCCGATACTATTCTCATTGCTCTGCGCTGGATTGCTGACATAGTGGATGGTGCTAGGTGGCGGAAGGTACAATTCAAATGCCTTACTTGGGCCCATTTTTCGCCCAGACGAGCCCTGCGTAGCCATCTGACCGATGACGGTCGGTGTCTGCGCTGCCGGGCACCCCTGGCAAACCTGTTGCATATGTGGTGGGCCTGTCCGCATGTTCAATCATACTGGGCCAGAATTTGTACTTATGTTAGTGGGTTGGTGCAGCAGAGATTGAGGTGGACAGGAGCTTTTGTGGTTTTGGATAGGATTGACCCCCCTTGTCCTTCCAGGCGGACGGACCGTTTGTTAATGCGTAAGGCCTGTCTGGTGGGTAAGGGCCCCATTTTGCGCCTGTGGCGTGAGCAGAGTTCTCCCACATTTGGGGAGTGGCGCAATTGCTTTCACCAGTTAATGCTGATGGAACGGTGGCGAGCGCGGGGCAGTGTCAAGCGCTGGACATCCTTTCTTCTGGTGTGCAGCCCTTATATTGACACCCTGGGGGCTCGGTGTCGGAATGAGATTTTGCACATAGGTAGATAAGGTAGTGGAGGGGCAGAAGGTAGGTGAGATGGGGCGGTGAGGCTTGGAGGGGTGGGGCGTGATTAGGAGGGGGTGCAACTGGGAGGGGGTGAAGGGTGGGCAGGGGGAGTTCGGGGGGTGCTAAGAGGAGTGGGGGGGGGTTTGGGGGGGGAAAATATTAAAATTGTATTCATCTCCTGTAAGCGTTTCCTCCGGGTGGGGATAAGAACCCACCCCTCCGGAGGTTGGTTGTGTTATGCTTGTTGTTTTTTGTTGGTGATGATTAAATAAAGTTTATAAAAAAAAATGGAACTAACATGTACCAAATGAGGTGTATGGAACTACCAAAAAAACGTAGAAAACGTATTTCCTTCCGAACTTGACCTCACAGAAAGACAGCACTCTTACACCCCAACCTCAGAGCCCTCATCCAGACATCTTGGCTGCTGAGAGGGTAGCCCTGGCACAGTTCCCCTTGCCCAGGGATGTGGAGGATGTCTTGCTAGTCTCCCACAAGGATTCCACCAGGCGGGCTTATGTCTTCAAGTGGCGCAGGTTCTCAATCTGGTGTGCTGAGAGGGCCTTCAGTCCTTTCTTGTGCTCTGTACTGGTGGTGCTGCAGTACGTGCTAGACCTTTCCAATACTGGCTTGAAGTCTAACTCGTTCAGGGTACACCTCGTTGCGCTGGTGGCGCACCATCATCTGATTGAAGTGCATCCCCTCTCTGCCCATACTCTCGTGGGCCGCTTCATGAGGGGTCTGTTTCTCACGCGGCCTCCCATTCCCCCCTGCCTGCAGCAGCAGGGGATTTGAATGTAGTTTCTGGGAAGCTCATGGCTCCGCCCCTCAGACTGCTTCCTTCTTGTCACTTTAAGTACTTCTCCTGGAAAATGATCCTTCTTGTGGTGCTTTTGTCTGCATGCCGAGTTGGTGAGCTGTAGGCCTTGGTGGCTCATTTATTTATTTTTATTTATTTAGCAATGCTTATATACCACTTTTCATTGGATCAGAGCGGTGTACATTCAGATACAGTATATATTTCCCTTGTCCCCGATGGGCTTGCAATCTATGTTTTGTATCTGGATTATAGGAGGGCACTGGCTTTCTACCTAGAGCAGACTAAGGCCCATCGCCGCTCCTCACAACTCTTCATCTCCTACGACCCGAACTGGCTTGGCATTGCAGTCTCTAAGCACACTCTGTCTATCTGGGTGGCAGACTGCATCTCTTTTGCCTATGAGCAGGCTAGTCTCTCTCTTTTAAGTGCTATATACTGCCCATAATGTGTGGGCTATGGCAGCCTCTGTGGCGAACCTGCGTTCTGTCACCCTGCTGGAGATCTGCCGGGCTGCCACCTGGTCCTCTGTTCATACTTTCTGAGCTCATTACTGCCTGGAGGAGGATTCCCGGCATGACAGCACCTTTGGCCAGGCGGTACTCTGTCATCTGTTTGGGGAATAATGCAACTCCTACCCTACAGCTCTTCTATGTGTCCAGGCTACCAGAGAATTGATTCCTTGGTCAAAGCTGTGGTCATCCCTAAGGTCTTGTGGCCACTCAGAACTCTCTGTCCTCACTCACGAATCGATTTTTCAGTTGCCCAAGGCTTTTTGCAGGTTTTTCAGTAGCCTATGGCTTGGAAGTCCCATATCTGAGGACAGACTTCCTGCTTGTTCCCGGAGAAAGCGTAGTTACTCATCTGTAACAGGTGTTCTCTGGGGACAGCAGGAATCAGTCCTCACAGCCCTCCCCCCTCCCTATGAAGTTGTTTTTTCTTTTTTGGCTTGATTAAGCTGTGTCATCATGCTGAGGTAAGATGGCACCTTTGGATGAGAAGATGACCGCACATGTGTAGTTTAACTCCCAAAGGCTTTCTGTGAAAGCTGGAGAGTGTTCATAACGCAGGCTTCATCAGTGCCAACATCACTCATATGTGAGGACTGAATCTCCAGGAACAAGCAGGAATGAGTCTTCACATATGGGTACGTCGGTACCGACGGAGTCTGCGCGGGAACGCTTCCCAGCGTCCAATCAAAGAGCTTTTGGAAGCATCCCACCACGCCTGCGTGCTGCCTTCCCGCCTTTCCCAATTGCCTCTCCTCAGTTTTCGTTTTTCCGCGGAGCCGGCAGGACGTCCTCCTGTCACCGCAGAAAATTCTTGTTTTAGTTCTTTAGTTTTCTTGTGGTCGCGGCTGTCTTCCCGACGCCACCGGTACCGCCGGTGTTTTCTTTTCTTTTCCTGTAAAATTTTCCTTTTCCACGGGATATTTTTTCTTCATAGTGTCCCACGGGTTCTTAGGCCTTAAAGGCCTCTTCTTTTCCTTCATGGAATCGCCGGCCACTTTCTCCAAGAAATGTTCAGACTGTGGCGGTACAACTTTATTTTTAGACCCTCGAAGTCGGTGTCTAACCTGCTTGGGTCCTGACAACAGTTTGGTTAGAAGAGGTCTTCAACATCGAGGTTCCCTCGATACACGGTTGCCCTCCAACTTCGGGGCACCGTCCCCTTCTTCTTCTACACAGGATCAGGTAACCCACAAACAGTCGGTTAAGACTAGCCAGCCCTCGAGTGGTAGGTCTCATGCACAGCATGTAGATGGCTCCGACCTTGCCCTCGAGGGACCACTAGCTTCAAAACCCCGGCGGGAGTCTTCGGTCTCCAAAGTATATAAGGGGTTTCAGGTTGTTCCTGGGGTTCACCCCTCACAGAACATACCTCAGCCGTGTCCGGTGGTGGCATCCGCTTCGAGCGGTACCGATACCCCGGCACCGGCACTGGTGTTGGATGAAACACTCCTCACCAGGGATCGTCATCTGGCGTCCTCGGTAGCTTTGGGACCGCTGGATACAGTCCAGGCTGACTTTCCATTATCGGTACCAGCACCGATACTACCACCAACGTCGGTACCCTCCAGACTGCATCGATAGCCTCGCTTCCTTCGATGCTGAGTCTGGAATCGATCTCCAGTCTGGAGGACTGGGTACCCACTCGCCTTGGTACCGGCTCTCGGCGGTACCGAAGGCTCGGTTCCGATGATTCGGATCTGCAACTCTCGGTTCCCCCGAGGCCGATTGAGTTGCCACTGGTTGACCTTCCTTCACCGGTATCAGACACGGTACCGAGATTGGTACCGATGTCCTCATTACCTTTACGGTCGGTGCCTTCCAGACTTCGCTTGTCCGGCTCTCTGCCCTCGATGCCGAGTTTGGAATCGATCTCTAGTCTGGAAGACTGGGTACCCATATGCTTTGGTACTGACACCGATCGATACCGGTGGCTCGGTACCGAGGATAGCAGCCAGAGGTTTTCAGTTACCTCAGTACCGATTGAACTGTCAACGATGACTGCTCCGATGTCTCTGTCGGGCCCGACTCTGACATCGGTACCGGTATTGCCATCGGTACCGGTATCCACAGTAGCATCATGGCCAACTCCTGCCATGCTTTTTTCAACAGGATCGCTCCCTTCTATACCAAGCTTGAAGTCGATACCTGGCATGGACAATGTGGTACTGAAGGTCGCTGCTCCTGACAGCCAGTACCGGCGACCATCCCTTAAGCATTCCACACTGCACTGTGCAGGATCTTCTACTCCTATGTATTTGGATGCCTCTGTCGGTACTCAGGCTAGTTCTTCCGATCTAACCTGTCCAAGGGAGATTCCTGTTGGGGATCCCTCTTTTCAGAGTTTCCTCCTGGATATAGCAAGATCTCTTGCCATTCCTATCCCAGGACATGATCCTGCACAAGGCTCTATTTCTACCAAAGCAAAGGAGAACATAATGCTTCCTTTGCATCATTCCTTGCAGGATCTCCTTCTAGGAATGTGGGAAACACCTTTAAGGGTTCCCCCCCCCCTCCCAGGGCAATTGATCTCTTATATCAAGTGCCCCCCTCTTCAGGGTTTCAAAAGACTCAACTTCCTCATCATTCCATAGTAGTGGAATCAGCAATGAGGCGGGTAAAGAGTAAGAAAAAGCACTCTTCTTATCCGCCAGGTCATGAGTCTAAGACACTAGATGCCTTTGGACGTCAAACCTTCCAGACATCTATGCTTTCTGCAAGAATTCTCTCATATATTTTTTATATGAGTCTATCTCTTGAGGAGGTCACAAAGCAATTACATCTTTTGACTCCTTTCCTTCCAGATTCCAAGAGTGCAAACTATTCCTCACAGCTTAAGCATATCCAGAATATCTCTTGGTTTCTTTCTCGTGATTCCCTAGACTCTTTTGAGTCTGTTAGCAGGACTTCTGCTATAGCTATAGGGGCACGACGTAGAGCCTGGCTCCAAGCTTCAGACTTGGACAAATGGGCACAACAAAGACTGGGACATACTCCTTGCACTGGAGAAAATATTTTCAACAAGGAGTCTTTACGTCAGGTTACTCAGTTGTCCACTGATTTACCTGTTCCTAAGGGTTGTTCTACACATTCTTCTGTCCCAGTAGGTAGGAAATGTCCTACCAAACTTTCTTCCCACAGGAGAAGAAGGTTTTATTCATCACTTGCCCATCATACAGATGTTCCGAAACAGGGGAAGCATCGTCCTGGTCTGAAGAATCCAACCTCTCACCAGGCTCAGCAAACCCAGCAACCGCAGAGTTTCTGATCAATCATCATCAGATGCTTGTGACTCTTTGGGTTAGAATCTACAGTTACTTCTTCTCAATGGAAGCAATCCACTGCTGTCATTCTAAATCCTAAACATGGATCTCTTCCCAAAGACATCCATTCTTCCTATGTTCTATGAGCTGTCAGGATGTTCATGCTTCTACATCACAGGGTTCTCCTCTTCTTCCTGCTAGGGAAAGAGGTCTAACCACTATCAAACGATAGTTTCCTGTGCCAGCATGTCTTTTTCCTTTCTATAGACTTACTATTTTGTAAGTCTTCTTCAGCTCCATTCTTTTTACCCTCTTACCAGGTTTTTCCTCTGTAAGAGCAGTATTCCTTCACTGGAGGGCTTTTTCTTCAGCCTCTCTAGTTTTGCTACTTTCCAGTGCGGAGTTCTCTTCTTTGAGTTGACTCCTCTTCTTCACTCTTGCCTTGCAGCAGTTCTTCAGATATGGCCAGAGTTTTCTACTCTTGTTCTGTCTGTTCTTCTGTTTTTGAACAGTACCATTTTTTCTGCTGTCTGGCAAGAAGCTGCCAATGCAGGAGCCTTTATGTTTGGACCACTGGTTCTTGTCCTTCAGCAACCAGATCTGTCCTCCACTAACATTCTGTCTAGTCTTAGTAGTGCCTCCAAGTCAGTGCTGTCATCTGTCTTGGAATTATTTTCACTACAACCTTGTTGGATTGTCTTCTCTTTCTGCCATCTCCATTTCCCTGGGTTTGGCAGCATAGTTGACATAGGTACTGGCTCTCCTGCAGCCAGTTCTATCTCCTCTTTCTCCTGCATCATGCTCTCTGCAATTCTACAAAGAAGCTCTCCACTATGGGCCCTTGCTAGAGAGCATGGGGGGCTTTTTCTCTAACAGCTATACTAGATGGTTGGAAAAGGCTTTTTCAGTCATGTCTCCCATGACTAGAAAAGTTCTCCTTTTAATATAAAGGACATAGGCCTCCTCTTACGTGAAAGCTTAAGGAGTTGCTAATTCCCTGCTTGGTCCATAGTATTTCCAATTGGGAATATGTTTTCTCCTTCCAGCTCGTCCTCATGGTAGAACGCATGATACCATTTTGCCCTTAAGCAGGTCAGCATGGTATCTCATTTTTATGCGTCTTCTATTCACTTATCATGCTAGAGTTCTAGAATACTCGGGACTTGCTGGCTGCAGACTGATATCATCCTCTGCTTTTCACGTAACCATCCTGGTTATTCCACTACCTAGCATCCCTGTAGCTCATAACCAGTGGAAATTGATTCTCTATATATCTTCTCAAGTAGGTTCCACCTTCTTGTTATTAGATGAATCTTTCCTTTCCACTTTTCCTATGTGAATACCATTTGTGTAGGCATATCTCTGTGTGCTTCATTGCAGACTCCCATATAGAGGCCTATATATATATTCATACCTATAGCATACATCTTACAGATGTCTATGCCTATCATTTGTGTGTATTTTATGCCCTTCATATCTCACTATAGATATATTCTTCTATATCTATATGATATCTATATATATATATTTCTATCTATATATCTATATATATATATATATATATATATATATATATATATATATATTGTGATAAGGAAGCTTATCATAGCTCAGGAAGGAGCTATAAAAAAGGTGAAGTGACTCTGAACAAGCAACCTGTCAGTTCTGGTAGAAATAAGAAAACAGAATTTTCCCATAAAAGACTACCAGTCCCAGAATGCACCAGGTTTCCAACAGCCATTAGAGGAGCTGAAGTGGGGAAACGTGTGTTCAATCAGGAGGGCTATGAGGTAATCCCTAAGCACTCATCTCAAAGGGCAGGGCCTGATTCAGCACAGCTGCGCTGTGTTAGGGAGGATCACTCATCTAAGCAGAATAAGAGTAGAGTTTATTCTACAGATGACCATCTTCATGATCACCTTGGATATCCAGAGAATTGTCCTCAGTATCCTGAGAATCAGCTTGAGTTTGATCATCAGTTTCATCTGAAGGATCATCAGAAGCAGAAGCCAAACCGGACAGACAGAGAGGGAAAGAGACCCTTTGGAAGAAGGAAGAGAAAAGCCTTTGAGAGGTCTAGAAGAGTCCAAAGCAGTACGTATACTGGGAGGTATTCCAAGGGCCAGCATACACCATTGGACTGGGGAAAGCCAGAGGAATGGTGCTGCAGAGCTAGGAATCACCAGAGGCTACCTGTGAGGGAGATGGCTGCACGTGGAAGGGACTCTAAGACCTGTGCCAGAAGGTATGTGAAGAGAGATCCAGTATCCAGGGATCTGGATTGGAAGGCTGGACATAAGAACTGGACTACATACTGGCCAGGCTATATAGAGAGGAACTCTAGCAGCAATGGAAGCTCAGGTATGAACACTGATCTTTGCCCTAGCTATAACCTTGAAAGACAGCAGGGAAACCAGTATTCTCCTGAAAATGCTCCATTGAGAGATTCATCTGTGCCAATCCATGATATTGAACCCATGCTTGTTGAACAAGGGGGAATAATAGCAGATGAGGATCCTGTTTATATGGACTGCTCTCTATCTAAACTCCGTTGGTAACTTTCTGTTATAAAGTACAGCAACCATCACAAAGAAATACAAATTTGTTCTTTAATCTACTCAGAAAAGCTCCTGAAGCAGGATTTGACCCACACAATGGAAGGCAAGCCAGCTAAGGGGTTTCAGCTGGTGACTGCTAGCAATTAAGCCTTACCTAATTGCTTGTGAGCTAGGAGAGAATCATTTCTGAATTTATGTGGGAAGTAATCAGAAATTAACCTGAAAAGAACAGTTTGTTTCTTGCTTTGTAGCTTTTCATTTGTTGTTTTCCTGATTTTGACTTTGTTTTTCCAAGTTAACACTGAAAGCAAGTTACCTAATTTATGTGCTACCAAGCATATCTGTGTTGGGAGAAATAACCCCATAAATAAATATCTTATTGACTTTACCCAAGAGCACAACTAAATTATTGTCAGCAGCTGTGTCTGGTGTGAATGAACTACATTGCCCACAATACCTTGCCAATCATATAGAAATATGCACTTGCCAAGAGTGTGAAGATTCTCACCCAGGCAGCCGTCTGACAATATATATATATATATATATATGTATCTCTCGAGATTTGTTACTATGGGTAGATATGTTTTTGCATTTATCTACCTGACCTTTCAGGCTCATATAGCTATATGATTCTGACAGAGGGGCTTTACCCATTCTTATGCTATCTAGCATGTTTTTGAGGTTCCACAACCACTTCGGTGGTGGTTAACAACTTCCACCATAACCTTACAGTTAGATACCTCTGAAGCTCTCCATGTCCCAATATCTCTCCTAGCTGACTCCAGTTAGGAGAGACATTGCCTCCAGCGTTTGTCCTTTTTTTTTTGGGGGGGGGGGGATACAAGGGGTTCCCATACCCTTTCCCCCTCAAGGACTGTGCCTGTTTTGTCCAAATTGGTTAGCCTTTCTCTTTTGTTCTAAGAGTGAACCACTCTGCTGCCAAAAGAGTTCGGTTTTTGTCATAATGCCTTCCGCTGAAGGCCCACCGTTTTTGTACTACCCCAGTTTTTCCTACTGGGGTTACCTGTTACCTTTCAGGATTCTGACCTCCACTATTTTTCCTACAGGTTTTTTACCTCCACTTACAGTGAGGTCCTCTTGAGGTTCCTCTACTGGGTTTCCCAGTAGATTCCATGCACCTCTATACTTCTATGAAATCCTGTCAGGGGAGGTCCATATTGCACTATTCTTTGCAATGTCATTCATGACAATTATCCACACAAGGACTCCTTGTCTGAAGTCCTATGCTGGGTTAGCTGTTCCACAGCATCTTCTTTCTTCAACTCCTACCCTCCATCCTCTGGATGCCTGGTGTTGTGGGGTATAGCATGTTCTAACCTATGACATGCTCGGACTCCAGGTTGATTACAGTGAACGACTTCTTTTTATTATATGCTCGGACTCCAGGCATCTCAGCTTGGGAGTCCCCATATGTGAAGACTCATTCCTGCTTGTTCCTGGAGATAGCACAGTTACTTACCTGTAACAGGTGATCTCTGGGAACAGCAGGAATAAGTCTTCACAACCCACCCACCTCCCCAGAAGTTGTATCTCTATCTGTCCTTTCCTCTCTCTCTCTCTTTGTCTCAGCTTTATAACTTAACTGAGGAGAGGCAGTTGGGAAAGGCGGGAAGGCAGCACGCAGGCGTGGTGGGATGCTTCCAAAAGCTCTTTGATTGGACGCTGGGGAGCGTTCCCGCGCAGACTCCGTCGGTACCGACGTACCCATATGTGAACACTTATTCCTGCTGTTTCCAGAGATCACCTGTTACAGGTTAGTAACTGTGCTTTCTTGCTGTCCCCGGAGAAGACCTGTTACCAGGTGAGTTACTACACTTTTTCTATCATGGCTGATTCCCTTGCCACAGGCCAACCTCGCATTTCTGTCTTTCATCTTCCTGGTGGCACATGATGCAATTTCCTAATCATTGATTGTTTGAACTGTGCAGTACTGTATCTGAGAAATGCTGCATGGGTCAAACAATTGATGACAAGTGAACCCCACAGCTACTACCAAGAAGGAGAGAGGTGATGGGCTGGTGTACAGCAAAAGGAACAGCTGCAATAGAAGGCCGGCCACCAAGGAAAGTTGGGGATGCAGGGAGGAAAAAGATTTTGAGCTCAGGCCTAGCAGTGCCCCTGGGAATGGTGTCTTTAATTGGTAGAGCACAGCACACATGTTTCTAGTGACACTTTGCCTCTGTCTTATGGTGGTACTGCTTGAGGTCAGGCTTCTTATTTGGCAGTCTGATTCCCTAGCTGTATTACTGCAAGACTACTGCTAAGTGGTCAGATGTATCATTTTGAACCTCGGCACCCAACTGGGCAGGAGCAACCTGGGATCGTACCTGCTAGACACCAGGGAGATTCCTGATAAGTGATGGTAGGTGGGGAATCATGAGTGAGAGAGATTGTTTTATGCACTAGCCCCTTTAAATAGGTGCCTATGAACATTGAATGTGGCCTGATGCTTCCGGGGAGGAAAAATAATGTGGCTTGCAAAATTAAACACAGGGTGCATTATTTATTTACCCATTGTATGCTGTCATCCTACTTACAAGGACAGCTCTCCTGCTTGTCCTTGAAAAAAACCACAGTGGTACACGTAATAGGGAATAAGCAAACATGTTTCACTGGGTATATGGCTGATATGATATTAGGATAGTTGCCTCAGGGGTAATATAAGGAAATATACTGTGTTGTATTTTTTGTGGAATAAGTGGTAGGTGCATGGAATAGCTTCAAAATGGTGGAGGCAAAAATAAAAATAACAGAATTCCAGAAAGTATTGGATAATCACTGAGAATCCCAAATTGAGAGGGCATGAAGGCAAAGCTAGAGATCAAAACAGAAGAATATGGGCAAGCAGATGGGTCTTGTGATCTTGAAGGGGGCAAATTTCCAACTACCTGTTCTGGGAAAACTGCGAAAACAATACTAAAGAAAAGATAGTACTGCCCCTTGAATCAAGTAGATTAGAGAAATATAGACAGCATAGTTTTACAGAGGGAAGATCCTGTTCAGACAAGCTCAATTGAGCACTATATAGAGACGCCAACTATACTGTTCTGTTAAGTGAAGAGTCAACCTACCTTCCATGTCGTAAAGTTTACTAAAAAGCTCTGGAGAATGTCCACAATTTTTGGGGATTATCCCTGATTTTAGAGCTGTATCCTCAACCTCCACTTGTTTGGGAGCTTTCTCTCCCTGATTCCAGCAATGGGTATGGAGGTGGGTGGGGGGGGGGGGAGAGTGGTGTTAGAAAACAATATTTTTGATTTTGTGATTTGAATATGTAATTTTTTCTTATTTACATCCATTATCTTTATATTTTGCACAGTACGTTGAAAATGTATCACTGTTTCTATTTCTTTGTTGATTTGTCTATTTGGAAGTGATTGGTGTTGTCATGGGATGGAGAGGGGAGATAGGCTAATGACTCCTCTTCCCTCCTCCACACCTTCTTGGTCAAACCTGGAACTAAGGTGTTGCTTCCCCCCATCTCCCATACACATCATTTAAGTGTCCCAGATTTGCTTGCAAAAACTGGTACCCTTACTGGAGGCATCCTCAGATTCTCTAAATAATGCGTGCCACAAGACTCGTCGTGCGACTGTTATCTGAGAAAAACAATTATAGATGAGCAGTTGCTCTGTGTTTCAATATTTGGTTTAGAAAATAGCAGCTCTTCCTTCTTTTATCATTTCATTCCCACCAACCAAAGCTCCTTTTCAGATACCCAATAATTTAGTATTAAGGAGCCTTATACAAAATCATAATAATCTATGGGTGAGATATTCAGCAGTGGCAGCTAGTGCTATTAAAGCGGTTAGCCATTTCCGCTGAACATTGAACTCGCATTTTCAAAGCCAAGGTCATATCTGACCATCCGCATTCAAAATCTGGGTTGGCTAAATAGTGAGTTAGCTAACTGGTCAATGCTGACATTAAGTCCACTGCCTGGTTAACTAAAGTGGTTAAAGTTAGGCCAGCCATCAAAGTCTTATCCACATTCATTTTTTATCCTGAAAACCTAGGTAATCTCTGTAAAATGTGACATAAAATTCTGGGGCTGGGGCATAATCAACAAAACGCCATATGCATATGCCACGCAGCCCTTGGTCAGTGTATTGAGAGTCAGATTAAATAATAAGAAGGATAGAGGACAGCCCTGTCTGGTCTCTCTGGTTAAGACAAAAGGATCAGACAACACATTGGTCACCACTAACTAAGACCTTGGAGAGGTGTACAACATCTCCAGGAACAAGCAGGAATGTAGTCTTCACATATGGGTATCGTTGGCACCAGCAGAGCCTGCGTGGGAATGCACCCAAGCGTCCTATAGGAAAGCTTTTGGGAGCATCCCACTGCACCTGCGCTGCTGCCTTCCCGCCTTTCCAACTCTCCCTCTTCAGTTTTTCGTTTTCCACGGAGCCGACAGGCAGCAAACCCTGTCACCGCAGGCAATTTTCTTTTTTTGTGGTTGCGTCTACCTTCCCGTCGACGCCTATGCTGGCACCACCGGTGTCTTCTTTATTTTCTTTCTTTCTTTCTTTCTATATTAAAAAAAAAGCTTTTATCTAAGGGTCTGTCCCCTTTTGGTGCTTCGGCGCCATTTTGGGCACTAGGCCCTCTTTTTTTTCTAAAATGGAGAAACCAACTAGTGGTTTCAAAAAATGTTCAAAATTTGGCAGTACCATTTCTGCTACCGACACCCATGACTGGTGTCTTAAATGTGTGGACCCTAACCATTCGCCATCGGAGTGTCTCCTTTGCAGAAAGATGACTAAGTGGGGCCTGCAGAATAGAGTTGCGAAACTCGGCACCCTCTTTGCCTCAGATGCAATGTCCGTTGCATTGATGTCGTCCAGGGCTTCATCTTCCTCCCATGGATCTCAGGTAACCAAACCCAGGTCTTCTTCCAAGACCAGCCTGTCCTCAAAGGTAGATCTCCTTCTAAGCATCGAGATGCTGTTAGTGTTGCCCTCGAGGAGAACACACCGGCCAAACAACCCCGGCGGGAGGTCCTTGCCTCCAAAGCATTAACGGGGGTCCCAGGATGTTCCCAAGGCTTCCACCTCTGGAGAACTCTTGGTGCCATGTTCTGGGGTCGTGGTCTGCTCTGCCGGTACCGACACCCAGACATCGGCAGGCTCTATGGATCAACGTATCCTAGCCATTGAGTGCAGTCTTGCAGCTTTGCTAGCAGCCTCGGTGCCACTGAAGCTGTTGCAATCGGTTCCGTAACCATCGGTACCGATAACGGTACCGGATGCAGCTGCATCCACCGGTTCACCACTCTCCATGCTTCCACCCATGCCGGCTCTTGAATCGGTGTCCCGTATCGAGGCATTCCGATGCCGACTTCAGTTGGTACCATCGACGGGTGATGCAGGAGCACTCAGCCCGTCAATACTTCAAGTCTTACGATTCTGATTCTTCCTATGACTCCTTCGGTACCGGAGCGATTCTTCCGGAGGATCGCTCTCCTTCGCCACAACGTTGGATGTCTCCCCCGGAAGATATGTCTTTTCAAGACTTTATACGAGATATAGCTCAGGGCCTCTCGATCACCATGACCCCTGAGAAAGAACCGAGAGCTGAAGAACTAGAAATTCTTCAGTATCCGGCAGCCCCCAAAGAGGCCGCAACCCTTCCCATACACCGGATTTTGTATGACCTCATGCTTAGGATGTGGAAAACACCTTTAATGGTGTCTTCACATTCTCGGAGACTCGATACAATGTACCGGGTACCGCAGTGTCCCTGGTTCCAAAAAACGCAATTACCACACCATTCTATGGTGGTGGAATTGGCAATGCGCCGAATCAAAAGTGCTAAGACGCATTCTTCTAATCCTCCAGGCCGTGAGGCGAGGACTCTCGATGCCTTTGGTCATCAATGTTTTCAGGCCTCTATGTTATCGGCCAGAATAAGTTCTTACATACTTTATATGGGTATGTTTCTTCGAGAGGTTGCAAAAGATTTGGAACTCATGGCTCCTCTTCTTCCTAATGACAAGAGGGCCGATTTCCTCATTCTTGTTAAGCATGCCCAAAATGTTTCAAAGTTCATGAACAGGGCAACCTTTGATTGTTTCGAATGCATTAGCAGAACCTCTGCTATTTCCATTGGTGCACGTCAAATTGCTTGGCTACAAGCATCTGATTTGGAACAGTGGGTGCAAGACAAGCTGGGAAATATTCCTTGCACGGGAGAAAACCTCTTTGGCAAGGATTGGCAGGATAAAGCTTCTCAGCTTGAGTCCAAGAACACTACCTTGAATAGACTATCCAGGACCACTGCCAATCCAGCTAAGAAAAAGGCAGTTAAGAAACCCTTTTTTGAACAAAAAGAAGAAATTATGTCCGTCTTGCACCCAAACTGTCCACTGCCCAGTCCATGCTCCCTAAAAGGGGAAGCAGCAGCCCAAGCAACAAAGAAAGGCTCAAGTCCTCAGAGCTCAACCAGCTCAGCAGGCACAGCCTCCACAAGGTCTTTGACTCCTTCCTAGGGAACATAGTCATGCTACCTCTAGAAGGTCCAGAGCCTCTCAACATTCCAGGCAGACTCTGTCATTTTGCCAAGAAGTGGCAGCAGATAACATCAGAGCAGTGGACTCTCTCCATAGTGTCGGAGGGGTACAAACTCCACTTCCACAGTATGCCCCCTCCCTCGACTCCAAGAGAGTTCAGTTCTTGGCCCCCCTCACCACTCTCTTGTGTCAAGAGGTCACCTCTCTCCTTGCTCAGGGTGCAATAGAGGAGGTACCTGTTTCTCAACAGGGCCTGGGCTTTTACTCACCCTACTTCCTCATACAAAAGAAGACAGGAGGGTACAGGTCCATTTTGGACCTGAGGGAGATAAACAAGTATCTGTTCCGAGAAAAATTCAAAATGATCTCTCTCGGTACACTTCTCCCTTACATTCAGAGTCAGGATTGGTTATGATCTCCAGGAACAAGCAGGAATGAGTCTTCACATATGGGTACGTCGGTACCGACGGAGTCCGCACGGGAATGCTTCCCAGCGTCCAGTCAGAAAGCTTTTGGAAGCATCCCAACACGCCTGCGTGCTGCCTTCCCGCCTTCCCAACTGCCTCTCCTCAGTTTTCGTTTTTCCGCGGAGCCGGCAGGACGTCCTCCTGTCGCCGCAGAAAATTCTTCTTTTATTTTTTAGTTTTCTTGTGGTCGCGGCTGCCTTTCTCGACGCCACCGGTACCGCCGGTGTTTCTTTTTTCTTTTCTTGTAAAATTTTCCTTTTTAAGGAATATTTTTTTTCCTTAGTGTCTCACGGTTTCTCAGGCCTTCTAGGCCTCTCCATTTCCTTCATGGAACCGCCAGCCACTTTCCCCAAGAAATGTACAAACTGTGGCGGTACAACTTTATTTTTAGACACTCACAATTGGTGTCTAACCTGCTTGGGTCCTGACCATTTTCCTTCGGAGCCCTCGGGCAATAGTATTTTGAGAAGAAGTTTTCAACATCGAGTTCCCCTCGACACGCTCAGGGCACCGACCATGTCTTCTTTTCCACAGGATCAGGTAACCCAAAAACAGTCTGTTAAGACTAGCCAGTCCTCGAGAGGCAGTTCTCATGCACAGCATAGAGATGCCTCCGGTCTTGTCCTCGAGAATCCACTGGCTTCAAAACCCCGGTGGGAGTCTTCGGCCTCCAAAGCCTGTGTGGGGTTTCAGGTTGTTCCTGAGGTTCACCCCTCACAGAACATACCTGAGCCATGCCCGGTGGTGGCATCCGCTTCGAGCGGTACCGATACCCCGGCATCGGCAGTGGTGCTGGATGAAACATTCCTCACCAAGGATCGTCGTCTGGCGTCCTCGGTACCTACGGGCCCGGTGGATACGCTTCAGACCGACTTTCCAGTATCGGTACCGACACCGATACTAGTACCGACGTCGGTACCCTCCAGACGTGCATCAATAGACTCACTTCCTTCGATGCCGAGTCTGGAATCGATCTCCAGTCTGGAGGACTGGGTACTGACTCGCCTTGGTACCGACTCCCTTCGGTACCGAAGGCTCGGTTCCGATACTTCGGATCCGCAACTCTCGGTTCCTCCGACACTGTTAGAGTTGCCACCGGCTGGCCTTCATCCACCGGTATCAGATACGGTACCGAAGTCGGTACCGATATCCACTTTACCTTTGTTGTCGGTACCTTCCATGCTTTTCTCGTCAGGCTCGCTTCCCTCGATGCCGAGTTTTGAATCGATCCCTAGCATGGACGACCTGTTACCGACTGTCACTGGTCCTGACCTGCAGGACCAGCGACCACCATTTAAGGATCCCATACTGCACCATTCAGGATCTTCTATTCCTATATACTTAGATAGATCCCTCGGTGCCAACGCTAGTTCTTCATCAGATCTAGCCTATCTAAGGGAAGTTCCCCCTGGGGATCCTTCTTTCCAGACTTTCCTCCTGGATATGGCAAAATCACTTGCCATTCCTATTCCTGGACAAGATCCTACACATGGGAATACAGAATACCTCTCTGTTCCTAACAAAGCAAAGGAGAACATAATGCTTCCTTTGCATCATTCTTTGCAGGATCTCCTTCTACGAATGTGGGCAGCTCCTTTAAAGGTACCCCCACCTTCTAGAGCATCTGATCTTCTATATCAGGTGCCCCCCTCTCCAGGGTTTCAAAAGACTCAACTTCCTCATCATTCCATTGTGGTAGAATCAGCAATGAGGCGAGTGGAGAGTAATAAAAGGTACTCTTCTTGTCCGCCAGGTCATGAGTCTAAGACACTAGATGCCTTTGGACGTCAAACCTTCCAGACATCCATGCTTTCAGCAAGAATTCTCTCATATATTTTTTATATGGGTCTATCTCTTGAGGAGGTCACAAAGCAATTACATCTTTTGACTCCTTTTCTTCAAGAGCCCAGATGTACAGACTATTCCTCACTGGTTAGTCATACTCAAAATATCTCTAGGTTTCTTACTCGTGCTACCCTAGACTCCTTTGAGTCTGTTAGCAGGACTTCTGCTATAGCTATAGGGGCACGACTAGAGCCTGGCTTCAAGCTTCAGACTTGGACAAATGGGCACAAGAAAGACTGGGAAATACTCCTTGCACTGGAGAAAATCTCTTCAACAAGGAGTCTTTACTTCAGGTTACTCAGTTATCCACTGACTTTCCTTTTTCCAGAGGCTGTCCTACGCCTTCTTCTTTCCCAGTAGGTAGGAAATGTCCTACCAAACTTTCTTCCCCTAGGGGGAGAAGGTTTTACCCATCATCTGCTCATCATTCAGATGTTCCCAAACAAGGGAAACATCGCCCTGGTCTGAAGAATCCACAACCTCAACAGGGTCAACAAACCCAGCAGTCGCAGGGTTTCAAATAGATCATTGTCCCTTTTGGTTGGGGGTTAGGATAGCAGTCTGCTTCTTTTCACTTGAAGTATCTGCACTAATTTTCATCCTAACCTACCTAGATATCTCTTCATGAGACATCTTTCTCTAACTCTAAGAGTCTTTATGATGATCATGCCCATAATCAATAGATTTTCCTCTTCCTCTTGGAGGAAAGAGAGGTAGCAACTATCAATAGACAGTTGTTTCCCTGTACTGGCATGTATCATCTTATCTATCAGAGACCTCCTCCATAGTCGGTCTCTTGCAACTCTGTCTTGCCTCCCTCTTACTACAACATTTGCTTGTAAGAGTGGCTTTTTAAACAGGTAAGCCCCTATGGTCCTCTACCTGTTCTACCGGGGGATTCTCCCTTCTGGAGATGTCTCCCCCCCCCCCTTCTTACCTTAGAGCGGCTCATCAGACAATAGGGACTCCTATCATGTCTGTTGTTTCTTTTTCCCAGTCTAAAAAAAGGAGCAGGGAAAAGAACTTTTTAATACTGCTCTGGTAGTTGCTGCAGATACAGCAATTCCTAGTGGTTAAGTCACTGGTTTTGTTTCTCTACAGAACCAGGGATTATCACAGTCTGGTTGGTTAACTTCTATTCTTCGCCCCTTTGTCCTTGGCAGAATAGCTGGTTACCTGCTGACTTTTCACAGCCAGTTTTTTCTTCTAACCAACCTGCAACATGCTCTCTGCATCTCTACAGAGTAGCTTTGCACTATGGGGCCTTGCTAGAGAGCATTAGTATCTTGCCTAGCAGATAACCCCAGATGGTTAGAGGGGGCTCCCCCAGTCATGTTTCATGTCTGGCAGGTATTCCCTACCCTTACCATCTCATCTTAAATCTCTTTTGAGGCATATGCCTCAGGCCTTTCATTGCGAGAAAGACTTAAGGAGGGCCAAATCCCTAGCTTGGCCCATATCTCCTTGGGTCTTCTCGCCAGAGGTCAATTTCTTCAATGGCAGCTAGAGGACGCCTAATACCCTTCTTGCCCTCATCGGCGGGTCACTAGGGTATCTTCCTCCAGAGGCGTCCTCTCTCCATTCTCCATACTGCAATTCTGGAGATACCTGGACTTCCTGTCTGCAGACAGAAGTTATCCTCTGCCATTTTCACGTAGGCCATCCTGGTTATTCAAGAGCTCATATTCTGCAAGGAATTCAGACTTCTTCTTGTCAGGGAGACCTCTCTTCTGACTCTGCCAGTCATAACCAGGAAAAGAGGATTCTCTATGTATCTTGTCATCCCTCATCAGCCCCAGCGGTGAAGACTGGTATTGTTGGGCTTTCTGAGAGTGGTAGTTGTGCCTTACTTATATAGATCACACAGAAAACGTCTTTTCTTTTTAGGGTTTTATTCCCCGTCCCTTGAGGTTTCTTCTTCCAAAGATAACAGAAATTAACAGCCCATTTTGGCTTATAACAAAAGATAAATGAACAACAAAAACAGCTTCCTTCAGCTTATAACTTTGAACAAAACAAAATAACAAACAGCCTAACTGTCTGCTTGGCTGGAGAGAGAGAGTAAGCTGCAGCCTTGCAACTCATACACTGGAGTTAAGGTCACACAATCACGTTTACCTCAGTGAGAATTCTGGCTCTGTTACAGTGAGAGAACACTCCATCAATTCTGGATTTTCTAATACTTCTGAGTTTTCATACTCCATTAATTCCTGTTCATTAACTTCTCCATTATCAGCTTCAGACGTGGGGTAAAAGTATGGCAGGCTTGCCTCGTCCCCTAGGAAGTTTCTTTTCCCTTCTGAAGCACTGCCTCTCTGGGAAGTATCGTATAACCCTGAGCTGTGCCTTCCAGAGCTCTGCCCCCGCTGGTGTCTTAATAGATAGCTCAGGTCCTTGTTTGACCTGCTAGCTGGGTAATTACGGCAGGCTCCTTGCCGGGTCTGCACTAGCTTCCTAGACTCAGCTGGGCTAGATTGGAAAGCTTGTAACAGCGTTTTCCTAGAAGCTGGGAGCTCACAGTGATAAGGGAAATCTTCAACTTTTCTGGGTGAGTGAAACCCTCTTCTCTTAGTATTTTTATAACCAGGAGAAAAGCTATTGTCAGCCTCTAAATATCTGGGCTTTATATGGCTATTTCTATGCTTCCAGGGCTCCTCCCTCTCAGATAGCAAATAGCCCTTGTATTCACTCCTTGCCCCTGTACCTGCTGTTGCAGTCTTCTTATATTTCTCTCGTCCTCCAAGCACAAACACACTGTCAGGGTGTTGCTTTCTCACCGAGCCACACAGGTCTCTGGATTCTTTCCAACTTTCACACCGGCTCCCTTGTTGCCTCACTGACTCACTCTCACTGTCTTCATCTCTGTCACACCAGCTCCAGGCTTTCCATGGCTTCAACCGTATCTGCTGTTGCCTTTCAGCTTGTGACCTCTGTTGCCTCAACTCCTCTCTCAAGGATTCCCTCTCTCTCGAGGATTTCCTATCTCTAATTGTTTGGGAGTCTATTTTATCTGCGTGTCTCCTGACTCCACCTTCTCTCAGCTGCACTCTATTGGGCAAAACAAATTCCCTTGCTTTGCTCTCTGGGTGTGTCTTTCTGGGCTCTGTGCACGTGTGCCTAGGTTGTCCCTGGCAACCATCAAACATTCCTCTGTTTACCTTGTCACTTTTACTGTGATCATTCACACTGATCTGCACTTTCTCGGGTTGCCTTAGGTCTACCCTGTGACAATCTATTCAAGCAGGTATCAACCTTCTTGCTATCAGATAAATCTTTCTCTCTCCCTATATCCCTAGGGGGGATGAGGTTTTATGGACATCTCTCCACCCTTATACCTGGAGACATGTGTCTATATGCCTGCCTATTCATATAGGTATATATAGATAGATATATATATAGATACATATATATATACTTATCTATATCTATCGGTGTTTCTTCTGGCCATACATATCTCTTATAGTTATATGCCTATATACCCTCTAGGTGTATATATTTAAATTTATATATATATATATATATACATATATATATATCTATACATATATGTTTATCGTTATAATGAGATATATTTTTAGATAGATCTGTATCCATCTACTTATCTATCTGTCTGTCAGGTTCATATATCCCTATATGCCTGACAGATGGGCACTACCTATATCAATGCTGTACCAGCATTCTTAGAGGGCTACAGCTATAACCACTTCCTGTGGTAATTAACAAATTTTTTTCCTTACCATAACCTTTCAGGTTAGGTACTCCTGAAGCTCTCCATGTACCTTTTTTCTTTCCTACTTGACCCCATTTAGGAAATACATTGCGGAGCTTCAGTAACTCTAAAGCTTAGCGCTCCTGAGTCTGTCCTTACTTTCTTATCAGATACAAGGGTCTCCATACCCTTTCTCCCCTACATGGACTGATTCCAACCCCAGTCCAGTTAGGTCAGACTCATTTTTTTCTCTTGGTCCAAGGTTTGTACTGTTTTTGGACCAAAACAGCTTAAGCTTTCTTTCATAGTACCTTCTGCGTCTCCGCTGAAGCTCTACTTCTTATACTACCCCAGTTTTTCCCCTGGGGCTATTTCTCACCCTGAAGGGTTCTGACCTCCACTTGTTTTTGTTCTATTTTATTACCTCTACTTCTCAGTGAGGTACCCCTTGAGCACATTCACTGGCTCTTCTAACAGATCTATATGTAGCTCAGTGGACTTGTGCAATGCCAACAAGGGAGGCCCAGATTTCAATATTATACTACTAAATGTCCTCTGTACAGGGTCTTCCCCTTTTGAAGCCCTGTTCTAGCCAGCTGTTCCACAGCTCCTTTTTCTGTATTCAACTCCTACCCTCCATCCCCAGGATGCCTGAGGTCCTGAGGAATAGCATGGCTCGTTCTAGACTTGCAACATGCTAGGACTCCCTCTGGGCATCTGAGCTTGGGAGTCCCCATATGTGAAGACTCATTCCTGCTTGTTCCTGGAGATAGCACAGTTACTTACCTGTAACAGGTGATCTCTGGGAACAGCAGGAATAAGTCTTCACAACCCACCCACCTCCCCTAGGAGTTGCTTTTTCTCTATCTCTATCTTTCCCTTCCTTGCTCTCTCTCTCTTTGTCTCAGCTTTAAAACTTAACTGATGAGAGGCAGTTGGGAAGGCGGGAAGGCAGCACGCAGGCGTGTTGGGATGCTTCCAAAAGCTTTCTGATTGGACGCTGGGAAGCATTCCCGCGCGGACTCCATCGGTACTGACGTACCCATATGTGAAGACTTATTCCTGCTGTTCCCAGAGATCACCTGTTACAGGTAAGTAGCTGTGCTTTCTCTAGACCTAAAGGACGCATATATACATTTCCTTATTCATGCAGAACCACAGGTTTCTTTGATTCCTCTTTCAGGAAGGACATTACCAGTACAGAGTTCTACCCTTTGGCCTGGCTTCCGCCCCAAGAGTCTTCACAAAATGCATGGCAGTAGTAGCAGCATTTCTAAGGACTCTAGGGATATTTGTCTTCCACCAATTAGACGAGTGGCTAATCCAAGCATCAACAGCTCCAGAAGCCAACTCAGCTCTATCATGCACAATGCAAATCCGGCAAAACTTGGGACTGGTCATAAACCTCCCAAAATCCCAGCTTGTCCCATCTCAATCGCTAGAGTTCATAGGGGCTCTTCTAGACACATGACAGTCAAGGGCTTTCCTGCCACAACTCTGTTGTACTCGGATACTCCAACTGGCCTCTCAAGCAACTATGAAAACTTTCCTGACTGCTCGAGAAATGCTTCAGTTGCTGGGGCATAGAGCACCCACTGTTCATGTGGTCCGCTATGCTTGCCTACACATGCGAGCAACCCAGTGGACCCTAGCCTCTCAGTGGACACAGGCATCGGGTCACCTGGGGGACAAAATCAGAAACTTTGCATGTCTCATTTCATCCCGAAAGCGGTGGCAATCACTAGAAAACCTTCTCGTAGGGTCACCTTTTCAGCAGTCACTATACCAAGCTACCTCGACGACGGAAGCATCCAAGTCAGGTTGGGGGGCTCATATGGGCAATCTCTCCACCAAAGGTCTCTGGACCAAACAGGAGGCTTGTCTTCACATAAATCTACTGGAATTCAGAGCCATTTTCTATGCTTTCCGAGTATTTCAGGACCACCTGAGCTACAAGACCGTTCTTGTCCAGGCGGATAATCAGGTAGCCATGTTCTGTGTGAACAAACAGGGTGGAACAGGCTCTCAGGCTTTGTGCAATGAAGCTCTATGCCTCTGGTCCTTCGCAAGAGGCCTTCAGATTCATCTACTAGCGGTGTATCTGCCAGGCACACAAAATCTTTTGGCAGACAAGCTCAGTCAAGTACTGCTGCCACACGAGTGGTCTCTTCATCTGGAGCAAATTGCTTGAATCTTTTGGATCTGGGGAACTCAGATATAGACCTGTTTGCAAGTCGTTAGAATGCCAAACTTCCCCGATTCTGTTCCAGAATTCCGGCTCAGAACAGTCAGGCAATGGATGCTTTCCACCTCCACTGGGGTCAGGACTTCCTACATGCCTACTCGCCCATTCCCTTCATCCCAAGACTGTTCAAGCTTCAGAGAGACAGGGGCCATATGATCCTCATAGCCACACGCTGGCCACGACAGACGTGGTATCCACTGCTTCTTCGTCTCTCTCAAGCCAGGCCTTTGGACTTGGGATGTGCTCCAGATTTTCCATCCCAGGAAGATGGGACACTTTTGCACCCGAATCCGCAGTCCTTACACCTGATGGCATGGCTGCTGAGAGCTTAGTGGTCCAAGATATCAACCTCTCTCAGCAGGTTAAAGATATCCTTTTAGCCTCTAGGAAACGTTCCACAAGGTGTGCCTATGACTTTAAGTGGAGAAGGTTCTCTATCTGATGTTCAATAAAGGAATTTAATCCTTTTTCAGTTCCAGGGTAGGTGTTACTAGAGTATCTCTTCCATCTATCATCCTCTGGTCTTAGGACGAATTCAGCAAAGGTCCATCTTAGTGCCATTGCGGCTTTCCACAAGCCCTTTGATGGACAACCTATCTCCTCTCAACCGCTTGTAGCACGGTTTATGAGAAGCCTACTCTTGACTAGACCTCCCATTAAACCACCACCCGTGGCATGGGATTTAAATCTTGTCCTTGGGCAGCTTATGAAGCCACCCTTCGAACCATTAGCCACTACATCTCTTAAGTTTCTTTCTTGGAAAGTAATCTTACTAATTGCCCTCACTTATGCCAGACGCATTAGTAAGCTACAAGCTTTAGTGGCTGATCCTCCTTATACGAGGTTCCACCATGATAAAATAGTCTTTAGGACTCATCCTCACTTTATGCCAAAGGTGGTTTCGCCTTTTCATTTGAACCAGTTGGGTTACCTTCCTGTCTTCTTCCCTAGGCCTCACGCCTCTAGTGCAGATAGGAATCTTCATACTCTGGATTGTAAAAGCTTTTTACCTTCAGAGGACTAAGCAACATAGGAAGGCTTCACAGCTTTTTGTTGCCTTTGACTCCAGTCACCTGGGCGTACCAGTTTCCAAGAGAACTCTCTCTAAGTGGATTGCAGACTGCATATCCTTTACCTATGAGAGTAAGGAACTTTCTTTCGAATGTCATGTCACAACTCACAATGTGAGAGCAATGGCTGCCTCTATGGCCAACCTTCGCTCGGTGTCGAATGACGACATTTGCAAAGCAGCCACTTGGTCTTCGGTCCACACCTTTGCAGCCCATTACTGCTTGGACAAGGACTCCCGTCAGGATGCCTCATTTGGCCAGGCTGTTCTCCAGCATCTCTTTCAGACTTAGAACAACTCCTGCCCGCCATCCCGGGTTTCGATGCCAGAGATTCTTGGGAGGAAGCATGACCCACCTCAGCCTGGGTTTCACAGCTTCTAGGGTCATCTCCCTGGCATCTTTAAGCTTGGGAGTCCCCATATGTGAAGACTGCATTCTTGCTTGTTCCTGGAGATAGCGTAGTTACTCACCTGTAACAGGTAGGTGATCTTCGGGAACAGCAGGAATTGAGTCTTCACAACCCACCCACCTCCCCTAGGAGTAGTATCTCTTTCTTTCTCTCTCTCTCTTTCCTTCTCTCCTTTGTCTCAGCTACAAACCCAACTGAAGAGGGAGAGTTGGAAAGGCGGGAAGGCAGCAGCGCAGGCACAGTGGGATGCTCCCAAAAACATTCCTATAGGATGCTGGGGAGCGTTCCCGCGTGGGCTCTGTCGGTGCCGACAATACCCAATTCCTGCTGTTCCTGGAGATCACCTGTTACAGGTGAGTAACTACTCTATACATACAAGATTAATAAACTCGCCACACTCAGAACACTCCATTTTATCAAAAGCCACCTCAGCATAACTAACCAGTCACTACGGTGTGTAGTCTGGACCATTCTGATAAAGTCATGAAATAACTAATATTTATATATTTTGAATAAATTGGGACCCACAAAGATAATGAAGGTTTTATAAAATTTAACTGGGAAACCATCCGGATCAGGGGTCTACAGTTATCCATAGAATTGATGGACTCTTCTATATTTGCCATTCTAATTGGAACATCTAAAAACACACCATCATCTTCCCACAGACACAAATGTTGCATTTGGGACAAAAAAACTATTGTCATTCTGTAGTATACAGGTCAGTATAGAATTTAGTGAACTGCTGGGCTATCGATTTATCCTGAAAAAAATACTCGATGTTGCCAGTCCTCAAGCCCGTCAATCTTCATTCTGTTCCTTCTCTCTCTCTGAGTTGTTGAACTAACATTCTATCCGTTTTGTTACTGGTGATTATAATACTCCTCCATATGACTAGAGTCTTTGTCGCCCCTTTTCTCTCTGTTCCTTTGTCACTTTCCTATCCAAATGATGGCGTTCCTTTCTCTCTCTCTTTTCACCTGCAGCCTGTATTAATTGTACACCGTCCTGACACTTGTGCCTGGGCAATATATCAAGCACCAGAATAAAGAGTAAGGATAGATCTGGCCCTCTGGCTTATTTTTAGCTTTTGCACCCAAATCAAGATCCCTAGTGAGGGTTTATTTTCATATTCCTGCTCAAGGTCCCCAGTCTGTTTTACCATCATGATCGCTTGTCACTGGGTCTCCTGTGTTCTCCTGGCCTGGAACTTGAATATTTCTCCTCACAGATATGTCTTGCAAACATCCCATCAGCATACCTTAGAGACTTCTCCAATCTCATTATGCTGGAAAAATTCTGCACTGCTACCTTGAATAATCCCCCTTAAAGTGTCTTCATCCAAAAGCACAAATCAGAATAGGAAAGATTAGAATCTTACATACTAAACATTTTTAGAACTGGAAAAAAATCTGAGTATGCATTTGGTAGGGATGGGAAAAGAAAATATAGTCCCTCTCATCCAGGTGCCTTAGCGGCCACAGATCTAAAAGGCCCAGCTCCCCCATCAATCTCTTAATCGCCTTCCAGGGCTTAGTAATCACAGGCCTACAGCGTGACTTCTGATCCATAATTAGATTAAATGGCTGGTTACAATCCCACACATCAACTCATTATACACCAAAAGGACCCTCAAAGGTTCATGAAAGGAGAGTCTGGAGTAGGAGCATAGATGGTACCTAGAAGTATAGGCTTTCCTTGGATGCTCATCAGTTCCACTGCTCACCACCGTCCTTCCCTATCAATAATTTGTAGCACAATTTGGTAATGAAAGGTATTCCTCAACAAATGGCCACTCACCACTTCTTCCCAATAGCAGGGGAGAAAGTATACCACCCTCATGCCTTTTAACTTTTTTCAGGAACAAGCAGGAAGTCAGTCCTCACATATGGGAGACATCGGCGCTGATGGAGCCCTTGTGGAAGCATCTCCCCAGCTTTCAAAGAAAGTCTTTGGGAGATGCCACCACGCATGCATGATGCCCCACCCAAGGATGCCCTTCCCACCCAAGGATGCCATCTCACTCAATCTCCTTGTTTCTATGGTCTCTCCAAGGATCCCATGCAGCAGTTCAAGAACCTGGCCAAAGCCATCTGTGAGTGCTCCAAATTTATCTCTCAAGCAACCTATAACAGCTTCGAGTCGGCGATTCGAGTAGCATCGGTGGGCATCGGAGCCCGATGCCAGGCTTGGCTACAGTCTTCTGACCTCAAGCAATGGGTTCAGGATGAATTTGTTTATGTCCCATGCCAAGGAGAGAACCTTTTTGACAAACCCATGATGGAAAAGGCTGCTGAATTGGAGACCGAGTTCATGACAGAATGGCCCGGATAAAAAGCCCTTTTACTCAAGGAAAGGAGCGGCTTACAAAAATTACCCACATTTTCAGGCCTCCTCAGAAGGGTCAACAAGGCAAGGGATATGGGCAAGGCCCTCATAAGCAGAAGGCTCCCAAGCCCCAGGTGTTGGCTCTGGCCCAGCCAGGGGGGAACCTTTGAATCCTTGGGCACAGCCTCTCTATCCCAAGGAGGACAGCAGCCCACAGGGGGATGTCTGATACACTACGCCCACAGGTGGCCAGCCATCACCACTGATTCCTGGGCACTCCTTGTGTCAGGAAGGGCTGCTTCCTCCATTTGCTCAGTCACCTCCTCCTTTCTTCCTGGGAGAGCCCCCCAGGTCTCCGCTTCACTGGAACCTCCTATTGAAGGAACTGGCAGGCCTTCTCGAGGACAAGGTGATAGAACCAGTACCCCAACAACTCAGGGTTAAGGGGTTCTACTCCAGGTATTTCCTCATCCAAAAAAGAACAGGGGGCATAAGGCCTATCCTGGACCTGCGCAACCTGAACAGGCTTCTGGTGAGGAAGAAGTTCAAGATGCTCTCCCTTGGAACATTGCTGCCTACCTCCAGCAGGGAGACTGGCTATGCTCCTTGGATCTGAAGGATGCCTATACCCGCATCCTCATTCACCCCAGCCACAGGCAGTATTTTCACTTCATGGTGGGGGGCGGCCACTACCAGTACAGGGTGCTACACTTCAGCCTGGCCTCCGCCCCCAGGGTCTTTACCAAATGCCTGGCAGTAGTGGCTATGTTCGTCTTCCCCTACCTGGATGACTGACTCATAAAAGGAGGCACGGCCACAGAGGTGCAGCAGGCCACGGCATGCACCATCCAGGTCCTGCAGCATCTGGGGTTTATGATAAACTACCCCAAATCCCACCTCCTACTGACACAATGTCTGGCATTCATATGGCAAGGCTGGACACCCTTCTGGCAAAGGCCTTCCTCCCCCTGGACCCAGCCGACCGTCTCAGGGCACTGGCCATAGACGTGCAACACCATACCTCGGTGTCAGCTTGGATTCTACTGCGCTTACTCTAGCACATGGCCTTTACGGTCCATGTCACCCCAAATACCCATCTGCATGAGGGCTGCTCAGTGGTGTCTTCAGGACTAGTGGTCACAGGCCATGGGCTGTCTCCAAGATAGTCTCAGTGACCACCAGTTGGCAGAATCTCTGACTTGGTGTCAAAATCCACAACACCTTCAGGCAGGGATGCCCTTCCAAACCCCAAGCCCCCTAAGAGTCCTCACTACGGACGCCTCCCTGTTGGGATGGGGAGCCCACTGTGAAGAACTCTACACCCAGGGCAGCTGATCATAAGCCAAGAACAACCAGCAGATCAACCTCCTGAAACTTTGGGTAATATATCTAGTCCTCCAAGTGTTCTGTCACTGCCTGAGGCACCAGCCAGTGCAGGTCCAAGCAGACAATCATGTGGCAATATTCTATGTGAACAAATGGGGGCACGAGGGCTCACCCCTCTGCCACAAAGCGATGACACTCTGCTCCTATGCAGTTCAACAGGGAATACTTCTACAGGTGGTATACCTACCAGGTCAGGACAACACTCTGGCAGACAAATTGAGCAGGGTCCTCCAGTCACACGAGTGGCAGCTGGACCCCAGAGTGGCTACCCGGCTCATCCAGCTCTGGGGGACCCCATGGGTGGACCTCTTTGCCAGCCTGAACAACTACCAGTTGCCCCGCTTCTGTTCCTGGCAGCCCCACCCATCCTGGGTGGCGGCAGATGGATTTCTCATTCTCCAGAAACAAGCAAGAAGTCAGTCCTCACATATGGGTGATGACGCCAATGGAGCCCATGCGGAGCATTTCCCCAGCTTTCAAAGAAAGCCTTTGGGAATACTACCACGCATGCATGGTCCCCTTCCTGCCCAAGGGTGCCATCTTGCTCAGTCTCCTTTTTTCCGTGGAGTCCAATGGACATTTGTCCTGTTTCCCTGGAAAAATCTCTACAAAAAATTATCCTCAAAAGTTGTTTTTCCCAGTTTGTGTACCGATTCCTCTATCTGCCTCGAGCCAAAGCCTGCCCCGGCGCCATTCTCGACTCTTTTCCCTTTTTGAAAACCTTTAACGAGGTTTGCCTCAACCGGCGTTCACGCCCTTTTTTGCCTGGCCAGGTAGTACTCCATAATATTTTCAGGGTGTAGGCAGCTCCTGCCCTCTGACCCTTCTGTGTTCAGTCTACCGGAGTGATAGTGTCGCTGGATGCTAGGGTCTTGCAGAGTCTCTCAGCTGGGAACTCATCTTCTGCAACTCACGGCTGCCTGATTGGTCACCGTTGGTGCTGTCCTGGTTTGGTCCTCAGCAGCCTGGAGTTAGGGAATCCTATATGTGAGGACTGACTTCCTTCTTGTTCCTGGAGAAAGCATAGTTACTCACCACAAGCCTCCCTCCTCCCTGGGAGTTGCCTCTATACATTATCTTATTTTACTGCCATCTTAGCTATGTCATCTGACTGAGCAAGATGGCACCCTTGGGTGGGAAGGGGACCATGCATGCTTGGTAGCATTCCCAAAGGCTTTCTTTGAAAGCTGGGGAAATGCTCCATGCGGACTCAGTCGGTGTTGATGTCACCCATATGTAAGGACTGATTCCTGCTGTTCCCGAAGAACACCTGTTACAGGTGAGTAACTACGCTTTCCGTGGTCAGAAGATCTCATGTACGTCTTCCCACCCACACTGCTGATTGTCAAAGCTCTCTTCAAGGCTCTTCGTGACAAAGCCTCACTGATCCTGGTGGCCCCTTAGTGGACCAGGCAGCCATGGTTCCCGCTGCTCCTCCAACTGTCAGTGGAGACTCTGATCCCACTGGGGAGCTCCCCAGGGCTCCTGACTCAGGAAGAGGGCTCTCTCCTGCACCCCAACCTGGGGTCCCTATCACTGACAACGTGGCTGCTGAAAGGGTGACCCTAGTCCTTTTCAACCTTTCGTGAGAAGTGGAAGAGATCCTGCTGGCCTCTCTTAAGACCTCCACTAGGAGAGCTTATGCCTTCAAATGGTGCAGATTATTGATCTGATGCACGGAGCAACAGGTGAACATATTCTCCTGCTCGGTGCAGCTGGTGCTGCAGTACCTTCTTCATCTCTCGCAATCTGGGCTCAAATCAAACTCCGTTAGAGTGCACCTCAGTGTCCTGGCAGATCATCACCATCTGGTTGAAGGCAAGCCTCTCTCAGTTCAGCCTCTTGTGACCCGCTTCTTGAGAGGACTTCTGCTGTCCAAATCCCCATATGTCCTCTGATGATGGAATGGAGCCCCAACATAGTACTGGCGCAGCTCACTCGCCACCATTTGAGTCCCTGGCTACCTCCCTCCTGAGATACCTCTCATGGAAGGTCATGTTCTGGTGGCGCTCACCTCCACTCGGTGGGTCAGCGAGCTCCAAGCCCTAATGGCAGAGGCGCCGTATACCAGGCTCTATAAGAACAGGGTCGTGCTACGCACACACCCCAAATTCCTTCCAAAGATGGTATCTCCTTTCCACCTCAACCAGGAGGTGGTTACCCACCTTCTTCCCAAGGCCTCACCACAGCAGGGTGAAGACGTTCTTTCACACCTTGGACTGTGAGGGCCCTGTCTTTCTACATTCAGCATACCCAGGGCCACTTGAGAGCTGTCAGCTTTTTGTTTCCTATGACGCCAGTCGGCTGGGGGAAGCAGTGACCAAACAGACACTGTCCACCTGGGTGACAGACTGCATCGCCCTTACCTATGACCAGGCTGGGCTCACGCTAGATGGCCGGGTCAAATCACATTGTGTCAGGGCCATGGTGGCCTCTGTCTTGATGTTGGACATCTGCTGGGCTGCCACCTTTTCTTCAGTCCACACCTTCGCAACTCATTACTGCCTGTAATCTTTTTGGGGTCTAGGCAACTCCTACCCACCGACCCTTCTGTGTTCAGGCTACTGGTTTCCATCGGACACAAGGGTCCTACTGCAGTCTGTATCTGTGGACTCAATTGCTGCTGCTCACAGCTCCTCTGGAGGGCGATCTTTGTTTTTTCCCTACAGGCTTGCGGTAGCCTGTAGCTGGTGAGTCCCATATGTGAGGATTGACTTCCTGCTTGTTTCCGGAGAAAGCGTAGTTAGTCACCAGTAGCAGGTGTTCTGCGGGGACAGCAGGAATCAGTCCTCACAACCCTCCCTCCTCCCCTTGGAGTTGCTTCTTTACCATCTTTATTTTTGTACCGTCTTTTAGCTATGTCATCTGACTGAGCTAGATAAGCACTCTTGGGTGGGAAGGGCACCACACATGCGTGGTGGCATCTCCCAAAGGCTTTCTTTGAAAGTTGTGGAAATGCTTCCGCGAGGGCTTCATCGGCGCCATTACCCATATGTGAGGACTGATTCCTGTTGTCCCCAGAGAACACCTGTTACAGGTGAATAACCATGCTTTAGACTCTCCCTATATAATAAATGAATTTCTGGGGAGAGAGGTTGGAGGCAGTGCTGAGGTCCAGGAGATATCGGGCTTCCTTTCCCGCCGGCTCCGACGTCATCGGGGGCCCTTTAAATGCTGCACAGCTGATTTCAGCATCGGGAGAGAGGTTGGAGGCAGCGCTGAGGTCCAGGAGATACCGGGCTTCCTTTCCCGCTGGCTCCGACGTCATCGGGGGCCCTTTAAATGCTGCACAGCTGATTTCAGCGTCGGGAGAGAGGTTGGAGGCAGCGCTGAGGTCCAGGAGATATCGGGCTTCCTTTCCCGCCGGCTCCGACGTCATCGGGGGCCCTTTAAATGCTGCACAGCTGATTTCAGCGTCGGGAGAGAGGTTGGAGGCAGCGCTGAGGTCCAGGAGATATCAGGCTTCCTTTCCCGCCGGCTCCGACATCATCGGGGGCCCTTTAAATGCTGCACAGCTGATTTCAGCGTCCGGAGAGAGGTTAAAAGCCTGGTAGGTTAGGTGCAGCCGGAGGCGCTAGTCGGGGCAGCGATATAAGGGGCTAGATACAAGGGGCATATTAGGCCCCTTGGGAGCCCCTTGGAGCCACGAAGGAGAACGGGAGAACTGGTTCAAGTGCTACGTTGTGGTAGCTGTTGGCTAGATGGGTAAAAGAAAGAAGAAGATCCTGCTGGTGGAACAAACGGAGGTAGCTGTTGGACCTATGGACAAACATGTCAAGGTAGTGTCTAATACCAATGTATCACTTGACCCGGACTTTCTTGTTCTACGATCGTCCCCGGCTTCTCTTAGATCCCCGGACCGCTCACCACCATCTCCTCCAGTATATGTATCTCCACCTTTGTCCGCTCCTCTGGGCACCCAGTTTCAGCAGAGTACCCCGATAGATGCTGGGGAAAAGCTGAAACCAGTGTTATGGGTGCCTGTTCCAGACGAAGCCAGGGTGGTTCAGGATGACCAGGTCACCCTGGCAGATATCTGGAAAGTAGTCACCCGTATCGAAAACACCTTGGTGCCCACTGTAGTACAGCTTTGTGGTTTCTCTTCCGAGATTACCACTAGGCTGTCTGAAGTGGATAGAAAGGTTGAGTCTATTTCTAAACAGGTTGCTAAGTGTGAAACCCAGTGTCAGGCCCTTTCAGCTGTTAATTCTTCTCATATAAAGGAAAGTTTATATGTGCATACTAAGATGGAACAGTATGATAATTTGTTTCGAGCAAAAAATGTTAGATTGTTGAATTTTCCTTTTTTTCATTTACTTTCAGCTGAAATTTTGCTAAGAAAGTATTTCAAAGAGGTCTTGGGGTTGGCTTCGGCTGACTCCATTGCTCTCTCTAAGTTATATTACCTTACTGGAAAGAGGTTGGCTACTGGTTCTCTGGTTGGGTTTGATGAGGTTAAGGGCACGGATGCCCTGGACCTTACCAAATTCCTAGAGGGACTCTAGGGATACTATTTCTTCTAGAGCCACGTTGGTGGTATCCTTTCTCTCAGACCAGGATAGAATGCTTGTTTTTCGTAGTTATTTTAAAAATATGTCAGCTCTGTTCTGTGGTGCCAAGGTTCAAATGTTTCCTGATATTAGTAGAGTGACACAGACTAGGAGACAGGCCTTTTTGGCCCTTAAACCTAGACTGCTTGCTATTTCTGCTACTTTCTTTCTTAGATACCCTTGCAAATGTTTGGTTTTGTATCAAGGTTCAAAGTTTGTTTTTCTTGATCCTTCTCAGCTTGAGGTATTTCTGGCTGATAAGGAACAACTAGGTAATTAGTAACTGGAGGTGTGTGGGTTTAGTTTAAGCTGCCTGATAATTTAGAGTTTGCTCTATTTGTTCTTTGAAGTGTTTCTTTTCTTTAAAGTCTCTCCCCGGATTGTGGGCTATGATGATGTATTGCTATTCATTGTGTGGGTTTTTTTGGTCAATATTTGTTATATTGTTATATTTTGTCTTTAAGAAACATCTGTGGTTTCTTTATGCTTGCTTTTGTAAGTTTTTTGAAATTTCAATTTAAAAAAAAATGAATTTCTTGGATGAATACTAAACTTCCACTTTTTTTCTAAATATATGAGTATAGCTTTTTCCTTTTTTATTCGGTGATTAATCCCATTAACATTCATTGATTATATTTTTTAAATCTTTTGCTGCCCCATTCATCATCCAAAGATAAAAAAAATCACTATCTTTCTATAAAGGCAGGCCTCCATGGAAGGAACCCCCACAACTAACCATGTTACCCACCCTCTGTGTCACTTTCCCATCCACCAGAGTAATGAAAGATAAAAACAGTCCAAAACTAACAGTAACAAAACAAAACCAGTATGGGAATAAAATTCTAGTCTCCCTCATAATAAACAATGATCATGGGGTCTGAAGTCACCCTCAGACAGCAACAAGAACCAAACCGATCAAAATATTAGAAATTATTCCCCCACAGCTCTTACTAATACATAAAAATATAGAAATTTGACTGCAGAAAAAGAACACATGGCCTATCTAGTCTTCCCTTCCATATCAACCACTACAAGAGTCCCCTTTTTTCCTTTAGAGAGCCTCTGTGTTTGTCGCATGCTTTTTTTGAATTTAGATACTGTCCTCATGTCTACCACCTCCACTCAGAGACTATTCCACGCATCTACCAGTCTTTCCATAAAGAAATATTTCTATATATTACTCCTGAGTTTATCCCCTTTCACCCTCATCCTATGTCCCCTCGTAGCAGAGCTTGTTTTCAATATCCCAACACTCTGCCCTCCCCAGCTTTTCTCTATATTACATATCCCCACCAACAATCCCACCCCTTCTTTTTTCAAAACCCCTCTGTACACAAATCCCATGCAAGTCCACAAGCACACTGCCCCCTTCCCTTACTTTCATTCTCATAACTCAAACACGTAGCCATAGACTCCAACAGCTCACATAAAGAATCCAAGTAATTGTTTTTCCACACTGCATTGTTACAACTCCTTAGGAAATTAACAGATGGGAAAGTGCTTCATATGGATCAGGCCACCGACATGTCTTCCTTTTCATCTTTCAAATCTCCTCCGAACTTGGCAGCCTTCACCAAAAAGGAACTCACATAGCCATAAGAAGGGTGTAACAACAGGAGAAGGTGATTGCTGAGTAGTAATTGCTATGCTCACACCCATTATTATCATGAACATCTGAGACAATAGGTAAAAGTAACAAACTCCATAGTGGAGACATTAGCAGTCAGTTGACTCCAGCTAGGTCACAGAACACTTCCTATGGGGACATTGGTCTAAATGAACAAAAGTAAGAAAAACAAGAGTAGTCCCACATATCCTCCACTCCAGCACAAAATATAGGCCCTTTCACAAATTAATCACCCATCTTCCCTGTCATGGATTCTCTTCATGCTGTACCACTACACAGATGCACACACACACACGTACTCTCTCTCAAGGTAGACACAAATATAAGACCAAGAAGCCTTAACCAGCTCCAGATCCATGGCTGCCTTAATGAGACATATTTGACATGCATCTTTGTACCCAATCCCTCCACAAACATTTGCTAATGGAGGAAAGGAAAATGCACCATCTTGTCAACCTGTAAGTGTGCAGTTTTCAACTTGTTTATATTTATGTATTGATAAATGTCTTTGATGGGACTGTTAGGACTGAAGAGCGGTCTAGCAAATTATGGGACTTTTTTACTAAATCCCATTGATTGTGCACTTAATGACAATTTTAATGTACTGTACAGTAAGTGGAAATCCTCTGCAGCACAATTAATGCAGGTTCATCTAGCTGTACCCCTAGAGAGATCATTCAGATGCATCTCTGCTAATTGCCATGTTGACAGTGAGCATACACTAATGATGCCTGCTTTAACCGCAATGCACAGTCAAATTTGTGCACTCCACCTCTGACCTATCCGGTCCCCCCCCCCCATTGTGGAATGGCTGTTTAATATGCATCTTAGTTATCACTTGTTCGCATCATGTCCACATCTTAGGCGTCATCATGGACAACAAGCATGCTTGTTAACCATCTAGCAGGCTTTAATAAAAGGACCCTTATATTTATTATATTGTAGGCATTCATATGGGTTTAGTTGAGATGAAGCATAAAATGGGTATATGCATTCCTAAATTTACACCACCTTTGGAGCATGTATAAATTTGTGCATCAACATATCTCCAGGAACAAGCAGGAATGTAGTCTTCACATATGGATATCGTCGGTACCGACGGAGCCTGCGCTGGAACGCTCCCCAGCATCCAAAAGGAAAGCTTTTGGGAGCATCCCACAGTGCATGCGTGCTGCCTTCCCGCCTCACTGCCTCTCTCACTTCAGTTCTTCGTTTTTCGCGGAGCCGACAGGACGTCTCTCCTGTCACCACAGAAAACTTTATCTTCTTTCTTGTTTTTTGTGGTCGCGTCTGCTTTCATTCGACGTCTACCAGTAGCACCGGTTCTCTTTTCTTATTTTCTTCTAAATAAAATTAGAAATTTTTCTTCTTTTCTTTTGTGCCTCACCCCTCCTGGGGTTAGGCGCCATTTTGGGCACTAGACCCCAAAATCTCCAGACATGGAGAAGCCAACTAGTGGTTTTAAAAAATATTCAAACTGTGGCGGTAGTATTTCTGTCACTGACACCCACCAATGGTGTCTCAAATGTTTAGGTACTGAACATTGTCCAGCGGAGTGTCTCTCCTGTAGAAAGATGACCAAAAGGGGCCTGCAGAACAGAGCTGCAAAGGCCGGTTCTCTTTTCACGGTTGATACGACATCCTCAAGGGCTTCATCTTCCTCTCATGGATCTCAGGTAACTAAACAAAAGTCTGTAAAGACTAGCTGGTCCTTGAAGGGTAGATCTCCTGCAAAGCATCAAGATGCCACGGCACTACCCTTGAGGAAAGTACACCGGCAAAATTGCCATGGCGGGAGTCTTCGGTCTCCAAAGCACAAATGGGGTCTCAGAATGTTCCAGAGGCCTCCACCTCTGCAGAACTTCTGTTGCCATGTTCTGGGGTCGTAGCCATTTCCACCGGTACCGACCAGGCATCGGCATTAGCAGTTGATAAGAAAATCCTTGCTATTGAACGCAGTCTAGCGTCCCTCTTAGCTGCCTTGGTACCGCTAAGACCGCTACAGACAGTTCAAATGAGCTTGGTACCGACACCGGTACCAGCTCCAGTGGCATCCACTCAGGTGGGACGGCTTCCTCCCATGCCGAGCCTCGAGAGTTTCTCCGGTATCGAGGGGTTGGAAACGAAACGCCACGGTATCGATATTCACCGGTACCAGCATCGATGGATGCAAAGCTCCGATGAGTCTTCCGATTCCGATGACTCTACCAGTACAAAAGCAGTTCTGTTGAAGGATCCATCTCCTTCTCCGGAGCGCAGAATGTCTCCTCCAGAAGATATGTCTTTTCAGGCTTTCATACGTCATGAAGCTAAAGGGCTTTCAATCACGGTTACTCCTGAGAAGGAACCTAGGGCAGAAGAACTAAGAATTCTGCAATACCCTATGGCTCCCAGAGAGGCAGCGATGCTGCCCATTCATCAGATCCTTCAAGATCTTATGTTCAGAATGTGGGAAACTCCCTTAACGGTGTCACTGCATTCTCGACGCCTCAATACCATATACCGAGTCCCACCTTCTCCAGGGTTTCAGAAGACTCAGTTACCACACCATACCATGGTAGTGGAATCAGCCATGCAGAGAATAAAGAGTGCTGAAATGCATTCTTCCAACCCGCCAGACTGTGAATCAAGGACACTCGATGCCTTTGGGCATCGATGCTTTCAATCCTCCATGCTAGCAGCTAGTGTTAGCTCATATTCCCTTTACATGGGAATGTTTCTTGAGGAGGTTACAGCAGATCTGGAACGCATGAGCCCTCTTCTTCCTGAAGATAAACGGGGTCAGTACCTCACTCTGCTCAAGCACGCTCAAAATGTCTCCAAATTTGTAAACCGTGCAGCTTTTGACTGCTTTGAAGCTATTAGCAGAACTTCTACTATTGCTATCGGAGCACGGTGCATTGCCTGGCTCAAAGCATCAGATTTAGAGGAGTTGGTGCAAGAGAAGTTAGGAAACATTCCTTGCACAGGTGAAAACTCATTTGGGAAGGATTGACAGACCAAGGCTAATCAGATTGAATCTGACAATACCACCTTGAATAGACTATCAAAGTCTACAGCCAACCCATCAAAGAAAAAAACAGGCAAGAAGTTTTTCTTTTACAAAAAGAAAAAAATCTTACCACTCTTATTCCCATCCAATTCACTGTCCAGTTCATGCTCCCCAGAAAGGGCAGCAACCTAGACAACAAAGAAAGCTGCAAGCTCAAAGAGCTAAACCGGCTCAGCAAGTACAGCCTCCGCAGGGGCTTTGACTTCTACCTAGAGAACTTAACCATTTTGCCTCTGAAGGGTCCAGAACCCTTGACCATTCCGGGCAGATTATGCCATTTTGCCAAAAGATGGCAACAAATAACATCAGAAAACTGTACTCTGTCCATTGTGTGACAGGGGTACAAACTTCACTTTCTCAGCATGCCCCCGCCTACAATCATAAAACAATTCCTGGACCTCAGAGAATTGAACAAGTTTCTGTTCCGAGAAAAGTTCAAGATGATCTCCCTGAGAACACTTTTACCATACCTTCAGAATCCGGATTGGTTATGTTCTCTAGATCTAAGAGATTTGTACACGCATATCTTCATCCATGTAAATTACAGGAAGTACCTTTGATTTCTCTTTCAAGGAAACCACTTCCAATACAGAGTCCTTCCATTCGGGCTGGCTTCTGCCCCAAGAGTCTTCACAAAATGCATGGCTGTAGTAGCAGCATTCCTGAGAACTCTGGGGATATTCGTCTTCCCCTACTTAGATGATTGGCTCATCAGAGCACCAACAGCTCCAGAAACAGAACGAGCTGTTTCTCATGCTATGAGAATTCTCCAATATTTGGTTCTGGTAGTCAACCACCCAAAGTCTCACCTCACCCCTTCTCAATCCCTATAGGGGCTCGCTTAGACACGCAGCAATCAAAAGCATTCCTGCCACAGCACGCTGTCTACGAATAATAGAATTGGCTTCCCAAGCAGTAAAGAAAACCCTCCTAACTGCCTGGGAAATGCTTCAACTGCTGGGGCATATGGCATCTACTGTACATGTGGTCCCTTATGCCCGCCTACACATGCAAGCAGCTCAGTGGACCCTCTCTTCGCAGTGGACACAAGCCACAGGTCGCTTAACGGACAAAATCATGAATTCAACACGTCTCGTTTTGTCCCTACAGTGGTGGCAGTCCCTCGAATACCTCCTGGTAGGTTCCCCCTTCCAGCAACCACTGCCCCAGATCACCCTGACAACAGATGCTTCCAAGCTGGGTTGGGGAGCCCACTTGCACGATCTTTCCACTCAGGGTCTCTGGACCTCACAAGAGTCCTCTCTTCAAATAAACCTCTTAGAGCTAAGAGCTATTTACAATGCTATGATAGCATTTCAGGCCCAGCTCAGTCAAAAGGCAGTTCTGGTCCAAACCGACAATCAGGTTGCCATGTTTTACATAAACAAACAAGGCGGAACGGGCTCTCTGTCGCTATGCAGCGAAGCTTTGCGACTATGGGCCCTCGCCAGAGAGCTCCAAATTCACCTTCTAGCGGTATACCTTCCAGGCATTCAAAACTTGTGGGCTGACAAGCTCAGTCGAATACTGCTGCCACACGAGTGGTCTCTCCAGTCAGACCAACTGGCTCGATTGTTCTAAACCTGGGGAACACCAGATATAGACCTCTTTGCAAGTCCACAGAATGCCAAACGTCCCCGGTTCTGTTCCAGAATTCCGGCTTAATACTGTCTAGCAAACGATGCTTTCCAGCTCCATTGGGGCTGGACTTCCTCTATGCTTTCCCACCCTTTCCCCTAATTCCAAAAACTCTTTTCAAGCTTCAGAGAGACAGGGGTTATATGATTCTCATAGCTCCACGTTGGCCAAGGCAATCGTGGTACCCTCTGCTTCTGCGTCTCTCTCAAGCAACTCCTCTAGAGTTGGGATATGCTCCAGATCTCCTTTCCCAGGAGAACAGGAAGCTTCTGCATCCCAATCCTCAATCCCTTCACCTCTGGGCCTGGCTGCTGAAGGCCTAGAACCTTTAGATATCCACCTCTCTCAGCAAGTGAAGGATATCCTTCAAACTTCGAGAAAACCTTCCACAAGGCATTCCTACGCCTTCAAATGGAAAAGGTTTTCTAAATGGTGTTCAAAAAAGGGGCTTAACCCCCTTTCCGTGCCCATGGAGTCGCTTCTGGAGTATTTCCTCCATCTTTCAAATTCCGGTCTTAAGACAAATTTGGTGCGAGTCCATCTCAGTGCTATTGCGGCTTTTCACAAGCCCCAAGATGGACAACCAATCTCTTCTCATTCACTTCTGTCAAGATTCATGAGAGGTCTCCTATTGACAACCCCCCCCCCCCCCCCCCATAAAGCCACCACCGGTGGCTTGGGACCTGAATCTTGTTCTTGGGCAGCTTATGAAGCCGCCTTTTGAACCTTTAGCCACTACAACTTTAAAATTCCTTTCCTGGAAGGTCATTTTCCTAATTGCAATAACTTCTGCTAGAAGCATTAGTGAACTGCAAGCTTTAGTGGCTCACCCTCCTTATACAAGGTTCCACCATGATAAAGTAGTCCTCAGGACTCATCCACATTTTATGCCAAAGGTGGTTTCGTCTTTCATTTAAACCAGTCAGTTTACCTTCCTGTATTCTTCCCTAGGCCTCATGCCTCCAGTGCAGAAAGGAACCTTCATACCTTAGATTGTAAAAGAGCTTTAGCCTTTTACCTTCAAAGAACTGAATAACATAGGAAGTCTTCTCAACTCTTTGTTGCTTTTGATTTTAGTCATTTGGGACTTCCAGTTTCCAAACGAACCCTATCTAAGTGGATTGCAAACTGCATATCTTTCACTTATGATAGTAAAGGTCTTTCCCTCGAGGGCCATGTTACAGCTCATAATGTCAGAGCAATGGCAGCCTCGGTTGCTAATCTCCGCTCTGTGTCTATAGATGATATCTGTAGAGCGGCTACTTGGGCTTCAGTACATACCTTCACAGCCCACTACTGTCTGGACAAGGACTCCCGTCGGGATGCCTCATTTGGCCAGGCTGTCCTACAGCATCTCTTTCAGACTTAATGCAGCTCCTACCCTCCATCCCGGTAGGTTGCCTGGGATCCATGGGAGGAATTATGTCCCTGTTCACTTGTGTCAAGATTCATGAGAGGTCCACAGCTTGCTGGGGTCATTCCTCTGGCATCTTTCAGCTGGGGCGTCCCCATATGTGAAGACTACAGTCATGCTTGTTCCTGGAGATAGCGTAGTTACTCACCTGTAACAGGTGATCTCCGGGAACAGCAGGAATTAAGTCTTCACAACCCACCCACCTCCCCTAGGAGTTATTGCTCTCTGTCTCTCTCCTTGGTTCAGCTTTAAACTCAACTGAAGTGAGAGAGGTAGTGAGGCGGGAAGGCAGCACGCATGCGCTGTGGGATGCTCCCAAAAGCTTTCCTTTTGGAAGCTGGGGAGCATTCCCGCGCAGGCTCCATCGGTACCGACGATACCCATATGTGAAGACTTAATTCTTGCTGTTCCCAGAGATCACCTGTTACAGGTGAGTAACTACGCTTTCCATGCTATGAGGGTAATCCTAAGAGGCTTAGATGCAATTTGGACATCCAAAAAAGTGCATACAGACATCCACATTTCTGAGATGTCCCTGGAGCCATTTCATAAATGGCTTTTTAAGATGTCTGTGTTGGGCGGATGTCCAAGTAGACAGGGGGCATATCAGAGGGGTGTCCAAGGCAAGGTGTTGGGTGTAAACATTCAAGATAACCTTGGAGACATCTGCAACCCCGTCCAACTTTAGACCTTCTCTAGACATGAATAAGCATTGAGAAACTGCTCATTTGGGCCCTAAAACATCTGGCTGGTGTAGACAAGATGTCACTCTACAATTGCCATATTATTTTTTTATGTATTTAATAAAAGTGTGTTGTATTTGCACCACAACTGCATGTCTCTTAGACATTGCCTGTATTAAATGGTATACTGGAGTCATTTATGTAGATGGTCCCTCAGATGTCCTTTTCGGACATGTCCATGTTTGTGAAATTATGCCCGAACTTGGATGTGCTTGCGTTTTTTCCCTGACATTATGGCTGTGATTCCCCAGATTGCAATTAAATGTCCTTTATAAAATGTACCTTCATAGGAGTTGGGTCTGGGAGCTTATTATCTCCAGGAACAAGCAGGAATGTAGTCATCACATATGGTTATCGTTGGTACCGACGGAGCCTGCGCAGGAACTCTCCCCAGCATCCAATTAGAAAGCTTTTGGGGGGAGGAAGTGATGTCACCCGGGAGATGGCAGCATAATTTCTGTGCTCCCATCGGGACGTTGAAATAAAGGTGAAAATCACTTGATTTACCCCATCTCACCTGGAAGAACTGGTGCTGGAGGTGACCATGCCCGGCGGCGATGTCGGTGAGGAAAAAGTTAGCGAGGTTTAAATCCTCGTATGTGGAGGGAGCGGAGAAGAAGGCCCGCGAGCCGCCAGACCTCATGGCGTCAGGCGAGGAATCGGAAGAGGAGCCAGAGAGGGCCGAGGAGAGCTGCACTCGCGGAGATATGTGGGGCTGGATGAGATCCTTGCGGAGAAAAATTATTGCCACTCGTGCAGAGCTTAAGGAGTCGCTGTCTGGCATTAAAGCAGATATACGAGAGCTGGGGCACAGAATGGAGTCTTTGGAAGAACAGACGGATCACCTGGCCGAGCGGGACACGGAAATGGAGGCGACTATGAAGTGTCTGCAGGAGGAGCAGCTCAGCCTTAAAGATAAATTAGAAGACCTCGAGAATCGCTCCAGCCGAAACAACGTGCGCCTGAGAGGAGTTCCGGAGACGGAGGCCTTCGCGGATGCGGCAGCGGTGGTCCAAAAAGTATGCCAACTCTTGCTGTTGGGAGACGACGGCGAGATCGAAATGACGGTGGTCTCGGTGGAGAGAGCACATCGAGCGTTGAGTCCGGTGCGCAATGGGAGGCCACATGACATCGTGGCCTGCCTGACCTCATTCGCAGTGAAAGAGAAGATAATGAGAGTGGCTGCGGCCCGGAGGAGTTTTAGTTGGGAAGGCCAGACCGTGGAACTGTATCATGATTTATCGGCTGGCACCCTACAGAGACGCCGCGACATGAGACCGGTCACACAATATCTTCGAGAGGAGAAAATGAAATACAGATGGCTCTTCCCCTTTGCGATGCTGATGGACATCAACGGGCGGAGTTTTCGGGTCCGGGGGGAAGAGGAGGCCTGGAAAGTATTGAGGCAGGAGGGGTCCCCTCGTCTACCTGACCAGGCAAAGAGACCGGCGATGGAGGGATCTAAAGGAGTGAATTCTAGATGGGAGAGGATGCCTTTGAAGGGACAGTGCTTGCGGAGGAAGGCGGGAGAAGCCGGTCAAGGAGACATGGAGGGAGCTGCACCAGCGAGAATTACCTGAATGTCACCCAGGACTGTGTGGGAAATGTTAGTTTTGCCTGCATATTTGTTGCTATGCCCAGGCTGCTTTAAGCAATGCGGGCCTGAAGGTGTGGGGGGGGGGGCATTCATGGGGGGAATGTGTCTATTGATAGAAGTACAGGGGGGGGGGCTGTTGTGTGGCACTGTTGTGGGATATATATAGGTGATTGTTGTATCATGTTGTGAGTTTTGAAGGTTCAGGGGGAAGGGGGTGGGGGGTTTGGAAGATGCTGATGAAATGATGGAGGAAGGGGGGGAAGGGTTTTGTACCAGGGGATGGGGGGGGGGTATAGCGTCCACGGGTGGGTTTCTTCCTCGATGATAGGCAGAGTGGAGCTCTGTGTGAGGGGAGGGGGAGGGGGATGGGGATGAGGAGGCTTTGAAGATGTGTGAGAGGGGTAGACTAGCTGTATGTTTGGAGTCATGGCTGCTGGTGTGAGAGTTTGGGGAGTTTGAATGTACGGGGATTGAATTCCCCTCAGAAAAGAAAACTGCTCTGGAAAGAGGTGCGAGTGCAACAGTGGCAGGTGGTGGTTGTGCAGGATACCCATCTGCGTAAACGGGACGAGCGCTTGATGGGGGGGGGAACCTTCCAGGGGTTTTTTGCAGCGGAGGAGGGGGATCGGAGGAAGGCTGGAGTTGGTATTCTGATCAGGCATGATGTGCCCTTTAATGTTGGGAGGGTGTTCCGGAAAGGGGATGGGAGAGCGGTGTGTGTAGTGGGGGAGTTGGGGGGGAGTTGGGGGGGGGGAACAGATGACTTTCCTTTCGGTCTATGGGCCAAATGTGGCACAGGGACAGTTTTGGGAGGACTTGGGGGCTTGGCTGGTTGGGAAGACCCAAGGAAGACTTCTGACGGGGGGGGGGGGGGGATTGCAATCTTGCCCTGGACGGGAGGAAGGGGAGGGGGGACGGGAGAAATTCAGGGCTGAAACAGTTTCAGGCGTGGATGCAAGAGTATGGGGTGGAGGACTTATGGAGGTTGGCCCATCCTTCTACTAAGGATTTTACCTACTATTCGGCTGTGCATGCGTCATATAGTAGAATTGACTATCTCTTGGGAGATGGCTATTGGAAGGAGGCTTTAGATGAGATTTCCATAGGGGTGGCAACCTGGTCGGATCATGCTCTGGTGGGGGCAAAGTTTGGCCCTCCCAGGGAGTCAGAGCGAAGAATGTTCTGGAGGTTAAATGACTATCTATTTCAGGGGGAAGGGGTGAAGCAGAGGATAAAGGCAGTGATTAAAGACTATATGGAACTTAATGATAACGGGGAGGAGGTGACAACGGGGGTACTTTGGGATGGGTTGAAAGCGGTGGTGAGGGGCCATTTTGTCCAATTGGGAGCAAAGCGGAAAAGGGAACGGGTAGTTGAGGAGTGCCGCCTCAAGGAGAGGCTGGAGGACTTGGAGAGGGTCCATAAACAGAGGGGGGGGGGGTGTAAGATTGCGGAGGCAGGTTGAAGAGATAAGAAGGTAATTAAATAGCCTCCAGTTGGAGCAGATATCTCGCCAACTTGATTGGGCGAGGCAGCGATACTATGAGTTTGACAATAAAGCAGGGCGCCTCTTGAGTACTAAACTTACTTCCCAGAGGCAGCAGAGGGCTATAGCAAAAATCAAAGGCCCGCAGGATAGATTGTTGTTTAAAGGTAGTGCTATTAGGGAGCGGTTTCGGACCTACTACAAGACATTATACTCAGCGGACCCTCCTGGGGATGGAGAGGGAATTCGACAATATTTGTGGAATGGGGGGAAGGGTAGTGCACGGTTGGAGAGTTCCATGGGGGAGGGGCTGGATGGGGAGATTGTTCTCAAAGAGGTGATGGGGGCCATTAAGGCTTTGGTGGCGGGCAAAGCGCCCGGTATAGATGGGTTTTCCGGGTTATTGTATAAAACCTTCAAGGATGAGTTTGGCCCCATTTTGATGAGGGTGTTTAATGCAGTTTTGAAGGGGGAGGATCTTCCGGTATCAATGAGCCAGGCGGCTATAGTTGTAATTCCCAAGCCCGGGAGAGATCCGGCCATTTGCGGCTCGTACCGACCCATTTCGCTGCTGAATATCGATGTCAAGATTTTGGCAAAGGTGCTGGCATTGCGGTTGGGGCTGTGTATGCCGGGGCTCATTCACCCGGATCAGTCTGGGTTTATTATGGGGCGACAGATGGCGGACGGAGTGTGGAGAGTTCTCCAATTAGGGTGGCTGGCTAGGCAGGAACATCAGAAGGCTATGTTTCTCTCAGTTGATGCAGAGAAGGCCTTCGATAGGGTGAACTTTGACTTTCTTATGTCGGTATTGGAGTACATCGGGTTAGGCCCTAATTTTCGGGTGTGGATAAAGGCGTTGTATAAAGTTCCGGAGGCGACCGTTTGTATAAATGGGGGTTATTCTGAATTCTTTCCCTTGGGTCGCGGGACCCGGCAGGGATGCCCATTGTCCCCGCTCCTTTTTTGCACTAGTAATGGAGCCCTTGGCTGCTAGGATCAGATCGGTGGAGGATATTCAAGGAATAGCGGTAGGAGCCTCGCAGCATAAGATGGCAATGTTTGCGGACAACCTGTTATTTGCATTGACCCAGCCGATAGTCTCCTTGCCGCTCCTAATGAGGGAGCTCAGGGATTATGGGAAACCTTTGGGCTTTAAGGTTAATTGGGATAAGACAGAGGCCATGTCACTGACACTGCCTCCTCAGGTTGTTGAGAGTTTGAAGGGTTCGTTCCCGTTTCGCTGGGTGAGTATATCACTAAAATACTTGGGAGTACAGATTATGGCACACCCCCTCGGGTTGTATAGAGCAAATTACCCGCCCTTGTTTGGGCAGTTGCGAAAGGATATGTTGCGCTGGAAAGGGGTGGAGTTATCCTGGTTGGGACGGATTGCTGTGTTGAAAATGAATTTGTTGCCTCGTCTCCTGTATGTATTCCAAACGCTACCGGTGGGGGTGGGGAGTAGAGACCTTCAACTGTTGCAAAGTCAGATCTTTGCTTTTGTTTGGGGGAATAGCCGCCCGCGAGTGAGCAGACGGGTGTTGTATGCAACTCGGGAGAGGGGAGGGTTGGGAGTCCCTGTTGTGGGAAGATATTACACGGCAGCACTGTTCCCTCTAAGCTGTGCGCGTGTGCGCGCGCACACACCTCGCCGAGCGAGCGCACATACTTTAAAACAGAGCGCACAAAAATTACGGCTCTGATTCTGATAGAAAACAACACAGATGTCTTAAAATTTAAAAGTTATGATTGTAATTAGTAGAAATTTCCCGCTTCATTTAGTAATCGTCTATTTTCATTTAATTTGATTAAAATCAATGTGGTGTACATACTGTATTCTGACATGTAGTCAAATTTTAAAGTATATAACTCCGAGTGTCATTATGTGGCGCACAAAAATTTAACCTTCCTTCAAAAGCTGCACACAGCTGATATTTTATGCGCACACAGCCTACAGAAAATTAGAGGGAACATTGCACGGCAGCCCAGCTGAGGCAGACCTTTGAGTGGAGGGATAAGGGGGTGCCCTATAAACGGTTTAGGGAAGTGGAGCAGTACTGGGCAGAGGCGATTCCTTTAAAGTATTTGCCATGGATTTGGGATAAATTGCCGGAGGGGAGGTGGAGGGATAACCCCTATATATGGCATTTGCTTATGCAATGGAGGAAGGCTCGGAGAAAGTTTTGCCCTGGGGCGAGTTTTTCATTGTTGGGTCCGGTGAGAGGGACTGTTGGATTTATTCCGGGTAGAGAAGGGGTCTTTCAACGGTGAGAGCGGTTGGTTTGGATACCTTTGACAAATTTGTAGATGGGGGAGAAGTGATTTCTTTTCCTGACCTTAGAGTAAAATACCAGTTGAGAGGGGGAGACTTTTATGCACATTTGCAAGTTAAACATTTTCTATCCACTAAGCTAACTCGGGAACTCAGGGAGGGGGTACAAGATGATAGGGAAGGGTTATGACGTTGTTGGGAAAGCTCAAGGGGTTTGATAACTCAAGTGTACCGGGGTTTTGGGGGGGGGACCCGGAGAAATTTAAGCACCAACATGATTGGGAAAGAGACCTGGGGAGGGTTTTGGATGAACAGGAGTGGAAGCATGTGCATTTGAATATAGGCCGGCAGGCATTGTCGGTAGCGATCAGGGAGGATCCTATAAATTGCTATATCGGTGGTATTATACTTCGTCGAGGCTACATAGGATGTTTCCGGGAGTGTCTGATAGGTGTTGGCGGCAATGTGGAGAGGAGGAGTCCTTTATTCATGTCTGGTGAGAGTGTCCCCGGGTAAGGTTGTATTGGGAGAGCGTGAGTGAGCAAATCACTCGTATCTTTGGGGGATCGGTGGAAGTTGATATGGGATTTGGGCTGTTGGGAATTTGGCCCGAAAAGAGTGCTAGGACTCAAGAACGGCCCATACGGGCATGTATCCAGGCTGCCAGGAGTGAGATTGCTAGGGCCTGGAAACAGGTAAATCTCCCGAGCTTGGCACAATGGCAGACCTGACTACATCGGATAGTCTTGATGGAGCAGTTAATGGCGCTCCGACGCCAGCAGCACGGGAAATTTAAAGGTTTATGGCTACCTATGCTGAAATTTCTTGAAGGTTGTTAGGCCTCTGTGAGGGGAGTGGGGTGGGGTGGGGGGGATTTCTAAACAGTTGGTTAGGTTTGATGTTTTGTGGTTTGTACTGCTTTTGTTGTTACCAACTCTGTATAACTAATAGTTTCTAAGGAAGCTTACAGGGTGAAAAATAGGGTACACACTGAGCGAGGGGATTTCTCCCATCTGTAGAGGAAGTCTGTATTGTATATGGGTTTATGCTTGGGGGGTCCTGGTTATGTGGTGTGTATTTTGATGTGTGCCAATAAAAAATTTAAATTAAAAAAAAAAAAGAAAGCATTTGGGAGCATCGCACAGCGCCTGCGTGCTACCTTCCCGCCTTTCCCAACTGCCTCTCTCCAGTTCTTCTTTTTCCGTGGAGCCAGCAGGTCGTTGTTCCTGTCACCGCAGAAGAATTCTTCTTTATTTCTTTCTTTTTTGTGGTCGTGTCTGCCTTCCTCGACGCTTTACCGGTACCGCCGTTTTTTTCTTCTTATTTTCTGTCTTTAAAAAAAATATATACTAGGATTTTTTCCTATTTTTTCCCAGGTGCACGCGCCTTTTTGGGCCTTAGGCCCAAAACTTTTTCCTACAATGGAGAAGCCTGCTTCAGGTTTCAAAAAGTGCACCAAGTGTGGCAGTACCATTTCCGTCACCAACACCCATAAATGGTGTCTAAAATGTTTAGGTCCTGACCACCCCATCACGGATTGTATGTCCTGCGCCATGATGTCTAAAAGAGGTCGGCAGAACCGAGCTGCTAAGCTCAGTACCCTGTTTCCCTCTGATGCAGCTTCGGTGGCATCGACGTCTTCCAGGGCTTCCTCTTCCTCCCATGGATCTCAGGTAACTAAACATAAGTCCAGCCGGTCCTCAAAGGGTAGATCTCCTTCAAAGCATCAAGATGCCTCTGGCGTTGCCCTTGAGGTTTCTGCACCGGCAAAACTGCCCCGGCGGGAGGCTTCGGCTTCCAAAGCATTATCGGGGCTCCAGGATGTTCTCAAGGCCTCGACCTCAGCAGAACTATTGGAGCCATGTTCTGGGGTACCGGCAGTCTTCTCCGGTACTGACATCCAGACATCGGCAGCGTCGATAGACCAGAGAGTCCTGGCTATTGAGCGCAGTCTGGCAGCTCTCCTTGCGGCATCGACGCCCTCGGAACTGCGACAGACAATCCGTCTGGTACCGGCCCCGGCATCGGTACCGGTACCGATAGCATCGACATTGGCATCGGTGTCTGCTTTGCCGGTACCCAGTCATCCGATGCCCTCGGGTACCGATACCCCGGTACCGATTACTCCCGGTACCGACTTTGGTCGGTACGGGTATCGGGCTCTTCAAGAGCATCCGGACAGACGGTACTTTGAGTCCTCAGAAGAATCTGAGGATTCTGACAGTTCTGTCGATGCAGGAATGCTTCTCCCAGAGGAGCCCTCCTCCCCTAAGCGCAGGATGTCTCCTCCAGAGGATATTTCCTTCCAGGATTTTATCAGGGAGGTGGCTCAGGGTCTGTCCATTACTGTGGCCCCTGAAACAGAGCCAAGAGCTAAGGAGTTGGAAATTTTACAATATCCCAAAACTCCTAAGGAGGCAGCTACCTTGCCCATTCATGAGATTTTGCAGGATCTCATGTTAAGGATGTGGGAGATACCTCTTACCATCTCTCCTCATTCTCGCAGACTGGATACTCTGTATCGAGTCCCTCCTTGTCCTGGTTTCCAGAACACTCAGCTTCCTCACCACTCTATTGTAGTGGAATCAGCTATGAGAAGGATTAAGAGTGCAAAGAGGCATGCCTCTAATCCTCCAGGACGTGAGTGCAGAACCCTGGATGCTTTTGGACGTCGTGTCTTCCAAGCTTCCATTCTTTCTGCCAGGATCATGTCCTATAGTCTTTACATGGGAATGTTCCTGAAGGAGGTCACAGATGATTTAGAGGCCTTGAGTCCTATTCTTCCTAAGGATAGAAGACAGGATTTTCTCACATTGGTCAAACATGCCCAAGATGTTTCTAAATTTGTCAACCGTGCAGCCTTTGACTGCTTTGAGTGCATAAGCAGAACTTCTGCCATTGTCATAGGCGCACGTAGAATTGCTTGGCTCCAGGTGTCTGATCTGGAACTCTGGGTACAAGACAAATTGGGAAATATCCCTTGTACTGGTGAGAACCTGTTTGGTAGAGATTGGCAGGAAAAGGCCAATGAGTTGGATGCTGACAACTCTACCTTGGATAGATTATCCAAGTCCACAGCTGATCCTGCTAGAAAGAAATCGTTCAAGAAACCATTCTTTTCTAAGAAGAAAAGATATTATCCTGCTTATGCTCAGCAGGGACGCTCTGCAGGTCAGCTTGTCAGGAAAGGTCAGCAACCACCCAAGCCGAAGAAAGCAAAGACTGCCAAGCCTCAACCATCTCAGCAGTCTCAGCCTCCACAAGGCCTTTGACTTTCAGCTAGAGAACTTAGCCTTCCTGGCTCTCATGGGACCAGAGCCTTCCACCATTCCAGGAAGGTTATGTCACTTTGCCCCCAGATGGGGGCAGATAACAGCAGAGCATTGGACACTTTCCATCATAAAGGAGGGGTACAGGCTTCATTTTTCAAGCATGCCCCCTCCCACAGTAATAAGGCAGTTCAATTCTCCGACACCTCTCATCAACCTGTTAGGTCAAGAGGTCACTATCTTTCTTGCCCAAGGGGCTATAGAAGAAGTACCCATAACTCATCAGGGTACAGGGTTTTATCACAAAGAAAACAGGGGGATACAGACCTATCTTGGACCTCAGAGAATTGAACAAATTCCTTGTCAAAGAGAAATTCAAGATGATTTCTCTGGGAACTCTGCTGCCATACCTTCAGAGTCAGGATTGGCTTTGTTTTCTAGATCTCAAGGATGCGTACACCCATGTTCTCATCCATCCAACTCGCAGAAAGTTCCTTCGGTTCCTTTTTCAGGGAAAGCACTACCAATGTAGGGTGCTTCCTTTTGACCTGGCCTCAGCACCAAGGGTGTTCACGAAATGCATGGCTGTTGTAGCAGCATTTCTTCGCACTCTAGGGATATTCGTCTTCCCCTACTTAGACAACTGGCTCATTCGAGCCCCAGCAGAGTCAGAGGCCAGGACTTCTCTATCTACACAATGCGTATCCTTCAGTATTTGGGTCTGGCAATAAACATCCCAAAATCCAGTCTAACTCCCACTCAGTCTTTGGAGTTCATAGGAGTTTGCTGGATACCAGAAAGGCAAGGGCCTACCTCCCCCAGGCCCATTGTCTTCGCATGGTGCAGTTAGCTTCTCAAGCAGTGCTAAAGTCTCATCTCACTGCTCGAGAAACGTTACAACTACTAGGCCACATGGCATCCACCATGCATGTGGTGCCCTATGCTCGCCTCCATATGAGGGCAGCCCAGTGGACTTTATCCACTCAATGGACCCAGGCATTAGGATGCCTGTCAGACAAAATAGCAAACACAAGTCGCCTTATTTTGTCCCTCCAGTGGTGGACGTCCACTCAGAACCTGTTGCTGGGGGTCCCCTTTTCAACAACCTTTACCCCAAGCAACTCTCACAACAGATGCTTCTCCGATGGGTTGGGGAGCTCATCTGCAAGACCTCTCCACCCAAGGCACCTGGTCTCCACAGGAGACTCATCTACATATCAATCTCTTGGAACTCAGAGCAATCTTCATTGCTCTTCGAGGGTTCCATACCCTGCTCAGCTACAAGACAGTCCTCATTCATACGGACAATCAAGTAGCCATGTTCTATGTGAACAAGCAGGGGGGGAACAGGCTCTCTGTCGCTTTGCAACGAAGCTTTGCGACTATGGGCCCTCGACAGAGAGCATCAGATTCATCTCCTGGCAGTGTATCTTCCAGGCATACAAAACTTGGGCAGACAGAGACAGTCGAGTTCTGCTTCCACACGAGTGGTCTCTGCATGCAGACCAGGTGACCAAGATTTTTCAAATTTGGGGAACCCCGGACATAGACCTCTTTGCATGTCCATGGAATGCCAAACTTCCACAGTTCTGTTCCAGAATTCCGGCTCAGGGGGCTCAGGCCAGGGATGCTTTCCTCCTTTACTGGGGTCAAGACTTCCTGTATGCCTTTCCACCCATTCCCCTAATTCCCAAAACCCTGTTCAAGCTTCAGAGAGACAGAGGCCATATGATTCTCATAGCTCCACATTGGCCACACGGCAAGTGTGGTACCCTCTGCTTCTACATCTCTCTCAAGCTCCCTCCCTGGAATTAAGGTCTGCTCCAGATCTCCTATCTCAGGAGGACGGAATGTTATGGCATCCCAATCCCCAGTCTCTGCATCTCAGGGTTTGGTTGCTGAAGGCCTAGATCTCCATGATCTTAATCTCCCTCAGCAAGTAAAAAATATTCTTTTTGCTTCCAGGAAACCTTCCACAAGATGCTCTTATGCTTTCAAGTGGAAAAGGTTTACCATATGGTGTTCGCAAAAGGGTCTTAACCCCCTTGCAATACCTCTGGAATCATTGCTGGAATATCTCCTTCATTTATCCAATGCAGGACTTAAGACTAACTCAGTAAGGGTCCATTTGAGTGCTATTACAGCTTCCTTTAAGCCTCTAAATGGACAGCCTATTTCCTCTCATCCTCTTATAGCAAGATTTATGAGAGGCCTTCTTCTAACTAAGCCTCCCATTAGGCCACCACCGGCGGCATGGGACTTAAACCTGGTTCTTGGGCAGCTCATGAAGCCACCCTTCGAACCTTTAGCTACTGCCTCCTTAAAATTCCTTTCTTGGAAGGTTATCTTTCTTATTGCAATCACATCAGCACGTCGCATTAGTGAGTTGCAAGCGCTAGTAGCTAATCCACCTTATACAAGGTTCAATCATGACAAGGTAGTCCTTAGGACTCATCCACACTTTATGCCAAAGGTGGTCTCGCCTTTTCATCTGAACCAAGCGGTCTACCTACCTGTGTTTTTTCCAAGGCCTCATGCATCAAATGCAGAGAGGAATCTTCATACCTTGAACTGTAAAAGAGCTTTTGCCTTTTACTTACAAAGAACACAGCAACATAGAAAGTCCTCTCAACTCTTTGTTGCTTTTGATCCTTCTCATTTGGGACTTCCAGTCTCCAAGAGAACACTATCTTACTGGATTTCTCAATGTATTTCTTTCGCCTATCAGAGTAAGAACCTTTCTGTGGAGGGCCATGTCACAGCTCACAATGTGAGAGCCATGGCAGCCTCAATGGCTCATCTGCACTCTGTGTCTATCGACGACATCTGTCGAGCAGCCACCCGGGCCTCAATTCATACCTTCACAGCCCATTACTGCTTGGACAAGGACTCCCGCTGGGATGCCTTGTTTGGTCAGGCTGTTCTCCAACACCTGTTCCATACCTAATCAACTCCTACCCACCATCCCTGGTAGGATGCCAGAGATCCATGGGGGGAAGTGGAGTCCTTCTCAGGGACACACAACTTCTGGGGTCTCTCTCTGGCATCTAAAGCTAGGGAGTCCCCATATGTGATTACTACATTCCTGCTTGTTCCTGGAGATAGCATAGTTACTCACCTGTAACAGGTGATCTCTGGGAACAGCAGGAATTTAGTCCTCACAACCCACCCACCTCCCCTAGGAGTTGTATCTCTCTATCTCTTTCCCTTTCCCTCTCTCTCTCTTTGTCTCAGCTTTAAAACTCAACTGGAGAGAGGCAGTTGGGAAAGGCGGGAAGGCAGCACGCAGGCGCTGTGGAATGCTCCCAAAAGCTTTCTAATTGGACGCTGGGGAGCGTTCCCGCACAGGCTCTGTCGTTACCGATGATACCCATATGTGAGGACTAAATTCCTGCTGTTCCCGGAGATCACCTGTTACAGGTGAGTAACTATGCTTTATAAAGGCACATAGGAGCCTATGATGCTGTTTAAAATAGATGCCGTTTTGGAATTCTTGTATTGGTGTCCTATTATAACATTATCCCATGGGGGTAATTTTACAAATCTTTCTCTGTGTGTAAAGCCTTTTTTACATGCAGAAAAAGCTAAATATAATTACCCCCTATAGTGTTCTCCTACTATTCCATGATCTACTCCTAGGTGCCCCTAGGAGTATAATTTCGCTGGAGCACTTGTAGTTGTGTATTTTATAATCTAGCACATACTTCATGGCTCCAACCAAGCTACATTGCCAAACATGTCTACACACGGGTCATCTAAAAGTATGTGTTTTATGTCATTGGACATTCTTTTAATCATATATATAGAGGGCAATTTTATAAGAGGCCTTTTATGCACCTAAAATCCTTATAAAATACCCTCAATGTGAGCCGCCTGACTCAAGACCGAACACAATTTAGGATAGTTATCCAGAGGGTCACCATGAGACGACTCCGACTCGACGGCATTTAACAACAACAATGTGTATATCTAAATGTTAAATACACTAAAATTTGTATCTGATAATAACTAATCTTGTTTGTTTGTTGTCATTTTTAGAGCCTGGAATATCTAAAGCCATGTCTCTGTCTGTATTTTTGAAGGGGAACTGCTCCCCAGCGGAGCTGGAGGGAAGTGTTGTGGTTTCCTTTAGTACACAAACGGGTAAGGTGTTTTAAAAAATATGTATGCCCTTTTTATAAACTTTTGATTATTGTTTTTGTAGCCTACCCCTCTATGTGTGGTCCTTACAGACGTCCTTATGCATTTTAACAGATCAGTGGTAACACAGTTTCGGGGCAAATAGAGTCAAATTCTGAAATTTAAATAGCAGTCTTCTTTGAATGGGGACCAGCATATGTTAGGAAGGCTCTTGGCACTTCACTCCACTCACTTGTCTTCCTTTCTCAAATAACTGAGTCCATTCCAGAGTCTGTTCTGAACCAAGGGTTTACTTAAATTTTAGGGTCATTGATACAACAACTGGCAGAGCCAAAACAAATGTATTTATATTGCAAGTTCTTAACGCCTCCTCTTTACTCCAAAAATGGTTACAAGCAGTTTAAGCTTTTCCTTCTATCAATGTCTTATATTACTTGGTAGAGTTTAAGTACTATTTCTCTTTCCATTTGCTGCCACACTTGTAGTACCTCTTGTGGTTTTCCCAGAGTAGGAATCATTTTCCCTGAACGAGTAAGCCTCTTGGTATTCCTAGAGCTGATGGTGATGCAGGCATAGGTCCTCAATACTGTGGGTCTCACTCGGTGTTCTAGTGTCACTGTCTGCTGGTGAGCTCCTGGATTCCTCTTTTTCTCCAGAGCTGGTGGCTTCTGTAGACAACAGGTCTCTGATACTACTCTACAACTTCTCTTGGCTCTAATGTGCTTGTCAGTTATACTCGAATCTACTTCTTGGAATCCTTTCCACCTTCAAAGAATGTGGCTCCACTATTCCCTTCACAGGCAGGAACTCTCTCTTAAGAGTCAGTGGATGTGCTAGCAGATTTGTCACAGTCACCTTCCCTCCTGCTGTTTCCTCTTCTGCTCCTTTGCCTATAGCTCCTTTCAGGATGGCATTTGGAGCTTGGGAATAGCCACTCTTTATCTGTCCCTTAAGTGTAAATGCCTTACACCTACACCTACACCTACACTGTACAGTGGCTGTGTGCCAAAGACAAAGTTTTGCCTCTGGGAATGGTTTATATATGATTAGGATTTTCCCTCCCAGAGGAGTCTCCTAGAATGATGTAACTAGGTAGAGAGAAACATTCTCTGTTCTGGAAAATGTTTGTTCTTCTCCAGCCAGTGGCATAAATTCTGCCCAAGCAGTCCCCGCAATGTAGAGGGGGGCCCGGGCAAAAAGGGGGCCCACTCAGCGGTGGCAGCAGCAGCATGGCAAACTTACTTTATCATGTTTGCCACACTGCTGTGCCTCATAAGTCTGCTGCAGGC